>CM028338.1:3271745-4471745 GCA_016647705.1 Eucommia ulmoides
CTAAAAACTCTACATCTCCAAGTGTCTACTGTACTGACAATCTACGTAGAGCATCCTCACACAGGATTTCAGCAAGATCTAATATTGTAACAAAAATAATATACTTTTCTTGTCATTTCTCAAAATTAGTTCGATTGAATTTTTTTATTTCATCTTATGAAAATATTAATGAATACTTCCATTACAAGAAAATTCACTTTTAGTGAGAAAATATTTCGTCGCTAAAAATAGTGGATTCGTCACTAAAGATTTTTAGTAAGGAAATGTTTTCGTCACCACGTTCGTTGCAAAAACCTCGTCAAAAAAAGTCTTTGGGGATGAATTTCTGAATTCCTCACTAAAAATATATACTTAGCGAGGAATTATTCGTCACACATGATTCCTCCCTGAAAAATTCAAACTAAAACTATAGCGAGAAAATATCATTCACCACCACGAAAGAATTAACGAGGAAATCGTACTCCTCACTAACTAGAATTGCAACATTCGGCAATAATAATAAATGTGCTCACTAAAAGCATACATTCCACCACTATTATAATTTCGGACAAATATTTAGACTAATATATGTTTATCACATGAAAAATTCAAATAGAAACAAAAATGCATAACAACAAATATTCCATACAAATGTAAATAAAACTACCCAAAACAAATAAGCATGTCTCAATTAATCTCATATAACGTAAATAATATCACACTACATAGCCATTTGTTTTTTTCAAATTCTAAAACATTACATAAAGAAGGTGTGAATAGATGTAATTAAACCAGTCTCATTTTTGCCCAAAATAAAAGAAAGAAAAAGAAAAAGAAAAAGCTAAAGTATTCTAATCAAATATATTTCATTGCACAAAAATAATCTTCGTAATTTCTGATCAACGAATAACCAATCTGTGTCACAAAAAAATCAAAATAAATCAATAACTCACATCTTACTTAAATAATTCACATAATCTGTTCTCCAACGCAATCAAAATAAAGAACAAAAC
The DNA here is from genome assembly GCA_016647705.1 of Eucommia ulmoides. Lineage (NCBI taxonomy): Eukaryota > Viridiplantae > Streptophyta > Magnoliopsida > Garryales > Eucommiaceae > Eucommia > Eucommia ulmoides. The sequence continues at coordinate 3,272,738 of CM028338.1, forward strand.
CATAAATGCAAAAGGATTTACATTCTTTCTTTCTATTCATTTTTCTGTTTCTTATTCTTCTTTTTTTTATTCATTTTTTTTTTTTTTTTGCATAAGTTTGTTTTTATTCCTCTTGGCGACAAGGAAAAAAAATAGAATTGTACCTTTCTTTGTTTTTTTTTTTTTTTTTTGGATTCATTTTTTTTCCTGTTCTGTAAACCATACATGTAACTTCCTATCAAAATGAGTTATAAATATGAGAAGACAAGTCATGTTTGGTTAGGAAAATTTCTAGAATAAATTTAAAGAAAATTCTAGAAATAATTCTCTCCACTTGGATTGACCAAAATCCAAACCCACAACCCGACCCGGGTCAGTAATCCAAAATGGATTAGAAATATGGTTTAAGTGTTTTTTCATTAACTAATTTGGGATTATTCATTTTACATACTTCAATGAATTTCATGGGACTACATTGAAAGAATTTTTCATTCACATCTTAATGAGTTTCGATAAATCAATAGTACACTTTCGTCTTCTCAGTAAGAGTAACGTATTGATAGATGAATATATGTCAATCAATATGTTAAGATAATTGAGAGACGAGAAGTTGGGAGAATATAAACGATATATTGATATTTAAGAAAAGTACAATGACGGAGATTTACAAATGAGATATTTATAGGAGACTAGGAAAACCCTAGGTTTAGGGTTTAAACCATATGAGCCAAGCTCATATACATATATTAACCTAAACGGGTGAATCTCATGTACATATATTAACTTCCCCCCTCAAACTAAAGTCTGTAAATGAGACGTGAACTTGAGTTTAGAAATGAGAGTGTGAAAGAATCTAGGTGGATGAGCCTTAGTGAAAATATCTAATGTCTGATTGGTTGAACTACAGGATTGTAGATGAATAATATTCAAGAGAATGTGGGGTTGAATAAAGTGACAATCAATCTCAATATGTTTTGTACGCTCGTGAAAGACATAATTGTGAGCGATCTGAATAACACTCTTATTGTCATAATGTAAAACAATGATAGTAGAAGAAGATACTCTCATGTCAGCGACGAGCCATCGAAGCCAAAGTAGTTCTTGTGTTGCATCAGTAATGACACTATATTCAGCTTCAGTACTGGAGCAAGCAACTACATTTGTTTCTTATTGCGCCAAGAAATGAGAGAGTTGCCAAAGAAGAAACAATAACCAGTGGTTGAGTATCTGTTTGTGGGATCTCCAACCCAATCAACATTAGAATAAGCCTGTAAGGTGGGAGTGGATAGGGTTGAGAAATGAAGTCCGTGAAATATGAAGAACAGTCAAAGAATGAGTGGTCCGAAGTAACAACAAGAACTGACTGACTTAATGGACAACATAGGCGATGTCTAGGCGAGTAATAGTCAGGTATACCAAACTTCCAACCAGTTGGCGTTATAAAATGGCACCTAGAAGAGGAAAACCATCAAGTCGAGTAAGCATGATATTCATCTCTAGAGGAGTAGTGGAAGTGGTGGAGTCAGTGATACCAACCTTGAAAAAAAGATCCAAGAAATCTTTGGCCTAAGAGAGAAAATATTCATTTGAACTGGATAAGACTTCGAGGCCAAGAAAATAGGTGAGCACACCAAGATATCTTGATTTTTTCCCTGAGAAACGTTTTGAGTTAAGAGATACCGCGTAAACCATCCCCAATAATAATCATGTCATTCACGTACAATAAAGAGATAATTAAAAGTAAACAAAAGATAAGAAATGATGGTTATGATTAAGAGACAAACTTAAGTGTCTTGCATGCATGAAACCAATGAAAAATAGAGGAAAAAGAAAAATAATAATAATAATTCTGGTGGTCCCATTTATTTTATAGGGTTAATTATACTTTACCCCTTGTGATCAGGATGTTTTGCACTTTACCCCTTGATATTTTCTTCACCACTTTGCTCTTCGTAGTTAGACTTGGTTGCACTTTAACACTTGATGTAGGCATATCCACAAAGGGCAAAGTGCTGACGAGGAGGGTAGAGTATTGGAAAGACCTAACCATAGGGGGTAAAGTGGTGATATAAATACCACAGATGGTAAAGTAAAAAACGACCTAACCATGAGGGGTAAAGTGTAATTAATCCTATTATATATATATACATGTGTGTGTCTGTGTGTGTGTGAGAGAGAGAGAAAGTATAAGAGAGTTGTATTTTCTTTTCTTAGGGAATGTCAGATGACCAAGGAGAAGAACAACAAAATAGGGAGAGAAGTAGATAAAGAGAACTAAAACAATAGAAAAATGGTTTTCATCTATATTTTAGGTACAATTTCTAACATTTTTAATATATGTATTTAATCTCTCCATGTATTATGTGGTTTATGTTATTACTATTATAATTGTTGATTTTCATGAAATATTTATGATTATTGTTGATCCTAAGATTTTGATGAACAATTAAAAGTTGATATTTTTTATGGAACTAATGATTTTATTGAGTGTTTCAGTTTCTTAGTTCTAGTGATGAAAGTGATCATGAAGATATTATGTCAATGTTAAAGATGATGACAAAGATATGGAAGATTAAGAGTTTGAAGAAATATGTGTGTTTTTTATAGGATCCTAATTAGTTAAATTATTTGCTCCGATGTGTAATTAAAAAACAAATAAAGATAATTGACTAAAATTGAACTTAAGTATTTAGTAGAACTAACTGAGAAAAGAAATCAATTAAAGGGCAAAAACGTTGAAGAAAATGGATTAAAAATGAATTTAAAAGAGGTTCTCAACATTGACAAGTCGACAGGTAAGTCGACTAGATCGTAGAAGGTGAAGTTTCCGAATCTCTCAGTCGACAGATAAGTGACCTAAGCTTAAATGGTGAACTCTCTGAATCGATCAGTCGACAAGGAGGTCGACCTGTGACCAGAAATGAACCTTTATGAATCTCTAGATCGACAAATAGGTTGATCGATGAGTGAAGAATTTTTGGTTTTGCTACATCCTAAATCGATCGATCGACAGGTGACCCCTGGTCAGTTGACTTGTGGCACTGTTTCAGGATTTTGTGGAATTCTGGATTTTATCTAAAAGTAGCCATTACTAGCAGTTTTTTTTTTTTTAGGATCTCCGAGATATCTTAGGAATCTGAAGTATTTTTAGTTATTTAAATGATATCTAAGTATTCCTATAGATTTGATTCAAGTATTTTTTATGTTTCTCAATTGGGTACGTATAATTCTTTCAATCCTATTCAATTAGTTTGGAAAAAAAAATTGAGCGACTTAATTGAAAGTTTTAAAAGATATTTTTGAGTGAATTATATCTGAAATGAAGCATTATGATATAGAGGGTCTATTGGTGTAATTAAATGTTATGATTATAGAAACTAGCCGTTGGAGGACTTGTTTTATTTCCTTTCAAAAAGACCTGCATTTTTTTTCACATTTGAGTGAGACATATATGGAGAATTATTCTAAGCTATTCAAATTTTGAGCTTTCTAAGAGTTATCATACTGAGTGTATTGTGAGATTTGTTCTTGAGAAACATTTGCTGTGGATTATTGCTACCGATCAGAAGTGTCATCGCCATTATTTTTTCGGTGGATTCTTGGTGAGATTGTTCCAAGTTATTTGTTTATTTGCTATAATTATTATTTACTTGAAATTGATCTTTAAAATGTTTTTCTGATTTTTTTTTTTTTTTATTGAAAATTATTTTTGAAACAATTTCTTGAGAAAATCTGATTACGTGCTCAATTACGTGCTATCCAATTTTTTTGTTTAAAATCAGATTTTAAATATCTCACTTTTCTATCACTAGTTTTAGTATATTAATTGAGTTTTAATTTATTTGGGGTGGTAGAAGCTCTGAGTGAGAAAAATTGCTTATCAATTTTTAATTGGTGAGTTGAGTGACAGATTGAATACTATTGGGAGTATTTAATCAACGGGTAGCTAGTTTCATTCTCTTCCTGTAAAGAGATTGTGATTGAATTGATTTGTGAGCAATTTTGTAACAGTTTAATCATTATCAGGTAAAATGATATTTGAAGTGTTTGTGAGGTTTTAATTCTTTAACCTAAGTTAAAAAAAAAAAAAAAAAAAAAAAAAGAATTAGGTTATTCATGAGCTTGTAAAAAGTAGAGGTTATTCCTGAGACTGTGAAAATAAATTTTTAAAGGTCGATTTTGAGCCTGTGAAAAGAATCTTTATGAGGGTTTGGTTCCTACCTTTAAAAGAATCTTGAGTTTAGTGGGTGCGACACTCTATGGAGCTCGGAGGACTAGATTAGCTAAGAGTAGCTTGGTGAACTAGTATAAATTTCAAGTGTACTTCTATTTTTTATTATTTATTTTTGTTGTTTGGTGTGCACCTAGTTGATATTATATTTACATTGTTATATATAGATACTAATTAATTTAGAATTAAAATTAATTATTTGAATTATTGAAGTATTTTTATCTGATAATTTTTTTATCTACCCAATTCACCCCCCTCTTGGGTAGTTCATTGGGCCAATAATTGTCATCAGAGCTGGTTTAGCTCAACACACTTAGCTAATAAAGATCACATGGCGTACATAATAGGCACACTAGTTGAGGGGCAGTTTATGTACCGACCACCGTTGTTTGCAGGTAAAAATTATTCGTTCTGGAAAAACAGAATGATTATATTCCTTCAGGCTACAAATTACGATGTGTGACTAACAATCGAGAATGGTCCGTTTGTTTCAATGGAAAAGGGAGTCGAGAAGAATAAGAAACAGCTAACTACTTCTGATAAGCAGAAATTCTCTATAAACTCTTAGGCTATTAACATTTTATTTTGCTCGTTAGATGCTAATGAATATTCTAGAGTTTCAGGTTGTAAATCTACAAAGGAGATGTGGGACAAACTACAAGTTACCCACGAAAGGATAAGTCAAGTGAAGCAATCAAAAATCAACGCTCTTATGAGAAAATTTTAATTGTTCAGAATGGAAGAAACTGAGTCGATTCAAGAGATGTATACTCGCTTCAACAACATTTGCAATCACTTGAGTCAACTTGGAAAGCCATACTCCATGGAGGATAGAGTTCGAAAGGTCCTAAGATCTTTAACAAAAGTATGGGAGTCAAAGGTGACGATAATTGAGGAAGCTAAGGATCTTATTCAAATACGAAATTAATGATCTCATATGCAACTTGATGACTCATGAAGCGGTGATTAAAGGATATGAGGATGACACCAGAAATAGCAAGAAGAAATCTTTGGTGCTAAAAGCTTAGAAAATTGAAGAAGATGATAACAGTAATGATAAAAGTCTTGACAGTGAGCAAGAGAAAGATGTGGCGCTTCTCAGAAAGAATTTTAGAAGAATGACTCAGCACACATTCCGCGGGAGAAGAAATCTCAACATAACTAAAGTGGAATGTTACAACTGTCATAAAACCGGTCACTTTCAAAATGATTGTTCTGAACTGAAAAAGGATAAAGAAAAGGAAAAGAAAAATAAAGAAAAGAAGAGAGGAAATAAGAGTAAAAAGAAATCCATGAAGGCTACTTGGGATGATATTGAATCAAGTAGCTCCAAAAAATCAGATAGTAAAGATATGTTCATGTTTGCATTGCTGGCCACTGATGGTGAGGTAACTAAATGTTCAAATTCTTATCCTTTAGATTTTGATGAATTATTTGATATATATCAAGAACTTTCTCATGATTATGAAAATTAGTGTTCTAAAATAAATGCCCTTCAAAGTACAATTAATACATTAAACAAAGAAGTGATGGACTACGAATCTGAAAACAATGAATTGAAATCCAAGTTGACAGATTTGCATTCAATTGTTCTCAAATTCACCGACGGTGAAAATAACTTGAAAATGCTTTTGGGAAGTTCACGTGGAATTTTTGATAAAGCCAGTATTAGATTTCAGAAAAATCTTAAACAAAAACATTTTCACAAATTTTTTTCTGAAACCAAAGATCTTGTTAGATGTTTTAAATGTAATGTTGTGCGGCATACTATTCATAGATGTGTTGCTAAAATATCTAACTATAGACAAGTTTGGGTTCCAAAATGAACTAAAATTGTCCCGACTAACAAGATCGGACCCATACCACTTAGGAACTATTTGAGGTGCTCCTTGCAGGTTATTCTAAAAGTATCAATAAGCAAGAACAAATGGTTCCTAGACAATAGTTGTTCTCGACACATGACGCGAGACAAAGGAAAATTTATATCTTTGACACCTAAAGATGGAGGTCATGTGACTTTTGGAGACAACGCAAAGGGTAAAATTATCGGTATCGGTAATAGCGGTAGTGATACTGCTATTGTTAAAGATGTGTTACTAGTTGATGGACTTAAACATAATTTTCTTAGTATTAGTCAACTATTTGACAAGGGCTATAACGTTATATTTGATTATGATAAGTGCGTTATTAAGAATAGTCATGATAGTAGCATCTTGTTAGTTGGATCACGTTTTGAGTATGTTTATACTTGCTCATTTGATGATTTTAATTCTCAAAATTTATCTTGTTTGAATGCTTTGTTTGAAAATAGTTGGTTATGGCATAAGAGACTTGGGCATGCTAGTATGAAGTTAATCTTTAATTTAACTAAGAAGAGTCTCATACGTGGCCTACCTGATTTAAAATTTGTGAAAGATAATGTATGTGATGCATGTCTATTAGGTAAACGGACTAGATCATCTTTTAAGAAAAAGATACACACGTCCACGTCGAGATGTCTTGAATTGTTGTATCTTGATTTGTTTGGTCCAAACTCTGTTGCTAGTCTTGGTGGTAAGTTTTATGCTTTCGTTATAGTTGATGATTATTCCAGACTTACCTGGGTATTTTTTCTCGCTAAGAAAAGTGAGGTTACTTCTGTTCTTGCTAAATTTTGTAAACGTGTTCAAAATGAGAAGTAATATTCTATTATTAACATTTGAAGTAATAGAGGAAGAGAGTTTAAGAATGATGATGTGGTAAGTTACTGTGATGAGCATGGTTATGCTCATAATTTTTCTACATCAAGATCATCACAACAAAATGGTGTAGTGAAAAGGAAGAACTTGACGCTTCAAGAGATGGCCAAAACGATGCTTAATGGAAATCGCTTACCAACCTACTCTGGGCCGAAGCAGTAAGTATAGCTTTCCATGTGGTCAATCGGGTATCGATTCGTAGAGGGTTCAACAAAACTTCATATGAAATCTGGAATGGTAAGACTCCTAATATTTCCTATTTTAAAGTATTTGGATGTTAGTGTTTTATTTTGAATGATAAAGATAATATTGGTAAATTTGATGCTAAATCTGATTATGAGATTTTTTTTGGATATGTTACTAACAGTAAAGCTTATAGAGTTTATAATAAACGTACGTTAGTAGTAGAAGAAACTATGCATGTTGTTTTTGAGGAAGCTGATTCATTCTTGTCGAGAAAAGTTTTGGATGATAATGATGTAGGTATTTAAAATAACAAAAACTAAGGTGATAATGTACCTTAGGAGTCCCAACAAGAGGAAGAACCTAAGGAAAAGGATTCAACTTTACCACGAGCTATAAAGACAGTACTGGGACATTCGGTAAAATAAATCATCGATAATTTTGAAAAAGGTGTAAGTACTCGTTCGTTTCTTAGGGATATAATTAATCTTACTTTCTTATCTCAAATTGAGCCTAAGAATATAGATAAGGCGTTAACTGATGAATCTTGGATTTCCGTAATGCAAGATGAGTTAATTCAATTTGAGCGGAACAAAGTATGTTGTCTTATTCTAAGACCAGATTTTCATCCAGTTATTGGTACTAAATGGGTTTTTAGAAATAAAAATGATGAATCTAGCATGGTAAATAGAAACAAAGCAAGATTAGTAGCACATAGCTATAATCAAAAGAAAAGAATTGATTATGATGAAACCTATGCTCTTGTTACTAGACTAGAAGCAATTAAAATTCTACTTGCTTTTGTATGTTCACGTAATTTTAAGTTATATCAAATGGATGTTAAGAGTGCATTCCTAAATGGGTTTCTAGCAGAAGAAATTTATGTAGAACAATCCCCGGGATTTGAAAGTGATAAATTTCTCGATCACGTATTTAAACTTCACAAGGTTTTGTATGGGCTCAAACAAGCCCCTAGAGCTTGGTATGAGAGACTTAGCAGATATTTGATCGGGAACAATTTTCGAAGGGGTATTTGTGATATAACACTTGATAGGTGTAATATACATATCTACTTCTAAGCTGAATTTGGTAGTTTTCGAGTGTATTAGTAATATTTAATTGCGTTTTAGTTTGTTTTTAAGTAAAACAGGTGTAGGGACGTTAACGAGCTATAAACGAGCGAAACAATGGAGAAACGGTGAAGAAACGGTAAAAAATAAGGTTTCAGGATAGTAGTCCCACCGCCTCAGCGGTCAAGACACCGTCGAGGCGGTGGAGATACAGGGAAGATTGTGAAAATGGCACCGCCGCAACAGTCGCCAAGGCGATGAAAGTGCGGTGAACCAAAAGCCAGTCACACCGCCTCGGCCGGTGAAAATCTAGAGAGTTCAGATTTTAGCTCACCGCCGCAGTGGTCTGCCACCACCTCAGCAATGATATGGACTGACTTACTCACCACCACAACGGTGATTCCCACCACCGTGGCGGTGACTCTGTGCAAAAAAATAAATATTTTTCAGATATTTTCTAACTTTCTATTTAATCCTCTTTATCCCCCATTTGTCAAGGGATGACTCTTGGATATCTCTAACATTAGGAGGTGATCCTTGGCCATTCTTGAAGAGCACAAAGAGGATATTCATCATCCGGAAAAGAGGAAACACAAGCGAATCGATCTTTAGCGACAGTAGACAACTCCACTTTAAAATTTGATCTTTCTTTCTTTATTTCTCTCTTTGTAACTTAATGTTTTATTGTGAATGTTGATGAATCCCTCTTGGTTTAATGTTTCAATGGCCAAGATCATGATAGATTAGATAAATATTAGCTAGGGATCGATATAGTTGTGTAAATACTTGTTTGATTTAATAGTTGTTTGTTTAGATCCGATTGTGTTTATCATTTTATTACGATCTTAATATGCTTGTTAAGGTATTAGGGTGGATTTGAGAATACGGGATTTGACACTCGGGAGAGATAACCCCAGATTCGAACTAGGGTAAACATAACGCGACGATCCAATAACCCGGGAGAGAGTTCGAGAGTGTGCAATCCATGACGTTCAGTCAAGACTCACGTGACTATGTGTTCGAAAAGACATTCGAGGGGGACTTTTCCATCAACATGAAGTCATGTATTCATTAACTAAACACTTGGGAGAGGGAGTGAATGAGTTTAAGATACCGAGATTGTCGAATAGGATAAAACACCGTTATTGTTAACTAAACAAAGTCAAACATGTATTAAGTGAATGAAATCAATCCCCAAGTAATCAACCTAATTAGAACTAACCCAATAGTTTTAGTTTAACTTAGTTTTTAATTAGTTTAATTTAAAACATTTATTGAACCGTCAAGATAATATAAGACCATGTCAATTGCGGTATTCAATTATTCAAAGACTTTCCTAGTATAACGATATCCGATCTTAAAGATTTATTATATTAAAACTTGACCTAGTGCACTTGCGAGTAGTTGATATGTGAGCGTGTAAAAATCTCGTCATACAACACTATTTGTGAAGCAAACTGATTATGATATCCTATTAGTACAAGTGTATGTTGATGATATTATTTTTGGATCTACTAATCAGGATCTTTGCCTAGAGTTTTCTAAGATAATACAGGTCAAATTTCAAATGAGCATGATGGAAAAGTTGAATTTCTTTCATGGATTGCAAATTAGGCAAACCAAAGAAGGGATATTTATAAATTAAGCTAAATACACCAAGGAGTCATTAAAGAAATATGACTTGGATGGCGCTAAAGAGTACAAAACTCCCATAGCAATGGCTACGAAGATAGACAAAGAGGATACAGGCAAAGGTGTTGATGAAAAAATATATCGAGGTATGATTGGTAATCTATTGTATTTAACTGCTAGTAGACCTCACATTATATATAGTGTTTGTCTTTGTGTTAGATTTTAGTCTTGTCCTAAAGAATCGTACTTGACTGTGGTTAAACAAATTTTTCGATACTTAAAGAGGACGACTAACCTAGGATTATAGTATCCTAGGGGGAATGATTTTAAATTGATAAGTTACTCCGATACTGATTTTGTCAGTTGCAAAGTTGAGCGAAAAAGCACAAGTAGATCATGTCATTTGTTAGGCCATGCATTGGTTTCTTAGTCAAGCAAGAAACAAAATTCGATAGCCTTATCTACTACTGAGGTTGAATATATGACCGTTGGTAACTGTTGTGCTAAAATTTTATATATTAAGCAACAGTTAAATGACTTTGGAATTTTCATGGAGGAGGTCTTGATTTATTGTGATAATAAAAGTGTTATTTGTCTATGTAAGAATCCGACACAACACTCACAAATTAAGCACATAGAGATTAGATATCACTTTATTCGTGATCACATTCAGAAAAAAGATATTGTTATTGAGTATATTGATACCTCCAACCAGCTTGCTAATATTTTAACCAAACCACTAGTGAAAGATCAGTTTGTGAAATCATTTGCGGTTTAGGTATGGCTAGGCATAATGATGTGTGCCTAGAGTAGAGTTCTTTTGTGTTCCCCCCTCCCCATTATTTTTTTTATTTTTTATTTTTTTGAGATGACGAAGGGGGAGAATTAGTTGATGTTTTGTTAAATATCTTAAGGGGGAGTTTATTATATATTGAAATTTGTTCTTTGTTTAAAATCTTATGATTATCTTCATTACTTTGCTTTAATGAGTTAAAGAACCCATCCCGAGATTTAGGGGGAGTGTGGCTACATTATTGTTTTGAAAAAAATATCAAAGTTAATTGTCATCATAAAAAAAAGGAGATTGTTGATCCTAAGATTTTGATGGACAATTAAAGGTTGATGTTTTTTATGGAACTAATGATTTTATTGAGTGTTTCAGTTTATCAGTTCCCGTGATGAAAGTAATCATGAAGATATTGTGACAATGCTAAAGATGATAACAAAGATGATGGAAGATTAAGAGTTTGAAGAAATTGAAGAATCTAGGGAAAACAATTCAGGTTAAATTTTAACTTTTAATATCCCAATTAGGATTACACACGACATAAAATGATTTTTATAAATATGTGTGTTTTTTATAGGATCCTAATTAGTTAAATTATTTGCTCCTATGTGTAATTAAAAAAGAAATAAAGATAATTGACTAAAATTGAAACTTAAGTATTTAGTGGAGTTAACCGAGAAAATAAATCGGTTAAAGAGGTAAAAACGTTGAAGAAAATGGATTAATAACGAATTTAGAAGAGGTTTCCAACATTGACAAGTCGACAGGTAAGTCAACCGGATTATGGAAGGTGAAGTTGTTGAATCTCTCGATTGATAGGTAGGTCGACCTAAGCTTAAATGGTGAATTCTATGAATCGATCAATCGACAGGGAGGTCGACCTGTAACCAAAAATGAAACTTTCTGAATCTCCAAGTCAATTGATAGGTCAACCGATGGGCGAAGAATTTTTGGCTTGGCTACATCCTGAATCGATCGGTCAACAGGTAACCCTTAGTCAATCGACTTATGGCACTGTTTCAGGATTTTGTGGAATTCTAAAAGTAGCTGTTACTAACCGTTTTTTTCGTTAGGATCTCCGAGATATTTTAGGAATCTGAAGTGTTTTTAGTTATTTAAATGATATCTAAGTATTCCTATAGAGATGGTTCAAGTATTGTTTATGTTTCTCAATTTGGTACGTATAATTCTTTCAATCCTATTAAATTGTGTTTGAAGAAAAAAATTGAGGGACTTAATTGAAAGTTTTAAAAGATATTTTTGACTGAATTATATCATAAATGAATCATTATGATATGGAGGGTCTATTGGTCCTGAACGCGTCCCGATTTTCCAGAGAAAATCAAAAAAAATAGATATATGCTTGGCGCTGGTAAAATGAGAAGGGTTTTTAAAAACGTCGATTTTCTCATTAAAATAAACTTAAGCCTGTTTTAGAAAAAAGGAGTCACCACCTAGCATTAGGTTTAAATGATGTGTTAGGTCACCATATTTTTCGTTTTTGAAAACAATTTTAAAAAAATGGATTGAGTAAAAATTTGACTCCTAAAATAACATGGTCTGATCAGAGATTCGTTTAAAGAGTTCAGGGGTCAGTTACACTCGGGGAAGGTGTCAAGCACCCCAAGACGCCCGTCCAAATACGGTACCTTATCCGATTAAGTCCAATTAAAATTTAAATCCGAATGTTTTTATTTTATTTTGAAATCCTCCTCATATATACACATACACATACACACACATTGAGAGAAGTAATCTCCCTTTTAAACCTAGACCGTTCTGATAGAAGGTTGGGAATTTTTCCACCTCATCTTGTTAGCACATTATATTTAATACAAGTTAAAGAAACACACGCTCACACACGCACGCACACATCGAGGGGAGTAATTCCCTTCTAAATTTAAATCGTTCAAATTGAAGGTTGGAAATTTTCCACCTTATCTTGTCAGCACATTATATTTAATACGAGTTAAAGAAAACACACGCCCACACACGCACGCACACATCGAGGGGAGTAATTCCCTTCTAAATTTAAACCGTTCAAATGGAAGGTTGGGAATTTTCCACCTTATCCTGTTAGCACATTATATTTAATACAAATTAAATAAAACACACGCACACACGCATCGAGGGGAGTAATTCCCTTCTAAATTTAAATCGTTCAAATGGAAGGTTGGAAATTTTTCACCTTATCTTGTTAGCACATTATATTTAATACAAATTAAATAAAACACACGCACACACGCATCGAGGTTAGTAATTCCCTTCTAAATTTAAACCGTTCAAATGGAAGGTTGGGAATTTTCCACCTTATCTTTTTAGCACATTATATTTAATATAAATTAAATAAAACACCCGCACACACACACACACACTTTTTAAGGGGATTAATTTCATTCTAAACTTAAACCGTTCCAATGGAAGGTCAGAAGTTTTTCACCTCGTATTGTTAGCACATTATATTTAATACAAATTCAATAAAACACACGCACACACGCATCGAGGGGAGTAATTCCCTTCTAAATTTAAACCGTTCAAATGGAAGGTTGGGAATTTTCCACCTCGTTTTATTTACTCAAAAAAAAAAAATAAAGGAAGAAGAAAAAGAAAATCTAATTTACAAAAAAAAAAAAAAAAAAAAAAAAGATTAGTATAATAACAACTTATTTAAAAATAAGAGTAAGATTTACAACAGATGAAAATTTACCACCTTCTTGGAGATTTTTTCTTCTTTAAAATTACAATAAAATGAAAATAATATTATTTTCTTCAAAATTTCTCTCCAGATTTCACTTCTCCCTTTCCAAAAAAAAATCCTCTAAAAAAAAATTCCTCTGGCCAAAAAATTCTCCCTTGTGTTGTATGAGCCTTCTTCTATTTATAGGAAATTTCGATGCAAAATCCTCCGACAAAACGCAGGAAAAAGTAGTAAAAAGGGGGTGGGTGCACCCACCCCCTTTTGGGTGCACTGAAATCGGTGCACCCAAAAAATGGGGGTTGGCAGATAGGAGCTCTCTGCCCACCTGCTGGTCGCACCAGCGACCAGTGTATCTGGTCGCTGGTGCGGCCAGCTGGTCGCACGTGCGACCAGCCAGCCCTCCCACCCCCGTTCGGTCCAGGCCTCTCTCGTTCTCGTCTGTTTCTTGTCCATTTTATTCCGAATTAACGCATTTTTATTCCACTTCGAAAAATCTACAAAACCAAAAAAAATAAATAAATCAATTACTAATATTTAATTTACTTAAGAGATTAATAAAACTTAATTTAGCAGTATTAAACCGCACAAATACGGTACAATCAAAACAAAATAAATAGAAAAATAAAATAAAGGTAACTATAAAATAAAGTATAATTTTTTGCGAGGCGGTCAAAATGTCGTGTCTACAGCTGCCCCTCTTTGTCATGCAAGTTCCACTTGCTTGACAAAGATAAAAGACCACATCATTTTGATCGTCCCATTTTTATTTTTTTTTAGTGTATTTTTTCAATAATAAAACAAATAAAATAAAATGACTCATGACGAACAAGTGTACGTTTAGAGTAATAAAAGAAGACTCATGATGAACAAGTGTCCGTTTAGAAAAAGAATGACACATGACGATGTTCATGATAAACAAATGTCCGTTTAGAGGATCGTTTAGAGTGATAAAAAAAATTAACTCGTGATGATACTCATGACGAACAAGTGTCTGTTAAGATGATTATTTTAGAGTAATAAAATAATTCATGATGGTACTCATGACGAACATGTGTCCGTTTAGAGGATCGTTTAGAGTAATAAAATAATTCATGACGGTACTCATGACGAACATGTGTCCGTTTAGAGGATCATGTAGAGTAATAAAAAAAATGACTCCTGACGATACTCATGGCGAACACGTGTCCGTTTAGAGAATCGTTTAGTGTAATAAAATGATAACTCATGACGATACTCATGACGAACAAGTGTTTGTTTAGAGGATCGTTTAGAGTAATAAAAAATTACTCCTGACGATACTCATGACGAACACGTGTCCGTTTAGAGGATCGTTTAGAGTGATAAAAATTATTTATGCCCCAGCCCTTTTGGCCAGGGGCCTAAAGAAAGTTCAAGAGTATAAAACATGCCCCAACTTGTAACTGGGTAAAAATGAGAGAGCAAATATATAAAATGTGCCCCAACCGAACTCTTAGATGACCAAAGCTTTACAGATTGCCTACGTACCTTAACATTACGCCGAGAATCAAGTTTTAGCGTAGTTCATTTTGCGTCCCTTTCAAGGAAAAACACATACCTGGACGCTCATTTGGAGCTTCTGAAATCTCAACAATAAGAGTTTCCAATTTGAGCTGGAAGGTAAGAAGTCCTAGTGATAGAGAAATCCATGCTTCCAAGCCCCTTGAAATCCCTGTAATGCACATGAAAATATTTCCAAAACAAAATCTTAGTCTGAAAGTTGTTACCTTTGATGACTCACAATTCCATTCCCCCCTTTTTCGTCGTGGTCATTTGACTAATGGCACTCGACTTTCACGGGTCACGAGACAATATCGGGAGATTTTTCCATTTTGAATTTTAGAAGTCTCGCTTTTCAACTGAGAGTTCGACATGCTTCGGGGTGATTCGAATTTTTTTTTTTTTTTTTTTTTTTTTTAGTTCCCTTTGACTTAGGGGAAGGCCCAACATACCTCATAGAGGTCTCCTTGACTTGCTCGACCGGATTCTTGTCTTTTCAAATTAGTAGGTGCTTTAATGCTTGGGGTTCTAATACTCCTGCATGCTCTGTATTTTCTCAAGTCCTGCAAAACTGATTTAGTTCAAAAATGGGTAAATGTCGAAAATTACTAAAATGAGTACCTTCAATACCCGATATGATTTTCTGTGAGATCTTGAGTCAAGAATGTAGAGGAATATGATTCTAATACATTTTCAGACCACGACCAATATTTCTTTTCTCAAATTCTAATTCCATTCAAATCCATCAAGTTTTGATTCCAAAAAATATCATTTGCCGCTAATTTGGACCAAGGTGGAAAACATGAACAAATCTATCTATCATCTTTCTTTCCTCTTCAAATCGCTTCCACATTTATACCAATACTTCTTGTTCGGTTATCCCACTTTTTGTTTTTCCATTTCTTTTATTTTTTTCCTTTTTTTTTCTTTTTTTTTCTATTATTTTCTTCTTTTTTCTTCTTTTTTTTTTCTTTTTTTTTTCTTTTTTTTTTTTTTCTTTTTTTTTTATTTTTTATATTGAACTTACAATAATTTAGGGGCAGCCGAGCTTATCAATGAACTTGATTTTCTTTGAAAATTGAGACCTTTTTGCAACATTTGAAAGTTTCTTCATTAGGATCATTGGCTTGAGATGATTGTATTCCCTTTTTACCATTGAGTAACTCAGACAATAGGCAAATCGGGATATTTACAACCAGTTTCATCAATCACTAAAATACCACCAGAGATAGCTTGATTAGCTTACAACAATATATCAAAGCATCGTAAGGACAATGGATACCAATCTTGACTTTCGAATCCCCCGGTACTTCTGGAATCGCTGACGAATTTGGTTACGGGCCTTTTCAGATCTCACCATCGTTTGGATAAACATAATCTTCCTTTGATTATAGTCCCATTGAATCGTGGTCTAACTTTGTATTGAAATCACACATTCACATCCTCACTCAATCACATCACGTACAACATATGCAGGCAATTTTGGGCACCTGAAATAGTAAGATTCAAACATTAGACCACAGTTTTGAATAGACAGTATTGCATTATTGAAATTTTAAAAGTCATTACACAGCAAATCCTTTTCCATCCAAAAGACCAACGGGATGGAAAGGTGAGTACGCAAAGATTTTCCAATTTTATCAAAACACCTCGCAAATTTAAAGCAAACAAAAAAAACAGTTTTGCAGTATTTAGATTTTTCAAATTGAGCTTTAGGCACATGACTCGCTCCCATCTCCACCAACATTTTGGTAAAGATTAACTTCACCACCCCTTGAAGGTGCATACTCAGGCAACGGATTCTGCTGACAGTTTGGCGTACCGGCCTCATATTTTTTAGGAAACGTGATGGCTCCTGTCCGTATAAACTCCTGAATTTTGTCTTTCAACTGAAAGCATTGCTCAGTCGCATGTCCTCTGGTTCCTAAGTGGTATTCACAGAACGCATTTGAAGAAGCTGCTTTACTCCCTGGTTTAACTTCGTAGAATGGAAGGGGTGTCAGCATCCCCTGCTTCAAACAATTTCGGTACAACTCGGTGATCGAGACCGGAAGGTCTTGTAGCTCTCTGTTGTCGTTCTGGAAATTTCCCCAGTTGCATGAGGTAGAAGGTCTTGGTGGTATTGGGTTCCTGACCTTGGAGTGAGGTTAGGAATTTGAGGTGGGGTGTTTGGGTATGGTTGATAGGTATGGAAAGAGGGTGCTGGGTAGGCTGGGGGATAATATTGGGAAATGTGGTTTTGATAAGGGGGAGGTACATTTTGGTAATAGCGGGGGCGGCTTTGGGAATAGGGTTGGTTTTGAGGATAATTTTGGTTTTGGCGATTTTGAGGAGGGTAGTTGTGATATTGGTTGTTCTGGTTCGGGTAGTTTTGGGGACAGGAAGCTTGGGGGTAGTTCTGGTAATGGGTTTGCCGAGGGAAAACAACAACAGCTACTTCATTTTCTTTCAACTTTGGCGGGGCTAACCTTTTCGTCAGATTGGATTGGGCCCCTTCAATTTTTCCACTCCTTATTCCTTCTTCCATCACCTCGGCCTGTTTGATCGCATCGCCGAAAGAAACCACTGCTATGCTCGAGAGATCTCGATAGAACGGCGGTGACTGAATTGACTTGAATATCTCTAACTGAGCCTCCTCACTCAGCTTAGGGATAACTTTGGCAGCCTCTTCCCTCCAACGAGCAGTATACCTCCGGAAACTTTCGTATTTATTTTTCAGTATCTGGTAGAGGGTATTGCGGTCTGGCGCGGCATCCCTATTGTACACATATTGCTCACAGAAGGCCTCTACCAGATCTTCAAATGTTTTAATCTGTGATAGCTCCAGGGTCATGTACCAGTTGAGAGTCGGTCCTTTCAATGATCTCCGAAACATCTTTAGGCAAAGGTCTTCGTTCCGAGCATGAATTCCTAACTCCTCTTTGTAAACGCTGACATGCCATTCTGGAGGGCCAGTGCAATCATATTTTGTGAACTCCGGAACTACGAAATTTTTCGGGGTACACAATCCTGGGTGGTGCTGACAACTCCTTGTACATCGCTTTCCTGGACGGTTTCTCCTTTTGCCATTCTTCCATAGTTTTCTCCAATTTCTCCATTTTCAGAAGCCAAGCCGGTGGAGGGCCATTCTCTTCTTTGTTTTCAGTTTCAATGGCCGAGGCCGGTTGGCTATCATTTGAATTGTTTGGTGGAGCAACGATCCTCTCCGGGTGAATGAGAATCTGCGGGGCGGCGGGGGCCGAGCCCTCTGGCGAGGCCTGATAGACATGCCCCTAGATGGGATATATCGGAGCTCCATAGGTGAAAGGATGAGGGCCCATCTGAGGTCCATAGTAGACCGGTACTGCAAAGTTCGGGCCGACGTGGTTCGGATTCGGCCCTGAGTTCTCCATCCCAATACTTGCAGGGTTTTCATTTGGGGATTCAGTCATAAGAGTCCCGTTGGACGGAGGAATAGGCACCTCCTGAGGTCGGCTAAGTTCGTTGATCCTTTCCATCAACCTGTCAATAGTTTCCTGCATCTGAGCCATCTGGGTCCTTCGGGGAGATTCAGGATTGCTTTCTGATGTCATCCTAGAATGAGTCTGTGCTCGACTGCGTGTAAAGATCGGACTTCGAAAGGGGGGAACTGGATTTGCTTTTCTGGGACCAATTTTCTTTGTCTTGCCTTCTTCACCAACAAAAAAATCCTTTTTTTAGTTCACCTGGGTCTTAGGTGGCCTTAAAGCCCATTCTAGTTCGAAGATTTCAATTTCGATAACAACTAATTAAAACAAATGATGGTACATGAAAAATCTCTTTTTTTTTTCTTTTTTTTTTTTTGTCGTTTCCTACCGATATTGAAAACTTTGAACTTGTTTGGTGTGCTCCATTTTTTTTTTTATTTTTTTTTTAGGACTTCCCAAGACGTCATAAATCCATCAAGTACAAAAAACCCCTTTCTCGTCTTGTATCATAGAATCCTGAGGGGATAATATGGATACAAGACAGTTTTGCTTTTGTCAGAGGATTTACAACGATATAAGAGCCTGAGTGGAAATAAGGGAAAAAAAAATATATATATATATATATATATAAAATAAAAAATAAATGATATATAAAAAAAATCACAACTTATTTACTGAATTGAGGGAAAAAAATAAAATAAAATAAAATTTAACATTCGGACTTTAGATTAGTTGGACTTATTCAGACATATTGGGCTTGACCCTCTGTGAGTCCCCAGCGGAGTCGCCAGCTGAACGTACCCCGATTTTCCAGAGAAAATCAAAAAAATAGATATATGCTTGGCGCTGGTAAAATGAGAAGGGTTTTTAAAAACGTCGATTTTCTCATTAAAATATACT
This sequence comes from Eucommia ulmoides, assembly GCA_016647705.1. Taxonomy (NCBI): domain Eukaryota; kingdom Viridiplantae; phylum Streptophyta; class Magnoliopsida; order Garryales; family Eucommiaceae; genus Eucommia; species Eucommia ulmoides. The sequence goes on from CM028338.1 coordinate 3,291,920, forward strand.
TAAGCCTGTTTTAGAAAAAATGAGTTGCCACCTAGCATTGGGTTTAAATGATGTGCTAGGTCACCATATTTTTATTTTTTGAAAATAATTTAAAAAAAAATGGATTAAGTAAAAATTTGACTCCTAAAATAACATGGCCTGATCAGAGATTCGTTTAAAGAATTCGGGGGTCAGTTACACTCGAGGAAGGTGTCAAGCACCCCAAGACGCCCGTCCAAATACGGTACCTTATCCGATTAAGTCCAATTAAAATTTAAATCCGAATGTTTTTATTTTATTTTGAAATCCTCCTCATATACACACAGACACATACACACACATTGAGGGAAGTAATCTCCCTTTTAAACCTAGACCGTTCTGATGGAAGGTTGGGAATTTTTCCACCTCATCTTGTTAGCACATTATATTTAATACAAGTTAAAGAAACACACGCTCACACACGCACGCACACATCGAGGGGAGTAATTCCCTTTTAAATTTAAATCGTTCAAATTGAAGGTTGGAAATTTTCCACCTTATCTTGTCAGCACATTATATTTAATACGAGTTAAAGAAAACACACGCCCACACACGCACGCACACATCGAGGGAAGTAATTCCCTTCTAAATTTAAACCGTTCAAATGGAAGGTTGAGAATTTTCCACCTTATCCTGTTAGTACATTATATTTAATACAAATTAGATAAAACACACGCACACACGCATCGAGGGGAGTAATTCCCTTCTAAATTTAAACCGTTCAAATGGAAGGTTGGGAATTTTTCACCTTATCTTGTTAGCACATTATATTCAATACAAATTAAATAAAACACACGCACACACGCATCGAGGGGAGTAATTCCCTTCTAAATTTAAACCGTTCAAATGGAAGGTTGGGAATTTTCCACCTTATCTTGTTAGCACATTATATTTAATATAAATTAAATAAAACACCCGCACACACACACACACACACTTCTCAAGGGGAGTAATTTCATTCTAAACTTAAACCGTTCCAATGGAAGGTCAGAAGTTTTCCACCTCGTATTGTTAGCACATTATATTTAATACAAATTAAATAAAACACACGCACACACGCATCGAGGGGAGTAATTCCCTTCTAAATTTAAACCGTTCAAATGGAAGGTTGGGAATTTTCCACCTCGTTTTATTTACTCAAAAAAAAAAAGGAAGAAGAAAAAAAAAATCTAATTTACAAAAAAAAAAAAAAAAAAAAAAAAGATTAGTAGAATAACAACTTATTTAAAAATAAGAGTAAGATTTACAACAGATAATTTACCACCTTCTTGGAGATTTTTTCTTCTTCAAAATTATAATAAAATGAAAATAATATTATTTTCTTCAAAATTTCTCTCCAGATTTCACTTCTCCCTTTCCAAAAAAAATTCCTCTAAAAAAAAAAATTCCTCTGGCCAAAAAATTCTCCCTTGTGTTGTATGAGCCTTCTTCTATTTATAGGAAATTTCGATGCGAAATCCTTCGACAAAACGCAGGGAAAAGTAGGAAAAAGGGGGTGGGTGCACCGAAATTCGGTGCACCCACCCCCTTTTGGGTGCACCGATTTTGGTGCACCCAAAAAAAGAGGGTAGGGCAGAGAGCTATGCTCTCTGCCTACCTGCTGGCCGCACATGCGGCCAGCACACTGGTCGCACCAGCGACAAGTGTATCTGGTCGCTGGTGCGGCCAACTGGTCGCACGTGCGACCAGTTTTTGGTCGCACGTGTGACCTTTGTGCTGCCCCCCCCCACCCCCGTTCGGTCCAGGCCTCTTTCGTTCTCGTCTATTTCTTGTCCATTTTGTTCCGAATTAACGCGTTTTTATTCCACTTCGAAAAATCTACAAAACCAAAAAAAATAAATAAATCAATTACTAATATTTAATTTACTTAAGAGATTAATAAAACTTAATTTAGCAGTATTAAATCGCACAAATACGGTACAATCAAAACAAAATAAATAGAAAAATAAAATAAAGTATAATTTTTTGCGAGGCGGTCAAAATGCCGTGTCTACAGGTCCAATTAAACGTCATGATTAATGGGCACTAGCCGTTGGAGGGATTTTTTTTTTTTTTTCCTTTTTGATAATACCTGCATTTTTTTCACATTTGAGTGAGACATATCTAGAGAATTATGCTGAGCTATTCAACTTTTAATCTTTCTAAGAGTTATCATACTGAGTGTATTGTGAGATTTGTTCTTGAGAAATATTTGCTATGGATTATTGCTACAACCGATCTGAAGTGTCATCGCTACTAGTCTTTCGGTAGATTCCTAGTAAGATTGTTCCAAATTATTTGTTTATTTGCTATAATTATTATTTCCTTGGAATTTAATCTTTGAAATTGTTTTCCGATTTTTTTTTTATTGAAAAGTATTTTTGAAACAATTTCTTGAGAAAATCTGATTACGTACTAAATTACATGCTACCCAATTTTTTGTTTAAAATCAGATTTTGAATATCTCATTTTTCTATCACTAGTTTTGGGATATTAACTGAGTTTTAATTTATCTGGGGTGGTAGAAGTTCTGAGTGAGAAAAATCGCTTATCAATTTTTAATTGGGTGAGTTGAGTGATGGATTGAATACTATTGAGAGTATTTAATCAAACGGTAGCTGGTTTCAGTCTCTTTTTGTAAAGAAATTGAGGTAGTAATTCTTCCTTGATTGAATTGATTTGTGAGCAATTTTGTAATGATTCATTCCGTATCGGGTAAAAGTATATTTGGATTGTTTGTGAAGTTTTGATTGTTTAACCTAAGGTACAAAAAGAATTAGGTTATTCTTGAGCCTATAAAAATTAAAGGTTATTCATAAGCCTGTGAAAATAAATTTATAAATGTTGATTCTGAACCTGCAAAAAGAATATTTGTGAGGGTTTGGTTCCTACCTTTAAAGAAATCTTGAGTTTAGTGGGTACGACACTCCATAGAGCTTGGGGGACTGGATTAGCCAAGAGTAGTTTGGTGAACCAGTATAAATTTCTAGTGTGCTACTATTTTGTATTATTTATTTTTGTTATTTGGTGTGCACCTAGTTGATAATATATTTTCGCTGTTATATAAAGATAATAATTAATTTTGGATTAGAATTAATTATTTGAATTATTGAAGTATTTTTCTCTGATAATTTTTTTATCTACCCAATTCACCCCCTTCTTGGGTAGTTCACTGGGCCAACAATTACGTATTGTATGGAAATTATGTGAGATTCATTTTTATATGTGTTGGCCTAATGGAATACCCAAGAGGGAAGGTGAATTGGGTAATTAAAAAATTATCAGAATAATAACTTTAATAAATCAAATAATTAATTTTAATCATAAATTAATTATTATCTTTATATCATAGCGGAATTATCAAATCAACTAAGTGTACACCAAACAACAAGAATAAAATAAATATTACAGCACACCAGAAATTTATACTGGTTCACCAAGTTACTCTTGGCTAATCTAGTCCTCCGAGCCCCACGGAGAGTCGCACCTACTAATACTTAAGATCCTTTTAAAGGTAGGAACTAAACCCTCACAACGATTTTTTTATAGGCTCAGAATCAACCTTTACAAAATATTTTTCACAAGCTAAAGAAGAACCTCTACTTTTTACAAGCTAAAAAATAATCTAATTCTTTTTAACACAAAGGCAAAAAAATCAAAATCTCACCAACACTCGAAATATTCTTTTACCCGGTAGGGATTGAACTGTTACAAAATTCACACAAATCAATTTTATCCAAGAAGAATTGTTACATCAATTTCTTTACAGGAAGAGACTGAAACTGGCTACCCTATGATTAAATACCACCAACAGTATTTAATCCGTCACACTACTCACCAATAAAAATTGATAAGTAAATTATCTCACTCGGAGCTTCTACCACCTCAGATAAATTAAAACTCAATAAATATCCCAAAACTAATGATAGAAATATGTGAGATAGTCAAAATCTAATTTTTAACAAAATATGGGTAGCACGTAATCAGATTCAATAAATTGTTCATAAAATATTTTCTTCAATAAAAATCAAAAACAATTTCTAAAGATTAATTTCTAAAAATTAAATAAGCAATGCAAAATAGAAAATAATTAGAAAGATCTCACCCGGAATCTACTGAAAAATAATTAGAACGTAGTGGTATGGGCGTGAAATACGCTGCTACTTACACTCACAAGTAGACGAGGTCTAAGTTTTAGTATAGTATGATCGTTAAGATCGGGTTATCATATCCACAGGGATTTGTGTTATTACTATCGAATACTGCGTTTGTCGTGATCTAACTTTATCTAAACGAAAAACAAATGTATTTAATTAATTAAACTAATACTAATATAATCTAAATTAACTACACTAATATGCTAATATGATTTAGGGTCAAAAATTGCCTAGGGATTAACGTGTTTACAAATACGTATTCGATCTTGATTTACTCACGTTTACGGTGTTCGACCTATTTGACAATCTCGGTACGTAAACTCCCTCGCCACCTCTCCCGAGTGTAAGACGGGGGAATACATGATTTCGAGTCAACAAAGAAGTCCCCCTCAACATCTTAATAACCCTAGGTCATGTGAGCCTCGCCCAGCATCATTGATTGCATACAATCCAACTCCCAACAAGGTCATTGAATCGTGCGTTATATTCACCCTATCGACAATCTCCGTTCTAAAACTCTCTCGTCACCTCTCCCGAGTGTAAGACGAGAGATATAACGCAACTTCGTGTCAACGAAGAAGTCCCCCTCAACGTCTTAACGACCTTAGGTCACATGAGTCTTGCTCCAATGTCATCGATTGTCCACGATTCAAACCCGGACCGGGTTATAGAATCGTGGCGTTTGTTTACCCAAATCCGAATCTGGAGTTTGTTAAAACTCCGTATTCTCCATTTATCTAACTAAGCATGATAAATAGAAAATATGATTAATACAATCAAACTACGAAGAACAATCACAAATGAAACACCGAAATCATCCAAACAACGTATTTATAAATATAGTGTTAATCGCTACTACAATCCATATTTAACTCGTGGTCATAACTGTATAAACAATGAAATCGAGCTAAACATGCTCACAATATCCTAAGTTAAAGAAATAAGGCAAAACAATCGAAGAACTTAGTCTCGTCTGAAAACAAACCGCTAAAAATGCTCCATGATCCATTAGCCGTCTTCTCTACTTCAAGATGTGAGCTCCACCTCTAAAACTCTTAAACCCTAGCCTAAATATGGCCTAAGGTGCCCAAATAGTCGGGGGGATTCAAGAAAGGGGGAGAGGAGTGGGTATTTACAGACAAAATATCTCAAAATATCTAATAAAAATATCTAGGTTGTGCAGAGGCCACCGCCGCGGCCGTGAGATTCAGCACCGCGGCGGTGGGGTAGGTCAATTAGTTGATTGTTGCGGTAATGAAGAAGGTAATGGATTTGAAAAACATTCTGCTGGTTCACCGCTGCGATGGTGGAATTTGCACCGCGACGGTAGAAGTTCAGCAAGATATTGGTCTTCTTAGCATTTTCACCACCGCGGCGGTGGGCTTGTTTTACAATATTGCCTCCGTGCTCATTTTTCCACCGTTCTTTGGCTGTTTTTTGTTCGATCTCATCGTTTTCGCTCCATTTTCCTATCTTTTTGCCCCCACACACCTGTTTTAATACAAAAAGAATAAAAACTAATTTAAACATAATAAAATACTATATAAACGCACAAAAACTAACTTAATTCGGTTTGAAAATATGTAGGTAGATCACACCTATCAAATACCCCCAAACTTGGAATTTGGCTAGTGCTCGAGCCAAACACACACACGAAAATAAAAAAATACAACTAAATGAAATAACAAACAACCTAAATATAAACAACCTAAACATAACAACATACGAGTTTTACATACTTCTAACGGCCTATTTATTTTTGTCCCTCAACAACCGCCAGTCATATCAAGTTCAGGCGGTAAAACACATCATGAGGTTCTAGAATTTTGACATGCAATATTGGTGAACACTATTCTAGATCCTGTAAACGTGTTAGTGCGTGACTCAATAATATAACTATACAATGACTGGATTGGATTATCCCCCAACAAAATTCATGACTTAGTCCGTGAAGGACTTGGTTCACTCTCCACTAATGTAGGTTAAGTAGTTCGTAGAGATCATTAGGACTTGGTTCGGTTTAGGAATAGTTGGCCAAGGGTAATTTTGAAATAGATATCGGGTTAATGTTGTTAACATAACGTTACTCAAGGCTCAACGCTTGACACATTCACTCTCAAACCCCCATAAAAAGATTGGAAATAATCCCGAACAAGCATTTAAAACTGACATACTCATTTGTCAAAAAAAACGGAAATAAAAACCATATTTACATTTGATTTTTTTTTTCTTTTCTATTTTTTTTTCTTTTATTTTCAACGAACACACCCCCAAACTTATTTCATTGTTACAATTGAAGGGGTGTGTGTAATACAAATGAAAAACGACAAGTGAGTACTCAAATACCGAACCAATTAGAACTTCACCTTAAACCCAACCGTTCACATCAAGTAGAATTTACAATTGCTAACTTGATTCACTCAAATGTGCCTTTAAATTCAGCGATTTAAGTTTGGAAAAATATCTACTGGCCATGGTATTAGTTTATGTGTTCTGAATTGAATTTGCATTTAGGTTTCGACAGGATAACGAGGGATAATGATATTTCATGGTAGGCTTAAAAAGGCTCAAGCAACAAAGAGAATGCCTAAATCACGTCTCCTGAACTACCTCGCCTAGGATTTCACCTCAAGCTTCCCCTCAATCAAGTTCTAAAATCCTTAATGTGTCATGAATTTGGTTAATCGATAATCATCCTCAAATCAATTGAATAAAAATACTTTTAGTCTATCTGCTCGTGCAAATTAGGATCTACAATAATTTTTTCCAAAAAGCATAGTCAAGCACACAGAATCACACATGCATTGGTATTACCCTTGACTATCATCATTGGGTAACGGCCCAGATGAACACAAAACTCAACATGCAACAACAACAACACAAAAATAAACACATTCTAACCTAAACACACATGCAATATGGAAAAACAATAACACATAAACTAACAATACTACATACTACACATTATTTCTGAACTTAAAACGGATAGTGTTCTTAACGATCCCAATCATCAATCTCAACATATGAAATTTAAAGCATGCTGATGAAGGGTGTTTAGAACACTTACTTGGGAGGCGAGAGGATCTCGCCTCCGAATCAAGTCGGATATAACGGATTTAACTTATTTGACCTTGGGTTGCCTCCCAAGAAGCACGTGGTTTAATGTCCTCGGCCCGACATTTTCAGAATGCCCTCAAGATTAGCAAGGTTTTGCTTTGAATGGATAAATTGTTCAATGAAACGCCTCACCGGATTATGTGCATGGCCCCGTACCATAAAACGATTTGGAATTCAGTTGAAAGGGATGCATCAATACCCGTCAATCTAACATCACTAAGTACACTGCATAAGAAATAAAAACAAAACTACAAACAAAAATTATATACAAAAGAAATGCCTAAAGTAAAATTAAGTCATTTACACACAATATCGACAATAAACGACAAAACATAATCCCGGCAATACGATGCACTTGCTTCCCCTATCTAAAACTTAAGTCTCTGGCCGTTATCTCATTTCTCCGGTAATAACATCAAAACAATCTCCGGCAATGGTGCCAAAAACTTGGTAGGGGCGTGGAAAATGTCGCTACTTATACTCTCAAGTATATGAGATCTAAGTTTTAGTATAGTGTGATCGTTAAGATCGGATTATCGTATCCACAGGGATTGGTGTCGTTACTATCGAATATTGCGTTTGTCGTGACCTAACTTTATCTAGGCGAAAAACAAATGTATTGAATTAATTAAACTAATACTAATATATCCTAAATTAACTACACTAATATGATAATATGTTTTAGGGTGAATAATTGCTAGGGATTAACGTGTTTACAAATACGTGTTCGATTTCGATTTACTCACGTTTACGGTGTTCGACCCATTTGACAACCTCGGTACGTAAACTCCATCGCCCCCTCTCCCAAGTGTAAGATAGAGGAATACATGACTTCGAGTTAATGAAGAAGTCCCCCTCAACGTCTTAACGACCCTAGGTCATGTGAGTCTCGTCCAGGGTCATTGATCGCACACAATCCAACTCCTGACTGGGTCATTGGATCGTGCATTTTATTTACCCTATCGATAATCTCCGTTCTAAAACTCCCTCGCCACCTCTCCCAAGTGTAAGACGAGGGATATAACGTAACTTCGTGTCAACGAATAAGTCCCCCTCAATATCTTAACAACCCTAGGTGGCGTGAGTCTTGCCCCAACATCATCGATTGTCCACAATTCAAACTCCGACCAGGTTATAGAATCGTGGTGTTTGTTTACCCTAATCCGAATCCAGGGTTTGTTAGCCATTTATCTAACTAAGCATGATAAACAAACAATACGATAAACACAATCAAACTACGAAGAACAAACATAAACGCGACACCGAAATCATTCAAACAACATATTTATAAATATAGTGTTAATCCCTATTACAATCCATGTTTAGCTATGGCCATAGCCGTATACATAATAAAATAATGAGCTAAACATGATCACATGATCCTAAGATAAAGAAATAAGGAAAAACAATCGAAGAACTTAAAATCGTCCGAAGATAAACCACTAAGAACGCTCAAAGATCGATTTGTCGTCTTCTCCATTTCGGGATGTGAGCTCCACCTCAAAAACTCCTAAACCTTAACCTAAATATAGCTTAAGGTGCCCAAATGGCCAAGGGGGACAAGAGGAGGGGAGAGGAGTGGGTATTTATAGACAAAATATCTCAAAATATCTAATAAAAATATCTAGGTTGTGCAGAGGCCACCGCCGTGGCCGTGGGATTCAGCGCTGCAGCCGTGGAGTAAGTCAGTTAGTTAACCACCGCAGCGGTGAAGAAGGCGGTGGATTTGAAAAATATTATGTTGGTTCACTGCCGTAGTGGTGGAATTTATGCTGCGACGGTGGAAGTTCAACAAGATATTGGTCTTCTCAGCATTTTCACCGCCATGGCGGTGGGCTTGTTTTACAATTTTGCCTCCGTGCTTATTTTTTCACCGTTCTTCGACTGTTTTTGGCTCGATCTCATCGTTTTCGCTCCAGTTTCCTATCTTTTTGCCCCACACACCTGTTTTAATACAAAAAGTATAAAAACTAATTAAAACATAATAAAATACTATATAAACGCACGAAAACTAACTTAATTCAGTTTGGAAATACGTAGGTAGATCACACCTATCACGTAGTTACTTCAGATCTGGTAATAGAAATGATTAATAGCCAATGATTCTCTAGATTGTCTCTTAAAATAGCTCTCACAAAATCTCAGTATGTTATCTCTTAGAAAGCTCAAGTATGATCTCTTGATTTCTTAATCTCTCTTAGCCACTCTTCATGATATCAAAAACACAGGTCTATATATATGAGATATTAATTACCTATCTAACGGCTAGTTCTCATATGTCATGACACTTAGATACTCTCTTAGACCCCTTATATCATTATGAGTTTATTTTGGTTCAATTCACTTAATTATAGCTTTTAAATCTCTTAATTAAATCCCCAAATATTTCTCAAACTCTATTAAATAGAATAGAAATAATTTTATGTACCAAATTGAGAAATATTATAACTTAATGAACCAAATCAATAGGAATTATATAATAGATGTAGCATATCTTAAATATCATAAAATCCCTAAAATCTCTCACAAATCCCAACCAAAAATGGCTACTTTTAGATATGAATTCGGAATCCTCAATATCCTGAAACTGCGCCATCAGTCGATCGACCAATCGACCACTCGATTCTAGATATAGCCAAGCCAAAGATTCTATGCCCATCGGTCCACCTATCTGTTGACTTAGAGATTCAGAGAGTTCTATTTTCCTTCACCGATCGACCTACCCGTCTATTTAGAGATTCAGAGAGTTTCATTTCTCTTTACCGATCAACCTACCTGTCGACTTAGAGCTACAAAGAGTTTCACCTATTTTGTTCGGTCGACTTACCAGTCGACTTATGCATGCTGGATCTCTTTTCTAAACTCGTTTTTAATACATTTTTATTTACGTTTTTGCCCCTTTACCCATTTTCTTTTCTTAATTAACTCCACTAAATACTTAACTCCAATTTTAATCAATTATAAATATATTTTTTTTAATTATACATAGAAGCAAATAATTTAACTAATTAGAATCCTATTAAAAACACACATATTTATAAAAATCATTTAAAAATCTTTTTGTATCGTGTGTGATCCTAATTGGGATATTAAGAGTTGAAATTTAAACCTGAGTTGTTTTCTCTTGGTTCTTCAAATTCTTCAACCTCTTAATTCCTTCATCATCTTTATCATCAAATCTTGTTCATTCAGAATTAATAAACTGAAACACTTAAACAAACCGTTAGTTCCACCAAAAACATCAATGTTTAATTGTCTATCAAAATCTTAGGATCAACAATCTCCCCAATTTTTATGATGACAATTAATTTTGATATTTTCTTTAAAACAATAATATAACCTCACTCCCCCTGAATCTAAGGGTGGGTTTTATAACGCTTTTAAGCATAAGAATGAAGATTTTAAAAAAAATGATCGATAAAGCACAAATATAAAAAGTAAACCCCCCCTTAAGATATTCCATAAAACATCAACTAAATCTCCCCATTTGTCATCTTCAAAAACAAAATTTAGGGAGGGGGGAACACAACAATAATTCTACTTTAAGCAAACATATTATTTACTTTGAAATAATAAACCTAAAGTAATCAAATGAGAATATTGATAATACTTTTTTTATATATATAAAAAAAAAAAAAAACACATTGAATCAATCCAAAAAAGAAACCAATTTTGATGCATTAAAATCATTTTTAGCAAATACCATGTGGATCATCATTAGAGATAGAAAATTTATCTAAGTCGATCAAGTCTAGTTAATCCATCAAAATTCATACACTAGAAATCAAGTTTCACCACAATCCCAAATTAACTATTACAAACCAAAATAAAAATAAAAAATTAAGGTCTAATGGGGGCTTTGTCCAGAAAAGTGATAATAAAGTCCCATTGGACTAGTAGCTGGCTACTGAGGATACGGAACACCTGGCTGAACAATTGGTCCTGGAGTTATTTGTTGATGAAATGGCATTGACAGTCCTACTCCATATAGCCCTGCTCTAGATGATCCTACTGCAGTTGGTCCTCCAAAAGACTGTTGTGCTCCAAAGATAGGATGTCCTGTAAAGTGTGGCTGAGCACTGTACTGCTACTGGTATCCATGATGAGATGACTGCATAAATTGAAACATTTGTTCCAGTTTTCCTGTGATTTTCCCAAATCCAGCTTCCATGTTCATATTCATTTGAACCATTTTATTTTCTAGCCCAGTCATCCGATCATCCATTAAATCCACATGTATCCTTAAATCATCAATCCGATCATGGAAAAAATCCATCTTCTAATCTATGCTCACTTCTTCTTCCTCGCCTACAGCCTGCATTCTCTACCTTTTCTGATTCCTCTTCTTTACACATGTATTTCCTCTGTACTTATATCCTATTAATGAAGCATTCCCCACATTGATCCATCCAGGTGTGATTGTCATAGACATTTGCTTATCATGATCAATTATAACTCCAAAGTGGTCAAACAACCTTTGGAGTGCATCAGCATAGGGTAGTATTCCAGAGGGTTTCTGAACATGATACTTCATGTGGTCCATCATGATATAAGCCAAATCCAATTTTCTCCTTTCAACAATCTCATTCATCACGTACAAATCAAAATCATTTACATTAGCATGACTTCCCCCTCTAGGCACAACCGAATAGGTCAGCACCAAATGAAGGAATCGATGCTCAATAGATAATAATCCTGCTTTGTCTCGTTCTAAATCAAATTTATCAGCAATTTCCCTTCTATTGAAATTTAATAAAATCCAATGAGGGGTATTGTACGAAACTATGTCTCCTCTAGGTATTTCCAAAATATCACATAATAACCCTCTATCAAACCGGATTTCTTTTCCTTTAACATAGGATGAAATTAAAATATTATTGTAAGTGAGATTGTTGTAGAACATTCTCACCCATACCAGCATCCACTTATTCATTTGGGTGACAAAATTAACCCACCCCAAATTCCTAAAATATCTTTCAATATAAATATTTTTCTCTTTCAAATCAACAAAATCAATAGGTTAGCAACCTAAAAACCTTTTGATTGACAAACTCTTCATTATATTTTTTCTCATCCTCTTCCTTTCGAAAAAATACATTGTTAAATGTGGCCATATTAGCATGATTCTTGATTCTAGGCATTTTTCACACAAATTTATAATAACTCAACAAAAATATCTCAAGAAATTGAGTCTAAACAAATAACCAACTGAAACCCTAGAATTTAGAGAAGACCAATCTTGTTTTTTCGTGAGTAATCAGCCTCCAACACATAGATCCGAGCCTTAAACATTTTGATTCAACCAAAAATTCTTCTAATCCGAGCCAAAATGAACTGATTTCGTGAGATTTAGGCTCAAAAGAACTTGGGAGATGAAGGGTTTTAGAGAAGAAGGATTTTTAGTTTCGAATGAAATGAAATAAACAAGCCAAGGTATTTATATCCCAACATGATCAATCGATAGGGTAGTCGATAGATGAACACAACGTGACTCTCGATATTCCAACCTAAAACTGTCGATCGACTCATGAGTTGATTGCTCATTCTGAGTTGTTTGATTTTGTGCATTTAAACCTAATTTGATCAACTTAGCTCTTTTTTTTTACCTCTTATTTTGATCCACATATATTTTAAAAAGAATTAAGTACTCACACATTTAAACACACACACACACAAATATATTGCAAACATCTAAATTTCAAAATGAACAGGCTCAGTCTCCCTAACAAAATTAATAAACTTAAACTTAATAAATTTTGACATACCTAGATCAGCTTTGGGAGCAAGTGGTGTTTGTACGTTTGGTGGATTACTAATTTCTGACTTGGTATCCTTTTACTCCACCAATGCTTGATTTTTCTCATTTCTTCCTTCTTAGGTATAACAATTATCTAAACTGATTCAATAAGAACTTCTTTACCATTGTTTGGTGCTTCATGCTGCTTTGGCACAACTTTGTAAATGAACTTTTTCTTATATTGGTATCTTGTTGTTGGTTGTGGATAAACTTTGTCAGCTCTCACATATTGAGCTTATTGCTTCTGTACTTTTGTATTTGGCACGTGCTGATTTTTCTTATTAGGTACATTAAACCTTGGTTCCCTCTTTGGCAAGGCATATTCATTGTACCTTCTTGTTTGTTCAAATCTCCTTGTCAGCATGTACTATTCATTGTACCTTTATCTAAATCTCTGATTTGTACCTGCACCAAAATTTTCTCTTTTTAATATCCAGTTATTTCTGGATCCGACAGGGTAACCACGTAATAAATAACAAGAGTTTTCACAATAATCAAATTTACCACAATAAAAACACTTAATACTGTTACCACACCTCTTCGAATAGTCAGTATTTCTTACGGGAGCATAATATTGTCTGCGATTTTGAGAAGCAACTTTAGTAACTATTGGTTTTTCAACAGATTTAGTACTCTCAACATCTTTGAATTTATCCATTGTTTCTTTAAACTCCTTTTGAGTCGTCTCAAATAACCGTTCATTGGTGCTAACGTTAACCTGTAGACCAAAATTCTTTTTATGCATAAATTCAAAATCATTCTTAAGAATTTGGCTCTCATTTTCAACAGAATGGATTTTCACATGAGCTCTATCAAGCTCACATCTTGTATTGTCCAATTTAATACTCAAGGCCTCATTTAAGGTTTCAAGATTTTTTCTTTTAAATTCATTCTGTTGAAGATCATAAAAATGATTTTTCAAAACCTCAGTCTCATCCTCAAGAGACTCAATTTTATCACACAACTTACTGATTTCAGATAAAACATTTTTAAACTCATCAGTTTCAAAATATTTGTCTAAATTTTTTTTCCTGAGAAATTTGACAGTACTAAACTTCTTATTTTCAAGAGTTGCAATTTTTTGCTCTAGTTTAAAATTCTTTTTTCAAAAAATATACGTAAGAGCAATAAGTGTCTCAATAGCCTTATCTACATTCTCATCATTGCAAATTATATCAGTCTCATGATCAGAACAATAACTATTAAAAAAAGCAGAATTAACAGTAGTACATATAACTTCAGAATCAAAAACACTCTATGTGATAGTGTCTAGCTATACTATGAAGTATATCGAACTAAAACCAACTCTGATACTAATTGTTGGACCAGAGGAATACCCAAGAGGGGGGTTGAATTGGGTAATTAAAAAATTATCAGAATTATAACTTCAATAAATCGAATAATTAATTTTAATCCTAAATTAATTATTATCTTTCTATCACAACGGAATCATCAAATCAATTAAGTGCACACTAAACAACAATAATAAAATAAATATTGTAGCATACTAGAAATTTATATTGGTTCACCAAGCTACTCTTGGGTAATCCAATCCTCCGAGCCCCACGGAGAGTCGCACCCACTAATACTCAAGATCACTTTAAAGGTAGGAACCAAACTCTCACAACGATTATTTTATAGGCTTAGAATCAACCTTTACAAAATCTTTTTAACAGGCTAAGGAAAAATCTCTACTTTTTATAGGCTAAATAATAACCTAATTCTTTTTAACAAAAAGACAAAAGAATCAAAACCTCACCAACACTTTGTACATCGAGGCGTTTATCACACGCTCGCGTATTGACTACTCACAAGTGCACTAGGTCCTATTTTAATATAGCATATCTTTTAAGATCGGATATCATTCTCATAGGGACGGGTTGAATAATTGAGTATCGCAATTGACATAGTCTCTTATTATCCAGACGGTTAAAGAAATGATTTTAAATTAAACTAATTAAAACTAAGTTAAACTACAATTAGTAGGTTAATCCTAACTAAGTTGATTACCTAGGGATTGATTTCGTTCACTTAATACATGTTTGATTTCGTTTAGTTAATAATAACAGAGTTTAGATATCCGACAATCTCGATTCGTAAACTCCTTCGCCACCTCTTCCGAGTGTAAGACGGGGGAATATGCGATTTCGTGTCAACGCCGAAATCCCCCTCAATGTCTTAACGACTCTAGGCCGCGTGACCCTTGCCCCAACGTCATCGATTTCACACTAACTAACACCCTCCCAGGTCGTTAGATCGTAACGATGTGTTTACCCTAATCTGAATCTAGGGTTACCTCTTCCGAGCGTCAAATCCTAAATTCTCAAATTCAACCCTAATACCTTAACAAGCATATTAAAGTTGTAATAAAATGATCAAATACAATCGTAATTAAAGACAAACAACCGTAAAAGAAACATATATTTCATCAAACTAGTATTTACACAACTACCTCTATCCCTAGCTAATATTTATCTAATCTAACATAATCTTGGACATTGAAACATTAAACCAAGAGGTATTCATCATCATTACAATAAAACATTAAAGTACGAAAAGAGAAACAAAGAGAGAAAGATCAAATCTTAAAGTGGAGTGATCCACTATGGCCAAAGACCGATCCGCCAATGTTTCTTCTTCTCCGGATGATGAATCTCTTCTTCAAGAATGGCCAAGAATCAATCTCCTAAGGTTAGGGACGTTCCATACTCCAAGAAGTCTTAAGGGAAGTGGGAGAATAGGTATTAATAGGCACAAGGTTTCAAAATATCTAAAAAATATCTATTTATTGTGCAGAGGTCATGGCCGCGGCGATGGGATTACGGCCGCGGTCGTGGGGGTAATTCGGTTGGTTTCCAGATATTTTACCGCCGCCACGGTGGACTTGCGCTACGACGGTGGACTCTCTGAACTTTCACCGCCGCAGCAGTGGGTTTTCTGCCACGGTGGTGAGTCTTCATGCATTTTAGCCCTTCTCTGCAATCTCACTGCCACAGCGGTGGCTTCCTCGCCGCAACAGTGGCTCTTGTGATCTTAAAACTTTGTTTCTTCATCATTTTTTACCATTTTTCCACCGTTTTTACTCGTTTATCGCTTGTTTGCGTCCCTACACCTGAATTACATAAAAACTAACAAAAATACAATTAGATATAACTAATTCACTCAAAAACTATCAAATCTGATTTAAAAGTAGATAGGTATTTTACACCTATCAAATACCCCCAAACTTGAAATTTTGCTAGTCCTTGAGCAAAACACGGATATTAAACTAAACAAACTAACTGAAAATGAAAAACTTGAAACACAAAAGAAGTAAATGCATGTAAGTATAAAGTTTAATCGAAATGACCAATTTGTTCCTCCCTCAATATCCCTAAATCTGATCAAGTTCGGGAAATAACTTACACCAAGTGATGTTCTAGAATTTCAACAATCAATATCAATAAAAACCATTCTAGATCCATTGAATGTGTGTGTGTAAGAACTCAAATGCATAATTACGCACATATTGGATTGGATTATTCAATTGTTAAGTTCATAACGTATAGTGTTTAAGGATTCAGAAAAACCATACGCTTGATTTGGGGTCTACTATCTACTAATGTAGGCTCGGATATTCACAGAGATCAATAAGGCTTGGTTTGGCTTTGGAGAACGACCGCGGGTATTACTAGAATTGAAAATAGATAATCGATTTAATTGTTTGATACCCGAGATAAAATCGTTTGTCGCTATCCTCTCTCATAACCCCATACTTTACAACTCTAAATAAGAAACGAAGATCGTGTGTATTCACTTGTCAAAAGAAAATAAAATTAAAACCCTATTCACATAGTTTTGTTTTTTTTTTTTTTGTTTTTTTTTCATCAACACATTCCTAAATTAATTCGAATAATAACCGTTTTAGGAGTGTGCAAAAAGAATTTAAAGAAACACACCCCCAAACTTATTTTAGGAGCATGTGAAAAGAAATAATAAAGTGACAAGTGAATATATTAATACCGAGTCAATAAAAATTCAACCGAAACCCCACCGCTCACTTGATTTTACTCAATTGGAAAATTAGGCTTAGCGATATTGGTTTAGGAAAAATTTAAATGAAAAAGAGTAATTGAACATTTTCAGAATTGATTACGTTATAGGCTTTGACAGGGAAAATAAGGGATGAAATTTTTCAGGTTAGCTACAACGGTTCAAGCGAAAAAAATGACGGCCTAAATCACGTCTCCGGAATTACCTTACCTAGGATTTCGCCTCAAGTTTCCCCCAAATCAAGTTCTAGATTTCTCATTTTTGTCATGAACTTCATATTGAATAATCGGCATCTAATTGCTCAGATTATTATACATTGAGTCCGAATGTCGTGTGATTTTAGGATCAAGATAATTTTTCCCCAATCGACATGTTAAGCACACAAAACACACATGGAAGGCATTACCCCCGACCTCAATATGCAATTAGGGGATAATTCTCATCATCGGGACTTGGGCCAAATGAACTCAACAACTAAACATGCAATTACAACTTCATACACACATAATTATAAACTAAATCTAATACTATCATACATACTAATCTAAAAACTACACATGCAAAAACAAGGATTAAACTAAACTGGAAATTAAAAACTAAAACATTAATTAAAACAATAAAATACATACATAAACATAATTTTGTACATCAAAAAATTTTACATTTTGTTCAAAAAATAATGGTTCATCCTTCTTCTACAAAAACACAAAAATGGATTAACAACCCCCAAACTGAAACATTGCAGTGTCCACACTATCTAGCAGCGAACCTAATAACTAAATATAGCATGTAAAAATGGAAAACTGGGTTCAGACACATACCTACGAGATAAGACAGATGAGTCTTACCTCCTACTGTTCACCTGGGGAATGATCATCACCACCACTTTCACGTTGGAAATGAAACTGTGGTGGTTGCAAAAGGTGCGGCAGCACCGGCGGCATAGTCGAAAATGAATGCATATTGATGCCGAAATGCTCGCACATAAGCTAGTTGACTTGATCTTGATAGCGTCCATATTGGTCTTGGTAAGTCCATAGCTCGTATTGCCCTTATCGAAGATCTCGGAGGTCTTGGTAAACTCTCTCCCCGTCGAAACTGGCCCATCCGGGTGCCTCAGGAATTGGGGCCTCAGAAGGCCCTGCCTCATCTCTTGCTTGCTCTTCATCCTCTTCCACTCCTCCCGAAGTCTGGCCTTGAGCGCTCCCCCTCGATATCCTTGCAATAATGGCTGAATCGAGGGGATTGATTGGAAAAAATGGGTTATTCCCATGGATCGCCACCCCGGCTCGCTGACACAACTCCGTGAGTAAGTTTGGAAAAGGTAGGCCTCCTTTGGTTGTCCCCGTGGTATATAGAATCGAAGAATATATGTGAGATCTGACGTCAAGCGATTTTTCTCACTGTATGGAATGTAACACAATAGCCCGCTCCTTTAACACGTTCGAAAAGTGATAGGTTGGGATCAGGCTGCCACATATGAAGTGGTGCATATTTTTGGCATCGGCTTTAGGAATCTGGTGGGGAAATTTGCTTGATCCGGCCCTTTGATGGTCCATTGGACATTGCCCGTTGTCAGGTCCCGGATCATGTCTTTCATTTTTTGTCGGTACCCAGAATAACACTCTTCAAAAGGCAGCAGCAGTCCTAATCCCAATACCTCGTTCAATGTTTCAGGACTGAAGAGGACAATCTTGCCTCAGACCTTTGTCCGGTTTTGTTGAGCTTCAGTGGCATTTGCGTAGAACTCCCGGACTGTGGAAACTTTACCAAGGAGAGGCGATTTGCAAAAATACTCCCAACCTCGGCTTTGAATAACGCTTTGAAATTCCACCGGGAGATCTTCTAGGGGCCCGAATCCTTGTTGCTTTATGCACGGCCTGATGAACTCATGCTTAAGGAAATGCTCATCGGCTTTCTTTGAAACAAATTCAACTAAGAACATGTATTCTCATTCTTATGAAGAGAATACTATGATGAGTAGGATTCCATATCCCTTGAATATTTTAAGTCTTATATAAGCAATGATATGTACCAGTCCCGATATCAGTTGTATTATTGGATTGACTAGCAAATATTAGGGTGAACCAAGTTTAAAAATCGAGAAAACTATGAAATATATACTCAAGTACTTGAGAAGTACTAAGAAACAATTTATAGTCTATTGTACGGTAAAACGTTTGTTACGCACTCGCATATTGACTACTTGCAAGTGTACGAGGTCAAAGTTTTAGTATAGCATAATCGTGAAAGATCAGGTTATCGTATCCACAGGGATTGGTGTCGTTACAATCGAGTACTGCATTTGTCATGACCTAACTTTATCTAAGAGACCAAAAATGTAAATAATTAATTAAACTAAACTAATATAACCTAAATTATCTATACTAATATACTAATACGTTTCAGGGGAAAGAATTGACTAGGGATTAATGTGTTTACAAATACGTGTTCGATCTCGATTTACTCATGTTTACGGTGTTTGACCTATTTGATAATCTCAGTTCTTAAACTTCATCGCCACCTCTCTCGAGTGTAGGATGGGGGAATACATGACTTCGAGTCAATGAAGAAATCCTCCTCAATGTCTTAACGACTCTAGGTCACATGAATCTCGCCCAGCGTCATTGATTGCACACAATCCAATTCCCGACCGGGTTATTGGATCGTTGTGTTATGTTTACCCTATCGACAATATCGGTTCTAAAACTCCACTGCCACCTTTCTTGAGTGTAAGATGGGGGAATAAATGACTTCGAGTCAACAAAGAAATCCCTCTCAACGTCTTAACGATCGTAGGTCACGTAAATCTTGCCCCCAACATCATTGATTGTCCACAATCCAACTCCCGACTAGGTTATTGGATCGTGGCGTTTGTTTACACTAATCTGAATCCAGGGTTTGTCAATCCCCGTATTCTCCATGTATCTATCTAAGCCTAATAAACAAACAATACGATAAACACAATCAAACTACGAAGAATAAACATAAACGCAACACCGAAATCATACGAAACACATATTTATAAATATATTGTTAATCCCTATACAATCCATGTCTAACTAGTAACCATAATCGCATTTACAAATAAGAACGAGCTAAACATTCTCACAAAATACTAAGTTAAAGAAATAAGAAAAGAAATGGAAGAACTTAGCCTCGTCCAAAGATTTATCGCTAAGAACGTTCAGCGATCACTTCACTGTCTTCCTCCACCTTAGGATGTGAGCTCTCCATCTAAAACTCATCTACCTTACCCTTAGATATATTCTAAGGGGCTCAAAATACCAAGATAGAGCAAAAATGAGAGAGGGGAGTGGCTCAAATAGGAAAAATATCTCAAAAATATCTAACAAAATATCTAATTTGATGCAGAGGCCACTGCCTAGGCAGTGGGTATATTGGTTGGATGATCGCCTCGGCGGTGAAGTCAGCGGTGGCCTTGGTTGATATTCTACAGTTTCACCGCCGCGGCGGTGGACGTTTAGCAAGATAATGCCACTCTCTGTATTTTCACCACAGCGACAGAGGTCTGGACACCGCGGCGATGAGATTCTTTCACAATATTACCTCCGAGCTTGTTTTTCCACCGTTCTTCGACCGTTTTTGGTTCAATCTCATCGTTTTCGCTCCAGTTTCCTATCTTTTTGCCCCACACACCTGATTTATACAAAAAGTATAAAAACTAATTAAAATATAATAAAATAAATATAAAAAGTACCCTAAAACTAACAAAACTGGTTTGGAAATATGTAGGTAGATCACACCTATCATCTATGGAAGAGGGGAAGCAAGTGTTGACGGTTGTACTGATTTAGATTTTCAATCCAATATAGATGATTGGAAGTCAGCTTTGAGATATGTATCTATCCTAAATAGTGGGGCCGTTAGTTAGAGAAGTTGTGCAAACTACATCTGTAGATTTCACTATAGAGGCTGAGTACATTGCCACTTTCGATGTAGCTAACGAAGGTGTGGATTAAAAGGTTCATTATTGAACTTCATGTGGTTCCAACCATTGAGTCAACAATACCTTTGTATTGTGAAAACAATGATGCTATAGCTCAAGTGAGTGAACCAACATCTAATCAGAAATACAAACACATAGAGCAATACTTTCATTTAATTCGTGAAATCATTAGGAGGAATGATATCGACATTAAGAGAGTAGACGCAACACATAACATAGTAGATTCACTCACTATGGCTATGACTTTATTGTAGTTAGATCAACATCTTCTAAAGTTAGGTATATAATACTATACTAATTGTCTTTATTGCTAGTGGGAGATTATTGGACGTAAGCCCTATAGCTAATGTTATAATTTTATATTTATGACTTGTATTTATAAAATATTTCAATCTCATATATCAATAAAAGGTTATTTTTATTTTATTCTATTAATATATCACTATCTTTGTAGTTTTTAGATATTAATTGAAGTGTCTTGACTATTTAATAAAATTAAAAGGTGGAGATCGAAGATATTTGATAACTTGATATTGTAAATTATTTAGTCGGTATTGGACTGTTGAAAATGGTCTTAAATAATTTAGGCTAGCTTGTTCTGTTGTTTTCTAATTGAGAATGATGAGCCTCAAACCATTAGTATGAGATACTAGAACAATTACAATGAGACATATCAGTATTGTTGATCTTAATATTTTGATGGACAATTAAAGGTTGATGTTTTTTGTGGAACTAATGGTTTAATTGAGTGTTTCAGTTTGTTAGTTCCAATTATGAAGATATGATAACAAGTAACAAATGGATGCTAAAAGATGATAACAAAGATCATAAAGGATTAAGAGGTTGAAGTATTTGTAAAACCTAGGGAAAACAAACAACTCAGGTTAAATTTCAAATCTTAATATCCCAATTAGGATCACACACGACACAGAAAGTTTTTTAAATGATTTTTACAAATATGTGTGTTTTTTATAGGACACTAATTAGTTAAATTATTTTCTCCTATGTGAAATTGAAAAAGAAATATTAATAATTTATTAAAATTGAATTTAAGAATTTAGTAAAACTAACTGAGAAAATAAATCAGTTAAAGGGGCGATAATGTTGATGAGAATGAAAACAAAATGAATTAAGGAGAGGATTCCAGTATTGATAAGTCGACAGATAAGTCGACCCATGCATTGAATATGAAGTTGTTGAATCTCTTGTCGACAGGTAGGTCAACCGGAGCTTAAATGGTAAACTCTCTGAATCGATAACTCAACAGGGAGGTCGACCTATTAACAGAAATGTAACTCTCTGAATCTCTATATCCTAAATCGAGCAGTCAATAGCTTGGTGTTGGTCGATCGACTGATTAATCTCTTTTAGGATTTGTGGGATTTCGTGTTCTCATTTAAATAGTAGCCATTATTAGCCATTTTATTTATGATAACACATATCCGTTGCTATAAAGATAATAATTGATTTTATGATAAAATTAATTGTTTGAATTTTTGAAGTGTAATTATTATTCTGATAATTTTTTAATACTACCCAATTCACCCCCCTCCTGGGTAACTCACTAAGTCAACAATTGGTATCAGAGCTGGTTTAGCTCGACACACTTAGCTAACAAAGATCATATGGCACACATAATAGGCACACTAGCTGAGGGGCAGTCTATGCACTGACCACCGTTGTTTGTAGATGAAAATTATTTATTCTGGAAAGATAGAATGATAGCCTTCCTTCATGCTACCAATTACGATGCATGGCTAACAATCGAGGATGATCCGTTTGTTCCAATGGAAAACGGAGTCGAGAAGAAGAAAGAACAGTTAATTGCTTCTGATAAGTAGAAACTTTCTATAAACTCTCAGGCTATTAACATTCTATTTTGCTCGTTAGATGCTAATGAATATTCTAGAGTTTCAAGTTGTAAATCTACAACGGAAATGTGGGACAAGCTACAAGTTACCCACAAAAGGACAAGTCAAGTGAAGTAATCGAAAATCAACGCTTATATGAGGAAATTTAAATTGTTCAGAATGGAAGAAACTGAATCGATTCATGAGATGTATACTCGCTTCAACAAAATTTGCAATCACTTGAGTCAACTTGAAAACTCATACTCCATGGAGGATAGAGTTCGAAAGGTCCTAAGATCTTTAACAAAAGCATAAGAGTCAAAGGTAATGGCAATTGAAGAAGTTAAGGATCTTGGCAAATATGAAATTGATGATCTCATAGGTAACTTGATGACTCATAAAGCGGTGATTAAAGGATATGAGAATGACACTGGAAATAACAAGAGGAAATCCTTGGCACTAAAAGCTTAGAAAATTGAAGAAGATGATGACAGTGATGATGAAAGTCTTGACAGTGAGCAAGAGAAAGATGTGGCGCTTCTTACAAAGAATTTTAGAAGAATGACTTGACGCACATTCCGCTAGAAAAGAAACTTCAACATGAACAATGTGGAATGCTACAACTGTCATAAGACTGGCCACCTTCAAACTGAATGCCCTGAGCTGAAGAAAGACAAAGAAAAAGAGAAGAAATGAAATGAGAAGAAGAAAGTGAAGAAGAGTACGAAAAAGTCAACAAAAGTCACATGGGATGACTCAGAGTCGTGTAGCTCAGAAAAATCGAGTAGTGATGACTCGTCTATGCTTGCTTTGATGGCCACAGAATTTAAGGTACCAAAATGTTCAAGTTTTTGCCCGTTAGATTTTGATGAATTATTTGGTGTTTATCAAGAACATTCGCATGATTATAAAATTCAGTGTTAGAAAATTAATGTCCTTCAAAGTATAATTAACACTTTAAACAAGCAAGTGATCGATTATGAATCTGAAAATGTTGAATTAAAAACAAAAATGTTGGATTTACATTCAATAGTTCTCAAATTCACCGGCGGTGAAAATAATTTGAAAATGCATTTGGAAAGTTCACGCGGTATCTTTGACAAAGCCGGTATTGGATTTCAGAAAACTCTTAAGCAAAAATATTTTTATAAATTCTTTTCTGAAACCAAGAATCTTGTTAAATGTTTTAAATATAATGTTGTGGGCATACTATTCGTAAATATTTTTCAAGAATATCTAATTGCAGGCATGTAAGACCCTAAATTTTCACATACACATAACTTAGCTGCATTTTAGAACATTTAGAAAATAACGAGGTAAATAGTGTCAAATCATATTTATTTTAAAAATTATAGGGGTTAATTAGTAATTTTCAAAATGTTAATGTTATATTTGGATTGAATCATAATTTAAAGATAATTGAGAGGGAGATTAATGTAATTTGAGTAAATAATATATATATATATACACACACACACACACACACACATACATATCTATATAATAAATATGCTCTACACATATCTATATAATAAATCAGCTCACTTATAACGAGGATCGTCGGATCAAGAGACAAACATCAAACATATTCATAGCCATCGGATCAATTTTATCTTTTACACCCCCACATTTTAGGGTTAAGGGCCGCTACACCCACTTCACCTCTCTCTCTCTGTCACTCTGAGCCTATCCCCTCCCCACACTCTTTTTTCTTCTCTTTGCAGGTCGTCCCCCCCGCCACAACCACCAGACGTCGTCTCTCTCCATCTCGCATCTCTATCTCTCTTCATCTCTTAGCTTCTCTTCTCTCATCTCGCTCTCTCGCTCATTCCATGCCGTCTCTCAACCTCTGCATTAAAACCCTAGCAAAGCTCAGCCCTTCATCCCCCGGTCGTCCCTGCGTACCCACACTCCTCCGATCTGGTAAAATTATTCAACATTGCATATCCAAACCCTCCACCCCGCCGTCACTATCGTCGCAAGTCCTGCCCCCGTCGGCACCGACGTCTTAGAACCCTGAACAAGTTTGTATCTCTCTCTCTCTCTCTACATCGTTGTCATCCTACCCTAATTTGATCTGCCTAAACTCTCTGTTCAATGAAAAGGCTTCAAGCAAGAGAAATGGAGCGTTTTCACAAGGAAAGAGAGATGAGAGAGAAAATGGCTGAGAATGACTATGTTTTTCAACCCATTGTACCTGGATCGTTCCACAAGGTATCTATATCCAATGCAACACTATTGTTTATTGATCCAATAGACACTACCGATTTCGATTGATGTGTTAATCAGATTGAACCCATATATGTAAATATCAGTCAATAATTTGGTCGGATTTTGAGTGTGTGAATGTGTATGTTATTTTTGCAGTGTTGAGAATGATTTGGTACGAAATTACGAATGCAGTATCAAAATGTTTTAGAATTTGAATTCATTGTGAAAAAGATTAGTCTCGACTCTGGAATTTCAGGGTTTTGTTTGCATAATATGATTCCAATCTTTTTGTTAAATTATTTTGCTGAATTGTTAAATTAATTGAATAATCTCCTTCCCTTCCCCGTTGTTCATTTCTCTACCGTTCGTTGTCGTTCCTTCAGGTAAGCCCTCTTCATCTTTTTTTTTTTTTTTTTTTGGCTTTAATTTTTGGATTTGAATTTACTTTTCACTGTGGTATAATATGGGTTTGTTTGTTCAATTATGCATTTATTTTTTCTCTTTTTCATCTTATGGATTGAGTGTTTGATGAGTGGTGTTCTTTGTTGGTTTGATCTGATTCATATATGGTTCTTCAATTGATTTGTATTCTTAGCTGAGTTGGGATTTTAATTCACTATTTATTGATAAATTGTTGGTTTGCAGATTATCTTTTTATAAATAGATATATAGTGTGTATTTGCTTAAATTTTTGGAAAGGTATTAGTATAGTAGGGATTGAGTAGGCATTAAATTAGGGCATTGGGATTGTATTTTAATTGTATTTATATTATATTTTAGATCTTTATTTGTTTTCATTTGATTCCTCATCTATAAAACTGTGGTTTAATGTCAATTTTGACTTTGATCTTACAACTCTGCAACTATGTGGTGCGTTGCTCAATCCCAAGGATAAATGTCGAGATTGGGGGATTTTAAATTGAGATTGAGAGCTCAACCTAGACTTTCCTTCACAATTTACTTCCCGAGGTAGTGCAAGGTATCATACTTTAGTTGTTTTCTATACTTCTACGTTTATGTTGTTGTATTTGCTCCTATATATTTTTTTAGCTACAAAATCATTTTACGTTTTTAGCTGTAGAATCATTCTAAGATTTTTTAACAATTGATTTACTCCTATATATATAAGCAAGTAGTTTTGTTCGCTCCTATATTTTTGTTTTACTTTGTTTTCGTATTTTTGTTTATGTTCCAAGTTTCTTAGTGTTAAACACAATTCTGAAGAAATATGATGATAGGTGCTACAGGTTGGGGGTATTAGGAAATAATTCTATCTGTTTCTTAGTTGTTCTATTAAATTTTGCATATTGAATTGTTTCAGATCTATACGGATGTGAGACCGGCAAGTGATGACAAACTTCCATCAGCTAATGTCTGGTGTGTAATTGCGAATTGGTTATTTTCATAATTTTGATAAAACCTAATTTGCACCAACCTATATGTGAAAATTCAATGGCATTTGTTAGGCCGTTCTTTTCACTGTGTTTCTCATATATGATTCAAATGTTATTACATCACCTTGGCTATTATGGTCTAGGTTTGTTTGTTTCAAGATTTCACAAACTACATGTTAGATCTGTCTATAAAGCCATAAATATTTTTGTGCTAATGTTTTTGTTCTTCGTTTCTATTTTTGTTTGTTAATCTAGGGTTTGTGTTGATTGTTGTTTAGAAATTAAGCATAGTTCTCTTTGTAATGGCATGAATAAAAAAATTTAATGATATCCAGGTTTTGTTGCAGATCTCAATTTCGAGGTATGTTTCATTTTTTTCCCATCTATTTTCTTTGTTAATTAATTTCATTTCAATTGGATTTTGATTCTCCGCACGAATATCACTTAATAGTGAATTCCGATATGGTAATTTTCTTTTTCATTTGTTCAAGCAGTGGCATTTGTTTGGTGTTTCTATTCCCATTTGTTCTAAGATTTTAATTCCTACTTTTGTTATCTATTTCTGTTCCTGTTCTTTGTTTCTGCTCCTGTCCTCTGTTCTTGTTTCTGTTTCTCTTCCTATTCCTGTTTCTGAGTTAAATAATCAAATAATTTAATTAAATTTTTGCACCGAAGGCATGGGAAAATACTTAGTTCTTAATACTAGAGTTTTTCATACCGCAGTATGAGTTTTTTTAACTATCACTCTTGGTATGCCGTGCCAAGTTTGTAATTTTATTTAGTTCTACATGGTATTGTGCAAATTGTCCTAACTTAGGACTTGATCTTATAGAAGTGTGGATCATAAGCCTACACTTTACAAGGTACCGCAGTGCTTTGAACTTTTCGTAATTGTATTTTTCTTTGTTTTTGTCTTTTTGCTGTCAATAGAACTTCATGATAAAAAAATAAAAAAAAAATAAAAAGTTAATGGTATCATATGAAAAATCACTTCATGTATTTATGTTCCCAACATAATGTTTTTGTTCTGTTCCTAAATTAGTTTATCGATTTTGGTGATTTATCCGTATATCTACATCTACAATTACAGATCCATGACTTTCTCTTTGAGTGATTTATCCGTATATCTAAACTCTAATCAATTGAGTGTTTTTTGCTTTTGATTATCTCTTCAGCGGTGTTTGGGATGTTTAATTGTTTTGATTCGTATTGATTATCTCTTAATGATTTATTTAAATTATTTTTGGATGTAGCTTCTTCACTCTATATATTTGCAAATCTGTTCCAAAATTTATATTTTTATTTTTGTTATGTTTCCATAATCCAATGTTTTCATTCCTTGATTTTTGTATTTGTACCAATTCATACAATTGGAAAAAAGCAGTTTGATAGAATAACTGTAAGAACTGAGAGTCACTATGCTTTCAGAGTTCACATTGCATTTTGATTCGGAAGGTGCTTCAAATTTGTTTTGGACGATGGAATTAGAAGGATTTGAGCCAAATCTCATCACTTGGACATCATTATTGACAAACCATGTCAGGTCTGGGCATTGGCGCTAACGCTGACTAAATCGCAATGGCAATAACCGTTTGCATTGATCCATATTCGTTTTATAAAGACAAGGCGATGCATGAGTATGTTTGTTGTATGTGGTTGCGCATTTTTGTTTGGTTTAGTTTTAAGATTTTATTTTATTTTTTTATTTCTTTTGGGTGTGTGTGTGTGAATTTTGTATTTGGTGAGTAGCTCATTTCTTTTCTAGTTTGTTTATAGAGTTTTGGGAGAGTTTCCTCACCGCCGAACATGTAACCATCGACCGGAATTGCGCAAATCTGGATCGAGAACGTTGTATCAAAACCACCGGTTCGTTGACGTTCGTCGTCAGGTCACGAGACCCAAATCTGAACGAAACAGAAACTAATGTTTCGATCTGTTTCTGTTCAAAAAATAATGTTTCTGGTTCTGTTTCTATTTCTATTTTCTGTTCCCAAATAAAAGTTGTTTCTGTTAAAAAAAAATGTTTTTGTTTTCATTTAGCAATAAAAAAAAACTGTTTCTATTTTTGTTCCCAAAAAATTGGGTTAATAAAATGATGCGGAAGTATTTTTTTGTTGCAGAGTTTTGTCAATGGCCGAGGTTTAAACGTGGTAGAGGAGTTGAAACTCGATTGTTTCAATTTCGTTTTTAGGTATGTCGATTTAATTTTGTTCTTGCTATATCTAATATAAAAGAGTTGCTTTTGTTTTCCTCTGTTTAATTAATTAACTTGATTTTAACTGATTATTTCGGTTTCTAACTATGTATTATTCGGTTACAGATAATAAAAATACACCCTAATAATGTATTAATAGATTTATCAAGAATATGCAGTTGATTATATGGCTAGATGAGGACGAAATGTATTAGTTATTCTTTTCTCCATTATCAAACGGGTTTTATTCAAATATCATTTTGCGATTTAAGTTATCATTAAATTAAGATTAGTTTTGAGAATAAGTTAATACCACAACACGGAAGTTAAGATATTCAACCTAACCTAGCCAATTTTGGCGCAAATACTAACTAGAAAAATGATTTTTAAGTTAATAAGTTATATTTAAAATAAACCCGTTTATTATTAATTATTAATAATAGACTTAATACATGCTTAGCGATACCCCGCACCTAATAATTGATTAAAATAGCCAGTGAAACTGATTATTACTATCAATTTTAATTATTTACATGGTTATTAAGTTAAATTATTAGGCGTATTGATAATTTGACGGTGGCGATCATTTTTTCCCGTCCAGATCGGTCGCCGCAAGTGGTGGTACTGAGGGCGAGAGATCACCGGTGTATTTTCGCCGAGCTACTTCAGAAGTCTCAAATTCTATCTTGGAGGATAAACATTTTTAACCACTAATGACACAGGTGCCCCTAAAGTTTCAGGTTATGGTGCTAATGATGAAGCATATTTTGGCCGTGTTCTCAAATGCAACACACTTTATGGGTGGCTTGGGTGCTGCAGAACTTATAAAAAGGGAAGAGTTTTTTGCAGGTGAATCCCCCTCAAATGTGCTCATGGGATTGGAAGTTGCTAAGCCCCGTTTGGTAACCATTTCCATTTCAGAATTTCTCATTCCATTTTCAGATTTTTGAAAATTCTATTTGGGAATAGCGTTTGGTAATTTTTCTTAAGAAATGAGAAACAAAAAAAAATTGTTTCTCATAATTCTTATTCCATTCGCAAAACCAATTTCACTGTTCATCCGCCGACCGACCACCGGCGGCCATCTCAGGTGACCGTCGCCGGTCACCTCCGGCATCACCGGCCGGTCACCGCCGCCGCCGGCCACTTGACAACTTCCGGCGCCACCTGCCGCCGGTCGTCCACCACCGTCACCCACCCGCCAGTCGCTACCGCCTAGCCAAAAAAAAAAAAAAATTATTGTTACCAAATATGATTCTATTCCCAAAAAAAAAAAAAATCTCATTTCATTCCATCCCATTCCTATTTCACTACTGGAATTGAAATAGAAACGGTTACCAAACGCCACCTAAATAAGTTAACAGAGGAAATAAAACCTCGCATTTTGTAA
The DNA here is from genome assembly GCA_016647705.1 of Eucommia ulmoides. Classification (NCBI taxonomy): domain Eukaryota; kingdom Viridiplantae; phylum Streptophyta; class Magnoliopsida; order Garryales; family Eucommiaceae; genus Eucommia; species Eucommia ulmoides. The sequence continues at coordinate 3,322,029 of CM028338.1, forward strand.
AAGTTGGGGGATGGATGGGATACAATTTTCCTCTTTGATAATTTGACTGTTGGTGGGTCACTTATTGATTCATGGGGGCCCAAAATAGCATATGATATGGCTATTCCTCTGGCTATTGCTTTGAATGCTATGGTGATTGGTGAATGAATATTATTAAGCATAATCTTTGGCAGCTACATTCCTTTGATCTTCTGCCATTTCACCTTTCTCACCCTATCAATTTTTTCAGTTTTCCTATTTTGGTTTTTCAATTAAACAATTGATTTGCGTGTGTTGCGCTTCATAGAACATGGGTGTTTTGGTATTTAGACTGTAACTTATATTTTTATTACAGAATGCATTTATTATTGTAGACTTTTCTTAGAAAAAAAATATTATTATCATCATATTCAGCTATAAAGGATACAAAGATCCACTGTGTAGAACCATTTGCCAACTCAGATTATTCTCTTTTCTATTTTTTGAGTTCTCTACAATTTTTTTTTTCTCCCCATGAATTTGCCTATTGTATTTTCTCTTTTGTGCACCTTTGTCTTGATTTTTATTATTAATTTTATATTGTAGAGTTTTATATTAGTTATTGTTGTTGATTTGAGAACATAAGATTTGGGATTCTTTTATAAACTAAAGGAGACTGTCAATTTTTTTGTCGCATTTAACTCCGCATTAATGTCTATTTAAAATTGGTCTATCGTTATTATTTGTTTTATTATTATTACTTTTGTGTTTAATAAATAATTGTATTTTTACATTTAATTAATTATAAGTTTAATCATAAAAAACTTAAAATCAGTGCCTTCAGACACGAGGTATACACTAGTTATATATATATATACACACATTGTACAACACATTACAAAACACAAGGAAGAAAGAATAAAGAAGAGAGACATAGGTTGGGCGTGGGGCGGTCGGTAGTCGGCAGTGTGTTCAGTCCGGCGGTATGTGTGGGTGATCGTCGGAGGAGTGTGTGCAGTCGTGTGTGTGTGTTCTGATTCGGCGTTGTGTGTGTGTGTGACTGTGTATGATTCATGACAATTTGTATGTGTATTCCTCCGGTGGTGTTTGTGCGGGCATGCATTCTGTTCGGTCCGACATGACTGTCGGTATGTATGTGTGTGCGTGATCGTTGTTGTGCAGGTGGGGTGTTGACAGTAGGTGTATGTGTTGTGTTGTGTCCCTTTCGTCTGTCGGTGTGTGTGTGTCATCGCTGGTGACTGTGGGTGTATATGTAATCGTCACGGGTGTGTGGGTGTTCAACCGTGTGTATGTGCGTGTTTGTTCGTGCCGAGCGTGTGTGTGTGGGTGTTCGTCCGACGCTGTTGTGTGTGGGTGGGTGTCGTCGCCGGCAAGTGTATTGTGTGATCGGTTAACGGTGGGTGCGTGGGGGTGAGAGTGGTCGGTCGGCTGAAACCAGACAGAAACAGGGGAAAAGAGAAAGAGAGAGTCGGCTGAACTGTAGCAGAACTGAAAAAGGAAGGGAAAAAAAAAAAGGCAAAAAAAAAAAAAAAGGAAAAAGGGGAAAAAAAGAAGAAAAATCAAATAAAAAAAAAAAAAAATTCGAAAATCTAATTTCTCGGCTCACGAGCGATTCGAAACAGGTAAAATTTCAATCGGTTCTTATTTTCGTTAAATTAAATCATAAGCATTGAGATTTTCGCAATCGTAATAATATTTTTCGTAATCGTTAATCTTAATAAAGTGGTACAGTAAATATTAACGTAACGAAACGGACGAAATAACAATTTTGCATAATCAGTTTTGGGAAATAGGAAATGTTGTATCTTAGGGTCATGCATTTCATATTAGGGTTGTTTGGAATTAAATGTTAATTTAGGTCTGTCACTGTTAGGTTCACATGCGCTACAGTCCCAGTAGTGGTTGACAGCAGTGTTTCTGTAGTGCAGGAATCAAAGTGAGTGTACTGTCTTCTTTGTGAATTTACAAATCTTATTTTCGTATAAATTGTAAAAAATATACTTATTTTAAATGGACGATTTTGTAACTTATATGGATCGAGTTGGTTTTAAAGGTGGGAAAAAATGATTTTTGGATCGTGTTGGTTTAAAAAGTGGAAAAATAATTTTGGATCAAGTCGATTTTTAAGGTAGAGAGTGATTTTTGGTCTGACTATACCATAGTTTCTTCTCGTTAGGCATATATGATCTACGAGATGTGGATTTTCTTTTCGTCAGACGGATATGACATGTGAGATGTGAATTTTCTTCTTGTCAGGCAGATATAACTTGCGAGATATGGATTTTCTTTTTCGTTAAGCGGATATGACCTATGAGATGTGGATTTTCTTCTCGTCAGGAGGATATGTCCTGCGAGATGTGAATTACCTGCTAGACAAAGTCTTACATGGTGGTTTGACCCGTCAGGAGCGCAAATCCTGCGGGTGGTACGGTACCGTTGCAACTCCCAATCGTGAGGTAAAAACGATCCTATGGCTAGTAGAAGAGTGGTCTCGTGTATTTTATTATATGACGAGATGGTTGGTATAGTTGGTTTAAAATAGTTGGACAGGTCGATTTAAAATATTTAGACTGACTAATTTAAAATATTTGGGTTGATTGATCTAAAATAATTGGGATGGTTGATTTAAAATGTTTGGATTGGGTATTTTAAATATATATATATATATATTGGTTCATTTCATTGGTGACAGGGAAACTGGATTTCCGTATGGTATGTAAATTGGTTCCAAATATGGTATGCGCTATACGGTATTATCATTAGATTATTTTATTTCATTGGTGGTAGGTGAACTGGATTTTCAACCTGGTATGTGATTATAAATACTATACTTTGAAAGTTGATATTTAACAATTGTACTTGATTCATTAAATATTTTTATTATGAAGACAGTACACCGATAAAAAAATTTGGTTATAGGTACCATGGTTAGGAGTTGGTCCACTACTGGCACTAGGTAGAGTCCAGAGGTAGTGTCGTGCTAGAGGTGAGCCGATCGAATATGAACCGTGGAAGGTTCCGGTATTTTTAGTGTTTTTTTTTTCTTGTTTGTGAATAATTGGGACTGGTATATGCCAAATTTTTCAACCAGATATTCGTATATATATTATTGGGCAAGGATTACAATAGTGCGTATATGTCACTACTTGGTTTATTAGTCAGGTAGCGTCATGACAATGTCTATTACAAAGCAAGTTTGGGTTCCCAAGAGAACTAAAATTGTCCCGAATAACAAGATCAGACCCACTTAGATTGGGTACCACCTAGAAACTCTTTGAGGTGCTTCTTGCAGGTTATCAAATAAACATCTATTTAGAAGGACAAATTGTTCCTAGGAAGCGGTTGTTCTCAACACGTGATAGAGAATAAAGTAAACATTTACATCTTTAACACCTAAAGATGAAAGTCATGTGATTTCTGGAGACCATACCATGAGTAAGAAATTAAGCTTAAATGAGTTGGTAAGAAATTCTAAGGCCTGTGTTGGTTTACATGTTCTCTTGCTGTCTTAGAATTATTGCATGTTTATCAGAAAAGCTTACATACTTATATGTGATATCTTTATGCTATATAAGATCTACTAGAAGTCATATTTAAAAGATGATATTGAAGATTTTGATAGTTTCAATTAGCTTGTTGGTATACTCACCAAACCACTAGCGAAAGATCAATTTGTGAAAATCATTCGCGGTTTGGATATGGCTGGCCTTAATGATATTTGCTTAGTGTAGAGTTATTTTGTAGTGTTCCCTCCCTCCCCAATTTTTTTTTAGATGACAAAGGGGGAGAATTATTTGATGTTTTGTTGATATATCTTAAAGGGGAGTTTATTATATATTGAAATTTGTTCTTTGATTGAAAATCTTATGATTATCTTCATTACTTTTCTTTAACGAGTTAAAAAACCCGTCCACGGATTTAGGCGGAAAGTGGTTACATTATTGTTTTGAAGAAAACATCAAAGCTAATTTTCATCATAAAAAATGGGGAGATTGTTGATCCTAAGATTTTGATGGACAATTAAAAGTTGATATTTTTTGTGGAACTAACGGTTTAATTGAGTATTTCAGTTTATTAATTCCAATGATGAAGATATGATGACAAGTAATAAATGGATGCTAAAAAATGATGACAAATATCATGAAGGATTAAGAGGTTGAAGGATTTGAAGAACCTAGGGATAACAACTCTAGTTAAATTTCAACTCTTAATATCCCAATTAGGATCACACACGACACAAAAAAAAAAAATTAAATGATTTTTTTACATATGTGTGTTTTTGATAGGATGCTAATTAGTTAAATAATTTGCTCATATGTGAAATTGAAAAAGAAATATTAATAATTGATTAAAATTGAATTTAAGAATTTAGTAGAGTTAACTGAGAAAATAAATCAGTTAAAGGGGCGAAAACGTCGATGAGAATTAATTCAAAACGAATTAAGGAGAGGATTTCAGCTTGGTAAGTCGACAGGTAAGTAGACCGATGCATTGAATACGAAGTTGCTGAATTTCTCGATCGACAGGTAGGTCGACCTAAGCTTAAATGGTCAACCCTCTGAATCGATAAGTCGACAGGGAGGTCAACCTATGAGCAGAAATGTAACTCTCTGAATCTCTAGGTCAACAGATAGGTCGACCGATGGGCAATGGATTTTTGTCTTGGCTGCATCCTGAATCGAGCAGTTGACAACTTGGTGTTGGTCGGTCGACTGATCAGTTTGTTTCAGGATTTGTGGGATTTTGTGCTCTCATTTGAATAGTAGCCATTACTAACTGTTTTATGGTTAAGATTCACGAGATATATTATGGATATGATATGTTTTAAGTTATTTAAATAATATTTAAATAACCCTATAGATATGGTTCAATTTTTTATTTTTTTAATTTCGCAATTTGGTACATATAATTCTTTCTATCCTATTTAATTGTGATTGAGAAATATTTAGAGGACTTAATTGATAAGTTTAAAAGACATAATTAAGTAATTTGAATCAGGATGAAGTCTTAATGATATGAGGGGTTTATAAGAGCAATTAAATATAATAACAAGTGGGAATTAGCCATTGGAGAGCTTGTTTTATTTCCTTTTAAATAGACTTACATTTTTAACTTCAAAGAGAGATGAGATATCAATAATTCTAAGCTATTCAGCTCTCGAGCTTTCTAAGAGTAATCATACTTAGAGAATTATGAGATCTTTTCTGAGAGTTATTCTTGAGAAATATTTGTTGTGGATTGTTACTACTATCGATCTAAAGTGACATAGCTATCATTATTCTTTCGGTAGAATCCGGGTGAGATCTTTCCAAATTACTTTCTATTAATTGATTGCTTGATTATATTTGAAATTTGATCTTTGAAATTGTTTTCTTATTTTTTATTGAAATTTATTTTTGAAACAATTTCTTGAAGAAATCTGATTGTATGTTTAATTACGTGCTACCCAATTTTTGCTTAAAGTTAGATTTTGAATATCTCGCTTTTCTATTACTAGTTTTGGGATATTAATTGAATTCTTATTTATCTGGGATGATAGAAACTCCGAGTGAGAAAATCATTCATCAATTTTGTAATTGGTGAGTTGAGTGACAGATTGAATATTATTGGGAGTATTTAATCTAATGGTAGCTGGTTTCAATCTCTTCCTGTAAAGAGATTAAGGTAATAATTTTTCCTTGATTGAATTTGTGAGTGATTTTGTAAAGGTTTCATCCTTATTTGGGAAAATGATAGTTGGAGTGTTTTTGTGAGGTTTTGATTCTTGAGCCTAAGGTATAAAAAGAATTAGGTCGTGATTCTCCCTGTAGTAGAATTATGTTATTCTTGAGCTTGTAAAAAGTAGAGGTTATTCCTGAGCATGAGAAAATGAATTTGTAAATGTTGATTCTGAGCCTGTGAAAATAATCGTTGTGAGGGTTTGGTTCCTACCTCTAAAGGGATCTTGAATTTAGTGGGTGCAACTCTCCATGGGGCTCGGAAGATTGGATTAACCAAGAATAGCTTGGTGAACCAGGATATATCGTGGTGTGCTGCTTTATTTATTTTACTTATATTGTTGTTTAGTGTGCACCTAATTTATAATACATATCCGCTGTTATAAAAATAATAATTAATTTTAGGATAAAATTAATTGTTTGAATTTTTGAAGATTTATTATTATTCTGATAATTTTTTAATACTACCCAATTCACCACCACTCTCGGGTAGCTCGCTGACCCAACAAGTATAGTGTATGAATTATTAAGTCTCAGTGTACTATTAAGTACTCATAATATTAAAGTTAATAAAATCACTAATTATACACATAAATATTATAAGAATCACTAATTATACACCCCATGTGGTTTAGCCAATTTGCACTTTACCCCCCTGTGATTTGAAAATCGTCACTTACCCCCATTGGGGTCAGATTTTCAAACTACTTACCCCCCTGGTGTAGGGGTAAGTGCACCAAATATTTGACCACAGGGGGGGTAAGTGGTGATTTTCAAACCATAGGGGGGTAAGTATAAATTGGTTAAATCACAAGGGATAAAATGTAATTAACCCTATATTTATAGTTTAATTGAAAAAGTCACTTTAATAAATTTAATAACTTATCACAATAATAATTTCTAATAAATATGTAATAGAGACAAATAAATATAACAAATATAAATATATATTAATAATTATTTTATGAGATAAAATAATGTAATTAATATAACAAATAAATAATTAAGGGTTAATAGTACTTTACCCACTGTGATTTGGCCGATTTGCACTTTACACTCTTATGGTTTGAAAATCGTCACTTACCCCCCTGTGGTTAGATTTTCAAACCACTTAGCCCTCCTAATATAGGGGGGTAAGTGTACCTAAATCAAGATCACATGAGGTAAGTACTAATACAGGAGGTAAGTGCAAATCAGCTAAACCACAGGGGGTAAAGTACTATTAACCCAAATAATTAATTATAAATTATTTTTGTACCAATCCTCTTCGTAATTTAAAATAAAATAAAATAATGGACAATATAATAGGTGTAAGTGTCTTCAAGACTTGAATCTCACTTAGTGTAATAAAAATTCATCCGAAGAAACCATAGTGAACTATATCTTAAACTTGGTTCTTTTAGTCGAAGTTCAGTAAGCAAAAACACAGTATGGGTATTAGACTGTGCTCACAGTTTTGCACTTTTATGGCCATGTGTAGGTTTCTTAATTCTCATGAGAGTCACTAGGGAAATTCCATTCCCATAGTCATGGCAACACGACAACTCTTACTTAGGTGAGCCTTCCAAGGGTATATGTGACCTAAATCTTGCAAGATTTTTCTTACTTTGGTCTCATTTGGAGTTAAATTCATCTTTAATATCATATTATACAACACTAGTGTCTTAGGGATGAGAAAGAGAATCTTTTAAATTATTATATAAGTCCTGCACTATGGAATGTTACTACCCATTGAATCTATTTCATGGGGTTCTCAACCACAGATGTTGGGCTACCTTCCTAAGTGACTTCTTCGCGGGCTAAGATTTATCCCCTTGATAATTTAATATCTAATCACTACTAGTATTGAGGCAAATTATTCCACCCCGTCGAAGTATAAAGTATGAATATTAAGCCTCGAAATTTTAAATTTTATGTATTTCATCAGTTTTCATTTAGTATGAATAAATATTTTAGGAGTATTATGGAACTTATTTTTTAAGCAACACCTGAAATTTTCAATCCCAGTAATACTATCAAATAAGTTTATTAGGAACATATTAAACACAACTTTTAATCGAACCAACATTTCGTACAATCTCGTATTTCATCATGTAAATTCAGATGGGCATGTACAAAAACAACAATTTTTTAGACAACATTTACATTCCCAATTAATAAGTTATATAAATAATTTTGAAATTATCAAAGCAATCAATTGGGGACTTTATATCGAGGCAACATATATTCTCTTTAAACACAATATATAACTGCAAAAATAATTCCATGCAAATGGATTTTAAATTTTGCATCTATTTTGAACAATTTTTGAAATATCTACATTTGGGAATAACATTTAGGCATCTATATTTCGGGACAATTGTATAACAAAAATTATCTAGGCACCATTATATCTTAAATATAATAAGAATGTTAATTTATCAATATATATTTTTTAATATTTTAAATACAATAGAAATTGCAATTTCACGATATGAAATATTAATTTATTTGAAAAAATTTCGATCTTTCTTGAAACCACATGATAATTCTAATAATTGAAATTTATTTTCAATAATTCAGTTCTCCCTTTCAAAACAACGTATTAATTTTTATCACAATAAAATTATCAATTATCCTATACTAAAATTGAAGCACAGTATTAAATATCTCGCTTATAATTATTATTACTACTAGGAATCACAAAGTAGCCTACTATTAGGAACTACTTAATCGCAAAGGTCAGTTGTCATATTACATACTAGAAAACATTTTGAAACGAGAATTTGGTCTAGTGGTATAGAAGCTACTCGGAACCAATTTTCAACTGAGAAACTTGTCGATTTTCCAAAATCAATGATATGGTTTTTTACACAAAGAATAAAAACCTTCATGTTTTTTTCTTTTTTTTTGCAAAGAATATTATATATATATATATATATATATATATATATATATATATATCAGGACAGTCTATGCTGACTAGGACATTTTCGCGGTCCGGATTATCTTAAAATAAATCTATGGCTGAGATTAACTACACTTATAGAGAGTAGCTTAAGTGGTGATTTTTGTATCTAAAATAAGAAAGGGTTACGTGTTCGATCTTTTTTTCTTGCACTTTTTATTTTTTTTCTCCATTTTTTTCCCCTTTTTTGCTCCAAATTAGTTCACATACCCGGCCATAAAACTGTGAGAAAACATATACATTTCCTCCCACAGCTCAAAAATAGATCTATCCCTAAAATCACCTCCCTGATTCTCAAGAAATCATCCACCTGCAGATCTTTTCGCTTATCCATCGCCAGCTGTCGCCATTGTCTTCACAGTCGTCGTCGCCATCTCCATCGCCAGTCGCTACCTCTACCCCTACCCCTACCATTGTCGCTGCCTCGAATCTGATACGTTTTTCATTCTTTTTTAATCTCTCTCTATCTCCAGAAATCATCCACCGATCCACTGATTTTATCCCTTCATCAGCTCACCGCCATCTGTCGTAGCCTTCATGCCTCGATCAGATATGTTTTTGTTCTAATCCGGCTCATCTCCATCGCCATCAATATCAATCGATTTTCTTCGTTTAATTGATTTGATTTTCTTTTTCTGCAAATTTTATTTCCTTTTTTCTTTGATTTCAATCTACTGTTGTTTTGGTAAGGAGGTTTAGTGGAATCTGGTAATTTTAGTTCAATCTACTGTTGTTTTGTTAAAATAGTAATTGGTTCTTCATTTACTATTTTTGTTCTAAGATTTTTGGGAACAAAAATGCTACACAAATACCACCTAATTTGGTTGTCTGTCTTAATTGTTTTTTCAAACTGAAATGTTTTACTGAGACATATCATGTGGTTTGTTAATTGTTTATGTTTAGAGATTTCTGTTTCCGTTCACATAAAATTGGGAACAAATGCAAATCTAATCGTAGCTGCAGCAGTAGTACTGGATTGGAGACATGTAATATTGGATGGACGAGACATTATTTGCTATACTATGGGAGAGGTAAATATCTCCTTATGCATGCAAGCACAGTTTACTACGCATCTACCCCTAGGTTTAGGCATTTTCTATGTCTTTCAAAATGATTTAATCAATAAATCCAACGAGGATTGAATAAAATGAATGTGTGGGGGGATTGAATATACAGACATGGGATTGTGGTATGTGAGTTAAATAATGGCCAATAGTTGTTCCTATTTGATGCGGGTAATAAGTTACTAGATTGACACCTTCAAATGTTGTGTATATTTTTCTTGGATTTATTCGTAGTGTTTACTGTGTGCATGATATATGATTTGAATTAATTGATTGGTTTTTAAAAAAAACTTCAAATTTTGGTCATTTTTCTATTTATTTAGCGTCTTGATAACGACATCAATAGTGAAATTGATGAGAATTCCATGGCAGAATTAACGATCTTTTTTTTTTTTTTTTTTCAATTTTAGATACGAAACCCATGTTAGAAGTGCGTTCTTCTGCACCTTTTTTTTAGGTCCTTGGCAAGTCTATTTTTTCGAGCATAGCGAGTTCCCAGCCCCATCGGCACATTCGCCGAAAATTGAGCATTGACCAAGCTCTAGAAACTGTTGCTGAAATTCGTGACAACAGAGATCAAATTATCAAAAGTTGCGTTTTTGGTAGAGGAGACTGTATATTGGAGGATTCCGGTAACAGTAGAATTGTCAAAAGTGCCCTGGCTGGTGAAACAGGGTACGATGGCCATGGAAAACGGGGTATTTTTAGGGTTTAGTGCATCCATTTGTACAGTTAATGCATTATCATATATTTTTTCATTGGTACAGATTTCGAGAATTATGATCTCCGATTGCTTCTTCGGTGAATGTTTTAGTGTCTTGATGACGACATCGATACTATAATGGATGAGAATTCCATGGCAGAATTGACGATTTTTTATTTTTTTATTTTTTAATTTGTGTCTATGTTGATATTTATAAATGTGTTGTGCATAATTTATTTTATTTAATAAAAATATGAATATGATGTTAGTGTAATTTGATTAATTTAAGCTTTTGATATATTTTAATGTTAATGTAACAATGAAATTGCTTCGAGTACTGTATACGGAGGGTTTTTTTTTTGGATAAAAATTTTAAATCGTGATAAATTTTAACGCCTTATGAGAGTTACATGGATTAAAAAAAAGGGGGGGGGGGTTTATTATCCATGTTATAATTAGTTGTGATGAAATTCTTAAATTTACAATAAATATTTATAATTATATCTCCAAATTATATATAATCATCTATCTGTTTTACTTCTGGGTTTTTTTTTTTTTTTTTGTGTGTGTGTTGTGGCGGTTTTTAATTTCAACAAGATAAATTACCAATTGAGTAATTATCATTGATTTTGGCTACTTAATAAGAAAAAATCAACAAATATGTTCGCCTGGTTATTGATCTATTACTATTGAACGAATTTTTGGAAATGTCTTTTCGTTACGGGTTTAAATTGATGAGATTCTTAAATTAGTAAGAATGAATTAAAATTTTATAACTACAAATGATGTTCATAATGTTTTAAATTTAACATTAAATTGACTCAAATTGGTGTTCAATTTTTTAATTTCATTACTAAAAAAATTTATTAATAATTTGTGCCTTTAGGCACGGGGTATCGCTAGTATATATATATAAGAACATATGTTTTTTTTTTAACCAAAAAATAAATAATTTTGTATATCTTCACAAAATAAAAATATTTGAATTTTAAAAATTAAATATTAAAAATAATTATTTTATAAATTCTATTAAAAGGGACAAACTATTTTATTCTCAAAAAAATGAATTCTCATGATTCAATTATATAAACATCCAAGTTTATTAATCTTTTCAATTCTTAAAATTTATTTTATTTTGATGCATAGTAAAATATTAAAATGTTTTGTAAGAAATTTTAACTTTTAAATAATATCACATTTCAAAAATTGAAGCATTTGATTTTCATGATATGAACAAACAAAAAGGATAACTTAATTTATGTGATCAAAATAAAAATAAATAAAAATTATATTGTGCAATCTCATTTTTTTCTTTCTTTCTTTAAATACGTATACATACATAACCCCTACATCTTCAAAGTATCTCAATTTCAAGAGAAAAAAAATATTAATTTCATTGGCAACAAATACTAGTAAAATGTAAATCATTAAAATATATTTGCATATAAAATGGCACAATAAAACATAGATCAAAATATGTTAATTTAACAAACAAAATATTTTGCAAAATATTTTTCCTAAAATTATTTCACTAAAATTAAAATTAAAATTTTAAATTGAATATTGATCATAACAAAAACACAAATTTGATTTCTTCCGGTTCTTCATAAATTAAAAACAAACATTGAAATATATTAACCATCAAATACACCAAAAACAGTATTAGAAAAGTATTCAAAATAAATCAAACTTTTACAAAAAGCATATCTTCTTAGATTATTGAAAACAAAAAATCACATAATTAAATACAAATTAAATAATAAGTAAATGTCAAATGTAAATTCAAAGCCTTTAAATAATTAAAAAGACCAACAATTAAATAAATAAAATAAAGTATAGAATAGAGAGAAAATATATATCTGGTAGATTAAGACTTATAAACACTGTCTTAAAAAGAGATACACTCTCCCCTATGCATAGGGTTGAATGGTGGACCCTTTCCAAGATACAATCATTAGTTTAATAATATGATAATTAATAAAATCACTAATTATACATATAAAGATTATAAAAATCATAGTGTAACATATATATTTATGATGGAATTCACAAAGTCACTTCAAACCCGATTAGGATCACACACGATACAAAAATAATTTATATTTATGTGTGTTTATATTAGGGACCTAAGTAAGTTCAATTATTTGCACCAATGTGAAATTGAAAAAGAAAAATTGACCTAAGTAAGATTAGTGTTTAAATTTGATTAATAGTGTCAATTTAGTTAACCGAGAAAAGAAATAGGTTAAAGGGTAAAAAACGTCGAAGTTTTAGAGTTGAAATGAATTAAAGAAAAAATGTTCTAGCATTGATTGGTCAACCGACCAAGAAGGATAGATCAACCGATGGGCTTAGGCTGGGAATTAGGAAAGTCTCTGAATCCATCGGTCAACCGATCAAGAGAGATCGGTCAATCGATGACTGATAAGTGAACTCTCTGAATCGATTGGTCAACTGACCATCGATGATCAGTCAACCGACCAGGGCAGATACTTGGCCTAGAGAAGCATCCTAGATTGATCGGTCAACCGACCCATGGGGGATCGGTCAACCAACTTACGTTTAAGATTGGCTTGGCTAGCACCCTGCATTCATCGATCGATCAATGGGCAGAGGTCGATCAACCGACTGGGCTGTTTCAGATTTCGAGGATTTTCGGGATTTGATCAAAACTAGCCGCTATTTGTTTATCAGATTGACATATCTTAGGGATTTAGATATATTGAAGATATGTTACTCCTATTTTGATATCCCTATAGATATGGTATACTTATTTTAAGAGTTTCTCAATTTAGTTTATTTAATGTTTTCTATCCTTTCGATTTGATAATGTGAAATAATTTGAGGACTAAATTGAATGATTGAAAAGTCATATTTAAGTGAATTGAACCAAGGTTGAGTAATATTGATATATGGGGTCTATATAAGAATTTAAATGTCATATCTTGTGGGAACTAGCCGTTAGAAGCCCTGTTTCAAATCTGTTTAAATATACCTGCGTTTTTCATGTATCAATAAATCACTTCTATTAAGAACAATCAGTTCCTGAGCTTTCTAAGAGTTATTATTCTGATATTATACTAAAATATTATTGTGAGATTATTCTGGTGTTGAAGTTCTTGAGTTAAAGCGCTAATTGATTTGGCCTCACCAATCTAAGCTGTCTAGCGATACAATTTGGATTCTTTCAGTGTTTTCCTGGTGAGATTGTTCCAAGCTTCCATTCTTTATTGTGATTGTATATTATTCTTCTTGCTTGGATTTTATATATTGTGAAATCGTTTTTTGAACTTTAAAGTGCATAAAAATTATTTTAAAACGATTTTTGTGGTAATCCGATTACATGCTTGATTCTGTGTTACCCGTTTATTTTATAATTAGATCTTAATTTTCTCAGTTAATTCTATCATTTGTAAATTCGGGATATTAATTGAGTTTAAATTGATTTGAGATGGTAGAGGCTCCAAGTGAGAAGAAACTAATCGATTTTTGTAATTGGTGAGTTTGTGCGGATTAGATATTGTTGGAAGTATCTAGTCAGGAGTAGAAAGGGTTTCAATCTCTTCCGGTATAGAGATTGAAATTTAATCTTTACCTAGAACATAAAGAGGTTAGATTACTTTTTTCCATGAAAAGAGATAGACGTGATTCTTCCTGATTAGAATTAATTATAAGTAAATTATAAAGATTTCATCTTTACCTGGGAAAAGGATACTTGGTGTGTTTTGGTGAGGTTTGATTCTTAGCCTAAGGTATGAAAGAATTAGGTTTGATACTTAGCCTAAGGTATGAATAGAATTAGGTTCGTATTTAACTTGGAGAAAGATAATGTTCTTCCTTAGCTTGTGAAAAGGAAGTTATAAAAGTTGATTTTGAGCCTGTAAAAGAATCGTTGTGTAAAGATTTGGTTCCTACCTATTTAAAAAAATCTAGTGGTTTAGTGGGTGCAAATCTCCGTGGAGCTCGGAGGACTGGATTAACTAAGAATAGCTTGGTGAATCAGAATATATCGTAGTGTTCTGCTTTGTTACTTTATTTATGTATTGTTGTTTGGGTATATACCTAGATTAAATACACTTATCCGCTGCATTATAAAGATAATAATTGATTTAGGGTAAATCGATTATTTGTTTATTTAAGTATTGAAAATATTAAAATTTACTTCGATTTTTATAACTACCCACTTCACCCCACCCACCCCCACCCCCTTCTTGGGTAGCTCAATAGGCGAACAACAATAATAATGTCTATTAAATATATAATTAGGACATATAAACTTAACCATTGTAAATATATATTAATAATGTTTTATTAAAAATAATAATGTTTTAAATTACACTGGCTTTATCCCGCCCAATGCGTTGATTTAGACAAAAATAAAAGAAAATTCATATTAGGCTAGAATGAATGATATTTTCAAAATGAAATTTTTAATCAAAGAATTTGTGATAGAGATGTATTAGGTTTGTTTGTCATCATACGAAAAAGTTATTTATTATTTGGATGCTTAACCAACAGGAATTGTATTTTCTTCCTCATGATATTTGCATTTGATACTCGTAACAAAATTCCTCGAATACCCAAATATTTTGAAGCAAGACTAGTTTCAAAAAACATAAGAGAAGTTAGAAGACATAAAACATAAATAAACAAAATTAAAATAAAAAAATTATGAAATGGAAAAATTGTATCTTACCACAGAGCCAATAAATCACAAAATAATCAACATATTCCCTATTTTTCAAGTTTTGTAAAATTATTATGAGCTAATAAACTGTATGGACATAAATTTTAAAATTTTTTGGGTGAATAGTATACGGACTTCAAATTTTAGTTAATATATTCTACGTTGGTATAATATTATATTTTTAGGAATCCAAAATTATTGTACTATTTTAAAACAATTGTATTTTTCATATAAAAATTACAATAACTTTTATGGCGTACAATGACATTAACCTTTTAGAGAATTATTAGATAAATACTGAATCGTAAAATTTGAATTTTTAATTTATGAAATGTTGATCAAGAACCCAATTTTTTTTCCTTTTTTTTTTTTTTTAATTATTGAAAAAATACATTAATTTAGGATCAGAGTAACATAAAGCACAATTGTGAATTGGTTATGTTCATTGCTTCTCATTGCTAACTTCTCTTCAAACTATCTCACCATTTTTTGATTAAAACGTAAAACATTATTCCTTTATATATATATATAGTATATGACATTTAACATAACCAACTTCCGAACTATTATAATAGAATCGTTAGTTACACCTTTATTTTGGAATTTAATTTTACTGAGACCAATATAAAAAAATTATCTTTCCAAAACTTTAGTTCTATAGTACACCAATTAAAAACCAAGTGGACAAGTGCATCTCAAAAAACTTCGCACATTTAAAATCTCTCCCTCTCCCTCTCTCTCTCTCCCTCTCTCCCTCTCTCTCTTAAATGCTTAATTATCTTTATTTTTTTAAAAAGAAATTTGAGGGAGCATAATCTATTCATAAATATTTCTAGTTTGCATTATTTTATTTTTTTATTTTCTATTTTTGGAGTGGACATGGTAATGTTTGCTTCTAGATCGCAAACCTATAATATTTCTAAGTTGAATAACTCAAAGATAATTGGTGTAGAATTCTTCTCCCCGGTAATATTTTGGTCTTGATGTGAATAGATATGAAAGAACAATTCAGAAGTTGGTGGAGTTGTTTCTATTTTTATTCTACAAATACCTAACCAATATTTGTGTCGTATGAAGAAAAAGAAACTACTATGTTGGCTGACGAGGACGGTTTAACCAAGATTTACGAGGTAGATATAATAGGTAAAAAATATTGGGCCTCAACAGAACAAACACATTAATAATATAAACAATATCAGATAATAGGCTTCAATAAGTAAGGCCAAATCTAAGAATTGAGGGAACTAAACATGGGTCTAAGACAAACAGGCACATGAGAGATTTGAAGATTAATTAATAAAGCCTAAGGGTATAATTCAAATGCGAGTACATACTTCGAAGATCAAGAAGGTCTTACAGATGTTGGTTAGTTAAGATATAACGAGAATAAAGAAATTCAGATAAAATTTCAGTTTATAAATATAGCAATTTATAGGTTTCAATACACAATTTTAATATGTTGAACTATTTCTGATCATTATTTATTATCACACCGAAAGGTATTTGGCCGATACCACACCACTATATCAAGTGTTTTAACTAACGTTTGCAGGTGATAATTAGTAAGTTCGGAGCATCGTAATTTTTCAAGCATTATCATAGGCAATATAAAAAATAAAAACATAAGGAACAAACAGTAATTTGTCAATATTTTTATATACAAGTTATATTTAGAGCACAACTAACACTATAACTAAAATATCATATCATATACTAAAAACTAAAAGAGGAAGCATAAGATTGGGAATGGACCACAAGCAAGACAATACCGTTCTCTACCTCATGGTGAGTTTCACTTTGTTAGAGATATTTGAATGGATTGCACCTACAAAGTAATATACTTTTAAATGTGAAATAATGGATTATACATGAGGCAATATACTATTAAATGTGGAACATACAAATTTAATACAATCTTAATGTCTCATTCACACCTCCTAACTCATTTCATGAACCGATAAGACCAATCATATTTCATGCCTGTCTATGAAACCCTCACTCATTTATCTTTCATGGGCACCTGGTGATAACAAAGATTCACAGTCACTTGATTCGCTTCTTTTCCTCTCTCCCATTTCAGCTATGGCCTTGTCTTCACTTGATTTCGTTGTTCCACCTCTTCTCTTTCACTCGCGCCATCAACACCTGCTGCACCTAGGACCACTCATTTTGTCAATCCCATTTTCCACCACAACAAAGAGGTATGTATGTGTGTACTTTGGGATAATTTATTGGGATTCTATAATTTATTACAATTTTATTTTTGTAATTCATTTGATTAGAAGAAGTAATGATTGGGGGGTATCTTGATCTGGGGGTTTTTGCCATGGGTTCTTGGGTGTGATCTCTCTAACGACAGTGGTCATGGTGCCACCAGGCCATCCACACGCTGAATCCGTACCTCAGGCTCCCATGTTACTTCTTTCGTTTGCCGTAGTCACCGTTGGAGATTTTATTCGTCTCCGCTGTTTTTGCGCTGCGGTTTGCGAGGGTTTTGATTTTGGGGATTTTTTTTCTTTTATGGTGGTGTGGTGGTGGTGGTGCAGTGGTGGCCTTCGATGGTAGAGATGGTGTTCAAATGGATGTGTATATATGTATGAGAGAGAGAGAGGGGGGGAAATTTCGCTGGAGAAGTCTCGTCGAAGAGAGAGAGAGTTCACCAAAGGAGCCACTCTTCCAATCCAAAAAGGAAGAAGATGAAATTAACAAAATACACATTTGCCCTTTAAAATTTTTTAATATATAAAAATAGTCCTTACAAAAATATTTTTTAAGGGTATAAATGTAATTTCACACTATTTAACGGATTTTAGTTGACTTTTATCCATTGACTGTTAGTGTTATGAAAAATTTAACCGTTGCATTTTAGTCCATAACCACAGAGGGGTAAGTGCCAAAAAAATACCACATGGAGGTAAGTGCAAATTGGCCAAACCATAGGGGAGAAAGTGCTATTAACCCTTATATATTTACTTTTTTTTAGAAAATTCCATTATTTAAAGCCTGAATTGTGCAGATATTTAATTTTATGAAAAAGTTTACGAGATTATAAAATTAAATTGGTATTTAAGGGAAAAAATTGATTGATAATTTTGGTCGATTAATATGTTAGTATTAAATTTGACTATACAAGATTGGGGCTAATTGTTATTTTAAAATAAGATTATTTATTTATTTTTTAAATTTTGGGCCTTGAGGATACTTTTTTTTTTTTTTTTAAATGAGATTGTGGATATTGGAAATGATTGTTTTGGTCTCACTAGACAGTCCACAAGGACTATGAGTTATCTACTGATTATAACATTGGTTGTGAGTATGTTGCTTATGAATATTCGATAAAATTGATCAATGTTGGTTATGGGTTATGGCAACGGACTTCAAATGTCATGTCAAATGAGAAAATTATTGACGTCGTGGACTTGTTGCCACTAAGATAAATCCAATCTAGGTGAGGCTACTACGATATTTTTAAAAATATATATTTATTGCTATTTTTATCAGAGTTGTGCAGCATAAATATTAAAAAAGATAAGATTTTTTTATAATTGGTTATCTGTTTTAGGAGTTACTGACTAAAATGCACCATGTTATATTTTGTTGGATAAAGTATGGGCAACCGCAAATGCAAAAAATACCGATGTGTGATATGGATTTTGTGAGTTATGGATTATTGGTGACTTTCAACTATGAGACCTTACATAGACAACAATTATCTTAGAATCGAGTGGACTAATGTGACCATACGATTCTTAATTATTACTGTTTTGAACAAAATTTCAAGTACAAAATTTATTTAAGGGGGATAGATTGTAATACCTCAAAAATTTATATTTTGAAATTATTATGTAAGTTTAATATTTTTTGGGGTTGTTTTGTATATTATGAAAATTTAAGGCATGTATATCATTATTTGATATTTTTTGGCTTATTTTGTATATTATGAAAATTCATGGAGTTAAAAGTATAATTATTGAGTTTAATAATAACATTATGTAATAGGGTTAATAGCACTTTACTTTCTTGTGATTTGGCCAATTTGCACTTTACCCCCTTATGGTTTGAAAATCATCACTTACACCCCTGTGGTCAGATATTTGTTGCACTTACCCCCTATATTAGGGGGGATAAATGGTTTGAAAATCTAACCACGAGGGGTAAGTGGCGATTTTCAAAACACAAGTGGATAAGTGAAAATTGGTCAAACCACAGGGGGGGTAAAGTTTAATTAACCCTATGTAAGATATGGGGGTGGGGTTAATAGCTCTTTACCTTCCTGTGGATTGGTCCATTTTCACTTTACCCTCTGGTGGTTTGAATTTCGCCACTTACCCCCCTGTGGTTGTAGATCTAAGTGCAAAACTAACATTTTCCATCCAAACAAACCATTTTTGCTTTGCACGCGCCTTTTCCGAAGTGGGGCATGCTTTTTGGTTGATTTCTCTCAAAAACTCATATTTTTTATACCTATTTTACCCCTATTCTCCTCTAACAAAAAATCCATATTTCTAACACAATTTATTACCCCTACCTCTCTTTTTTTATTTTTCATGTATTTTTTAAGTGTTTATGGTGGAGATATTGGATTGAATCTTGCAAAAAAAATACAAATGCGATCGAATACCAGACTTGAAAGTTGTTCAAAGAGAGGGACTTTCATTTTCTAAAAAATTATATTTTATGTGTTTGTTATTGGGATTTTAGTTATGTTTATGGCAATGAAATAAATGTGTAATGTTTGAAATAATCAAATATGAATTATCATCTTTTTGTTAATTACCCATCATCCATGAAGTTAAAAATATACGATCATTTAATACATCTCAAAATGCACAATTTCACCAAAATACACCATATTAATATATCAAAATACATCAATAATTACATTTCACCATGACAATTCACTAAAATTCATTGATCAAAAAATTATAATTCACTTCTTCAATATATCAACAACAATATCCTAACTGATTAAAACACTATTCAAAAAATGTCCCCAAAAAAACAATCCAACAATATCATTTCTTACACACTATCTAAACCCTGCAAAATCCATCAAATACCATCAACATCTAAAATTAAACTTTAAAAAACTGTAAAACTGCAAAATCCATCAAATACCATCAATATATTTCGTCGTTATTAATTTATTTCAAGAGAAAACATGTTCGAACGTCGAAAGGCAATCTTCTACCAAGAAAATGAATTTAAATGTTTCTTCAAAAGCCCATTATTTTGTTTTATTGGACTTTAAGAGTGCGTCTGGATAAGAAATTTGATAAATTCATGAATTTAGAAAGTTGGATTTTAAAATTCCAACATTCGCAAGTTCGTTGTTCTAAAATTTTAACACACACACACACATACTCTCCTTAAATCCCATTTCGAAATTTCAAAGGATTCTACAAATCCTAGTGGAATTTTAACTTACGAATTTCAGAATTCCCTTATCAAAATCAAATCCTTCCTCAAAATGTTTCACCACAAACACACCCTAATAGTCTGTTTGACCTCCTAAAAGAAACCCAAAACTGGTAGATAACGTGTAATTTATATGCAAATTACACATACACACCCACCAACCAAGTAAAGGCACCCATTTACAAAACACTTTCATTGAGGCATTTCGTCGAACACGTCATGATCTTTACACAGTAGTATTGTAGTTAAACCCTAAACCCAATTTTTTTGGCTTTATGAAAATCAATTACAAAACACAACTTATTGAGACTAATTTGGATTACTCAGAACCCAAAACAACAAAAATGAAATCAAAATGTGAAGGTTGGATATGTATAGACTATTGGATGCGAAGATACCAAAATTGAATGTATCAAGCAAACCAAAGAAACACAAACAAGAACAAGCAAAATTAGAGAGAGAAAGAGAGGGAGAGGAGAGAGAGTAACCATAATATACTTGATCTAAAAAATCACAATATGATTTTATATTTCGTATTCTAGTGATCAGGATCCCACGATCTTGAACAATGATGGACGAAGAAGGAGCCGATTTTGCGACAGCTTTGTAGGCAACGAATGACGAAAGGAACAATCAATCACCGTTGCCACCCCTCTGAGTTGATTGTAGAGTATGGGGAGCTCGAATCAGGAAGAGGAGGCGGATCCGAACGAAGATGAAGAATCATACCTCAAGAGAAGTAGATCTGGAGGAGATTCGAATAAAGATGAATGAAAATGAGCCGATTTCGTGAAATCGACCTAGGATTTGGATATGACGAACGACAGAGGTGAAGATGCGGCGAATAATCAATCACCATTGCCACCCCCTCTCAGTTTATTGTAGAAAATAGGGGGGAGTGAGCTCGAATCAGGCAGGGAAGGCGGCGGTAGCGATTTCACCACCACTGCCTCCCTCACCTAGGGTTTTTTAGAGAGAGAGGGTATGAGGTTTTAGATAGAGTCCAACTGCTACTATTTGTCCAAGGATTAATATATAAATAAGGGTAAATTTGATATTTTACATTTTTCGTTAACGGAGTTACCTTTGTACTTAAGTCCAACAACCACAGGAAGGTAAGTGACGAAGTTCAAACTACAAAGAGGTAAAGTGCAAATGGGCAAAACCACAAGGAGATAAAGTGTTATTAACCCATATGGGGGTATTAGTGTAATTTCTATAAATATCTTGAATAGAGTCATATTAGTATATTGTCTACACGGAATGCATGGAATTAGGATGGAAAAATAATAAGAACAAATTTATCATAAATAGAGAGAGTTGGAGAATTGAGGGAAACAACAAAAGAATAGAAGATAAGAAAAAGAAAATAGATAATTAAAAATAAACAAAATATAATAAATGATGATTATGATTAAGAGACAAACTTAAGTGTCTTGGTTGCACTTTACCACTTTGCCCCCCCTTGGTATTTTCGTCACCACTTTGTCCTTTGTAGTTAGACTTGGTTGCACTTTACCATTTGATGTAGGCATAACCACAAGGGGGTAAATTGCAACAATGACCTAACCACATGGGGTAAAGTGGTAACGTGAATACCACATATGGTAAAGTGCAAAACGACCTAACCACAAGGGGTAAAATATAATTAACTCGATTATGTATGTATATGTGTGTGTGTGTGTATGTGTGAGAGAGAGAGAGAGAGAGAGAGAGAAATAAAGAAAATAGAACGACTGTTGTGTTTTCTTTTGCTAAGGGAATGTCAGATGACCATGGAGAAAAACAACAAAATAGGAAGAGAAGCAGATGAAGAGAACTACCAAAAAAAAAAGGTTTTCATCTATATTTCAGGTACAATTTCTAATTTTTTTAATATATGTATTTAATCTCTCCATGTGTTGTGTGGTTTATGTTATTACTATTATAATTGTTGGTTTTCATGACATATTTATGATTACTGATAGGTTGAAATAACTTATCTACTTCTAAATCGGATTTGATAGTTTCCGAGTGTTTTAGTTGTATTTAATTATTTTTTAGTTTGTTTTTATGTAATTCAGGTGTAGGGACGCAAACAAGAGACAAACGAGAGAAAACGGTGAAGAAATGATGAAGAAACAAGGTTTCAAGATTGCAGTCCCTCGGCCTGGGCGGAAATTCCACCGCCTAGGCTGTGAAGAGGGAGAAGGTTTGGAGTAGTCCCTCAGCCTAGGTGAAAATTCCACCGCCTAGGCGGAGAAGAGGCAGAAACTTTGGAGCAACTCCTCAGCCTAGGCGAAAATTCCACTGCCTAGGTGGTGGAACGGCAAAACCTTAACTAACTTAACCTTCAACTAGGCGGAAACCCTCTGCACAGAGATATTTTCTAAGATATTTTCCAAACCTCTACATAAAGACCCTTTCTCACCCAATTTGAAGAAACGTGTTTTGGAGACCCCTTGCACCTTAGATAATTTAGGAGTAGAATAGATTAGTTTAGAAAGTGATCCTTGGCCAATCTTGAAGAGATCGAAGAGGAAGATTCATATGCTGAAGAAGAAGAACAATAGCGGATCGATCTCGGGGTGAAAGTGGACCACTTCACTTTAAGATTTGATCTTTCTTTCCTTGTTCTATCTTTGTATCTTAATGTTTTAGTTTGATTTCCTCTTGGTTTAATGTTCTAATGGCCAAGATCATGTTAGTTTAGTTAGATATTAGTTAGGTTTAGATGAAATTCGTGTAAATACTTTTTTGGTTGAATATAAGTTAATTTTAATGCTTTGTTATCCAATTTCAATTGTGTTTACCATTATTTCACGTTTATTATGCTTGTTACGATAAACCAAGAATACGGGGTTTGACTCTCGGGAGAGGTAATCCTGAATTCGGACTAGGGTTAAAAACAACGCGACGATCCAATATCCTGGGAGGGAGTTGGAGAGTATGCAATCCATGAGATTGGGTCAAGGCTCACGCGGCTATGTGTTCGGAAAGGCGTTCGAGAGGGACTTCGGCGTCAACGCGAAGTCATGTGTTCGCTCGCTTTTCACTCTGAAGAATGAGCGAGTGAGTTATAGATACCAAGATTGTTGGATGTGGTAATAACCGTTATTGATAACTAAACTAAGACAAATAGGTACTAAGTGAATGAAATCAATCCCTAGTTAATTAGTGTAATTAGAATTAATCTTTAGAAGTAGTTTTAATTAGTTTAATTTAATTATTAAATTGAATCGTCAAGATAATATGAGACTACATAAATTGTGGTACTTAATTATTCAAACTTTTCCTATGGACACGATACCCGATCTTAACCGATCCACTATTCTAAAACTTTGACCTTGTATACTTGCGAGTGTAAGTAGCGGCGTATTTCCCGCGCTACCAAGTTTTTGGCGCCGTTACCAGGGATTGTGTGAATTTTAAGTTGATATTGCGACTAAGTGGTTGAATGTTAATCCTGACATTTATTTTGTTTTATTTTTAATTTTAATATTTGTTTTATTATGTTAGTGTGATCAAGCCGTGCGAGAAATGGTGAAGAAGATTAGAATTCTTAATTCTTAATCCCGAGATCGAGCTTATATTGAAAATGATAAGAACATAGAGGAGAAGCTGACTTCAAGCCATGATCTTGATCCAACTGAGCATTTGAGCCCAAATTCTGTCTATGGGGAATTTTAGTGAAAAATGCTTAGCCATACAAAAGTCCATGCTGGGGATAGTAACTCAAGCGCAATTTTTTTTTTTGGAAATGAAACTCAGGGTATCAAATTACCAGATTTTTGCTACCATTTTTTTTATTATTTATTCTTTTTGGAAGCCGGCATGGTTTCGAAACTTGTTCGGAAGTGAATTTAGGAGTGTAGACGCTCGGGGAAGTGTTTCACGCTATAACACGTTGAACAAGCGAAGTAGAAACGTATGGAGTGGATCCGTTTTTTGAAAATTTGAGAAAAATATTAAAAAAGAACTACAGGCCCACCGCCTAAGCGGTCAAAATATAGGATTGATGTTTTTCAGAAAAACGGCCCACCGCCTAGGCGGTGACTCCACCGCTTAGGCGATAAAACTTCTGGATACTGCAAATTTTTCAAAAATGCTCCACCGCCTAGGTAGTCAAACTTCAGGATATGAAAATTTTGAAAAAAGGCTTCATTGCCTAGGCGATGAACCCATCGACTAGGAGGTGAAGCTTCTGCAGTTAAAATACCTGTTTCGCCCATTTTTAGAAACCGCGAACACTTCTCTCTCAAAAGCTCCATCTTCTCTCTAAATCATACCTCCCAAACCGTTCCAATAGCTTTTAATCATCCTTCCATATTACAAAATTTGTGATTTCCATCCTAAATTATCCACCACAAATCCATTTTCAACCCCATTTTCGCAATTTTCTTTATCACTTTGGGATTTTTGGTTTGATTTTTGGTGATAACTTAGTTTCTATGGATTGTTAAATTGTGTGAAACAAAATTGCATGCTACATCGTTCATATTTTGTTGAAACGTTGTGATTAGGATATGCGCAAGATCAAATCCACAGGTTCATGTGCGACCGCTTTGGCATTGTCGCCGTACCTTTTGCATCTGCCACAATTTCCATTCCGACGTGATAGTGGTGGAGATGACTTTCCTCCTAGTGAACGGTAGGGGGTGATACTTCTTCGTCTTATTCCCTAAGTATGTGTTTAAACCCAATTTTTTCCAAAAGAATGCTATATGTTATTGGGTTTGCTGATTTATAGTTAAACACTGCCATATTCAGGCTGGGATGGGGTGGAATGGATGTTAGTATAGTGGTTGTTCATCCATTTTGATTTTTTGTAGAAAATGATGAACCATTATTTTTTGAACAAAATGAAAATTTTTTTTTTGATGTACAGAATTATGTTTATGTATGTATTTTATTGTTTTAATTAATGTTTTAGTTTTTAATTTCCAGTTTAGTTTAATCCTTGTTTTTGCATGTGTAGTTTTTAAATTAGTATGTATGTTAATATTAGATTTAGTTTAGAACTGTGTATGTATGAAGTTGTATTTGCATGTTTAGTTGTTGACACTACTAGAAAATACCCTTTTTATCACGCTTTATAAATATAATTCATCACTTTTTTAATAAACCGTAATTGTAACAATATGAATGAGATATAATCTCACTTAAAATTTATTATGTGATAAAAAGTATTATTTATCTCACTTTTTTAATAAACCGTGATAATATGTTGTAGTTTTTTTTTTATCACACTAATTATTTATAAGTGTGATTAATTTGTCATTAAAAAAAGCCGCTAGCTGCTGAACTTAAAAAGAAAAAAAAAAGGGCGCTGCACTTGACCAAAAAAAAAACGCGCTTAAAATTTCATGTTCCCGCTTCCCGTGCGAATCATTTTCTTGCCTTTTTTTTGGTTAAGCTCTTCTTGCTTTTATGCCTACCCTAGACGATGGAGGGGCCGCCGCCTCCCCTGCCTACCAATCCTCTCTCATCTCATTCTCACTCTTACTCCCAATTCCCACAAGATCTCACTCTCACTTTTTTCTCTGAGCCATTGCGAAGACGACAACCCTCACCGCCGATATCGCCGCGGATTTGAGATTTCTCCATCACCATCGTCATCTCCATAGCACAGCCTTCAGCCTTCATCGCCAACGTCTTCTTCAACCTTCATCGTCGCCAGTCGGATCTATCGCCATCGCCGTTCCAATCGTCAGTGCATCGCCGACCAAGATACCCTTCTTCGTCTGCGACATTCGATCTCCATCAGAATCAGGTAAGAATACACTGTTCTTCTCCTCTTCTTACTCTTTGCACCGATTGTAAGAATTAGTTTTTTTTTTTCATTTGATTTTAAGGAAAACTGAGCTCCACCAAGTGGCTCTGCAAGCTTCAAAGCTCGAAGATTTAATTGATGTCATTCGGACATCAATGTAAGTCATGTTTAAGTAGTGGTCAGATGCTATGCATGCATTTCGGTGAAGTTCGATTCACTATTGACTATGATTATCGACTATTGTAACTGCTTAAAAGATCTTGATTTCCATATTCATATATCTTCCGTCTTTTCACTTCTGTATACTGTTCATATGCAGGACTCGACTAACAAACCCTGATTTGGCTGGATCTTGGTTTGTTGATATTTACTAACAAATTTACTAACCCTGATTTGGTGGTGGTGTTCGGCGGTGTATGTTTTGGTTCAACACTTCAACGATCTAGGTGTTCCATTCTCTTAACCATATGTTTCACTATGTGTGTTTGTGTGCGTTGGCTTTACAAGAAATTTGGTTTTATTCGTAATCAAAGTATGGAATGCTGATTTTGATTTTTCGATTTAATTTTCATTCATTTACTTTGATTTTAGGGTTGGTAATTATGTTATTTTGGTTGCATTGACTTTGGAGGAAGAATGATTTTACATATTTAGTTGGATTTGGTGGAAAAATGAAGTTCACAGCAGATGCGCTTCGCAGATTTATGGACTACAAGCATAACATCCGTAACATGTCTGTCATTGCACATGTTGATCACGGTTAGGAAGATACTAAATTGCTCATTTTTGGGGACTTGAGAAGTATGTTTTGATGGTTGAATTTTATAGCTTTAAAAAAATAATATTTGTATATCAAATTTATCTTGGTGTAAATTGAAGAGGTATAATCTTATTTTAGCTGATGTGTACTTGTATGTAAATTTTCTTGTTCTCGTAGTTTTTTGATGCCATGCTGTGATAAAATTGTCATTTTATTTTATGATTTATCTTAGTGTCTGTAAAATCTCATCATGGCAAATGTAAATAGTAGTGTAAATTTCTTCTTGTTCTCAGTCTTTATGATGCTCTTGCCTCGAAGGTGGATGTTTTTGGACCTCAATTATTGTATTGAGGGGCTGATTTTACAGTTGAAATTATGTTACATTTGAAGAATACTTACTTTGTCTTTAAACCTTTTCCCTAGCTGTGATGTTCTATTTTACTATAGTTTAGTTGCTTTTATTGATATTTTCCCTCTCTTGTCAGGGAAGTCCACACTAATTCACTTGTGGCTGCTATTGGTATCATTGCTCAAGAAGTGGTTGCTGCTAGTATCATTACTCAAGAAGTGGCTGGTGATGTTCGGATGACAGATACCTGTGCAGATGAAGCTGAGCGTGGTATCACTAGATATTCCTTTTAAATAATTTTGATGTATTTTCCACTATGTGTGCCTTAATGAAGTTGATGAAAAAGAAAATGAAGTTGATGATATGGGTAATGATGTTTTATTTGTGATTAAATGACCAATTTTAGACATTTGTACATGATAGAAAATTCAAGTTTATGATTATTGTATTGAAAAACAACTTGTGTTTTTCATGTTAGGTAAAATTCTTATGTCATCAATGTTTTATTTGTTTTAGAAATATAAAATTCATTTTTTAGCTAATTTTTGGTAGTATTTTTTTTTTTTTTTATATATAATAGTGTTGTGATTTGTATTTTTTTTTTTTTTAATATAGATATGAGAAACTATCACGGTTTTTAAATGTGATAGAAAATAGGTTAAACTAAGATAAATAGTTTAAATAATCACGTTTTTATTTAATTTCATCACATATATTTGATCTTTTAATCACATTTGAAAACCGAGATTATATGGATTATTCATCTCGGTTTTTAACTGTGATAAAAAGTCTACTTTTAATCACACTGCATATTATCACGGTTTGATTTGGGATGAAAAACCGTGATAAAAAGGCTTTTTTATTATAGTGTGAGTTCATTTGGTTCAAGTCCCGATGATGAGAATTATCCCCTAATTGCATATTAAGATTGGGGGTAATGCCTTCCATGTGTGTTTTGTGTGCTTAACATATCGATTGGGTAAAAATTATCTCGATTCTAAAATCGCACGACATTTGGACTCAATATATAATAATCTGAGCAATTAAACGCCGATTATTCAATATGAAGTTTATGACAAAAATGAGGAATCTAGAACTTGATTTGGGGGAAACTTGAGGGGAAATCCTAGGTAAGGTAAGTCCAAAGACGTAATTTAGGCCGTCATTTTTTCGCTTGAACCGTTGTAGCTAACCTAAAAAATTTCATCCCTTATTTTTCTTGTCGAAGCCAATAACGTAATCAATTCTGAAAACGTTCAAATACTCTTTTTATTTAAATTTTTCCTAAACCAATGTCGCTAAGCCTAATTTTCAAATTGAGTAAAATCAAGTGAGCGGTGGGGTTTCGGTTGAATTTTTATTGATTCGGTATTAGTATATTCACTTGTCACTTTCGTATTTCTTTTCACAGGCTCCTAAAATAAGTTTGGGGGTGTGTTTCTACCATTTCTTTTTGCATATTCCTAAAATTTTATAAATTCGAATAAGTTTGGGGGTGTGTTTCTTTAACTTCTGGTTGCACACTCCTAAAACGTTTATTATTCGAATTAATTTAGAAATGTGTTAAAAAAAAAAAAAAAAAAAAAAAAAAAAAAAAAAAAAAAAAACTATGTGAATAGTGTTTTCATTTTCTTTTCTTTCGACAAGTGAATACACACAATCTTCATTTCTTATTCAGAGTTGTACTTTAAAAGTGTGGGGTTATGAGAGAGAATAGCAACAAGCGATTTTACCTCGGGTATCGATCAATTAAACCAATTATCTATTTTCAATTCGAGTGATACCCGTGGTTATTCTCGAAAGTCAAACCAAGCCCTATTGATCTCTGTGAATATCCGAGCCTACATTAGTGGATAGTAGACCCCAATGAAGCGTATGGTTTTTCTGAATCCTTAAACGCTATACGTTATGAACTTAACAATTGAATAATCCAATCCCGTATGTGCGTAATTATGCATTTAAGTTCTTACACACACATTCAATAGATCTAGAATGGTTTTTATTGAAGTTGATTGTTGAAATTCTAGAACAACAATTGGTGTGAGTTATTTCCCGAACTTGATCAGATTTAGGGATATTGAGGGAGGAACAAATTGGCCCTTTTGATTGAACTTTATACTTACATGCATTTACTTCTTTTGTGTTTCAAGTTTTTCCTTTTTAGTTAGTTTGTTTAGTTTAGTATTAGTGTTTTGCTCGAGGACTAGCAAAGTTCTAAGTTTGGGGGTATTTGATAGGTTGAAATAACCTATCTACTTCTACACGGGATTTGGTAGTTTTCGAGTGTTTTAGTTGTATTTAATTGATTTTTAGTTTGTTTTTATGTAATTCAGGTATAGGGACACAAACAAGAGACAAACGAGCGAAAATGGTGGGAAAACGGTGAAGAAATGATGAAGAAATAAGATTTCAAGATTACAGTCCCTCGGCCTAGGCGGAAATTCCACCGCCTAGGCCAAGAAGAGACAGAAGGTTTGGAGCAGTCCCTCGACCTAGGCAGAAATTCCACCGCCTAGGCGGAGAAGAGACAGAAACTTTGGAGTAGCTTCTCGGCCTAGGCGAAAATTCCACCGCCTAGGCGATAAAACAACAGAACCGTAACCGACTTAACCTCCGCCTAGGCGGAAACCCTCTGCATAGAGATATTTTCTAAGATATTTTCCAAACCTCTACATAAAAACCTTTTCTCACCCAATTTGAAGAGAGATGTTTTGGAGACCCCTTGTACCTTAGATAATTTAGGAGTATAATAGATTAGTTTAGGAAGTGATCCTTGGCCAATCTTGAAGAGATCGAAGAGGAAGATTCACATACCGAAGAAGAAGAACAATAGCGGATCGATCTCGGGCGAAAGTAAACCACTCCACTTTAAGATTTGATCTTTCTTTCCTTGTTCTATCTTTGTATATAATGTTTTAGTGTTATTTCCTATTGGTTTAATATTCTAATGGCCAAGATCATGTTAGTTTAGTTAGATATTAGTTAGGTTTAGATGAAATTCGTGTAAATACTTTTTTGGTTGAATATAAGTTAATTTTAATGGTTTGTTATCCAATTTCAATTGTGTTTACCATTATTTCATGTTTATTATGCTTGTTACGATAAACCGAGAATACAGGTTTGACATTCGGGAGAGGTAACCCCGAATTCGGATTAGGGTTAAACACAACGCGACGATCAAATAACCCGGGAGGGAGTTGAAGAGTGTGCAATCCATGAGGTTGGGTCAAGACTCACGTGACTATATGTTCGAAAAGGCATTCGAGGGGGACTTCGGCATCAACGCGAAGTCATGTATTCGCTCGTTTTTCACTCGGAAGAGGGAGCGAGTGAGTTATAGATACCAAGATTGTTGGATGTGGTAATAACCGTTATTGATAACTAAACTAAGCCAAATAGGTACTAAGTGAATGAAATCGATCCCTAGTTAATTAGTGTAATTAGAATTAATCTTTAGGAGTAATTTTAATTAGTTTAATTTAAATATTAAATTGAATCGTCAGGATAATATGAGACTATGTAAATTGTGGTACTTAATTATTCACACTTTCCTTGTGGACACGATACCCGATCTTAACCGATCCACTATTCTAAAACTTTGACCCTGTATACTTGCAAGTGTAAGTAGTGGCATATTTCACGTGCTACCAATTACGTATTACGTAAAAAAAATATGTGAGATTCATTTTTATGTGTTATTTGAGGATTGATTAAATACACGTGCTAAAGGTGTTAAAATTCTACTAAGTTTTGGCTCACAACCTCACAGTATTTGTTGCAGGATCATAGAAAAAATGGATCTGCACCGGAATTTATGTCTGAATTTTAATTTAATTTGTAATAATGATATTTATTATTTACTATTGTATAATTGATTTGATTAATTGATAACTATAATCACCGTAGTTTATAAAATTTCTCAGATTTATGGTTAGTTTTAATTATCTTTAAAAAAAACCGAGTTGTTGCCTTGAAAAACTAGGTCGTTACCACAAGACTATTATATGGGTAAACATGACTCACAGTAGGAAAAAAATACCCGTAGGGGAAACGTGTTTTATTCTGGAAGGATAAATTTGTAATTATTCCAATTTTAATTTATTAGTAAAATAATTAATTAATTACTTTCATCATGCAACTTTTTGTATGAACCTAATGAGTCACACAATAGAAAATTGAAGTTAGAAAAGTCCTTAAAAAAGGAACAGGCACTAATGCTTAAACTTAAGATGTTTAGGGGTCAATGTGCAAAATAAAGGTTCCAGAGTTTTGAACCCTGTAAGAGGTAATACACTTATGTTACTTCTGAAAGGATCAATCTCGTTTGTCGATTTCAGATCGTGTTCAAATGCCTTTGGAACAACCTACTCAAATCATGCATTGGGAACTACCAGCTTCGAGGCTAAAGCGCCAGAAGATAAAATTTTTTATTATATACATTTTATTTTTATTTTTTTAATGTTAATAGGAATAGATCTAGCTTAAAGGTATAGGATATTAAAGGAGATTAAATTGCTATTTTTTTTTATATATATAAATTTGATTGCGTAAATCTTGTGGGTTAATATCCGATCTCTTCAAGTGGTATGAGAGCTAACTTGGTAATTAACTTTAAAATGTTTTTAGTTATTGTTTTATAAATTGTTGGATTATAGGAATATTGATGCAATATTGATTTTATGTAAATCTGAAAGAGTTTTGTGAAATTAATTTTTTATAATTTTTTTTTTTTGAAAATAATTTTAAAAATTAAAAATTGGAAAAATTGAGAGAACGTCATCACGATTAAAACAACAATGCCAGTGGGACCAAAAAGGTTTGGACGATAGCATCGTCGATATTGTAGCGTTACACCATCGTCTGTTGTGACGTCTCTCCTCGTTGGGGCATTATTGACAACGTTGTGGCAGCGCACACCACCGCGATTGTTCCACATCATGGTAGCATCAATACAAGAAAAAGACTTTTTTTCACACTTGATAAATATAATTTATCTTATTTTTTAAATAAACCGTGATTGTAAAATTATAAGTAAGATATAATCTCGGTTAAAATTTATTATGTGATAGTAAGTATTTTTTATCGCATTATTTTAATAAAACATGATAATAAGTTGGTAGTTTTTATCACATTTATTAATTATAAGTGAGATTAATTATTGATGAAGATAAATTTGCACTGAACTCAATTTAAACAACCCCCCCACCCCACCCCCCAAAAAAAAGGTGCTAGGTCTAAATTTCGTGTTCGCGCTCCCCATCAAAATCCTCTCTTTGCTTCCATCATTTTGGCAGCTTCATAAACCCTAGTAGTCGTCAACCTCTCTCTCTCTCGATTGATCGATCGAAGCCTCTATCTTGATCTCAAAATCAATGAGATGGAGATTTATTCGCAATGACTTATTCATTTAACGATGGGCATGAATCGATGGCGGATAGTCCATGCGACGATGGTGATGGATCACTCCTAGAGCCACTACCTCCATAATCGATACTTTTTTACCAACAAACGAGTATTTCACATCCATTATGGGACAAAATTCAACTCTCAAAAACGGCAAATCTTCTTCGCGAATCGATTGCTTCTTCTTTAATTGGTACGATTCGGCTACTCACAACCTAGATTATGACTAGATATGTTTCCATGGTCTCAATGTCTCTTTTTGTGTTCACTTCTCTCATTGGTCTTGATTCAATATTTTTCAATTTACTTTCTTCAACAAGATGCTAAAAAAAAAAAATCTTATTATTTTTCCTCTCTTTCTATATCTCTCTCTATGCAGATTCACCTTTGTTTTTAATGGATTCCATGGGTTTAATTCACCAATTGATCCTAGGAGCCAGTCCAATCTACCTCAGGTATTGTCGACACATCTCTTTCACTAAGTCATTCATCTAATATGTGCTTCTGCATATGTGTTTTATTTTACTTCTTAATATATAATTTGAATTTACGCAGTGAGACTTGATTGGTGTCAATGTAGAGGAAAGATTGTCATGCACCAATATTTGAATTTTCTCATGTAGTGTCTAATTCATTTATTTTAAAATGTTTGTCTATATATATACACATACATATATATAAAGAGACTGTGTTCCCATATTTCTGTTCCTTTAATGCCCTCATTTCAGTTTTTGGTTGAACTCATCTCATATGTATAAGAAATTGCAAATTCTGGACTTGGGTTGCATTTGATTTCATGGCATGGATAATTTGTTTTTTGTTTCTAGAGTACAGTGTTATTGAAATTTCAAAATTCTATTCAAACGTTATTTGCTGTGAAGTTCTATTTTCATTGTTGGACTGCATTGATTGGTAATGTTTTGATTTGTGATGTTTTTTTAAATTTGATTGGAATAATTATTATATCCCTTGCATATACTGCTAATTTTATGTGTGAATCCATAGTCTATCATTTTTTTCATTCTTATAATTGTAAATTATTTTTTTGGGCGTTAAGACCCTCAATTTAATGCAGTTGATGAATTGTAAAGTCATTGGAGCGTTATATAAGAAGAAAAACTGGTTAATTATGTCTATCAATGTTAATCGTGTGTGTCAAAATTATATATCAATTAATTATATGCATGCCTTTAGGCACGAGGTATAACTAGTATATAATATATATCTTAATATACAAGTTGTCTCCACTCAATGAAGCATTGGCATGATATATAATATAATAATTTTTTAAATTAAAAAAATGATCGGGCAGGGCCGGGCTGGCGCTAAAAAAATTGGCCAAACCCAAGTCAGGCCCTAAAATTGGTCGGGCCTAAATTTTCAAGTCTAAGTCCTGACCACGGGCTCAAAACACAAGCCCATACCTTAAAAAAATAGGGTTGGGCCTTGCGGGTTGGGCGGGCTCCGGGCCCATGACCACCCCAACTGTAGAGTTTGTTCCCATTGAGTTGGGCCCATGTTACATATGGGAATAGGATGCACTTTAAAGCCCAAAAGGTGGCCTTTTTATTTACACAGGCTCCATTTTTGGGGGGATTTTGACACTTTGTACCCCTGAAGTTTTACCAAAATCTCAATTTGGTCCACAAAATTTCATTTTAAACATTCCATACCTTAAAGTTTCCAAATCATCACACTACAATCCAAGTAATTATTCATGTTACAATTTTGGACAGAAAATAATCAATTGTCGAACATGCAATTTTTTTTAAGGGATATTTTTATCCTCCTTTTCTCCTCCTCATATTCTTCTTCTTGCCCAAATATATATATATATATATTGGTGTTTTAATAAAACAAAATGTGAAAGACAAAAGAAGATGATGAAAATGTCTTAAAATCCACTTAAAATTAGTTGGGTTCACATGAGGTGACTGTTTGTCATCTGACAAGAAATTATTGTCCCCCCTCCCCCTCCTATTCTTTTTCCTACCGAAATATAACAAAGAGTAATTTTTATGTTATTCAAATTATCATTGATAAACTTTAGTAAATCGACCTCAAGCATATGATGTTGAATTTGAGTAATAAACTAGGTTTAAAAAAAAAAAGTCTTAAGTTTTGTTTCATTTCTTTAGAGAGTTCTTAACACTTTATATCCCTTAAATTTGACTCTTATTTTACTTTGGTCCTTACAATTTCAATTTGAACAACATTTCGTTATGATCCAAATTAATAGCTCGATTACAATTTTGGATAGATAATCATCACCCTTTGTACACCCAACGTTTTTAAAAGAATATTAAGACAATTTTATCCTCTTCCTTTTTCCTTAGGCTGAAAACGATAAAAAATCCCCTAAAAACAGTCATACGCACTACAACTGAATATTATTTGCCAAAATTATAATGAGGATAATAACTTGAACTGTAATAGAATGACTAAAACCCCTAAAGTGAGAGTTTAATCAATCTTAAGGGTTCAAAATTAATAAAAAAAAATATATTTTTTCCTCATTATAGCCCCAATAGATAAGATTTTTTTTTTTGTTATGACCTAATTTTGCAATTCACCGCTATCCAATTCACCCGACGTAATAATTTTTTGAGAAATTTAATAATTATGTAAAAATCGTCATAAACATTATTATAATTTTTAATAGAAAAATTATAGTGACTTTTAAGCAGTACAATAATTTTAAACTTCTGAAAAAATTATTGTAACACGTACACTGTATGAAAAAAAAAAATTAAGTTCTTAGATGGTTAACAAAAAAAAAAAACCCAAAAAAATAATTACCATAAAAAACCCCAATTAATATTCAATTAGATTGTCTCCAATTTTAATGGTGTTTGACCAAACACGTCCTTAAAACATAACAAAAATTTGAATGAATGTATCAATCACTCTCGCACGTGCCATTAACACTCAAAAAGTCAAAGAAACGTTGACCACAACCCTGTGGAGAGCTTAGAGGAGTTGTACCATTCGAAGCAGCCGAAGAAGAGGTTGTACTTTCCTCTTGCAGTAAACTTCCCGTTGGATGAAGTGGGAACAAATCCAGTGTTTCGTGGCTACAGTAGTACTTGCTGCTTCCTGTTGTTCCATTGTCTTTGTCGATGTCGTACGATGTGGCGGCGTCGACCATGAAGTTGTACCTCTGCGGAGGAGGGTTTCGGGTCGGAATATTCAATTTGTCGGGTCTGGGTCTTCTGACAACGGCGCCGGCGGGGAGGAGTAGGTTGGGGTACGGTTGTGGGTAGAACCCTAAATCACACTGCTGTAGGTAATAGGGGGGGCTACAAACAACTGCATAAAAAAATTTAAAAAATAAATAAATAAATAAAAATTATATATATATATATATATATATATATATATATATAAATTTTTTAGGGAGTAATTAAAAACTCAAAAGGATAGAAAAACAAACTAGGTGGCCATTGTTTTCTGTTCTTGTTCTTGAATTTCTGTTCCCAGAAATTAGGGTATTTTTTGAAAACATAATAAGACCAACTTGTTTTCATCAAATTTTAAATTTTTTTGAGAATAAAAACATAAAATTTAAAAAAATGACACCTCAATATCTGACAAGAGAGAAGAGAGAGAGAGAGAGAGAGAAAGAGAAAGGTTTAATATTTATGAGTGAACAAATGAGAACTATATAACAGGAAACTGAAAGAGAAGATAATGTATAAATTAATCATTTATGGATAAAGAAAGACTTTTATATATATATATATAAATGGGATCTTGGCCAATAATTTACGAAATTAAAATTTAGGTATGTTTGGTTTGAATGGTGGAAAAAGAAGAGAAAAAAGGGAAATGAAAAAGAAAAAAAAATATTTTTTATTCTTTGTAGAGGAAAAATTATTTTTCTTAGTATGTATTATAAAAAAAAAAAAGAGAAATAATATTTTGTGTGTATTAAAAAAAATAATATGTTTTTTATTTAATTTACTATTTTACCTAATAACAAATAAAATGAGTATTTGTTATATAAAATAAAGGGGCAAAATGATAATTTTGATTTTTTTTCTCCACCCTCTTTTCATTTTCACTCCAAATTTGGGGGGGAATGGGTCATTTCACCTCCATTTTCATTTCTCTTTTCATTTTCACCTCTAACCAAACACACTCTTAAACTTAATACAGTTCACGAGTATATAGTTTTTTTTTTAATGAAATATAGAGTTATTGTAAAACATAGAAGTTATTGTAATTTTTATATGTAAAAAATTAAATTTTAATAATGCATAGCAACTTTTGAACTTTTGACAGTAATTTAAGAATTATTGTAGAAAATGAGTTCAAAATAAACTCAATGTAAAATTAAAATATACTATAACTTTTAAAAAAATGAAGGGGAGGGAGAAATACACATTTTCAAATCATTTTTTATTGCGTCCGACATATCGACCCCCTATATATGAGCGCACTGCCTCTAACCAGATTACGTACACATATATAGAGAGATAGAAAGGATGCTTTTGAAGAGAATGAGAGAGAGAGAGAGCATGTTTTTGAGAAGCGAGAGAAAAAAAAAGAGGATGTTTTTGAAGAGAGAGAGAGAGGGAGAAAGAGAGGGAGGGGTTGTTTTTGAAGTTCAGCAATTGTCGAAATTTACAGAATTCTAGGTTTTTAATCCCTTTTTTTTTTAACTTTTGATGAAATTTTGAAGTTTAACGAAAAAAAAACAGTAAAAGAACAAAAAAAAAATTAAAAAAAGGAAATTCCACTTTGAGGAACCCTAAAAGTCACCGAATAGAATTACAGTAATAAAAAAAGATAGGGTTCTAAAGAAAACACACCATTGGAACAATGGGGAGCAGGAGGAGGATGAAACAGATGCGAATTCTTATGAAGATACCGATTGACGAAACACGTCTCCAGTTTCTGCTTCTGCCTCTGTCTCGCCTTGTGATTCTGAAACCAATAGAAAACGTTCTTCCCTTCAATCTGACCGTACGCCTTCAGCCTCGCCGTTATCTGCCGTATTTGATCGGCGCTGGGTGTCCTTATCCCCTGCTCATACAGGCTCTCAAGCACCGTTATTTGCTCCTTTGTAGGGTTCCACCGTGACCCCGCCGGAGCTCCGGCTGACGACGACGTCTCGTTTTTATCATTATGATCTCCCTCCTCCATGTTTAGAGGCGCAGTTTTAGGGTTCATGTCAGGGAAGGGGAAGATGGTTGGTTTTGATTTCTGCATGGTTTTAGTACTCTTTTATAGAGAGAGAGAGAGAGAAAGAGAGATCTAGAGAGAGAGAGGATTTGCGTTGAGATTTGAGGAGGAGTATCAAAGCAAAAATCAATCATATAGGGAAATAGGGTTCATTAATTACTGAGATGACACTATTAATTTGGAGTTAATTCTGTAGGAGACCCCTAATTTTTATTATTAATGTCTCTATTCTACCCTTAAACTTATGAATGTGTTATCTCATATTTTTTGGGTAAAAAATTGTCTTTTAATTTCCTCTATTTGGCCTAATTATCATTTTATCTCCTTTCACTTTAAAAAGTTACATTTTAACAACTTTTACTTTTGAATTAACAAAGTGAGAGAAAAAAAATTCTGTTTAAATTAAAAAAATATGCTTAAAAATTGATAAATTTTTCATCTAATTTTTGAATGAAATAGACAAATTGTTCATTTATTTTAATTTTAATTTAATTTTTAAAACATTTATGATAAAAAATTAAAATAAATGGATAATTTCACCTATCCCATTCAAAAATTGAATGTAAAATTTAATTACATCTATTTTAAGCACATTTGTTAATTTAAATAGAAAAAAAAATGGTTTTTTAAATTGTAGAAATAGATAAAGTATAGTTTTTTGAAGTAAAAGAGGTAAAGTGATAATTAGTCCGAAAGATAAAAAGTAATGTACCCTTTTTTAAGGAAAATATCAATTGCACCCCTAAATGTTAATGTATTTTTATTGATAAACTATTAAGTGTGATTTCAAATTAAACTAATGTCATATTTAGTAGTAGATTGAAGAGAAAATTAATCGATTAACGGTGACAACTCACATTTGGGTTATAATAAATCAATTCTATAATTTATGTACACTGTTTAAGTTTAATCAAATTAGATATGTGGATGGGGGAATCTGTCCTTAAGATCGCGCGTGAAAAAGATTAGTCAAAATGTGTATAAAGTGATCTGAACACATCTTACCGTAAAATAAAAAACAAAAAGAAAATGAAATCGAAATGTGGTTTGAAAGTGTTAATAATAATAATAATAATAAAAAAAAAAAAAAAGTAAAAAACAAAGGGGTCAGAATGTAATTAACCCAAAATAGGTGGAAAAATATGTAGAGAGAGAGAGAGCCAAAGAGAGAGAGGGGGTGAACATGCGTATTGTTTTTGGCGCTGAAGGGTCTCTGAAAACATGGCGGTTAGCGGCTGAGTGTGGCCGGCCGATTTCGTCC
Source organism: Eucommia ulmoides (assembly GCA_016647705.1). NCBI lineage: Eukaryota > Viridiplantae > Streptophyta > Magnoliopsida > Garryales > Eucommiaceae > Eucommia > Eucommia ulmoides. The sequence continues at coordinate 3,361,256 of CM028338.1, forward strand.
TGGTATGCGTGGAAGCGTGTGATAAAGACGAAAAAACCCCTACATGGGAGGTGTCTCGGGAATGAAAGAGTGAGAGTTAAAGTAGGGATACGCCAATGGAGGAGAGGGAGGGGCAAAGTGGGGATTAGAGGAAAAAGACAGCCGGTTGGGTTGTAAGGTGTAGGGTTTTTAGGTCTAGTAGTAGTCGGAGTTAGGGGCTTTGGGAATTGTAGTTCTAGTTTTGGAGTAACAAAACAAGAGAGAGAGAGAGGAGTGAGAGAGACTGTGCAGTGTGTGTGAAAGAGAGACTATGTGTGTGTGTGTGTGAGAGAGAGAGAGAGAGAGAGAGAGAGATTGCAGATATATCAATGGAAACGCCAAGAAGAAGCAGGTGGAGACTTTCCTGGGGAATGGTCTGCTTCTTCACTTGAACCAATCATTGGTTGCCATGTCATCTATGTTTCTCTCTCTAGGTTGCCATCATCTCTAGGTTGCTACCAAATTATTATTTATTTATTTTTAATTATAAGATGAGAAGTTGTGTTCAGATTAGCTCAGGCACATATTACCTAATTATTTATTTGGACAATTTTAAAGAGCTATTTTCTTACATCGGGATGCATTTTTTCACATCGACTTGATAATTCCGAACTAAAATTTCAAAATTTAATTCATGAAAGGTGTGTTTGGTATGAATGAAAAATAGAAGGAAAATAGAAAATAAAAAGAAAAATAGAAAAAAAATTATATTTGATATGAAAGAAAAATAGAAAGAGAATGAAAATGAAAATGGAAAGGATAAAATACAAATTTCGAGACAAATTTTTTCTCCTTCAAATTTGAAAGAAAAAAGAGAGAAAAATAGTTTTGAATATCAAAATTACAATTATATCCTTAAAATTTGATTTTTTTAATTTATTTTGGGAATATATGAGAGCAAAATAGTAAATTACATTAAAGTAAATTATTTTCTATCCTTTCATTTTCTTTCTCAACCAAACAATATTAAGAAAAATAATTTTTCTTTCACTATGGATAAAAATATTTTCTTTTTCATTTTTTTTTTTTTTCCCTCTTTCTAACCAAACATACTCGAAGTGTTCTTCGAGAGAATCGAACCTTAATTAATAAGAAAATGGATACCTCCTTTTGTCAATCTAACTAACACCTCTTTGGTACCAAATTAAAATTTTAATGCACACATGTTACAATAATTTTTTCAAAAGTTCAAAATTATTGTCAAAAGTTCAAAATTACTGTACTCCATAAAAATAATTAAATTTTTTTACATAAAAAATTACAATGATTTTTATAATATAATAATTTTGAATTTTTTGGACAAATTATTATATGGCGAAATTTTAAAATTTATCAAAAAAAAAAAAAAGAAAAAAATCAATTTAATAATGTTATCAATATATATACATATATAAGCTGATAATTAATGGTCTTAATTGAATGATGAAGACTTGTATAAACTCCCATAATTTATTTTCAACTCCATTATTAAATGCTACTTCATGAAAACTAAGGCCCCGAGGCCCGTTTGGTAACTGTTTCCATTCCAAAAATTCTCATTCCATTATCAGATTTTTGGGAATTTTGTTTGGAAATAGCGTTTGGTAATTTTTGTTCTCGTTTCTATTTCATTCTCATTTGAGAATTGTGCCCATTTTTTTCTTAAGAAATAAAAAACAAAAAAAAATTGTTTCTCATAAGTCCCATTTCATTCTCAGTTACAGTTCATCACGGGCCGACCACCGTCTGCCACCACCGACGACCGTCCGCCGCCGTTGCCGTTGCCGTCGCCGGTCACCTCCGGCATGGCCGTCGGCGGCCACCTGACAACTTCCGGTGCCACCTGCCGGCCACCGTCACCCACCCGTCCGCCGTCACCGTCGCAGCCGACAAAAAAAAAAAAAAAATTCAAAAAAAAAAAAAAAATTGGTTTTAAGATAAAATCGTTACCAAACACAATTTTCTTCCCAAAACAAAAACAAAAAAAAATTATCGTCACCAAACGCAATTCTACTCCCAAGAAAAAAACAAAATTCTCATTCCATCCCATCTCATTCTCATCCTACTGCTAGAATGGAAACAGAAACGATTACCAAACGCCACCTAAGATTACAGGTTGTTCTTTTGAGCTTTTGTCATTTTGTGTCCCTAAAGTTTGAGCTAAATCTCATTTCAGCCCATATTCTTTCAATTTTAACACATTAAATTCTGAAGTATCCAAATCGTGTCAAGTTAGTCTTTCCACCATTTGTTATGACACAGTTCACTGACGTGGGTGATTTCATATTTGGCATGTGGTTGATTTTCGTTATAAAAATGATGAAATTACCGATTTGGATTGACTTAACACAATTTGGATTATTCAAGGTTTAATGTGTTCAAATTGAAAATACATGAGCTAAAATAAAATTTCTTCAAACTTCGGAGTGTAAAGTGTAAAAAACTCTTTTCTTTTTACTACAATAGTTTGGTATTAGCTTACAACACAAGTTTAATAATAATAATAATTTTCCTTTTAATAAATTGATAGGAACGAGAGGTTATTCTGAGTTCCCTTTTTTTCTTTTTTAAATATTTATGAGTTAAAAATTAAAACTCAAAATTATATAAATAATTTGAAATTTGCAAGATAACCAATCAATGATTTTTTATTTTTTTTAAATCTACATATAAAATAAAAATATTTAATTTGCCAACAAATCAAAATATATACAAAGAATAAATCAATATAATACACTAATTTAGTATATTAAATTATTATTTATAATTTTAATTTTATTTGACAATATTTGGATTTATAACATTTTACTATTAATAAAATTTAACAGTTCAGATTACTATTTTTTTTATAGTAATAGTATAACAAATTATTTAATTTTATATTATTCGAACTGTTCATAAATTTTAACGAGCCGACTTGGTGGAGTATATATGATGATTGTTTATTTATTTATTTTTCAAGCATGAAAAAGAAAATACAAAACACAAAATAAGCTAAGGGCACCTATCTAAGGCGCTCACGTCCATTTCGGCCATTACAACTTCCATCAGATCTTCTGCGGGGATTCAAGTATTTCCAAATTTATTCCTCCGTTCACTCCTTTCTTCGCAAGAAAGTTCGCACATTTGTTTTTTTCTCTATGAGCAAATTGAACCAAGTAGTTTCTGTCTTGAATAATGTCTTTGCATTTTTCCACGTCTTATATATATATATATGATGATTGTTTTTTTGATAAATGAGTTTAAATAAAAAGTATGAACTTTTAATATTTTGTACCTCTGAAGTTTTAGAGAAATTTCAATTTAGTACTTGTACTTTTAATTTGAAAACATTAAATCTTGAAGTATTTAAATCGTGTCAATTCAATCCAAATTAGTAACTCCATCTTTTTTTTGTAACGGAAATCAGGCACGTGTTAAACACAAATCACCTACGTTGATGAAGTCCGTCATAAAAAATGACGGAAGGAATGACTTTACATGATTTAGATATTTCAGGATTTAATATGTTCAAATTGAAAGAATAGGTACTAAAGTTGGATTAAAACTGATTATATTAAGTACTTAATTAATTAAATTTGTTTGATAAATACAATTAGTATTACTTAATTAATTAAATTAACTTAAAAATTAAATCAAAAGATGAGTAAAAAATTAAAGGCTTGTTTGATAACGACTTAATTTTTAAGTGCTGAAAATTAAGCGCTGAAAAGTTAAGCAGGTTGTTTGATAAAATTGTGCTGAAAATTTAAATGCTGAATTGTATTTATTTGTTTGATAAGTATAAAATTTGAATGCTGAAAATGATTTAATTTATATAATTGCCCTTAAATCAAGAAGATAAAAAAAAAAAAAAAAAAAAATATAGAGAACAAAACAATAAAATAAAAAGGCCAATAATATATTAAAAAATTCAAATATATAAATTATTATAAGTCAATAATAACATAAAATTCAATCAAATTTCAGATTTCACACGCACAAGAACACTTTAGATTTCAAGCACAAATTTCAGATTTCAATCAAGAACACATGATGAAGCACAAATTTTAGATTTCACACACACAAGAACACTTTCAGATTTCAAGCAAAAATTTCTAGCACAAATTTCAATCGTCTCCCAATTCGGTTTCTCCTTTACTTCAATCTCTTCTCCGAAAAAAAAAACTCTCTCCGCCGCCGGAATCTCAGGCCAAGAATGTTGAAGATCATACTAGGAATAAGATTCACAACAAGGGGTATTCACCGCTGGCTCCTCTTCTACCTCCGCAGCCGCCTCTACCCCGTTTCTAAACAAATCTCTGCCGGCGAAACCAAATTACGCTGTCGCTGATACCCATCTTTTCCCCGAGAAAGAATTGAATCACTTCGAACTAATCGTTCCTTCGAGACAGAGAAAAATGAGGCGAATTTCATTGAGGCAAAACGTCGAACTGATAGTCTACGCCGCGAAACCTTTCATCCTCCGACCCACAAAATCCTCTTCGATCTTCCCAGATACGAGAAACGAAAAACCCTTAATTTTTAATCTTCTCTTAAGTTTGAAAGGTACCGCAAGAAATTGGCTTCGGATATGGAAAAATTGGCTTCGGAGATAGAGAAATTGGTTTCGGAACTCGCTAAGTCCTCTCTCTCAATCGCACAATTGACGGTTCAGAAAGATCTGCTCGGTGATTCACCGTCGCTTATCTCTTCGTCGCCGCCTCTTCGCAACTCGTCGCTCCTCTCCTCTGCTCTCTCCTCGGCTCTACCTTCGATAGATCTGGGAAATTGAAGACGCAAACCCTACACCTACCCTATTAGAATGAAGGGTAAAATGGTCAAACTATTTTTTTTTTAAATTGAAAAAGGCTTAGCGCCTTCAACCAAAAAAAAATAAGCAATATTGTGTTGGCTGAATTTTTTGCTTAAATTTGACTTAAAAATTAAGTGAACTTAATTAGTTAAGCGATATTAATTATATTTATCAAACAAACTTATTTAACTAAGTGCTTAATTGATTAAGTTTTAAGTGTTGAATTAGTTTATCAAACATGACCTAAGTCAAAGCCCCTTCACTTATTTCATTTTACTTAATGCACTCTATTATTTTCCACTTAAAAAAAAAATAAAATTATATTTTAACAATTTTACTCTTGATCCCCTATGAGGGTTTAATTAGGGTTAGGTTTAATGAAAATTTGATTAACTTTGGATTATTTTAGGATTTTAATTTTATTTTATGTTTAAATTATTGTTATAATTTAATTTAAACAATCAAACTGTATAAAAAATACATAATATTATATATTTTTGGGTTAATTTTTACTTTTAATTTTAAAATAATTTAAAAAAAAAATGACACCTGATTTTATTGTTTTAGTTTCAATTTTTTTTCATATTATATTTATTCAAAGGTAATTATGTAAATTAAACAATTTTTAGCATACAAATTTTGTACTTATAACAAAAAAAATAAAATCAGTACTTAAATTTTAGCACAATTTTATCAAACAATCTTCTGATATTTTCAGCACTTAATTTTTAAATGGTTATCAAACATGCCCTTAAAGTGATCTTTTTCTGGACAAACAACATCATAATTTTTGTATCTCTCTCTCATTCTTCAAATGAATCGTTAGTAGGAAAATGTTATGAAAAAACGTCTTAAATTTAAAATGATGAAATGACGAAAATATTCGCATTTCAAAGATATGTGTTGAGCAAGACCCATTTTCTATACAAAATTATTAATAACGTTTTTAATTTTTCGGAATTGAAGCAAAATTTGGTAAAGCCTGAGGGTTCTTATATACTTTGGGGGCCCAAAATATAATTTTCCCTACATTTTAATAAAAACTATGAGGCCCACATAACGGCCCGGCCCAATAATACTTCCCTTTCCCGTTAAGGACCACGGTAGGCGCAGCCACAACTCAACCTGCGTCTCTGAACTTCCCCACCGTCGCCGTCACCGTCACCGTTTCATATACTCATCTCTTACACGTAACGGCCGTTTCTCCTAGACCTCCGTCACCGTTGCTTTCCACCTCAATCTCCGTCACCCCTCTCTCTCTCTCTCTCCTGCTGTCTCTCTCTCTAGGCGAAGATTATTGGAGAAGAATTGCTGGAGGAAGATCTTCTCTGTGTTTTTGTGGATTCAAAGCCAATCTCCAAAAGGTACTCATCTAAGATCCATCGTACTCTCTGTCCTCTCTCTCTCTCTCTCTAGATTTTGCAGTTCTTCTCACTCCGATTGAACAGATTTCTAGGGTTTTATGATCCAAAATCGTAAGGATTCGCCGCTGTTCAAACCGTTGAATTGGTGAATTTAGTGTTGTAAAATGAGATTAAGCAATCCGTAGTTGTTTTTCTCTTGCTGATATGGAAGTTCTATGAAGTGAAAACTTCCATATGCATCAGCTACAGATCGCCTGTATCGGAGATAAGGCCGGAAAAATGGGGGAAGATTTATTCACTGGCTTATCAATCGAGAATTATCAACCGTCCACGCTGTTATCCATGGATTCAATCGCGAATTTCCATGAGGATTTCGACAGGGACATGAATCGCGAGGTTATCCCCTCCCGGCCGCCGGATATCAACATCCCCTTATCGGCGGAACGCAGTCCTCCGCCGCCGTCGTGGAGCCACGACACCTTCGAAATCCTGGAGGTCGGCCTCTGTAATCAAATTCACGAATCCGATGCACTTCTCACTATCCCGAAGAGTGGTCGGAAAGGGACGAAGAGACTGGATAGTGTGTGGGGAGCATGGCTGTTCTTCAACTTCTACTTCAAACCTGTGCTGAAGGAGAAATCAAAGTGCAGCATAACTCGGGACAGCAATGGCGTCTCTGGATTCGACAAGTCTGACCTCCATCTCGACGTGTTCTTGGTTCAGCACGATATGGAGAACATGTACATGTGGGTGTTCAAGGAGAGGCCAGAGAACGCCTTGGGGAAGATGCAGCTAAGGAATTACATGAACGGCCATTCTCGACAAGGTGAGCGTCCATTTCCATTCAGTGTAGATAGAGGATTTGTTCGATCTCATCGAATGCAGAGGAAACACTATCGTGGATTGTCGAATCCACAGTGCTTACATGGGATCGAGCTTGTTTCATCGCCTAATCTCATGGCTCTAGATGAAGAAGAACAGAAAAAATGGGTAGAACTCACTGGTAGGGATTTGAATTTCTCTGTTCCTCCCGAGGCAAGAGATTTTTCTTCATGGAGGAACCTCCCAAACACCGATTTCGAACTTGAAAGACATATCCCACTTCCAAAAGCAAATTCAAACCCTCCTTCAAGAAAATTACTCAACGGGTCTGGCTTGAATCTGTCAACTCAACCACCAAACCACATCAATGGCAATGGAATTGATGTGTCTGCTGTTTGCAGCAAGAAGAGGAAAGAACTGCTGTTCCCACACGGGAACAACGATGAAGATATCGAAATGGAGATCCAATCGAACGAAATGCCATGGACGAACGAATTTAGTGGGGTGATGAAAAACGTGTACGGGCCTGTAACAGCAGCAAAAACCATATACGAGGATGAAGAAGGGTACTTGATCGTGGTGACATTGCCTTGCGCTGATCCAGAGAGGGTAAAAGTACATTGGTGGAACAATCTAACTCATGGGGTTGTCAAAATATCAAGTGTTAGCAATGGGTGTATGCCTTTTATACAGAGGAATGATCGAACGTTCAAGCTTACTGATCCTTTCCCTGAGCATTGTCCTCCTGGGGAATTCAAGAGGGAAATCCCTCTTGCTACCAGGATTCCTGATGATGCTAAACTTGAAGCTTACTTCGATAAAAGTGGGACCGTTCTTGAGATTAAAGTGCCAAAACATCGGGTGGGACCCGAAGAACATGAGGTTCCTATATGCCTCCGGCCGCCTAATGAATTTGCCTTGTCTTGATTAAAAGGTTTGGAGAAATGTAAGAAGGGGGTAGCATTGTAGTAAAATTTTGGTGCTACTTGAATTATAATTTTTGGAACAAAATTCTTATCAACACAAAATTATAATTTAAAAAATTGAAATTTTATTTTTTTGTCTGAAAATTGATTCGTTTTGGTTTTGTTGTTCTAACGGCTATTTTTTTTAGTTCTCAGATTGCTCCTCCAGATCATATAAAGGGCTGACAACTATGGTAAGAATCCTTCAACTCTATTCCTATGCCTTAATTTGATTCAATATTTACTATCACCTTGGTAGAAGTCATTATCTTATAAAATTTGTTTTGTTTTTAAGAATGTTTTTGTTTTGTTTTGTTTTGTTTTGTTTCATGTTTCATAATGCATAAGGCAAAAATACATGATATATATATATGTAGAGAGAGAGAGAGAGAGAGACCCGTAACGGTCTAAATCTGAATACTACCAAATTCTATATTTGGTTGTTCATTTCATCGTTTTGTTTTTATGGGAACTTCGTTGATGGTCTGTCTGGTTGAGATATTTGATTTCCCGAAGGGATTTGTGAATTCTTTGGGGATTTTGATGCTTTCTACCCCTTAAGTTTGACCATTATTTCACTTTGGTCTCCATAGTTTGAATTTGAACACAACACCTTGAAGTTTTGTAAGCATCTCACTTTAGTCTAAATCAATAGCTCTACTTACAATTTCGGATGACAAATAGTCAATTGTTGTGCACATGCACCCAACTATTTTTAAGGGAACTTTATGGGTATTTTCAATCTCTTTCTTTCCCTCTTACAGATTTTCAACCGAAAAAATCTCTCTCTATATGTATCTGTGTAGATTATGATATTACGTATATTTTTAAGTATTTGATCGGGAAAGAGAATGGGAGGGAAGGAGGAGACTGGAGTTGTCCATAAAATCTCTTGAAAATAGTTAGATGCACGACAGGTGACTATTCTTTATCCAAAACTGTAATGGGGACAATGACCTAGACTGTAGTGAGATGATTTAGAAACTTTAAGGTGTCATATGTTCAAATTGAAACAATGGGGATCAAATTGAGATTTGGTCATACTTCCAAGGGTGCAAAGTTTCGAAACCCCAATTCTTTGGATCAATATGGGATCAAATTTGTCAGAACAATTTGATGTTTCAGTCAATTCTGTCTGTAAAACATGTTTTTTTTAAAGGTATTTTTTTATGTTCATGAAATTGCTGTTGTGTGTGGCCAGGTAGTGAGAATTTTTAAGTTCATTGCTTGTAAATGGTTGAAGCTGGAAAGATGATGAAATGTGTGTGTATATATATATATATATGTATGTGTCATAGATTTCTGTTTCAGTTTGATGCCTCTATGAATTCCATTTTTATTTTGGAATATTTCCGGAATGGAAACATGTTTCGTAATGACCATTGTCCTGAAATTTTTTCTTTTAATTTATGAGAACAGAAACAAAAACACGTTTGGTTGTAACATATATTTTTTTTTTTTCCCTTTAAATGTATAGTGGTCGACATGATGATGGTGGCCGGTAGGGATAGTCATGGGCCGGGCCGGGTTTTGACTAGGGTATTACACAAAAATGTTAGGCCCTAACCTGACCTGGCCCAATGATCAGGTCACAATTTCATGCCCAAGCTCAGCCCTACAAAAAAAAAAAAATTAAGTTAAGGCTCGACTCTATAATTTTTTATTGTTTTAAAAAAATTAAAAATTAAATACTAAAGTTACAAAATGGCCCTTCAACTCTCTCTCTATGGAGAGGAATGAAACTAGGGTTTGCTAAATTATCTAGTTGAAATCGAAAATTACAAAATGGTCCCTCAACTTTTCTCTCTCTCTCTCTCTCTCTCTCTCTCTCTCTCTATATATATATATATATATAAAATATATATTTTTTATATTTTAAAAAAAGTTCGGGCCGGAGCTAAACAAAAATGATCAAGTCCTAATCCGGCCCTAAAAATGAATGGGTCTTAGTCTTTAGGTCCTAACTCGGCCCATGGGCTTAAACACCAAGCCCAAGCCCTAAAAAAATAGGGTCGGGCTGGGCGGGCCGATTGGGCCTCCGGGCCCATGACCATCCCTAGTGGCTGCGTGGTGGTAGTAAGAACAGTTTTGTGAGAGTGGATGAAAATCAACATTTTTTGGTTTCTTGTTAGATTCTTAAGGAGTTTGGGAATTACTCTCAATTTTTTAGAAACAAAAACATGTTTAATGAATGCATTTCTGTACATTGATTCTAAAAATTTGAGAGCGGGAACATAAATCAGAGAACGGAAACATTAACCAAACGGGGCCTTAATTTTCACACGTGTTTCAATGCCACAAAATAAAAAACATTGTTAATGATTTTAAATGAAAAATTGATGATGCTCATCATGTAGCCTTCTAATGAAGATATTTTTGTCATCATCATTTTACTAAAGATAAAATGTTTTGTCATAATCTTTCTTTAACAACAATTTGGTCTTAAAAAATAAGAGAGAGAGGTGCCTAAGTTGTAATTAGAAAAAATATTAGGGAAAATCTCATACTTTTAGCAGAATGATAAAAATAACAAAAATATCTCCATTAGAAGGTCACGTGCTGAGCACAATCTATTTCCCGTCCAAAATCACTAACAATTTTTTTGCTAAATTGAAACAAACGTGAAACTTGATGGATCAAATGTGCAATTTGGCAGCCCCAGGGTAGACATAAACACCCACCTCGTACTTTAGGAAAAAAAATGTATTTTTTCCTAACTAGGTAGAATCGATGGAGTGAATGTTAAGTGGTGTTGAATGTGCATTTCATATCATAGTTAATGTTAACTAATATAGCGATAAGAGCTTAAAAAAATAATTTAATAAAGATCACAAAATAATCTTTTTTTTTTCAAATAACTTTTCATTAACAACTTGAATTGATTTGAGGGGAATTAATGATTAGAATGAGTTGATAAAATGTTTAAGAAGAAAAAATTCCGCACTAAATATTCATCTACCTACTTATAAAGCTGTTAAGTTTAATTATATTTTTTACCTTTTGAGTTTTATATATATATATTTTATTAGTCAATTTATTTATTTGTTTATTGTGTTTTTAACATTTATAAATTAAAAGAAAAAAAAAATGATATAGTGTCTTTAGCCACACCGCAAATCACTAGTTTCATTATGAATGGTAAAAAAAATTGAAAAATTAACAATAAAGAATTATTTAATAGATATTTTTGGGTAAATTATTTTTTACCCCATCTACTTTATTTAATTATCACTTTACCCTCTCCCATTTTAAAAAGTTACAATTTGCATAACCTTTACTTTGAACAAATTGAGAACTAACTCTTTTCAACTTAATTTAACAAATTATGCTTAAAAATTGATGGAATAAAAATTTGCATCCAAAGTTTTAATCAATGAGACAAAATTGTCCTTTTATTTTCTTTTTATATTTTTGGTATTGACGATTCAAAGAATAAAAAAAGAGAGAGGGGGGAGGGATAAAAAAAGTAAATGGAAAAGGCGAGAATGAAAGAAAAATTATAAAATAATTTTAGTGAGGATAATATCAACTTTTTAATTTTAATTAGGATGACAATTAAGTCATTTTGTATTTTTTTTCTTTTAACAGAATGTGAGTTTCTCACTTTATTTAAAATAAAAGTAGATAAAGTTACATTTTTTTTAAAATGGAAGGGGTAAAAATGATAATTAGACAAAATAGAAGTGGATAAAGTAATAATTAGACAAAATAGAATGGGATAAAAGATAATTTATCATTTCTTTTAGCCTCTTAATTTACAAATGAATTAATTTCATAAATTCCCTTCATAGTACTCAGATAAGGAATTTTTTAAATAGAATTTGTGAAATTCATTGCCAAAATATAATCTTCCCTTAAATTACCTTACCCAAACACAACCTAAGAAATTCTCTCTTGTAAGGATTTAGAAATAATATGTGTTTGAAGGGATTTGCTATTTTATTCTCCTATTTATAAAGGAATGAATTTTATAATTTTCTCCTAATAGTACCCAAACAAAGAAACAAATTTGTGAAATTATTTGAACAAATGGAATTCCTTATCCAAACACAAATTAATTTTTTGGTGAATAATCTATAGGAATGTCAATGGTCTGGTTTTGGTTCGGTTTCATGCAAAACCAAAACCAAAACCGTTAGACATACCAAAACCAAGATAAGAATCAAAACCACCAATTTTTTATAAACGGTTTTAAAACCGAACCGTTTAACCTTGTACAAAACCAAATGTTGATTATATCTCATAATCACAATAAAACGAAATTAAAAAATAATTTAAAGTATACATGATTATTAGAACAAAACAATAAAGAACGGTAATCGAATACGTACTTTTTTGGGTCATCGCAGAAGATTGAATCTGTCGCAGCGGATTACTAACTAGGTCTTCCTCCCTATGATCTAGATTTCGTGGTGGCGGCTCTCAATGGGAAGAAACTCTTAATTTAGACTAGGGAGGAAACCTAGTTATTTATATCAGGGTTCTCGTTGGACCCTCCCATAACGGGTTTCAACGAAACCCAAAACCTACACTTGCCACTTAACTGGGCTTTTACATAAAAGATGCCACAACCCAAATCAAAATATGATAATTGATTATTTAGGTTGTTTATATAATAGACTATTCATTAACCTTTTTTTTTTTTAAAACAATTTATTCAATTAACGTTAGCCCACAAAAAATTTCCAAAATTCTCCTACTTGGGCTACATTGATTGAATAAATTTAATTTTAAAAACAAGACTCTCAGGTTAATAACAAAAAATATTTATTTTTGTGTGGCCGCACATTTTTTAAAGAAATGATAATCTATAAGTAGTATCTTTATAAATTTATCCGGTTCAACATGATCTTAATATTGGATTATGACAGTCTATATATTAATCTCAACAAACATAAGACCCTTCATACTCACAAATATTTATAATCATATCGACATGGATTGTAAGCCCAGTAGTATAGTCAGAAACCAATGCCAACATGTGATCATTATCTATATGTATTGTTTCTTATTGGTCCTCATTACAATTTTTCAACAAAATGAAATTATAATTATAATTTCTCAACAAAATAAAATTACTGCAATTTCTCAATAAAATAAAATTCCTAATTGCAGTTTCTCAACAAAATGAACTGCTGCAATTTCTTAACAAAATAAAATTGTTTGACTTTAACAAATCATTTGTCACTAACAATTCATCACGAGATCTCAAAATAGTGATTTGTGACAATCAAAAGAGACCACATTGTATAATCAATTCAAATAATATGATATGCAATAATATAATACGCAATAATAATGATCATCTAATAGATTTCAATTTTGTAAAATGCATAACAATAGTGGTCATAACGTATATGCAACAATATAATACGCAATAATGATGATCATCTAATAAATTTCAATTTTGTAAAACGCATAACAATAATAGTCATAACGTATATACAATAATATAATACGCAATAATTATGATCATTAAATAGATTTCAATTTTGCAAAATGCATAATATTGGTGGTCATAATATAATCATCAAAATAAAGGAAAATACAAAATCTTCCACTAAACCAAATAATCAAAATGCTCAAATAAGTATAAGCGATACAATATAAGAATCAATTGCGTCATCATAAACTCCCCTTTGGGTAAAGTCTATAATAAACAATTATTCTCTAAGTATGAAAATCAACAAAATAAGAAAAAAATTATAGCAATAGTGATAAATGTTTACACGATACAATCATCGAAATAAAGGAAATTACAGAGACTCCCTCAAAATCAAGGAATCAATTTAGAATTTCGTTGTGGCGTTATTGTTGTTCACAACAAAATAAACTACTTTCACAAAAAATTGCAACTAGATCAATTATGAGTAATAGGCAAAATATTCAATTAAGCATAAACAATACAATATAAGAATCAATTGCGTTATCATAAACTCCCATTTGGGTAGAGTCTACAATAAACAATTATTCTTTAATCATGAAGATTAACAACATAAGAAAAATTTACAGATTTAAAAATCCATCCCGTTTGGGCAGATTAACCTTCAAATCCATATATTTCCTTCAAAATATAATGAAACAAATAATCTTTCCAAATTCATTCCCTTTGGGTAAATAAATTTATCAAATTATTTATCTCACATAATATCCTCATGCAATTAAATTAATTTGCACAATAACACCCTTTGAGTAAGTGAATGGATAAATTAATCTAAAAATTTTCCATTAACAAAATAAGAACTCGAAAACTTGCAAATTATGTTGGTTAAATCATTTTAGTAAAAGAACTTCAACAATTCATAAGCAACCGTTCCAAGTTGAAAAAATTAAACTATATTACCTAACAATTAAATTAATCTGCATAATAACCCCCTTTGGGCAGGTGAATGTACAAATTAATCTAAAAATTTTCCATCAACAAAATAAAAACTTGAAAACTTGCAAACTATGTTGGTTAAATTACTTTGGTAAAATTAACCTCAACAGTTCATAAGCAACCATTTCAAATTGGAAAAATTAGACAATATTGCCCAACCACGACAACGCATATAAGCAACATACATGTATATGATCAAAATAAGATGAAGTACGTCACAAAATGTACTAACAATGATCAACAATCAATTATAATTGCAAGAATTTAAACAACAATTTTATTATATTTTTAAATTAATTATTAAACTAGTTTTATGTGATTTAAAACTAATTAGGAGAGTACATATCAATAAATCTTAATTTAGGAAGAGTGAGTACTGTAATCCTATTTTAAATCATCCAATATAATTTTTGTAAAATTTTTAACAGAAAATCATGCCTAAAAATTATTTTAAGCTAATTAAATCACATAATAAGTAATAATTAACGAAAAAATATTTTTAATCCTAAAAAAATCAAATAAATTTTACAAAAAATTAGAGGACGAAAAAACAAATACATAGGAAAAAAAAAAGACCCAAAATGGGTCCATGGAGACGGCTCACGTGCCCCATGTGCCTGTTACGCGGGTGGGAATGGTGGACTAGGATGGAGGTTGTCTTTAACCTCCAGCCAGGTTTTAATCGGGTCAAACGACCGGGTTTCAACCTAGTTTTGCAAAAACTCTAAAAAAATGTGTTTTCTTCAATTTTTTTATGGGTTTATGTAGATCTATGTATTTTTCACATGCCTATAACAATTAATTGAAGGAAAAATAAGAGAAACATCAGCAAACATCAAGAACAAGTTGTGGTTTTGCGATTTTCTCACTTCTCCATGGCCAAAAATCTAAAACTTGATATTAACCTTTATTTTCAACAAATTTTATATGGGTTTATACCTAATACTAATTTAAAACCTTTCTATAACGTTTAATTGAATCAAAACCACATCTATATCCCTCGATTTTAAAAACAAATCTCAATTTTACTAGGGTTTCGAAGTTAAAAATTTGACCACGAAATACTTTCTGATTATACAACCAAATAATATGTGTAATATATCAAATTAAAGCTTGAATCAAGAGAAATAAAAGCTCTAAGGTTTCACAGTCAATCTAAACGAAAAATCACATGAAATCATGTTCGTAAATTTTTCTTTTGTTTAAGAACAGAAAAAAAAAATCTAAAAAATAATTGTCAATCTTAAATTATGTACGTAGGTTCTGATACTACATTGTTAATTATATCTCATAATCACAATAAAATGGAATTAAATAATAATCTAAAACATACATGATTGTTAGGACACAACAATAAAGAACGGTAAAATAATTTTAGTGAGGATAATATCAACTTTTTAATTTTAATTAGGATGGCAATTAAGTCATTTTGTATTTTTTTTCTTTTAACAGAATGTGAGTTTCTCACTTTATTTAAAATAAAAGTAGATAAAATGTACATTTTTTTAAAATGGAAGGGGTAAAATGATTATTAGACAAAATAGAAGTGGATAAAGTAATAATTAGACAAAATAGAATGGGATAAAAGATAATTTATCATTTCTTTTAGTTTCTTAATTTACAAATGAATGAATTTCATAAATTCCCTTCATAGTACCCAAATAAAGAATTTTTTAAATAGAATTTGTGAAATTCATTGCCAAAATATAATCTTCACTTAAATTACCTTACCCAAACACAACCTAAGAAATTCTCTCTTGTAAGGATTTAGAAATAATATGTGTTTGAAGGGATTTGCTATTTTATTCTCCTATTTACAAAGGAATGGATTTTATAATTTTCTCCTAATAGTACCTAAACAAAGAAACAAATTTGTGAAATTCTTTGAACAAATGAAATCCCTTACCCAAACACAAACTAATTTTTTGGTGAACAATCTATAGGAATGTCAATGGTCTGGTTTTGGTTCGGTTTCATGCAAAACCAAAACCAAAACCGTTAGACATACCAAAACCAAAACAAGAATCAAAACCACCAATTTTTTATAAACGGTTTTAAAACCAAACCGTTTAATCTTATACAAAACCAAATGTTGATTATATCTCATAATCACAATAAAACGGAATTAAAAAATAATTTAAAGTATAAATGATTATTAGGACACAACAATAAAGAATGGTAATCGAATACGTACCTGTTTGGGCCATCGCAGAAGATTGAATATGTTGCAGCGAATTATTAATTAGGTCTTTCTCCCTCTGATCTAAATTTCGTGGTGGCGGCTCTCAATAGGAAGAAACTCTTAATTTAGACTAGGGAGGAGATCTAGTTATTTATATTAGGGTTTCTTGTTGGGCTCTCCCATAATGAGTTTCAACGAAACCCAAAACCTACACTTGCCACTTAATTAGGCTTTTACATAAAAGATGTCACAACCCAAATCAAAATATGATCACTGATTATTTGGGTTGTTTATATAATAGACTATTCATTAACCTTTTTTTTTTTTTAAAACAATTTATTCAATTAACGTTAGCCCACAAAAAATTTCCAACACCAAAACCAAAAGCGCAAAATCATTTAAGATTTTTTAATTTTGGAAAAAACCAGTACCAAAACTAAAATCAAAACCACAGATTATTTCTTATATATAAGAAAAAACATAACTAAAATATAAAGCATAAATTCCCAAAAGCAAAATCAAACCAAAAAATTATTAATTGTTACAATAAACATTCTTAACCATAATTATTGCGTCAGTGCCGTGTGGCATGGGCGGAGCCTTTGGAGGTTAGAGAACGGATAGTGCGGCGCTAACTAGAAGATCGTCTAATAGTAAGCCTAGAGATCATATGATCTTGTAGGCACCACATTTTGTCCCATTCGTTTTTAAGTTTAAAAAGTATCGGATCTAAAGTGCAAGTTCGCATAAACTTTAAATTGAGGTTTAAAGGGAATGAATTTCCACCTTAGATTATATTAGATACTACAAAAAATTAAAAAAAAAAACGTAAGAAAACATAAAAATTATCAATTTGATTGAATTCGATATAAGTAAAAGTTTCAGATCAACTTCGAAATTCCTAAAGTTAACGGAGACTAAAATGAAAATGTTAAAAGTAGATTTTTCATGAAAATCACTTTTAATTTGATTAAATTAGTTACCACCTTTTAACTTAAGGAAATTTGGCCAATTATCTTTGTTTCCCGTTTTGACTTATAAAACTTTTACTATCACCAGTTTCGTCTAATTACCACAAAAAATATTTCTTCAAATTTCTTATTTAAAATACTAATCTCCAAAAAAAAATTAAGCCAAAGTATTGATTAAAGCCAAAAATCCACCATGACAATCTAGTTACTTAAAGTAACTAATGCCTAAAGACATGGTTCAAAACTAGAGCTGGCAAAATGGATATTTACATGATAGCACGACATGAAACCGACACGAAATTATTGGGTCTACCCGATAAGCTCGATAAGAAGCAGGTTAGGTTATCAGGTTTACCTGATAACCCGATAAGCGACACGAGTGACATGATAATAATTATCAGGTGTCCAAATTACACGATAATTTAATAAATTATTATAAAATAAAAATATACTAAAAAATATTTATACATATCGCTCCAAATTTATTTAATATTATAATTTAATCCATATTATATATAGGTATTCTTAACTTTAAACCTAATTAACTTCTCAAATCTCAAATATCAACACTGGCCGTTTCCTCCTCTCAAGTTCAAGACTCTCAACAAATTCTCAATCTCACTCCTCTAACCCTATGTCACACCCCGCCCCCGGCACCCATCACCCGAGGCTGGGCGTGACGTCGAACTCATCCAAAGGTTTTTCATCCTGCTCTTCGATATAATTTTCCCGATGTTCATTTTCTTCCAAAATCAATGCTTGCAGCAAGAATAAGGCATGCTTGTAAGGACAATCAAATACATTATGATTCTTTTTGCACAAAAATCAAAGAGTAGGATTTTGATGGGATTGGCTGCCCCAATAAGGCTTTTGGTTTGTTGAACCAAATGATGCCCCTGAATTGTTGAACGATCGACCAAATTTTGATGGCTGGCCTCGGCATGAACTCCTTTAAGGACTCCTTAAAACATAATTTGAGCTAGAGTTTCTCCAACGTCTTCGCGGGCTCTCTCGAGATGATTGACCTCTACTTCCATTATTTTGAGTCATTTTTATCTTTCTTTATGTCGTGTTTCGTGGTAGGTTCAAAAGAGTAATTAATTACTATTTCTGCAGCAACAACAGTAGTAGAGAAATCATGAGGTCGTTGTCTCTGTATTTCCTAATGTACCCAATCTTTCAAGCTATTTAGGAACCAAAACAAATTATCCTCTTAGGACATTGTTCCAATGTCCAACATGAGCACCATAAACTTCTTGACATGGTCTTGGACGTATCCGATCCGTTTCAGCTCTTTTAATTGTCGACGGGTCGTGTACTTGACATTTCTCGGAAGGAATTGTACCTCAAGTTCACCTTTAAGGTCTTCCTGTTACGACCCACCCCAGACACCCATCACTCTAGGGTCGGCATGACATCAACATGACATCACCTGAACGCTAAACCAACTAGAAAAGACAAGTGCATACATAATTACACACCCACCAAGAAACACACCAGATTATTATCATACAGTATCTAGTTGGGGACACACCTGTCCCTACCAAATTATACTAACAACAAAAATAAGACTATCATAAACCTCTCATAGGTTCACCTCAAATAGCACCTCCCCAAAATACTCTCTCAATATCGCATTGTCGGACTCTATTTAGTGCCAGTAGAGGACCGACTTCTAGCTATCGCACCTGCGAGTGTACTGTTTTCTTAATAAAAATATTTTAAAGGGATCAAGCATAAAACATATAAATATCACATATCGTAAAGAAAACCCCTTTGTCCTGTCACCACAGAAAACAACATAGATAGGTTTATAATATTTCAATTAAGCAGTAAAAATCAACCTGAACGTTACAACCACCATATAGTATAATGTCACCGAAATAAATGGTATATCAACGTAAATGGATACACCAATCCAGTATAAAATAAAGTATATATATAATTGCAAATTTATTTCCTCATTTAGCCTATACAACAAACACCACACCACATCTACATTACACCGCACCACATCACATCGCACTACCTCACACCCCGGTTGGCCATGTGATCGTTTTAACCTCATGATCGGGAGTTGTAAAGGTACCGTACCACCCGTAGGATATGCCTTCCTAGCGAGACATAACAACGCTCCGCTAGATTATGTCAGACGGGTGAACAACGTTCCGATGGACTATGCCAGACGGGTGAAACACCGCTCCGCTAGATTATGCCAGACGGGTGAATATCTACCACCAATCTCCACCTCACCTCAACAACAACAACTCATCTCCACCTCAACAACAACCAACAATGAAATCCACAATATCAGAAATACCCAAAATAACGCTTGATCCATGTAAGTTAGAAAATTCATCCAATTTTCAAGTAAACATATTTTTCCATCATATATATATATATATATATATATATGAAAATAGGTTTACAAGAAGACAGTATACTCACCTGGTGATCTGCTCCCCAAAAGCCTTTACCGACTATACTCTACCGATCCTCAGATGCCTGCGAACCTATTAGTGACATGGCCTAAATTAATATTTTAGGTAAAAATATCCTAATCATGCAAATGCAGGCCCTACATTTCGTAATTTTTCATTCACTACATTTTATTATGAATTGATTCTATTCGACTAGTATTGACTCGTTAAAGTTTATTATATAGACTTTATCCATGTGAACGGTCTCGATAATTGTTATCGCCATTTCAATATTTTAAGGCTAATGATTTCACTTAACAAAACATAGAGTTTAATGAGAAAGGTTACCCGTTCCGAAACGGTTGTCGATTCCTTATTCCTTAAAAAAATTCAGTTTCTGCTCCAGTATCCATCGCTACGGCGAACCCGCTTTCTCTTTCCACTTGTTTGGCTTACTGACGCTCTTCCGCCTCAGTGAGACTTTCCACTGCCTAGGCGAACACGCACCTTTTTCTCTATTTTGCTTACTAACCCTTCTTCGCCTAGGCCGTTACTTTCACCGCCTCGGCGAACGCACCTTAGTTCCTTTCCACTTGCGTTTTGTTGCTCCTCCGCCTAGGCGAACAGTCGTCTTCTTCCTTCTGCTTCCGTCGCAACCAGATCAACTGTTTTTCCCTCTCTTTTTCTTCCCTATTTCCGACAACTCTTCCACCACCCCACTTCAACAATCAAACACACCAATACAATAGCTCGTTCTACTAACGACACCTCTCCTCAAACCTAATAAAAAATACCACAACACAATATTTTTATACCCCTAAAACAAAAGAAAACAGAGCACACACCCCCTCTGCCTCTAGATGAACCAAACAACAGACACACACACATATACCATTAACAAGACCACGATCAACCCTTGCAACACACCCTTATGCTAAAAACTTACCTTCAGCGATGATTACGAACCTTCGGCAGCTTCTCTTCCTCCCATTCTCTCTCTCTCTCTCTCTAAATTTTCTCTTGATCTTTCTCTCCTTGAATGTTGTGATCCTCTCATGCAAAACCCCTATATATATATAGCTGAAATTGTGGCAATCTAAATGCCATGTTGCCTGCCCTTCCATTCCTTCCGTCTGGCTACAAGAACATACACACACATGCATATATATATGTATATATATATATATATATATATATGTACGTATATATATATATAATATCTTGAGTTCATTTGCTCATTCCACCCCCCTATATTTCTGAATTTCCTCTCCTTAGTCAATTTAGACTTTTAAAGTTTTTTTTTTTTTTTGAATTTTCAATTTAACCCCTAAACTTTTAATTTGAATATTTTAATTAACCAAAATTTTCGCCTGAATTTTCCAATTACTCTAAAATGCAACTAAAATGACGTACGTTCTAGTTCGGGGTCTTACACTTCCCACCAGTTCTCCATCTGCATGTCTGCATATTTGATTCGCCACCATAATTTAGTATCACCACTAAGGTACATGGAAGCAATTGTCACTTTTTTTTCCTTGAAGATCACTCAGGTGACCCGAAAATATTGCTCCATATCAAAGAGAAAATTTTCAAGCTCATTGTCGTCTCTCGTGCCACCATAAAAATGTGGTTCAGGAATGCAGACCCTTGAAATTGGTTGTCCGGAGTCTTTAGCAAGAGCTTGGTACACAATGTTCCTCAAGTAGTCTAGCTCGGCCATGAGCTCAAGAACTGACCTTTCCATCTGAGCATGATGGTTAGCGGATGTCTCAACAACTAGGCCTATTTGTTCGATCAAGTGATCGATTTGGGGGTTATGAGATGTCTCCTTCCCATTAGCAGCAGGGCTTCGCAAAAGAGCAATAGTAGTGTCAATGTGGGCGATACTTTGTTCAAGCAAGTCGAGTTAATCTTTTGTTGACATGGTTTTCATCTACATGGTCAGGCAACGGATCGGATCATTGCTTTGATACCAACTGTCACAGGTCAAGCCTTTTGAGGCTGGAGAATGGACTGTGTGACACTAACTAGAAGATCGTCTAGTAGCAAACCTAAAAATCAGTTGATCTAGAACAACAGAATCAGTTTTAATTGCAACAAGGGTCACCACAATAGTATATGCAAACAGAGTAGTGAGAATACAATTATAAAAATAACAACAATTGTATTCATATTGAAGGCTACAAGTGTGAAAGATTTATAATGACATTTCTCCACATGTTGCATTTTAAGCAAAAAAATACGAGTGACACAAATAGACATCATTATTATAACAACCCGTGCAGAGTCGCTTTCTCCTAAAGAGAATTAAAACTAAAACTGAATAACAAATATTTTATTTTCTATAAATCTGATAAATTTTATAAAATTCTGCCAATAATTATAATTACTAATTAATCGGATTAATCTTACAATAATAAATAGTAAATACAAATATTATAAAAAATTAATCCAAATCTAACTATAATTTTTTGCGCAACTCTTTTTTCGTAAATCCTACAATAAATACTGTAGGGGTATAAGCCAACGCTCAGTAAAATTTTAACCCCTTTAGTAAGTGTATCCAACCAATCCAACAAGTAACATGTATGCATGTATTTCACATAATTGCCACATAATACAAGATCAAAAATATTCCATGGAAATTAGTAATTATAGTTAAACAACAACTATAACATAAATCATACAATAAATAGAGAGATTAAATACAAACATTAAAATGATTAATAATTCTACCTGAAATTAGAAAGGATGATTAACCGAATTAGATTTTTCCTTATTCCTCTTATTTTCTTTTCTTCCTCCCTCCCTATTTTTCTCTTTTTCTCATCTTTTTGTTTCTTCCCTTTTGCTCCTCTTTATTATCAAGACCACCCCCTAACTGATAAAGACAACACGTAAATATATAGGTGGATAATGGAACCCACTTACTCATTACCCACATTTCCTTTTTTTCTTTCTTATCTTCTTCCTTATTTTACATGTGTCAATTACTCCTCCTTGAACCCATACAACTTACCTACATACATATACTAACCTTGACACATGTCTTAACACAATTAATACACATGACATATATAAAAAATCACTTGATCCATTTAACGTTATAAAATTGTCCATTTGATAAATTTCATTTTTTTTTGTTTTTCACAATTTAGAACGAAAATATAATTTGACAATTTACATAGAAGATAGTACACTCACTTTTAAACCATGTTTTCAATTCAACGACCCATTCATATGGTCCACTACTAACACGACACTCATAAAATTTACAAAATGTATAACCTAAGCTCTGATACCACTTGTAACGACCCGATTTTCTAAGGTAACCACTTGGTTTCTCCTAAAGAAAATTAAAACTAAAACTAGATAACAAATATTTTATTTTCTATAAATCTGATAAATTTTACAAAATTTTGCCGATAGTTATAATTAGATTTGGATTAATTTTTTGTAACATTTGTATTTACTGTTTATTATTGTAAGATTAATCCGATTAATCGATAATTATAATTATCGGTAGAATTTTGTAAAATTTATCAGATTTATAGAAAATAAAATATTTGTCATCAAGTTTTAGTTTTAATTCTCTTTAGGAGAAATTAAGTGGTGACCCTAAGAAATCGGGTCATTACAATTATGCTCGAATAGACATAATGAAGCCATTTTTATAGGAAATAATGGAAATAAACTATATTAAGCTAAACTAACCTAAATTAATCTAGAAAATAAATGAAAAGGATCACGAACAAGCGGCTATGTGCGAGAACAAGTACTGGACAAGCTTAGATCGTGACACCGTGCACTAATGGTGGTGGGTGAAAGAATGGTGGTTGTGGCATTATGGACTGGTGGTGAGAGCGCTCAGAGATTTAGAGATGAGAGAAAGGAAAAAATTGGGATAGGGGGCTGGAATTCGGCCACAAGACAAATGAATAAAACCCTAACCCTATATATATACACTAGGAGTTAAACTGTAAATAAATATAAAAAATATTTATATATACTAGAGGTTAAACTATAAATACATAAAAAAGTAAGAGTGCATATATCATAAAAATATATATACAATATTAGTTACATGGTTCAATTACCCAGTTCAATTTTATGGTTACTATTCCAAAATCAAAATAAAAACCGTTTCGGTTGCTAATTTCAAAACCGCAACCGCAACTGCAATTGCAACCAAAATCATTTAATCGATTTTAAAGCCGAATAGCTCGGTTTAGTATCGTTCGATTACTCCTCGGTTCGATTTTGAATTGCCATCCTTATCAGTATATGAACTTAAAATTTTAATTCATGCAGTTTGCGCGGTACAATAATTTTTTTCAAAATATTTTTTTTGGAAAATCAAAATTATTGTTAAAAATTTAGAAGTCACTGTACGCCTTAAAAGTTATTGTAATTTTTTACATAAAATATTATAATTTTTATGTATTATAATAATTTTAAATTTAAAAATATTAATACAAGACTTAGGTTGTTTGAATTAAAATTTTAATTTAATAATCCGTTGACTAAATTTTTAATTTTCTTTAATAATTTCACAAAGAGGTACAGTAGATTTATTTATTTATTTATTTATTTTCCCATCCATTCGGATAATTGCACGTAGGATATTCTTCTCCCTCCATTGCCAAGCTTCCCTCATCCTCCACCATTCCTATGAGAAGCAGAAAAAACTGAAACTCTCCCGCTGAATCTCCACCATCGGGCTTCGTTGAAAACCCATGGCGAAAACCCTAATTTCATCGCCTTCCTTCATCGGAACGCCCCTTCGTTCCCCCTCTCGCCATGGTCTCCACACCCTCCCTCAGCGCAGGCTCATCTCCACCAGAGTGAAGTGCAGCTTCCATCAGCTTCCACCGATAAATCCATTTGATGATTCCGGTCATTTGAATTCGATTGTTAGCAGAGCAGAGAGCCTTTTGTACACGCTTGCCGATGCTGTTGTTGCTGTTGATTCGACTACCGGCGGCGCTGCGTCGGAATCCGCAGACACTACTGTGCAGAAAAGCGGTGGGTGGTTTGGTTTTATATCCGACGCCATGGAAGTTGTTTTGAAGGTAATTGCAAATTTAGACCGCGTATAATGAATCAATCCAGTTCAAACATAACTTCACCTCTCATTTAATTTTGAAGAAGAATTTCCTATTGATATGCTCATTTACTGATTGAAATTCATCATGCTCCTTTTTTTTATGAAGTCAAAAGAATTATAAACAAAATTTCAGTTAATCTAGTTATCCCCAGTAGGGCAGGATGTTAGTTGTTTCCAATAATCAAGCATAATAATTAGGCCAGTGCCTTGCAAACAAAATCAAGCTGGGATAAACAATTGAAGACCACTATGATACCTTGTTGAATTCATATGTTCTAAGTGTCTTCAGCTGGATTCTTGTGACCATTTGATCTCGATGACACACTGGCTCTAGTTACATACCCGTCCTAGAACTTGCAATCAGGGTGCAGTTGAATCATGTGTGTAATTTTATGAATTGGTATGGGTATCTCAACAAAAAAGTGTACTCAACATGGCCTATTAAGGCTGAAAAACATGCATGAATCTAAGGCATAGCTCCAAACTCAAAGAATCTTTGAAAAAGCTTATGGCGAATAGTTTCTGAGGAAAAAAAGAAAAGAAAAGAATTCCAACATGCATTTGGTAAGTCCCTCATGGCTTGCAATCCATTGGTATAAAATCAAATTAGGAACAAAAAGATAAGTCCGTCTTACACTGAGAAAGAAAAAGACCATCATTTCTTAACAGCAGGGAGAATGTTAAAACAATTTTTTTTTTGGGAATAAGCATGTTTGAACGGTTTTTGTTTGTGTTGAAAAACTTTGTTTACTCTTCGGATCTGTTAACTCTTATCCATTTGTTTGCCTCCAATATATTCTCTCTTGGAAATATTCAGAAAAATTGTGATGATATCATAGCTATGTAATCACGACATACTTTTTTCTTTGGTTGATTATCAGGTACTGAAGGATGGTCTAACAGCTGTGCATGTGCCTTACTCTTATGGATTTGCAATTATATTGCTCACTGTTATTGTTAAAATTGCTACATTCCCATTGACAAAGCAACAGGTGATTTTATGCTGACTCTATGGTTTAGAGAACACACATCTATGTTAGTTCTACTCATCAAAGAGAGTATAAAGAATAGAAATGAAAATATAAGGTGGCGTTTGGTTAGTGTTTTTGTTTTTTTTGCTTCTACTTCCAATAAACTGGGATGAAATAGGATGAGAATTCTGTTTTCATTCTGGAGTATTTCAGAAATATAAATATGTTAGGTAAGGACTATTATCATGAAATTGTTTCGTTTAATTTGTGAGAACAGAGACAAGAAACACGTTTGGTTGCAACATTTTTTTCCCTTTAAATGTATAGTGGCCGGCGTGGTGGTGGTGGTGGAAATAATTTTGTGGGAGTGAATATGAATCAACATTTTTTCGTTTCTTAGATTCTTAAGGAATTCTGGAAATGGTCCCAAATTACTTCTAAAATGTTGGGAAAAGAAATATCTTTACTAAACGCGTTTCTGTACATTAATTCTAAAATTTTGGGAGTGAGAACAAGAATCAAGGAACAAAAACAATAACCATATGGGGCCTAAATCTTCAATATTGGATATTGATTTGTGGCAATGGTATTCTTGTTGATTAGATCCATATGCATGTGCTAAATTTATTCTCCTTCTACTCTTATATTGTATTGTTCCTGTTTGATACAAGAAGTTGATTATTATTGTGCTGGTATTGTTATATAATGGTGTATGTTTTCTTAAAAGGTTGAATCAACATTGGCTATGCAAAATCTTCAACCAAAGATCAAAGCTATCCAGGAAAGATATGCTGGAAATCAGGTAATGTACAATCCCAATTTCATTCCTTTTGAGTTTTGAATTCTTGTGCTAAATATGAGAACAACACATGGAAGTCTAAAAGGAATTAAGAAGGCTGCATCTCCGCGCTCGACACATGTTGAACACCGACTCTCACCAAACACTCTTAGACACGTTTTCGGCACTTCCCTTTAATTGAAATTGAATAATCAAATGTGTATATTTCTAATTGTACAATTAGGCTACATATAAGAGTAATTAAGATTAAATAAAAAAATTAACTACGACAGATAATACCTTCCTAATCTACATATTTGACTTTCCCTATATACAAATAATAACAATATTGAATATTCCAATACTCCCCTTCAAGCTGGTATGAAGATATCTTCCATTGTCAGCTTGCATACTAGATATTCGAATCTCTTATTTGGTAATCCTTTTATTAGAATGTTTGCGATCTGTTCAGTAGTCGGTATATATGGCATACATATTTGTCCACTCTCGATCTTTTCCTTGATGAAATGCTTGTCCACTTCTACATGTTTTGTCCGATCGTGCAACACCGGATTGTGAGCAATTGCAATGGCTGATTTGTTATTACAGTAAACCTTCATAGGTGCTGAATTAGATATCTTCAATTCTCCGAGTAATCTGTTAATCCATAACACTTCACAGATGTCGTGAGCCACTGATCTATACTCCGTTTTTGCTCTGCTTCTAGTTACGACATTCTGTTTCTTGCTCCGCCATGTGACGAGGTTCCCACCAACAAAGGTACAGTAACCGGAGGTCGATCTCCTGTCCGTGATGCTCCCAGCCCAGTCTGCATCGATATAAACCTCTACAAGTTGGTGGCCACGTTTCTTGTACAAAATTCCCTTTCCAGGAGTACCCTTTAAGTACCTTAATATTCTATAGGCAGCATCGAAGTGTTCTTGTCCTGGTGAGTGCATAAATTGGCTGACCATACTTACGGCAAAGGCTATATCCGGACGGGTATATGATAAGTAGATTAACCGCCCCACTAGTCTTTGATATTGTTCTCGGTTTATCACAGCTTCAGGTTTGGCCAGTTGTAGTTTCTCATTCGGTTCACTTGGAGTTTCTACAGTTTTGCACCCGAGTAACCCTGTTTCATTCAGTAGGTTGAGTACATACTTTCTTTGACTTACAAATATGCCTCCCTTTGATCTAGCAAATTCCATTCTAAGAAAATACTTCAACAGACTTAAGTCTTTGATTTCAAAATTATCAGCAAGTTTTCCTTTAAGTCTTCTCTACTCATTGCTATCACTTCCTGTTAAGATGATATCATCTACATCGACAATTAAAATGGCAATCTTACCATCAAATGAGTGTCTACAGAACATAGTATGATCTGCTTGGTTTTGTTGATAACCCTGACATTTTACAGTGGTTCCAAAGCGTTCAAACCACGCTCTTGGAGATTGTTTTAGGCCGTATAGTGACTTCTTTAGCTTGCATACCTTTCCTTGTCCTATCTTTCTTTCAAAGGCCGGTGGTAAACTCATAAACATTTCCTCTTCCAAGTCTCCATTTAGAAAGACATTTTTCACGTCTAATTGGTGTAGTGGCCAATCAAGATTCACAGCTAGGGACAATAAAACCCAAATCGAGTTTATCTTAGCAACTTGAGCAAATGTTTCTTGATAGTCTATCCCATATGTCTGCGTGAACCCTTTAGCCACGAGCCTTGCTTTATACTGTTCTATGTTTCCATCTGCCTTACACTTAACTGTGAATACCCACTTATACCCGACTATCTTTGTATCCTTTGGGAAATCAACTATTTCCCACGTACCACTCTTTTTAAGAGCATTCTTCTCTTCCAGAACTGCTGGCTTCCAACCTGTATCACCTAGTGCTTCCTCAATGTTCCTTGAAATAAACAGATTAATTACTTTAGAAGTAAAGGCTCTATAAGATTCGGAAAGTTTTGTGTAGGATACATATCTAGATATGGGGTGATTGGTGCAGGTTCTAACTCCTTTCCTGATGGCTATAGGGATATTAATATCTGAAAGAATACTGGAATGAGAAGATGCATTAGGAGGTAGTAAAGATATAGGATTACCTGAATCATTGCTTGGGGAGTCGGATTGACCTTGTGCTAGAACAGTAGGCTGATCTGTATTCTTTTTTTGTATCTCTCCGAGTATAAACCCACAACTCAGTACATGATCGTGGTATTTCTTCATCTGTTTGTGAAGAAATTATGCTCGGCACTAGTGTACTAATAGGGATCCCTTTTTGTTTTTCAATATTGTCATCAATTGTTTTTGACTGATTTGGAGGAAAAATTTCTAAGATTGTGGTAGGGAGATGATCATCAGTGACCCAAAAATTCCCTTCCTTTACATTCTCCCCCTGAAAGGGATTTTTGTTAAAGAAAGAAACATTTTCCAGAAACGTGACGCCCATACTAACATGAATTTTCTTGGTTTGTGGATTGTAACACTTATACCCTTTTTGATTTGGTGCATAACCGATGAAAACACATTTTTCTGCTCTAAGATCAAGTTTAGACCGAAATTGGCTAGGAATATGAACATAGGAGGTGCAGCCAAATACTTTAAGAGGTAGGTCAGCTGATATCCTAGAAGCTAGAAAGTGTGTTTTGAAGTTATCAAATGGTGTGGTATAATTTAGAATACGTGTAGGCATGCGATTTATTAAATATGCGGCTGTTAAAAGAGCACCACCCCACAAATATTTTGGAATATGCATAGAAAACATGAATGCACGTGCGACTTCAAGTAAGTGTTTATTTTTTCGTTCAGCGATACCATTTTGTTGGGGCGTGTCATGACATGTGGATTGATGTAAAATACCATTTGTTTTCAAAAAACTGCATAATCATTCGTTGAAATATTCTATTTTATTATCTGTGCGAAGAATGGTAGATTTCATTTGAAATTGGTTTTATAGCATAATGCAAAAATCTTTAAATAAAGCTGTTACATCAGATTTTGCACGTATCAAATATGTCCAGTATAAACGTGTGTGATCATCAATAAATGTCACGACCATCTTTTTCCGGATAGTGTTGTGATTTTTGAGGGACCTCATACATCGCTGTGAATTAAATAGAATGGTTTGGATGCACGATATGGTTTTGAAATATAAGTAGTACGCTGACTATTTGCAAATGATGGATTGACAGTCAGCAGTTTCAGAAGTTGATCAATCTGCTCTTTGTTGAATGGAGTGGTGGCAGTTTCATGCACGGAAGGATAGGATCGGTTAGATTTTTCTCCCGTTTTGTTGCTCTTCAAATTTGCCGGTTTCCCACGGATTTTCCAACATGTTTCCCGTATATGACGGGGCTTGTTGCAGTAGTCGCACCATATACGAGGACGTTCCTCTGCTCGGCGTGGAAACTTGCTGGAGTGAGCATTAGCCGCAACCAAAGCAAACTGGTCAATTGGAGCAACTGAAGGGCTGATAATTTGTGGCTTGTTGAGCATAACGTTCCGACGGGTTTCTTCCCTTCGGACCTCCGAGAAAACCTCATTAATTGAGGAAAGAGGCTGACGACCAATGATTCGTCCCCTAACATCGTCAAGTTTCGGTTTCAGACCTGTTAGGAACTTAAAAACATGATCCTCATCCACCAACTTCTTATAATGGCTATAATTCTCGATCGACTGCCATTCATGATCGTCGAACATATCCTGATCTTGCCATATTCTCTTCAATGAATTGAAATACTTGGTGATACTGTATTCGCCTTGACGGATATCACAGAGCTTTAGAGTTAGCTCATACTTTTGAGATTAGTTTCCTAGATCAAAATACATCTGATTTACATTGTCCCAAAGTTCTTTCGTCGTAGGGTAGCACATATAGTTGGACCTGATTTCCTCATCCATAGAGTTTACGAGCTACGTCATCACCATGGAGTTTTCAACATCCCAAGTCGTATGCGACAGATCTTTGATGGCGGGATCCTTTGCATCACCGGTTAGATATCCCATCCGTCCTCGTCCATGGATATACATTCGCACCGATTGAGATCAACGCAAGAATTGGTTCCATTCAGACGAACAGAGGTGATTTGAATGGAGTGGGATTCGAAGGGGAGATGCTTTGGTTCGGTAAGTTGGCTGAACCTTGGGATGGATTCCGAGGTAACGTCGGACATGGTGAAGGCAAAGAGAAATATCTTCAGAGATTGAGAATCGTCGGGTTGGCCTTCAACGAGTAAATCTCGCGAAACCAAGTTATTTGATGCTGAGTTGACTCACTGAGAATCGACTGAGTTGACTCACTGAGAATCTTCTGAGTTGACTCGGTTTCTTCGATTTCAAGCAAATCCGGCACCGGTGGCGGTGGCGGTGGCGGTGGCTAGGGCCCCGAGTGTTCGTCGGTGACTGCAATTGAACCTAACGAATTGCAATCGAGCTGTAATCGCAAGATCTATTTCGTACAAATCTCGCGAGGGCAAGTTCGTCGGCTTCTAGGGCTCAAGCGAGGTTGTCGACGGCGAATAGAGGACCGACGAAGCTTCGTCGTCGGTTGTAGAAGGCCGACGAGTGTTCGTCGGCGGCTTTAGAGGACCGGCGAGGCTTTGTCAGTTGTAATGAGGGCTCGTCGTCGGCTGTAGGGGAGCTTTCGTTCGTCGCCTGGCTGTAAGGAACGCCGGCGAACCTTCGTCGGCTGTTGTTGGATGCCGGCGAACGCCGTCGACGACTACAATGGCCGGCGATGAACGTCGAAAGCTTGTAAAGGGCCGGCAGTGGCTACAAAGGCTAGGGTTTTTTATTTTAGCTCTAATGCCAAATTGAAATTGAATAATCAATTGTGTATATTTCTAATTGTACAATTAGGCTACATATAGGAGTAATTAAAATTAAATAAGGAAATTAACTACGACAGATAATACCTTCCTAATTTACATATTTGACTTTCTCTATATACAAATAATAATAATATTGAATATTCTAATATCTTTTCATGTCCATAATTAAAAGAAATAATCTTGATTTTGAACACATGTCTGCCACTACTTCTCCACGTGTTATATATGTTCTTTTGCCATTGAAATTATTTTCGCAACTTCAAGACTAGAAAGTATTTTAAAGATTTTCTTACTGGTTTATGACATATTTCTTTATTGCATTAAATAATATATAAACAATATTATCTTAATTTCTTTAGTATTATTTTGATGAATGTTAAGATACTGCTGCATTACTGAAGGAAATATATGTATTATTTTATTTAATTATATTACATTTGTATTTTAGTTTAAGAGTGCTAGAATTTACTTTGCAAACATTTATATTTTGAAATATTTATTTCAACGTGTCTAGGATGTGGCCGTGTGCATGCCAGCATGTTCATGTCATATCCATGTCCCTTATCCGTGTTTGTTGTTTATTGTGTAATGAATACAATGAAGTAACTTAAGGAAAAAAATAAAGTAAAAGTGAATAACCTGAATCAGTTTAGATTATAGTCATCAAACCCCGACCAGGGATCCAGTGAATCTAATCCTAGGCTGATTCGGTTCGACATTCAAATCATATCTGCACTAAACCCGTGTTGAATCGGATCGAACCAGTCATATTTCCGGTTGAACCAGTTCAAATCAACGGCTGGACCGGTGGTCCACTTGGATATTTTGGAATTTTACTAAAAATATAGCAGAAACAGCTCTACCAATGTTCAATCCCGGATCACCTGTGAATAGAGACTTTTTGCAAAGCCTTACGACCACTAATACCAACTTTTTATTTGACCGAGAGAAAAATATAAATAGCTATATAACCAATAACCCAAGACCCCCCACTTCGACTGGATCAATGCTCGGGCCGGGTCTAATAACTTTGGTTTAGATACTCTTTTGGTGATTTATTGACGATCATACAATCTTTCATTCCAGAAGAAATGCAGAAAGCTTTCAAAGTTTAGTTTATGCAACTATCAATTTTTTTACTGCCCGACTGGAATCTGTGTTAAATGATTATTTCAGCTGGATGCTTTCATATTTGATGATTATGTCAATGGGGTATCTTTTTCATTGTGATCCTGAAGAGGGGAGTTGATATACAGCAAGAGAGTAATAATGCTAGTGAATGAAAGTTTTGCATTGATTTAATGACCTTAAAGTAGAAAATGTGCAAGCTTTTTTGCACCATGGTGGCAAAAATACTTCAGTGCATTTACATCTACCGCTCACATAACGTATTTAAATTTGGACTTGTATCTATATATGTTAAATGTTCATTGATATTCTCCATTATTGTGTGTATCCCACCTTGCAATTTCCTCCTCCCCTACTTTTGTCTTATATCATGCCATTTCAACCCATATTTGGGAATTGGAAGTTACTTTTTAGGGGCATTCGGTGGGCGGTCCCTTATTTCACCCTTAAATTTAAAAAAGTCCCAAAGGCAAAAACAACTTGTGTTTTAGTCCCGCCTTCACACGCGTGGTTACATGTAGTAATTTTGTGTGTAAATTTTTGTTAGATGTAACAAATATTAGTGTATTTTGTAACATATAATTAATTTGTGTGTAAAAATTTGTTAGATGTAACCAAAATCACACAAAATACATGTAATTAGTTACATGTAATTAAATGTACACAAATACATATAACTAATATCAAACTAATTTCTGCATGTCATATTTGTTAATATCACAAATATTACACAGATATGTGTAATTATAGCATGTAAGATGTAACTAATATTACATAAGTACATGTAATAAAAAATACACAGATATATGTAAAAATATAACAATTATTAAATTGTAACTCATATTCGTTACATGTAACTAATATTCACTATAATACGAATTTACTCACCAAGTTCTCCCTATAATCCCTGCAATGCGGGATTAAAACTCGAGCGAAATTTAACTTATGGGACTAAATCAAAGTTATATCTTAAGCGGGACTTTTTAAAAATTAGGTCTATTATTTGGGACTTCCGTCCGATTATCCCTACCTTTTATGGTTTCCTTTTCTTATTTACATTTTATTCTTTGGTCAGGGCCAATATTATCAATGAAAGATTCATGCTTTTGTAAAAATGTTTGCCTCTCAATTCACTCTTTCCAGGACAATGTTCAGGGGACCGAAGTTGCTCCTCCCCACACCCCAACTCCTTTTTATATTCAGTCAATCTAGGGAATTTCCGAAGCGGTGTTCACATGTTCAATAACGATAGGTGTTTTCCTTATGTTTTCCTTATCATGTTCTATATCAAAGACAGAGAAAATTGTCTTTAAACATTTCAGGAGGATAGTGTTTCATTCAAAAATTTCAACTGTATAATTAGTTATAGCTGAAAGAGTGCACAATAGTCTTCATTCTAGTGCCCGTGATCCATGACTTTTATCTCTGATTTTTTGGTAGAACGCTTCAAATATGTGTAAATATAAAAAATAAACTTATTAGAAGTATATACAGACTCATAAACATAGAAAAATATATATTTAGGGGATGAAATTGTTAAGAAATGGGGAACGATCAGGTAGTGACTTTTATATTGTTAGATCCAATGATTGATATCTCAAAGTAGACAATGCTGAAATCTAAAACCTAAAAGTAGACTGTATTGGACCTTTCTGTGCTTTTCCCTTTTTGCCATGAAGGTTGGAGGAATTGATATTTTCATTCTTTTTCTCATTTTAAGGAAAGGATACAACTCGAGACATCGCGTCTATATAAACAGGCTGGGGTCAACCCTTTGGCAGGTACATCTGAGTTGATTTCTTTGCAGTCTGAATTATTTAAAGCCAATAATATTTCCGAATATGCTTATTGTCTGTTTGTCAATTAGATTGCTGCATAATTCACTGTACTTGTTTCCTTCTGTTTATATCTTAGTACATGGGCAAAGAATTCATTGTTATTCTTTCTGTTTTAGCTGAAATCTTGGATCATTTTTTCATCGGGTATTTAACACACAGCCAAAAGCAAGTTTTCCCTACTTTTGGTTAGAACTTGCCTGATCTACGACAATAGACCTTGTAAAAAAATAAAAATAAAAATAAAATATATATATATATATATATATATATATATAAAAGACATGTGACTAGTGGCTAGCTACAGGAAATCTCTGTCCAGATTCTGGAGTATTCACAATAAAGCCATAAATGCAAGCAAAATACCCTTTCAGTACAAAAAAGAAAGAAAAAAAATATTGTTGGAGGGTTTTATTGATTTTCTTTTTTCAATTTCATGCTTTGTTCATTGTTATGGGTTTTCCAGTGCCTTAGAAATACTTTTTGACCTAAACAATGACGTTTTTCTTTGACCAAATACTATACAGTGGCAAGGATTCATGTTTACTTGATTAACTACGTTTCTCTTCTAATGTTTTAAAGACGACCCAAAGTAGCTGTTGGTCACCCTGCATTTAACTTTTCTTTTGTGGGTCTGGTATGCCTATGATTTAAGAACTGACGTTGTTATAGGTCCACATGTAATTTTCTGGAAGTGTTTTGTCATCTGCTATTCATGTAGTACTTCCTTGATGCCTATTTGCTGCAATCTGCGTCCCCCTTGTAATCTGTACCCCGTTATAAGAGTTTGATATTCATCGTTCCTGTTTTATCCATTTTGTTATCTGCTTGGTGCTTGCAATTTCCACTATGGCGGATGCATATCAACTCTTTTATGCTTTCATGAACGTTATAACAGGATGTTTTCCAACCTTGGCTACCATACCGGTCTGGATAGGCTTGTATCAAGCTCTTTCCAATGTGGCAAATGAGGTAAGGAGTCCATGTTTCACTCTCTTTTTTAATTTTGCTGCTCAATAGTGTTACTTGAGAACATTTTCACGCAGAGTAAATTGTTAATTGCTGACTCTTGCAACATTTATACCCAAAGGGACTGCTGACGGAAGGTTTCTTTTGGATACCCTCTTTGGGAGGCCCAACGACCATTGCTGCTCGCCAGAGTGGATCGGGAATTTCTTGGCTCTTTCCATTTGTGGTAATAATACTTATGATCTTAGGTCGCATGAATCTTATCATGTTATTTTCTGCTTATTGATTATTAATATATTATTTATATGGTTCGTTACATTTACCTCTATCCATATCATGGATGATGCATGCGGAGCTCACCTGCCTTGATTTTACCTTTTCATTATGACGCATCCTTGATGGCCTGGCTGGCCGAGGGCAGAAGTAGGATAGCACTACATATTGTCCAGCTTAATTGTGTGCAATTAAGACTAATTTTTACATGTGTGTGTGTATATCTATATTTATATATGGGTGATCTAATTGAGGGTGAGCCTTGGGTACGATGGTAAGTTTGCTCTATTGTGACCTGGAGGTCCCGGGGTTCAAATTTGGAAACAATCTCTCTGTATACAAAAATTAGGCTGTGTACATCTGATCCTCCTCAGACCCCGCAATGGTGGGAGCCTTCCTATTTTCTTTTTAATAGGTGATCTAATTAGGTTCTTGCGTTTGTGGAAACCGGAAAAACCATGGTGCCAATTCCATATGTCTAATCCACTGTAAAGCAAATTGATTACAAGAAGTGTTCTCTAAGAGTACCTCATATCGAACCTGAACGCTCTCCAAAACAACTCTTCAATCTCCATGAATCCACTAGATTCATTCTTCTTTACAATGGCGGCTCTAGATCCCCTTCAAGGAGACGGTCTATATGCGAACTATAGCTTTGGCAAACACCTATCAAGAGTAACTACCACAAATGTGTGAGATTTCCCACTCACGACACTCTTGACCTGTAAAATACCCCTTGGAATACCTTATGGAGCTAGGAAGGCAATCGGGTTGCTAGCTAAAATAGCGGTTGGCTATAGGAGAGCTTCTCTCTCTAGACTTTTCTTCTTTCTTTGCTAGTTTTGACCATTTCCATCTGTCTTTCGTCAGACCAGGATGGCCACCTAAATTTGCCAGTGGTTGATCTTTAAAGGCAGGGCAATAACGATGAACAGATCTGGGCGCTGGTGTAGCTGCCAGCAGCCACTTCAGCATTACGCGATCCTCTTTCTTGGTTGATTGAAATGAAAGCCTGATTCGTCCGCCTTTTGATCCAGATGTGAAGTGAAAAGTGCTGTGCTATGAATAAGTGGATTGACAAGTCATTCTATACTTAAAACACAGGAGAGCTAACTCAATGATTGACAAAAGTTAGTAGAAGGGAATTCAGAAGTCTTGTTAGCCCTTCTGTTTCAAACACTCATATTCATCAATGTGTTAAAATCAATGAGAAAATGAAGAGTTCGAGTAAAAATATCTCCTATTGAGTTTTCGTTTTTGTGCTAAATATCTCAGGGTGAGTTTGTGACGGCTATAAATCAGATGAGGGATTTCCCTTATTTAGATAGGGTTAGGTTGGGTTAAACTGGCCTTGAGAATGTTAAAGTACATTTATGAGTTAGAAAACTTGTTCAAGATATTTAATAAAAAATTAAAGTATCAATCAAAATTCGATGCCTTCTAAACAAATACAGAATGTGTGCAACTGTGTGTAATTGTGTGCGCAATGCTTCGATCCACTAGCTTGGACAAGAATCAACGGAAAAAACAAACTTTTGGAATCTCTTGGTGGGTTGAAATGGAAATGACGGTTATCCCTAACAAAACTTTAAGCATGCTCATTGTGTCCCAAAAGTTTGGAGAAACACTACTTCCTCTCCCTCCAGCTTATAAACTTGACAATTTTTAAGATACGAGATATAAGCGCAAAATCCAAGTTGGAACGCTACACTCCATGACGAAAATTAAAAAAAAAAATCAATTTAATCCGTTTCTTAATTAAAAAGAACTCTTTTGCCCTTTTTAAATGATTTTTTTGAATCTCATCCCTCCCTTGATGTGGGATTTTTGAATAGGGGTTTAAGAGGTTGATGAGTGGATTGTAGGGATACTCATTCACTGGTTGGTACATAATGATGCCAACTAATAAATTTTCTAACACCCTGTGGGAGGTTGAGTGTCCGACATGCGCCCGACATGTGTCGGGGCGTGTCCATTTTTTTTATCATTTATTTTAGGTTTCGACACGGTGCTGACGTGCAAGATGAATATGTCGGGCACTTCAGAAGCCCGTGTCATTAGGTTTTTTTTTTTTGGGAGGGCCAATTTGTAATTTTTTATTAACTTACTATAATAACATTATTATTTAAGGGGCGTATGTTATAATTTGATATGAAATAACCCTATTAAATAAGTATTTAACAATTGGAGAAACGGGAAAAGAGCAAAGCAGAAAGCCAACCGTCTTATTCATCGATAAAGGGTGTAATGATGATAATCAACCAATCGACTCGAGTGATGTTTTTTTTTTTTTTGGTGTGTATTGCTTGCTTATGTTTATGAGATTTTTTTAAATGTGAATGTTGGTTTGAATTTTGAAGATTTGTGATTATTGGCTTAATGATTTTTTTTAATGAATTTGTTGGCACATGTATTTCGTTAATTAGGCTAACATATATAAAAATATATTTATTTACTGACGTGTCACCACTGTGTCCGTGTTGGAATTTTTGAGAAATTGTGGTGTCGTCGTGTCGGTTTCCATGCTTCAATTTTCTAATGCATAATATTGATTTTTGCAGGATGGTCATCCACCTCTTGGTTGGTCTGACACAGCTGCATATCTTGTTTTACCTGTCCTCCTTGTTCTCTCTCAATATTTTTCTATGGAGATCATGAAGCCACCACAAGTAGGGAAACTTTAACCACCTTTTGCTGCGCTCCTTTTATTATGTTGTGCCCTAAACTATCTTCTTTTGGCAGACTAATGATCCAGCTCAGAAGAACACGCTTCTTGTTTTCAAGTTTCTTCCACTCATGATTGGTTACTTCTCGTTGTCTGTTCCATCAGGATTATCAATTTATTGGTTAGTCTCCGAGGGCCGGAACTTTCTCTTATTAGTTTGTTATGAAATGCAAGTGTCCTCTGGGTATAGGGATGGCAACGGTTCGGTTTTGGCCGGTTTCACTAGAAACCAAACTGAAAACAGCATACACCAAACCCAAACCCAAAATCAAAACCAAAACCGCTTGTTTTTCAGAAAACGGTTTTAAAATCGAACCGTTTAATTTCATGCAAAACAAAAACCACAACCACTAAACCGTGAAACCATTAAGTTTTTTTAATTTTATGTAAAACCAAAATCGAAACCAAAACCTTGTAAGCGCAAAACTGCGAACTATTGTTTTTTATATGTAAATAAAATCATAACTAAAATATTGAAAAAAATAATGAAAATCCTAAAATTATCCCAATCAACCCTATAACATGTATATATACTAGGGGTGAAAATGTGAAGGAAAAAAAAAACTGATGGTAATATATATAATAAAAATATATCTAAAATACCAATTTGTGCATTTCGGTTACGCGGTTCTATTATGCGGTTCGGATACGCGGTTCTGTTATGCGGTTCGGTTATTATCACAAAACCATAACCACTTCGGTTTTCAATTTCGAAAGCAAAACCATTTAATCGGTTTCAAAACCGAACCGTTTGATTCGGTTTGTTTCTGTTACCCGTCGGTTCGGGTTGAATTTGCCATCCCTATCTGGCTGTCTCTTTTCCATCATTGGTGGCCATTTACAACTAACAATTGAGCATGACAATTCTTAATGAAAGCATACTTGGCTGCACACACTTTTGCGTATGATCAGTTCACAAACTTAAAAGTTTTACCCTGAAAAAAACTTTAGCATCAATGAATATCAATGTCATGAATTGATTATGTACTGCAAAAATAAGTTGAAATTAGTGGTACACTTGGTTCAAGGTTCAAACATTAGTTAGGATTAGTAATGCTGAGTTTGACTCTTTTGTGAACACAAGTCAGCAAAATAGTAGGTGCGAATGAGTTCAAGAGGACATTGTCATATTCTATGATCAAACCTATCACACTGAACACGTCGACTGTTGCAATTTAGTTAAGCTTACAAAAAATTATATTCCTAGTTTATAATTATTATACCAATTATAAACTAATGCAAAAATATTAAAATAGAAGTTACCTTTTGCATTCAGAAGACTCGTTTACAACCCGCTCTTCATTTCTTTTCTTGTTGTCAAGAAAAGCATTACTAAAGTCTTTTTTGATAATATCCACACATTCACTAACTAAAGACCACTCAAATTTTCTGCAATTTGATAGGATTAGAAACCTTAGAGGTATCGATGCCTATTTATAGAGAGAAGCCTAAAGGGGGTGTCATTTCCATTGGATGTCTATCGAATAAACATGATCTCTGAGACTAACTGCCACATCCATTCATATGGTGACTGTTCATGGAACTTGGGGCCCATGTGGGTACTCCACTGGTCGACGCTACCCGCTCCATAATCCAACACCAATAACTAGTTTGATAATTGAGCATCTGGTGTGCCCACAAAGAGAAAAATATGTTGTTGGCACTAAATTATTTCTCTAGAGTTGATGTTTGGAGAAACTCATTTTCACTTGCATGAACTAAATTACTTGTCCCGAGTTGGACAATGATATTGCTAGTGGAAATAGCTATTTTAACTATATATTGGTCAGTATTCTAGCAATGCCTACTTTAGGTACATATTCCTGTTCTCTGATCTACTTTCTTCTTGTCATTGTAAAAGTATGTCGATTACCATCAAGATTAGCTACTTTTAACTATATACTTTTAAAGCTTAAATATTATTATATTATATGTTACCTGTTGAATCCCACATCGATATTGAGCCTTTCTCCCAATATCTGTTCGCAGTGGTTTGTCAAAAGTCCACCCTGCACGTGACGGGGCGTGTTGAATCCCACATCACTTGTGTTACCTGATCCTGAGCTACAGATAAAGCCTAGAGCAATCCTTATCTTACAAGGTGTCTTTTGAGAGTGACTGAGGCCCATTGTGGTTCTATATGGTATCAGAGTCAAAATTGTTGTCTGATGTTGGGTGTGTTAAATCTCATATTGATGTTGGGCCCCCCGATATCCGTTCGCAGTAGTTTGTCAAAAAATCCACCCTGCGCATGAGGGGGTGTGTTGAATCCCACATCGATGTTGGGCCTTTCTCCCGATATCCGTTTGCAGTGGTTTGTTAAAAGTCCACCCTGCGTGTGAGGGCATAGTTGTTAAAGGCGCGCCTAGGCTCAAGGCTCAGCTAAGCTCACCTGGTGCGCCTCGCCCAGAGAAAGGCGCGAGCCTTCTGAGCCTAGGCGCAAGGCGCACCTTGCTCGAGATACTGGATCTTAATTAAAAAATGAAAGACTTTGCCCTAGGTTTGTTACATTCACTTGCTTTGCAGCAGTTCTTCCTCTTCGTTCTTCCTTTTTGCAGCACTGTTTGGACTTCGCATGTAACTTGTCTTCTCCTTCTTCTTCGAATCTCCTTCTCTTTCGAATCTTCTTCTTTTTCTTCCAGTCTTCGATATGCAAGTGTTCTTCTTCTTGTCATGTTTCTTCTTCCCTTGTTTAACGTCTTCTTACCCTGATTTGTCCTTCCCTTGGTTTTCGTTCTTTGATCTTCCCTTCCTCTTCGAGTATGTTTATTTATTTTTATTTTTTCTACTGTTATTATTTATCTGTTTTATTATTTATTTATTTGTCTAATTAATTATTTATTTAAGTAGTTTCAATTCTCTATTTTCTGTTTTTTTAGATTTTTGATTGATTGAATTTATTTGAAAATTTTATTAGTTTATTTTTCTTATTTATTAGCTCACATGCGACTTATAAGTGTGTTATAGTTTTATTTCTTGATTCTAGATTTGCAATATATTAATGTTATAATTTTTTTTTATTTTTTTTAATGTCATGTGCCTCACCTGGCGCCTAGGCTCCAAGACCCCTTGTGCACCTCGGTGCGCCTAGAGATTTTAACAACTATGCGTGAGGGGGCATGTTGCATCCCACATGGCTTGTGTTATCTGATCCTGAGCTATAAATAAATCCTAGGGCAATTCTCATCTTACAAGGCGTGTTTTGATAGTGAGTGAGGCCCATTGTGTTTCTACACCAAATATAAAATACAATATACATTTGTTGGTATACTGTATCCTGTTTTTGGAGATTTAGTCGTGTCGACATGTATGTAATATGTCATACTCATATGGCATATCCATATTTGTGCTTCCTTGGTCACAATGTCCTAGACATCAGGTGGGGCGTTATTTGTATTAATAAGTCAGTCATATTCTCTCAAATTGTAGGTTCACAAACAATGTGCTTAGTACTGCACAGCAAGTATGGCTACGCAAATTAGGCGGTGCAAAGCCTGCTGTGAGTGAGAATGCAAGTGGCATCATCAGTGCAGGTCGTGCTAAACGGTCGGCTTCTCAGCCAGCCCCTGGTGAAAGGTTTGTGCTCTAGATTGGCGTTCATTTGTCGGCTTCTTCATCTGCTTCAGGGGTTTTTTTACTGAAAAAAGAAATGGTAACTGAAACAGGTTTAGGCAGTTGAAAGAGCAAGAGAAGAAAGTGTCGAGTAAAGCACTGCCTGAAGAACAGGATCAACCTTCAGTTTCTGACACTGATTCTGAAGATGGCACAAATGGAGAGATCAAGTCCAAGGTAAGTTTCACTTAGTTGTGTCTTCTTTGACTACTTCTCATATAGGGTTTAGGGTTTACTGTGTTAAAAGAAGAATCAAGGACTTTCCTCTAGTGTTTCGCGGCTTTCGCCATTAAACGAATAATTTGGCCGCGTTGTTGCTCTGAATTGCGGAGCATATGACTTTCATGCAGGGCTGGCCCTTAGGCAAGGCGGCCAAAGCTGTCGCCTAGGAACCCCAAATTTTGGGGACCCTTCAAATTGTCCCCTACATTTTTTTTTGAATATTTTTATTGATATCATGTCCAATAAACAAAATCTTGATCTTGGTTCAATAACTATATCAACCATAATTTTTTTTCACGTTTTAATTTTTTAAAAAAATTCTGAGTAATTTAAAAAATATATTTAAACATTGAGGAGCCCCTTTTTAAATTTCGCTTAAGGCCTCGTATTTCCCAGGGCCTACCCTTCTTTCATGGGGCTGTGAAGTCAACGAATATGGTGTAAGATAAAGACTTCTTTTCTCCATTTGTGGTTGTACTGGAAATCGGGGGCAATCACCACTCCGCAAATATTTAAAAATAATTTTAATCATTGTGTTTTTCCAGAGCGTTAAATAATTGGAAATTCTGCCAAGTTTTTGATAATTTTTTTATTATATCTTATGGTATATTATATCCATAACTTGATAAACATATACTTTAGGACCACATTATATATTATGAATATATAAAAATCACGTTCTCTCTTGAAAATCATCTATGTAAAAATAATATGCAATTAAAAATTAAACCGCCTTCATAAGGGTTATTTTTTTAATTTGCGCCCAAAATTTTAGATTCTTTTTGGCAGGTTGAGAACTCTAAATGAGAAAGTGTGAGCGCACACGCACACACACACACACATACATATATGTTGAATCCCACATCGCTTGTGTTACCTGATCCTGAGTTATATATAAGTCTAGGGATAATTCTCCTCTTTCAAGGCGTCTTTTGAGAGTGGTTAGGCTCATTGGATTTCTTCATGATATCAAAGTTAGACTTTTGTCTGATCTTGGACGTGTTGTATACCACATCAATGATAGGCCCTCCGATATCCGTTTGTAGTAGTTTGTCAAAGTCCACCCTGCGCGTAAGGGGGGCGTGTTAAATCCCACATTGATGTTGAGCCCCGCGATATCGTTCGCAGTGGTTTGTCAAAGTCTATCCTTCACGTGAGGGGATGTGTTGAATCCTACATCGCTTGTCTTAGCTAATCTTGAGCTATATGTAAGTTTAGGGGTAATCCTCCTCTCTGTCTTTTGAATGTGAGTTAGGCTCATTGGATTTCTACAATATATATTATTTGAACTTTTCTGTGCATCATACTATCGATTGTATTGTGATTAACATATAATAACAAAGATAATAGATTGCATAGTCATTTTTTATTATAAAGAAAGTGATTCTTGGTTTTTAACAGGATGAGGTGGTCATGGAAGGATCATATGCTTCTAGCAGTAGCAAAAGAGATCCAGATTATTCTGGGCCAAGGAGGAGTAAGCGATCAAAGCGAAAGCGTTCGGTATGAAATTGTGTAATTTTTATCCTAGTTATTCATAAATCTGTATATCTAAACTAATTTTGTCATAATCATATATATATACGATGGCCAATTTTGTGTAGTCTTATCCATATGAAATCCAATTGTAGAAATCGTGAAGTCAATTGTTTGTTCAGTTTTAGCTGTTCATAGTTTGGATATTCTGTGAAGCAGAGAGGTTCAACTCTTATTTGATTAGTGGCCTAATTATGGACATTTAGAAGCTGTTGTTACTTGATGGTAAGTTATATATAAAGCCTAGGGCAATCCTCATCTTTCAAGGTGCCTTTTGAGAGTGAGTTGGACTCGTTGGGTTTCTACATGACATGATGGCATCAAAACCAGGTCTTTTGTCTGATGGTGGGCGTGTTGAATCTCATATCAATGTTGGGCCCCCCGATATCCGTTCACATTGGTTTGTCAAAGTCTACCCTGCGCATTAGAGGGAATGTTGAATCTCACATTGACGTTGGGCCCCCCGATATCTGTTTGTAGTAGTTTGGCGAAATCCACCCTGCGCGTGAGGGTTATGTAATTTGTGTAGAAGTGAAATATCTATGGTAACCTTATCACGGAATAGTTAAAACATCTCCCAAATTTATTTTGTAATTTCTAGAAATGGCATACATATTGAGTGCGCTAAGATTACCAATACTAATTGTTGAAGATCAGAAAGTACGGAAGGGTATATCAGTAAATGTATATGGAGGGTGTTACACAAAAATGGATCTAGAGAGTTTGTGAAGGGAGAGGGAACGACGGTCAACTCGTCTAAGGAAAGAGAGAGCTAAGTCACACAGTCTTCCAAAACTGACTGTGTGACCTCGTACTTTCGAAATGAAGAATTGTAATGGTAATTTATGTCTTTGTGCTATTGTACTTTGCTTTCGATCTATTTATACTGTTGATTAGCTTTAATAGGTATTAAGGAGGTGTATAAAGTAAATAAATATGTGTGGTAGGTATTCAAGGTATGATATTTAATATTTGA
This sequence comes from Eucommia ulmoides, assembly GCA_016647705.1. Lineage (NCBI taxonomy): Eukaryota > Viridiplantae > Streptophyta > Magnoliopsida > Garryales > Eucommiaceae > Eucommia > Eucommia ulmoides. Next base: position 3,406,111 of record CM028338.1, read on the forward strand.
ATTAATATTGCAGGGTGTGTGTGTGTGTATATATATATATGTACAGGGCCCACCCGGGCTGCCATTGTCTGGCTGCACGTGGGGCCGGCTGCCGGTCTCCAGCCATGCGTGCTGGCGCCAGCTTCCGGCCAAGTGCATCGGTGTTGTAGGTTTGTGCTTTTCGGGTATTCCGTTGGTGCATCGAAAGTTACCATTTTTCGTGATTTTCTGTTTTTATTTTCTTTTATACTAATTACTCTGGAGGTAGAAAGACCAAGTACCACAGAGCTCATACAAATGAGGGGTTAATTTCACTTTGCACTCTTGTGGTTAGATCGAATTGCATTTAGCCACCCTGTAGTATTTTCGTCACCAATGAGCAACCCCCGCCCACCAGACCTACGGCAAACACAACCAACACATCCCGCCGCTACCAATCCTTCGCCCTTTCTATATATATATATATGGTTTCGGATCTGTAGATCCGAAGCTCGGTTGTAAAGTGGTGACAAAAATACCACCGGTGTGAAAAAGTGAAAGTAACCCTAAAAATGAGCTTTTGCAATGGGCAAATGATCTTCAAAAAACACTTTACTATGTATAGGCAATAAATTTCAATGAAGCATAGATTCATAGCCACTGTCTAAAACATTTATTTCTTCATAAGAACTTCAATTAATCCAATCCCTCCCCCTACAGATAACTGCTAGCTAGGCAATAATGTCTTGCTAACTATTACAAATAACGGTGAAAACGATTTTTTTTTTCTATGGCTTCGTCGGTGGACGCTGATTTCCAACTGGGTTTGGTCCGGACGGTGTTTTCCCCTTGTTCTTCTTCCATTTTTCCTGCTTGATGCCGTTGTTCATCTGTTTTTTGTTAGATATTTATTCAGGCATGTAATGAAAAAGCTTCTGGGAACATGATGACAGACAAAGAGAGGCAAAACACTCCTATATACTAACCCTTGTAGTCAGACTGATTCCTCTGGTTGAACCTGAGTTGTGTCTTGCAGTTGGCCTTACCTTGAAATCAGCTGCAAAAAAAAAGGTATGTTCCATGTTATATATAAACTCCTCTCTCTCTCTCCCTCTCTTTGTTGGGCAAAACACACACACACACACACAGTATGTACATATATATATATATAGAGAGAGAGAGAGAGAAATTAGAAACATTTTGGGGTCTGTTTGGTTGTCCATCATTTGGCGAATTGTACTATTTCTGTCAAGGTTTGACACATTTTACCCTTGTAGTTTGACCAAAATGTCACTTTGGTTCCCATAGTTTCAATTTGAACGTAAAATGCCTTGACGGTTTTTTAATCATCCCATTTTAATTATCCCCATTACAATTTTTTACGGAAAACAGTCGTTTGCCGTGAAACTGACTATTTTTAAGAGGCTTTATGGCTCCCGTTCTTTTTTCTGTCCAAATACTCACACACACACACACACAAACATATATGTAGGTTTTAGAAAGTTTGTGAGGGGGAAAGGAAGAGGTTGAAAATGCCAATAAAGTCCTCTAAAAATAGTTGGGTGCAAAACACTCAGCCCAAAATTGTTGATTTAGACTGAAGCGGGATGATTATGAAACTTGAGGGTGTTATGTGTTCAAATTGCAACTATGGGGATCTAATGAAATAATGGTCAAACTTCAGGGATACCAAGTGTCAAAACCCCTTTTTTCAATTGATCTATTTATAAATTATTAACATTTTTGGTGTTTGGTCGTAAAATTAATTTTTTTTAATTTAACTAGCTAACCATTTTAGCTCTAGTTTAGGAACAAAGTACTGCTAAAAAATTTAGAGTTTTTTGAACTTTGCACCCCTAAGGTTTTGGGGAAATCCTAATTTAGTCCCTATATTTTCAATTTGAACACATTAAATTCTAAAGTATCCAAATTGTGTCAGTCTAAATCGGTAGCTCCGTCGTTTTGTATGACGAAAATCAGCCACGTTTCAAACACGGAATTATCCACGTGAGTGAATTCCGTCATAAAAAATGATGGAAAGACTGACTTGATACGATTTGGATACTTAAATATTTAATGTGTTCAAATTGAAACGAGACCTAAAGTGAGACTTCTTTGAAACTTCGGCGGTGCAAAGTACAAAAAGCTAAAAAATTTATTAAGCTAAAAAATGTGTATCTTTTTCCTTTCAACTGAAAGTTTAATCGAATTATAATACTAATCAATTAATCTAAAATGAAGATAAATTTAGACGACCAAACAGCCCCTTAGTTAATAAGGGAAGAAAACACATTAGAAGCTTGCCTGATTCAGTTGCTTGAGCCTTGATTTTGGTAGTCTGATGAGTCTGCAATGCTGTAAGTAGAAGCCATGTTAGGAGAAGATAGAGTAGCATCTGTGTTCTCTTCATCTTGGCCCTTATGGTAGTGCAATTTGGTGGAGTGGATATAGAGGCTGGGGATAAAAAGGGTGGTGGGGTGGGGTGGGGTGGGGTAGGGGGAGGGGGGGGGGGGGGGGGGGGGGGGGGGCTCATTTTGAGTATATAGTGAAACTTTTTAACTTGCATATATGTTTAGCAATCATAACCAATCTTGAAAAACATGGAATGTTTTTTCCAGAGGGTTAATTACCTTTTCCACCCCCCACACTTTGCTCTTGTTTCATTTTATCGTCTCTACTTGAAAACCTACACCTTACTCCTTTTTATTTATTATAAATTGAAATTTAGACTTTCCTTCTAAATTTTACATGAAATGGCAAAACTACCCTTTATTTTATTTTGTTATTGTTAAAATAAAACAAAAATAGAATTAAAGAGAGAAAGCTAGCTGGAGAGAGGAAATGTTAGTTTTTTTTCCTTTCATTACTATTAAATAGCATTCCGGTGCTACAAAACTCCCTTTATGTGTGGGGTTCGAGGAAGAGTCAGACTACTTAGGTTCATTGGACACGCCTTACCCATCAAACCCATGATCTCTAGGTTACATGACGACAACTTTACCGTTGTGTCAAGGTTCTCCTTCAAATATTTACTTCAATTTTTTGAATAAAATTTGAGTTTCTCCTTTTAGTCAAGAGTATAAGGGGGGATGTGTAGGTTTTCAGAGTAAAAGGATTAAAAGTGAAACGAGAACAAAGTAAGAGGGGATAAAAGGCAATTAACCTTTTTTGGAAAAGTTGTCCTGGGATCCTATGCCATGATAAGTTGTTGGAAGTGATGATAAAGATCAGGAATGTGAGTTTTTCTCTCCTCATTGTGGCTTGACTTCTTCTTAGTTAATCATTATTCCCCCCATAATTTTTTTTTTTTTGCATTTTTTTAAGTTTTGGGCATGCCGGCCCTAAGAAAAAATTACGCTTCTGACCCCAATTAATATTTGTACTCCTGGGTTGGGATAGCGTAGGGTTGGATAATATCTATTTGCCTTTTTGAGTCATGTCAGGTATAAAGGTAAATTTATTATTTTGCAGAATTCTTTTATTATTTAATCGTTGCACTTAAGTCTGAACCACAGGGGGTGGGGGTGAGTGATGAAGAAAATGCCATAAAAGTAAAAAGTACAATTCAGTCAAACCACAAGGCAACAAAGTATCATTTACCCCTGAATTTATCTACTATTTGACAGGCATCGAGAAGTCCTGGTTTTGAGTGATATATACATGTGGAGTACACTTAAAAGAGTTTCTAACACTATAAAAAGCTCCACATTCTCTCTTTATCATTGTGTGAAGAATTTCTTCAACATGCATGCTAGTACATAGATGAATACACACCATAACCTTCATATATATATATATATATATATATATATATATATATATATATATAAATATCATTTTTATTAGTGAATTTCCCCATCCTAACCCATTGCCTGAAAAGGGTTGACAATAGGAGGAGAGTTGATTGTGTTTTTTTTCATGTTTTCTTGTCCTACGTTATAGTAGTGAAAAAGCAGCATGTCTCATTCATCATTTATCTTGCAATTTCTCCATCATTATGCAATATTCTTAGTTTGTTTTTGCCCCCTCCCCCACTAACAAACCCCCCCCCCCCCCCAACCCAACCCAACCCAACCCAACCCCCACAAAAACAAAAAAAAAACAAAAAAAAAAAGAAAAAAATCGTAAGGGTGTTTGTTAGTGTGTACGTGTCCCTTTTAAAAAAAAATGGTTTGATTTGGTTCGATTTTGGAAATTAAAAATATCAAACTGAATTTTTCGGTTTCACTTGCATATAGTAATACACACACACACACACAAACATATGCATATATATAATGGAAAAATCTAGAGTTAAATTAATGTCATAATTGTATTAATATCTTGTATGTACCAAATAAATTTCATCCTTATTGATTATCGGTTATATATTATCAAGCACTAGAAGGACATCTTGAATCGAATCATTTTAGGAACAGTCCAAACCCTTTTTTTAAGTGATAAAAACCATATCGAAATATTATTTTTAAGCACTTAGGTTCTTTTTTTTTTTGTTGGGGGGGGGGGGGGGGGGGGGGGGGGGGTTGTTACAAGACAACGTCGTGATTCTAAAGTCGAAAAATATAGTCTTTGGAAGTGTGTTTTAGTGTTGCGCACTTCTTTAGTTTTAGTCCCCTTGTTTTTACCGTTTTGACTTTTGAGTTACATTCAATTAAAACACTAAAAACAACATAATACTAGTCAATTTTAGTTATAATTACTCTATAGAGTTACAAAAGTGTGTGTAACTAAAAACACGAGGAAAAAGAAGAGGAAAAAGAATAGCAATATGCGAGCATAATGCTTTGGTTTGTTCAATATTAGTTTTATTTGATTATAAATGTAACAAGAACTCGATTTAATATTAGTTACATTCAACTAAAAATTGTCTAAAGTAGCAGAGTGATTTGGTTATCAATTATATTTAGTACACGAGTAAGAAAATATCAATTACGGGTATAACTGTAATTTTAGTGTCTTTTAAGAATTGTTTTCATTTTCTTCTCTATTTTCTCCTAAATTGGTGAGGATAAAAAGATGCTTACAAGATTGTGCATTTTTTTTCCCTATTTTTTCTTGCCTTCAATTTTCCCTTTATACCAATTTTTATTTTTATTTTTATTTTTTTATCGATAAAAAATGGTAATTTTGGTCCTTAATATTTGTCAAATTGCACATTTGATTTCTCACGTTTCACATTTGTTTCAATCTCGTCAAATTGAAACTAATGTTAGTGAATTTTTTTTATGGAAACTGAATTGTAATTAGTACGTGGCCTCTTAATGGGGATATTCATTTCATCTTTCACTAAACTTAAAATATTTTTTCTTAATATTTTCTTGACAATGATAAGCCTGAAGAATGAAATAAAAAAAGGTGAATCTTTGTTAGAAAAAATGTCTTAAATTTAGTGAGGTGATAAGATGATAAAAACATCCCTATTCGAAAGCAACGTACTAAGAACAACCCATTTTCCAAATTATAAACAATATCTTCAATTTTGCTTGACTGAAACATATGTAGAATTTGAGAGATCAAATGTGCAATTTGGGAAACTTTAGGGTTCACATAGACACCCAACCTAAAGTTGGGACCAAAAACGTAATTTCCCCTATTGATTCGCCTTCATTTTTCAACCCTAGATGCCTAACTTGATGGACTTAATAAGGCCATGGGCTTTTCTGAATATGAGCCCAAGGCCTTGAAAATATTGATGGATTAAATTTTTACTCTTACAAAATATATTTTAGGAATGGTGGTGTTTTTTTTTTTTTTTTTTTTTTTTTTACGATGGTTAAATTTTCAACAGAAATAAAAGGTTAGTTGGTGGAAGGTTCTAAAAATTACATCAAATTAATAAAAACTCTCAAATCAAATAAGTGTTTTCAATTTTGATCTCATTTATTAGAGTTCATAGAAACATTAATGTTCCAATTAGTATTGCATCGCAAACCATTGTCCCACCGTCGTTGGCAACGAGACGCTGGCCATTGGATTCTTTTCATCGCCAATGGCCAATAATCGAAACTTCAGTCACTAGTTGTCAATTTTTTTTTTAGTTACATTCAATTAATTTTTTAACACATTTTTTAGTTATGTTTTCTCAGTTACATTCAACTAACTTTTTGAATGCTGATTGCTATAAAATTGCATTTATGTAACTGAAAATTATAGTAAAAATATAACTAAAAAATATATTAAAATATAAGTGTGTAACATGTAACTAAGAATGTTTTAATTAGTTACTTGTTTTTTTTTTTTGTTTTTTTTTTCCAATTACATTTTTTTTTTTAACACTCTTAGTTATACTAAAAAAATCAAAACATTTAAAAAATCAATGTCGATTACTAGACTTCGACGATCAGAGGTCTAAGCTTCGACGAAGGGTTGCGACGAGTAGGGACGGAGAGTGGTACCAACCATCAACGATGCATACCTCAATGTTGATCCCAATATTTTGATGGACAATTAAGTTTTGATGTTTTTTGTGGAACTAATGTGTTTATTGAATGTTTCAATTTAAAGAGTTTTATTTAAGATAATATCATGAAGTAATTATGAAGGATGTAGAGACAGACATTAAAGAGTATTGAAGATTTTGAAAATATTAGATGAAAACAACTTAAGTCTATTTTACTTTTAATATATCCCGATTAGAATCACACATGACACAAAAATGATTTATATTTATGTGTGTTTTAATCAAGATCTTAATTATTGTTCAAATATTTGCTCCAATACGATTCAAAAAGGAAAATTGACCTAAGCAAGATTAGTATTTAAAAATGAATATTAGTGTCAATTAAATTAGCCAAGAAAAGAAATCGGTTAAAGGGTTTATAACGTCGAAGTTTGGAGTTAAAATAAATTGAGTAATGGGTGTTCCAACAGTGATCGGTCAACCGATGGGCAAGGGCTGGAAAATGTGGAGTCTCTGAATCGATCGGTCGACTGATTAGGAGAGATTGGTCAACCGATGGCCGAAATGAATACTTTTTGTATCGATCGGTCGACCGACCAAGGTCGAAAATAGGCCTGAGGAAGCATCTTGCATTGATCGGTCAACCAACTGATGAGGGATCGGTCGACTGTCTTGAGATTCAATTTACAATCTTTTGGTGTTATCCTGGTGAGATCTTTCCAAGTTTTTTTATTTTTATTGTGACTTTATATTATTATTGTTTGTTTGGTTATAAGATCTTTGTGAAATCGTTTTTAAACTTTTAAGAGCATAAAAATTCTTTTAAAATAATTTTTGTGATTATTTGATTACGTGCTTATTTTTATGCTACCTATATCTATTATAATAAGATATTATATTCCTCACGTAAAATTCTATCGCTAGTAAATTTCGGATATTAATTGAGTTTAATTGATTTAAGGTGGTAGAAGCTCCATGTGGGAAGAAATTCATTAATTCTTGTAATTGATGAGTTTGTGCGGATTAGATACTATTGGGAGTATCTAGTCAATGGTAGCTTAGATTTTAATCTTTTCCGGAAAAAAAGATTGAGATTTAATCTTTACTTAGTGGATAAAAAAGTTAGGTTACTCTTTTCCCTTGAAAACAGTTAGGCTTGATTCTTTCTAATTAGAATTAAATTTGAGTGAATTGTAACGATTCCATCCTTACTGGTGAAAATAATACTTGGAGTGATTCGTGAGGTTTGATTCTTAGCCTAGTAAAAGAATTAGGTAAGTCTTTAACTTGCAAAAAGGTAAAGTTCTTCCTTAACCTGTGAAAAAAGAATTGTAAAGGTTGATTCTGAGCCTATGAAAAGAATCATTGTAAGTGTTTGGTCTCTACATGTTAAAGGGATTAAGTGATTTAATGAGTGTGAATCTCCGTGGGGCTCAGATGACTGAATTAGCCAAGAGTAGTTTGGTGAACCAGGATATATCCTTGTATGTTGCATTATTACTTTATTTATTTCTTATTATTTGGGTGTGCACCTAGAATTAATAACACTTATCCGTTGCGTTATAAATATAATAATTGATTTAGGATTAAATTGATTATTTGATTATTTAAGTGTTGGAAGATTTAAATTTGTTTAAATTTTTTATATCTACTCAATTCACCCTCCCTCTTGAATAGTTCACTGGGCTGACACTCAATTAGAAATATTTAATTGGAAATATAAGAGAGCACTGACCATGTGACTAAAACATTAGGTAAAATATAATTAAGATATTTATACTCAACTTAAAATTAAAATATAATAAATTATAGATTAGATTCTTTGATGATAACTGTTAACCAATTATTCCAAAAATAAATTATCTCTCTCTCTTATTTTTTATTCTCTCTCTTTCAATAGTTTTATTTTATTTAGGGGCATCTGTTTGGATGAAAAAATGAATGGGTGAAAAAATTAAAAAGAAAAATGAGATGAAAAATGAAAAAAAAAAAATGAAATGAAGGGAAATTGAAGAGAAATAAAAATAGTAACCAAAATGCACAATTCACTGAGTAATTATTTATCCTTGGGATTAAATTAAATTAAAATGAGGCACAATTCTTTAAATGGACACTATAAAATTATAGTTTTTCTCTTATAATAGAATTTTTAATTTATTTTTGTAGCAATTAGGTGTAGAATTTTTCTCTTCCTTAACTAAAATGAAATCATGTATTCTCGTTATTTTATATCCTTCCAACCAAACAACCCTATAAAATAAAAAAAAAAAAATATTCCTTTCACATTGGATTTTAATTTTTTTTCTTTTATGTTTTCATCCTTTCAACCAAATATACCCTTAATTTTTATTAATTATTAAAAATACTAAAAATAAAAGTTAGAGTATAAATGTTAATTGTGAGTTATTTTTTAATAAAAAATAATTTTTTGGTTGTTGATTGTCAAATTTAATGAAAAATATAACTGTCGCACCTTTTATGAAACAACATTTGACAAAATAGTGATTAAAATAATATAGGGAGTAAAATATCATTTATCTTTATTATGAGTTAGGGGTACATGCCGACCATAAAGGATAATATTCCTGAAAAAGATACTCAATCCAACATTTTTTCCCCTCTCTTTTTATTTCTTATCTCTTCGTAATACGTAATATTTGTCCTTCCAACTTTTTATTTTTACTTTTTATTTATATTTTTAAAATGTATTTCAAAAAATAAAAAACCTTTTAAATTGTGACCCAATATCCAACGGGCACAGGATTCTGATTGTCAAATTTTAGCCATCGTCGGAATTTTTTTTGCAATTAATTTTTTTAGTAATATTCTTTTAATATATATATTTTAGTTAATATTCAATTAATTTTTTGGAACGTGGCTGGCCAAAAAATTACATGAATATAATTAAAAAATACACTAAAAAATATAATTAAGAAATATATTAAAATATAACTATAAATACACTTAAAAATATAATTAAAAAATACGTTAAAAAATAGTTATATATAACTAAAAAGTAGACTATAAAAATAGTTGCATGTAATTATTATATGCACTAAAAATAGTTAAATGTAGTTAGAAAAAAAAATCCGACCGTCGATGACTAGATGCCTGATATCCAACAGCGGGTGACCATAGAAGGTGGCATTGAAGGCATACACTGCATATCTTCGTTCGAAACACTTGATTGGAAGATAAATTATAAATTAAATTATTTACCAAGTATTCCTTTTTAAAATTAAATAAGAGCCTACAACTTTGAATAGGATAAGGTTAAACAAAAATTATTATACGAAGTTTAAATGTACCTAAAAGGTAATTTTTAATGCACAATATAAGCTTCTTATTTAAACCCATCTTTAAAAGTTATAAATATATAAAAATTTAAATTTTTTTATATGACAAAAAATAATATTTAAATCACATCAAATCAAATGACAAAATAGAAATCTTATTTTATTTTCTTTCTTCTATTTAAAAATATATATTTCATCCCTTTTTAATTATAATAAAATGAAAATTATTATTATTTTTATTTAAAGAAATATGTTAAAATGGGTGAAATTAAAAGTTTCATCTAAATCTTAAATGAAATTAACAAAATTATTATTCTTTTAATTTATTTTGTTTTTTATTAAAAAAAATAGAAGAGAGAGAAAGAGAGTAAGAGAGAGGAAAATTTTAAATTTTTTAATTATTATTATTAATTTTAAATTAAAATAATAAATTTAAGTCATTTAATTTATTTATTTTTTAAAATAAAATAATGAGTTTTTTCTTTTAATCAAGAATAGAAAGGGGTGATATTTAAAATTTTAAAATAGGAAGATTAAAATAAAATAAAATCAAAGTATAAGGGAATAAAAGATAATTCCTTGCCAACCATTGAAAACAACAAAAATGAAGTAGGAAAAATTATATTTTGCCCCTATAAAGGATGTGTAATCTGAAATTTGTCTATTTGGTCTCTTAATTTTTATATTTATTTTAATCTTGTAAAATTTAAAAATATTATTAATAGTTTTGGATAAAAATTGGATAATCAGTACATGAAATGAGTTATAATATGTACATAATCTTCTAATAATGATATTTTTGTCTTTTTATCACTTTACTAGAAATTACACGCTGAAAACAACTCATATTCTGTCAAAAATTATTAGCAACGTTTAATTTTGTGGAATTAAAACCAATATAAAAATTTAGAGACTAAATGCATAATTTAATTAGTTTATAAACAATACAAAAAATGAGTTATATTCAGTTTATAATCTTCTTATATTGATATTTTTGTTTTTTTATCACTCTACTAGAAGGCGGCGAGTTGAAAACATCCTATATTTTGTCTAAAATCATTAACAACATTTAATTTTGGGGAATTAAAACTGATATAAAACTTTAGGGACTAAATGCATAATTTAACTGGTTTATAATCAATACAGAAAATGGATTATATTTAGTACATAATCTTCTAATAAGAATATTTTTGTCTATTTATCACTCTACTAGAAGGCTACGCGCTGCAAACAATCCATATTCTGTCCAAAATCATTAACAATGTTTAATTTTGCGGAATTAAAATAAATATAAAACTTTAGGGACTAAATGCATAATTTAACTGGTTTATAATCAATACAGAAAATGGGTTATATTCAGTACATAATCTTCTAATAAGGATATTTTTAACTATTTATCACTTTACTAGAAGGTTACCTGAAAACAACTCATAATCTGTCTAAAATCGTTAACAACGTTTAATTTTGCAGAATTAAAACCAATACAAAACTTCAGGGACTAAATGTATAATTTAACAAATATTAGGTTGTGTTTGGATAAGGGATTTGGGAGAGGAATTTCATTTGCGTAAGGGATTTCAAAATCATTTTTTAACAAATACCTTGTTTGAGTATGAGTAGGGTGAATTTGTGAAATATCTTTAAGTGTCAAATTTAGGTGAAAGAGAGGATTTTAGAAATCATTTTGAAATAGGTAGAATTTCACAAATCCACCCAAGAAAGGATTTCATCAATCTCACATCTCCTTTCCTCCATCTCTTGCGCGACGACCTCCTTTTCGTCTATCTTTTCTTCGTTGAGCCCCTCCTTTGCGACGACCACTGATGATAGCCCTTCCTTCGCCGACGACGAGCCCTTCCTTCGCGAAGACCAACTCCTCCTTCTCGCGACGACCACCGATAATTAGGGTTCGCAATCGACGATTAGGTTCGCAATTAGGGTTCACAATCGTTCAAGCTCCGCCGCCATGAAACAAGAGCTTCACCTTGGTAGTTGACGACAAAGGAGAAGAAAACAATGGAACTTCTCTTTCGTGACGACTGCCGACATCTCCATTGAACCTTTCATTATTGTTTCTATTTCTGTTTCTTTTTTTTTTTTTTTTTTTTTATTTATGTTCCCAGAAAAATGGGATCAGAAACAAAACCAAAAAAAAAAAAGCCTATGACCATATTTGTTTACTGTTTGTTTTTTAGATTTGTGTTTTAGTTCCAATAAAATTATTCTAATAATTCTGTTTTATTTCCATAAATTTGTTGTTGAAATTTGGGATTTAAAAAAATACTGTTGACAAATATTTTACCTATGCAAATAAAGGAATTGTAAATTACACAATTAAATAATTCAGTTCAAATAGTTATCCAAATAAAAAATTTATTAAATGATGAAATTTCAAAATATAAAATTTAAAAAATGTAAGATTTTAAAATTTCATCATTTAACAAATTTCTTATCCAAACTCAATTTCATGGACAAAAAAATATAAATTTTTCTTAATTAAAAAATAAAGGGCTTTTTAGTCATTTCATCACACCCAAAAACCCAAAATCGCCATTAAATACACAACCCGAAGCTCACTCTCTCACTCATCACTTCAACCAAAGCCATGGCTTCTTCTTCTCTCCTCTCTCTCTCTTTCCTCCTTATCCTGTGCACCCTCTGCAAAGCTGCGTACCCAGGGCTAATGTTAACCGTGGTTAACAACTGCCCTTTCACCGTCTGGCCCGCCATCCAACCCAACTCCGGCCACCCTGTCCTCGAACGCGGCGGCTTCGCCCTCAATTCCCTCACCCACCGCTCCTTCCCGGCCCCCACCGCCCACTGGTCCGGCCGTATCTGGGCACGCACGGGCTGCTCTTACTCCGGCGGTCGTTTCTCCTGCGCCACCGGCGACTGCGGTGGCCGACTCGAGTGCGACGGTCTCGGCGGCGCCACACCTGCCAGCCTCGCCCAGTTCGTCCTCCACCACGGCCACGCCGACTTCTCATCGTACGGCGTCAGCCTCGTCGACGGGTTCAACGTCCCCATGACGGTGACGCCACACGAGGGAAAGGGAACGTGTCCGGTGGTGGGTTGCAGGGCGGATCTTCTAGCCAGCTGTCCGGCGGGGCTGCAGTTCCGATTTCCACCTGGACACGGGTCGGTGGTGGGTTGCAAGAGCGGCTGCGAAGCGTTCGGTACGGACGAGCTGTGTTGCCGGAACCACTTCAACAATCCATCGACGTGTAAGCCGTCGAGCTTCTCCGACTACTTCAAGCACGCGTGTCCGGCGACGTTCACTTACGCGCACGATAACCCGTCGCTCATGCACGAGTGCTCGTCGCCGCGTGAGCTTAAGGTCATTTTCTGTCACTAGGAGACCAAAACAGGGAAAGTAGTTCACGCGCTGCGCGTGTTGCATGTTTAACTTGAGAGGGGAGAGAGATTTGCTTCTGTTTCTCTTAACTGTTCTCTTCTTTTTAATGTTTAATGTTAATTTTAAAGTAATTTATCATCGAGGTAAATCTATCTTTAATTATGTATTATTATTTGTTTTAATTATGGGTTTTCACATATTTTTAGCATGTTTATATATATATATGTGTGTGTGTGTGTCTATGTCATGAGGTCTCTCCCATGGTACAGTGGGAACACAGAATCTCTGAGAACATGTCTGAATTATTGCAGACAGTATATATACATATACATTTATATGTACACATATATCATATTTCTTCCGGTCTTAGCAAAATAATGCACCGGGCTAGGCGTGGATGTTACACTCTCAGTGTCAAAATCAATTGAATGTTTTAAAAAAAAAGTGACTGATTATTTATTAGGAAATAGTGTGCCAACTTGGTTAAACTCTCTTTTTGATATCTATAGATAAGAGAAAACTTGTTTGAGAAAGCTTTCTTGGATGCCATAATGGTTCTTTTAATAAGCGGGAAGGGTTACAACTCTTCCGGAGTAAGAATATCGATGGCAATATCTGTCGAGGTTCATGACTCTAATTGGAAGAGTTGAGGTTTAAGAGCTCGCCTTCTCTGACCGGATTAATGTCGGGAGATTGGCTTGTTCGAGGAACAATGTCACTCGGGACAGTGCTCATCCTGAAGTAAGCATGTCAATCGACGTAGAACAATCTGTAGCCTCTCGCGCCTAGCATGTGCCTTGTAGACACATGGTAATTATTTGAGTTCTTTTCGGATTTCCTCCTATCAATAGATTTGAGTCCTTCTAAATTATCATATTATTTAGAAAGAGTTTGTCCTTATCCCAAATTTATAATTCATCTTTTATGCAATTTATTTGGTATAATAATTTTTTTTAAAATTTAATAATTATGTCATATGCTTAAAGTCATTATCCATAATAAAAATTACTATAATTTTTTATATAGTAAAATTACGATGAGTATTTATAGTAAATTTAGATTTTTTTAAAAAATTACTATAATACTTGTATGGACAAAAAATTCAATTTAGTCTCTATAGTTACATTTTGAATAAATAAAGTTTTTTAACGATCTCAATACAGTCTGAGTCATTATTCTTATTACAATTTTGGACAGAAGATGAATATATGAGACGATGGGCATTATGTGTTCAAATTACAATTATAAAGACCACATAGGGATAAAGGTAAATCTTTAGGGGTGCAAAGTGACAAAATTCGTAATATTTATTGAAATGACAGGGACTATTCGGTAAATTAAACTTTTTTTTCTTTTTTGATGTTCTTCTACTTTTACTGTTTTTTTTCGGTGCTACGTGCTTGGGATGCAGCGCCGGTCACGTGTATTACTTTGCCAAGCTTCTCGATTATTCTTTTGCCCCTTCGTCGTCTGCCACCAAAGCTGCAGTAAGAGTTACGCTAGACAACTTTTTTTTTTTTTGGATACTTTTTAATTTTCTTTTTATTTTGATAAAAAAAACATTTTTTTCTAAATCATCGTGCAAAAAAAATTAAAATAAAATAAAATAAATTATAAAAATTATTTTTAAACTAAATTGATCAAATTAAAAAATATTTTATTATATGGATCCTAAGACCCAATATTAATTTCACAAAATTCTCATTATTCATTTTAATTTGGAAAAAAATTCATATTTCACTGATATTTACTGCACGTCAATATTTTGCTGCATAACAATATTTTGAACCATGTTGCAAAATATTTACACCGAGTTTCTAATATTTGTTGCACAACAATATTTGTAAAATTAAACTACATTAAATTAATTATTACTGTGCAGTAACTTTTATATCACATATCGACGCTTGTATTAGGAATAAAAACTGGACAATAGATATTTAGTCATATATAAAAAAAAATTATTGCACAACAATTATTTAAAATTCAGATGTTGTTGTTGTAAAATGCCATTGGAACGCTCCACACAAATACTCTTGCCGCTGAAAAAACTTGTCGATAACTGTTTTTCCCGCCAGAAGAACCTTACCGCCAAGAAACATTTGCCGCCACAACACTTGATCTTCACTGAATTGAAATACTCACTTGATAATTGAATATTTTGCAACTTAGGACAATATGAATGAAAAGAAAAAATTGAATTCAACCAAAATTCTTTTATTTCTTACACTTAATTCATGCTATTTGAGCAAATGATTTCACTTTTTAAGTTGTGTTATTGTTTCCATTTTGGCATTGCATGCTATGTTCTTCTTCACCTCCCAAGCACGCGTGTTTTTTTTTGTTAAAATGAATTTTTATTAAAAATAAATAAATCAATGGGTTTAAGATGATATAGTCATATAAGTTTTGTCCCTTAGGGTTCATTTTAATATATTGGTTAATATTGAGCGTTAAACTAAAAAATCCTAAACTAAATCTTCAAAAATTTATGATATTTTATTTGGTTAATTTTAATTTTTAAAAGTCAATCAAGTGAAATCATAATTTTAAAAAGATTTTATTTTGGCCCAAAAAATTTGGGTATTTTTAGAAATTCATGAAATTGAGAAAAAATAAAAAATTATTTTTTGAATATTAAATAATCTAATTTTTGTTTTCTTACAATCATTTAAGAGTAGGAGTGATAATAGTTAAAGAATGTTAAAAATAAAAGAAAAAGAAAATATGAACAAGAATATATATATATATATAATAAATCAGCTCATTTACATTTACAGCCGTTAGATGTCTCTAGATATTCGTAACCGTTGGATCAAAAATCATGAGTTTGAAAATGGCCTACTGTAGCTACAGTAACTTCTTGGGCGGGAAACATTTAAGGCCCTTGGATCTAACATCCGACGGTCCAAACAATTTGATTCCTTTGTTCTTTCAAGACCAGTGCCCTCTTATTCTCTCTCACTGTCACGTTCTCGCTTATCTCTATCGCTCATCTCTCTCACTCACATTTCGTCGCCATCGCCGCTACAGCTGGAGCACTGCGGTGCCCTCGCCGTCTCTCTAGCCCTCACCATCGCCATCGCCAGATCCTCAACGCTCCCAACCGACATCGATCGATCGGTCTTCTTCGCTCAACCTTCGATCGATCACCACCGCGGTCGTCGCCATCACCAACGCTGTTTTCTCCACCTGTTAATCGAACTCACCGCCGGTCAGGTAGCTTCGATTCCTCGCCACCTGTCGCTACTCTTTCCATCTTCAAGGTTCGACGGCGTCCACACCTCCAAAACACAATGGTGGTTTGAATCCAGGTTTTTTTTCTTCCTCTCACTTCGTTGATCTGTTGAGTGCGTTTCTTTCAATTTTGATTTGGTTTTTTCTGAATTAATTTTTGTTCATCTCATTTGATTCTCTATTCTCGATTTAGGTTTTTGTTCATCGCATTTGATTCTGCGTTTGATAACTGTTTAGGTTTTTCTTCGACTATTTTTTTTTTGTGATTTTTCTTTTTCAATTTTAGATTCTCCAATTGATGCTTGGACGGCGACCCCTGGAGCTGAAGCAATGTCATTTCCCAATTATCAGACCCATTTTCAGGTATGTTTAACTAACCTCAACCCCTTTTCATTTTCCAAAACCGGTCTACTCCCATGTTCTCTTTGATGGCGTTTGTTTAGTGTTTATTTAAATGGCGTTTGTTTAGTGTTTTAGTTCTTAGAAATTAGTCTACCTGGCGTTTGTAGTGTTTATTTAGATGGCGTCTGTTTAGTGTTTATGTTCTCAAGAAACTTGGAACAGGAATTCCATCTGTTTGATAATGGGACTCTTTGGTTTTGGAATTTGATTTTCAATTCATACTTTGGAGCTATGAAATGGGTTTTACTTGAATTCAACTTGATCAAACACTTAACAAACGCAACCTGAGGCATTTGTTTTAGTTTTCTGCTTCAGTTTTTTTGTCCCAAAATTTCTGTTTCTGCTTCTGTTCAAGAAAACATTTATGAGTTGCTGATAGAAATTTGTTCTAAAAATCTCTCAGGAAACACAACCTAAAAATATTTTTTTTTTGTTCCCAAAAATTCTGTTTCTGTTCCTAGTTTTCAGGAACAAAAGCACTGAACAAATGCCACCAAAGGTTTTTGTTCAGTTTATGATTCGGTTTTTTGTTTTGTTTATGATTTTGTTTTTTGTTTTGTTTATGACCAAGAATATTCTGTTTTTTGTTTTGGTTTTGTTCCAATCTTTATACCTTTCCTCATTTATAGTTGTAATTAATTCTCTTTTCCATTTGAGTAGGTCTTTTTAATTTCAGAATGCATTAATTCCAAGCTCTTGGAAAATGATGAAGATGTTATTGAAATATTGATGTTTGGATTATGGAGACCTGTTAGTTGTTCATCACTGACAATAGTTTGTGGTCTATGCATTCAGGTGGCATCCTTGGCACATATATCTCTGGAACGTGGTCAGAAGTTCATGATATTATTGGAATTGTTGATGACTCCGATACACTTTTCTTATCAAATCAAATGGTGAAGACATAACCAAAATTACAAAGAGTCATTTTAGAATTTCTTTGCCAGTAATTGAATTGGTTGTTTAAGATGACTCTGATATAAAGAAACTTTGCCTGTAAGTTTTCTAACCAATTCAAAAAAGAAAAAAGAGGGTTGGGGGGAATGAAAGTGAAAGATGCTTTATGTTTATCTCATTTACTTGTATAATATGGAGTTGATAGATGTTTCAGTTGTTTTCTCTTGATTATTTTTCATTTTTAATTTTTTGGATGAAACATGTTCCAAAATCTAGATTATTCATGTCTAATTTAATATTTTTTCTTTATAATTTTTTAATTTCGTTTAGATTTTTTAGGTTTTATTGTTTTAAGTAATAGACAATGGACGATATTATTGTTTTGATGAACACAAATGACTGTCCAAAACTTTATTCTCTTAAAATTTAAGGAAAGTCAATATTGAGGTTTCCTATTAAGTTCCAATGTGTCATTTTGTTCTTTATACGTATAGAAAATAAATTATTCATATATCACTTCTTTATCTTTATTGTTCTATATGATTGAATTTTCATTTGTGGTTTTTATTTCTTAAATTACTTTTTCAATTGAGTTTTTTTTTTTTTTTTTTTTTTTTTTTTTTTTTTTTTTTTTTTTTTTAAATTCGGTTGTAAAATTCATATATGGGTAATGTATATTTTTAAATGAATTGTAGAATTTTACACCCGTGCCTTTAGGCACGGATTATACACTAATATATATATATATATATATATAAAAGAAAATGACCCCAGCTTAAATGGGGGAAGACTTCCCCCCACTTTTGCGTGGACATCTGTCTACGCAGGGGCAGGGGGCATTCCTACCCTCTTTCTTCCCTTAATTAATTAAGGGAAGGGTCCCACATGGGCAACCTCAACATGAAATTGGTCATTTTGTGGCCAATTTCTTATTTGAAGTAAAAAAAATAAAAATACAACATTTAAAACGGGCGTGATTGGGCCAATGTCAAAGAAATCAGCCCCTTCCTGCCCTCCTGCCTGTTTTGCTCTATTCTTGCAATGAAAACAGAATGGGCTCTAGTGAGGGAATTGTCATTTTTTTTACTCTAAAAAGGTGAAGAACTCAATAAAAGCTATTGAGTCCTCCTGTTTGGTTGACGCTCTTAAAATTTTGGAATTAATATACAAAAACGTATTTGGTAAATGCATTTCAGGACAATGGTTGTTACCAAACATGTTTCTCTTTCCGAAATACTCTAGAATGAAAATAAAATTCTTATTCCATCCCATCCCATCCCAATTTTATTTGAAGTAGAAATAGGAAAACAGAAACACTAATCAAATGCCACCTCAGCTACCCATAGGTATAAATCCCATTGGTGAGTAGAGGTGATTTTTTTTTTTGTCAAATCAGGGTTTGACTTTTTTAAAAGGTACTCCATAAATTAAATCTTAAATTTAATTCTAAATGCACCTAGTTAAATAAAATTTTAAATGCACCAAGTCGATGTGGTGGATTGTGCTTTTTAAGATTGTCCAAAAAAATAATTAGTTGATATGTGAATAAATTGGATTGGGCAACTTACTGTAAATCTCCAAAAAGTAAAAGCAACACTAGCTAATGTATTAATTACCTATTAAAACATTACTATAACCAAGAAGTGTTAGTTTAGTGTGCCCTTTTTTCTATCAACTAAATTTAAAATTCCAAGAATTAAATTTGGAATTTAATCCTGAATACACCACAATAATGTCGCCCAGGAAAATAATTAATCAAGGTGCGCTTAATTGCGTAAACTGATACGTACACATTTTATCATAAAATAAAATTTAAAAACATTACGATAATTTTTTTAATTGAATATATATTAAGTTTTAAGACTTCATTTTATTTTTTTATTTCTACTTAGTAAAATAGGATGAGAATTCTATTTAGTAATGATTAAAATATTTTTATAAGTTTTTAAAATAAAAATCAAAATTACATTTGATTTGCATAAAGATGTACGCCACCACCGGCATAGGGGTAATGGCCGATGTGGTTGGTAACCGGTGGAGTGATAGTTCTTAATATCTACCTTTTCTAAAAATAAATTAAAAATAATTTAATAAAATAAATAAATAATATTTTTTATTTTTTTAAAAAAATAAAAAAATTAGAAATTATTCTCAATTTTTTAAAAATATTTACAAATAAAAACATATTTACCACTCAGTATTTTCATAAATGAATTGCCAAGAAAGCAATAGAATTAATTATCTTTTAACCCATTTAAACTTTTTATTTTATTTCTGCTCCTCTATTTTAAAAATCTACATATCATTCCAAAAACTCTCATTTTATTCAAAAATGAAAAATGTAAGAATATAATTTAATTTTCCCCCCAACTTTCTCTCTCCTTCTATTTTTTTTCTTTTTTTAAAACATTTTTATCAAAAATAATAATTTCAGTAAAATATGAATTTTTAAAGAAGAGAAAATTAAACATAAATTTTTAGAGTATAAGACAGAATAAAATAAGATAAAAAATTAAAAAACAATTAACCAAGTGCATCATTGAATGATTACAACAAAAGGAGTATTTTCAAAAAAATAAAAATAAATAAATAAAAAAAATAAAAAAAATTAATATACATGGTAAATACTTATTATTATAATTAAAAAATTGATAAACAATCCACGAAATTAAAGGTGGCGAGTGGGTATTTTGGCCGACCACCGACATTCACTTCGAATGAAACACGTGGTATGTTGCCCTCCCTCCGGGAAGCCACTTTATCTCTGAAAGAACAAAGCTAGTCCTTCCCACCGAACGTTTACTATGGGTTGAGCTCCGAGTTCCCTGTGTACGGAGCTCGTCTACATGAAGGCCCATCTAATGTAAGGGGATGTGTCAACGATAGAGTTAGTCGAATCGGCCGAGCTCGAGCTGTCGAGATACATCTGCTCAGTCATCATCTTGGGAAGTCCCTATTGGACTTATGCTGACTCCGGCCTTCTGTCCTGCCCTTGCTCGATCATCATAAAAAAGAACGCGTTTGGGAGTGCAGCTAAGCTTCGGCCTACGGTGCTGCCTCTGCTCGACCATCATCAAAAGGGAACGCCTATGGGGTTTAGGCCAAGCTCCGGGCTGCCGATCTGCTTCTGCTCTACCTTCATTATGGGATTTAAATTGAGCTCCTTGTTATTGAGCTACCTTTGCTCAGATGTCTTCCGACCAAGGCTCCCTCATTGCTTTGACGGGCTCAGGACAACGACCTTGACCCAACGTTCAGAGATGAGGGAATTTCCAACAAGACCATCACTCGTCATCGATCATAAACCTCTGAGCAACGAACTTTGAGCTGCGATCTTTTACGCCACCAAGGAAGAGGTCAATCATAGACCGTCACTCTTGAACCTTTGAGGGAATCTCCACCAAGATCATCACTTGTCATCCGATCATAGACCTCTAAGCAACATCCTTCGAGCTGCGATCTTTTACGCTACCAAGGAAGACACCAATACTCCTACGGGTCGGGCTCAGCCTCCTAAACTACTTGGACTGGGCCATGGGCTCTTCCAGATGAGCTGAAAAGTAAAGCCCAAAAACCTAATCACCTCACGCACCTCTCCATTGGCTACACACTGAATTAGCTTAATTAACTGTGCTTAGGGGGGATAATGACCTTTTTAGTCCCTCACAAATACAGTCAGTACTTAATTGGCCCCTCTTATTTGAAAATAAACACATTTGGTACCTGACATTTTATTTTTGTTTCAAATTGGCCCCTCAGGTAAGTTTTTTGTTAATTACTGTTAAATTACATTTATACCCTTTAAATTTTTTAATTGAAGTCATTTTATTTTTCATCTAAAACTTAAGGGTCAAATGTGTATTTTAGATACTATTCATCACCTTCTTCCGAAACCCAAATGGTGGCTATCTCCACCGTCTTCAGCGTCATCAATGGTGACTCAACCTTCCAATCGACCATTCCAGACGACTTTCCTCAATTGTCGCAACAACAAATGATTTTGTCGATCAAAAGGTGAACTAGTTTTTTTTTTTCCTGATCTCATCATCAAATAGTTTCTTGAAATCTGTTCGCTCTGATCCAGGCTGATACACATTTCCAATAGATTGGATAATAGAAGATAGATGAGTACTGATATGGGTCAAACCCGACGTCCTCCACGTGTCTACCACCTGAGACAAAATTGTCACGTCACCAAGCGCCACATCATCAAACGGGATCTCGAGCCCAGTGAATAGACAACCCAGTTGGTTCCTCAAGTCGGTAGAAATAAAGGACCACTAATCTCCTCAAATATCGCCAAAGGCAGTAGGTCAGCAAGTCCAGCCCGACCTGCTTCTCGGTGATCGGGCCGACTTGTTTCACTTTTTGTAGGCTTGGCTCATGGGCCTCTCCATTGTTGAACATAGGGCCCAAGGCTCATAGCACTAATCCTACGTGTTCCGTACGCGCTTGACTGCTTGGCGCTAAACCGGGCTTGAGGCCCTAATCTTTTGGACCACTACTCACTTCCCCACCTATAAATATAGGGCTTCATCAACACATCACCACACGTAAAAATACGCCCAGCAGATCGAGATAATAGATTTACTCCAAACGACCTGTTTTCTTTCCCCTAAGTTCTTACTCTCACACTAGAGGGGACACGTCAGGAACACCCCGACCCGTCCAACTTGGATTGAAGACTCCAGTGAGGACGAGGGCCATCACCAGATCAGTTGTAGCTTTCCACGCCAAATGTGACTAGACCATATTGCTGCTCGGGCCAATTTTCGACACCAACAAGTATAATCTTTCAAAGATTCCAGCAATTGAAGAACTGAAGCTACTAGCTCATTCACCTTCTTAAACGGGTCTCTCCAAATCAATCACTATTTCCTTCATCATAGTGAAAGCCTTTTGAACTTCAACTAAAAGAGACTGATTGTCGGAGTAAAGCGAAGTAGCGGCGGATTTGATTCTTACGGCGACTGCATTGCCGTGAGAAGAGAAAGCCGAAACGACAGTAGATGTTGATGCCACTTACAATCTCGGGAAGTGTCTGTTTCACAAGTTGTTTTTTTTTTTCACTTTTTTGAGCTAAACAATACCGTTAATGGCGATTAACAAGGACTAAAGATGGTGCCGCTGATGAGATGGGTTAGCCTCAAAAGCTCATGGAAAAGGTAGATTTGGGTAGGGTGTTCAACGATGGTGGTGGTTTGAGTAGATAGGGATAAGATAAGGGGAATAGAATAAGAACAACCTGAAGAGATAGAAAGAGAAGATGAGAGAAGAGAGAGCCGAAGCGTTGGTTCGCCGGAGAGAGGAGAAGCTGGGTTTTTTTTTTTGGAAGAAGAATTAAATATATTTTTTACCCTTAAGTGTAGAATAATTTACAAATAAACCCCATTAAATTAGTTAGAGTAAAAGGATGAAATTATATTTATTTTTAACATGAAATGACCAAAATATCCTTACTTTTACGTTGATCGTTAACCTTAACCTAACAGAAAGGCCTATTTGAAACAAAATGAAACGTGAAGTACCGGATGTGTCTATTTTCAAATACGAGGAACAAGGTCATTATCCCTACGTAGGGCTCTAATCGTGCAATGCTAATTAAACTTCTCGCCTATAAATACCCAAGCATATTCAATACCTCAGGTAATGCTCAACTACCAACTTGAATCATATTGTAGCCTTTTTCCTCCAAACTCTTATTCTCACACCAGAGGGACTTCACCTTGCACAACCCCGATGGATCTTTGTGTAGGTATCAGCTCGAACCTCTAGCTTGGATTCTCAAAGAATTGACTGTTGGTCTCGGAATGCTCTGAACTCCAAACTCGAAACCTTAATCTCAACAAGAAATTTATACGTGTATTCTAACTAGACCAATTGGTGGTATATATTAACCAATTTTAGACACTAACAAAAACTATAATCCATACAATCCATGCACTGCAATAATTTTTAAAAAAATTCCCCAAAAATATATAAAATTATAACTACACAATCCATGCATTACAATAATTTTTTTAAAAATCCTAAAAGATTACAGAGGAAGGAAGGCTCAACCATTATTGATGGAGATATTCAATATTTATACAATGGAGGGATGAGTAAGAGAAAAGTAACACAAGAGTAAATAAGAAAAACTACACATAAGTTTGGAAACAACATAATGATCATTAAGAGAGGACAATACGCATTGTAGGAATATGAATGAGATATTTAATATTTATACAATGGAGAGATGAGTAAGAGAAAGAAAATACAAGAGTAAATAATGAAACTATACATAAGTTTGGAAACAATATATTAAGAAAGGATAACAGGCAATGTAGGAATATGAAACATTCATAATACGCCCCTTCAAGGTGGTGGTCAATTCGAAACACCAATCTTAGACCACAACTGTTCGAAGTCAAAGCAAGAGAGAGGTTTTATAAGTAGGTCGGCAAGCTGATCTTTAGTCGAAATGTGAGTAACCCGAAGTTGTCCTCGTTGAACCATAGTCCGAACAAAATGGTAATCAATCTCCAAGAGTTTCATGTAAGAATGGAAACAGGATTTGCAGAAAGATACGTAGCACCTAAATTATCACAATAAATTACAGGCAGGGTATCAAGCAAAAGAGCAATTTCCTTAAGAAGAGTCAGCACCCAACATAATTCAGCAGCAGTAGAAGCTACTGATCTATACTCAGTTTCGGTAGAGGAGCACGCCACAGTTCCCTGCTTTTTGGAACACCAAGAAATAGGATTCTTGCCGAGGAAGACAATGTAGGTAGTGGTAGTTGTGCAGTCATCACGATTTCTAGCCTAATCAGCATCTAAAAAGGCATTTAAAACCAAATAAGAGTCTTTGTGAAGGTAAATACCTTTATCGATAGTTCCGACAAAGTAACGAATAACTCTTTTAAGAGCAACCCAGTGATTTGCGGTAGGTGTATGAGAAAACTAAGCCAACCGATTTGTAGAAAATGCTATAACTGGCCGCGTTAACACGCCAAGTATTGAAGACACCCAACCAGAGTTTGATAGTCTTTTGGATCACTCTGATGAGCACTATCGTCCAATGTTAAATTATTACCAGTAGCAAGCAGAGTAGAAACAGATTTAGTACCACGCATTGAAGCACATTCAACAATACCTTCAATGAATTTTTATTGAGATGGATATAAACCTTTAGAAGTTCGAACCACTTTAACACCTAAAAATAGGCAAGCTGTCCCAAGTCCCTGATTGAAAATCGATGACTAAGCTTGGTAATGAAGATTTCATTTGCAGTTCGATTATTCCCTGTCACAATTAAATCATCAACATAGACCACCAAATAGATGATAACACCAAGCTTTGAGTAAATATATAAACAGTGATCAGAGTGAGAAACTTTAAAATCCAAAGAGAGATAATCTAGTAACTCAGAGTACCATGCGCGAGGTGCTTGTTTGATGCCACATAAAGCTTTATGAAGCTTACAAACATAATCAGACCGAGAAGGATCAACAAACCTCTGTGGTTGTACAATGTACACATCTTCTGTTAAATGTCCTGTTACTAGAGGCGCCCTCGTGCAATAGTCATTCACAACAAATGAAACAAGTGAGAATTCGACAGATACATTGTTCGTAGTGCACAATTAATAAACATAAACATAAACATAAGCTAAATTCTTTTTTATTCTTGGAACACAAAGAACATCAAAAAGATGGAGATGACGAGTAAGGGTTGGTAGTGCAGTGGAACCACAATGTGTCACATTTAAAGATTTACCATCACCAATCATAACATCATCACCATCATATCCAGAGTGAAGGGACAGGTTCTGAAGATCACTTGTAATATAGTGAGAGGCTCCTGAGTCTAGCAACCAATTAGGGAAGTTGGTGGAAGAGGTGACAAAGTTAGCACACGGTTGAGAGATACCAGTAGAGTTTGAAGATCCAGACGACACGACAGATGGAGCAAACCATGGAAAGGTTGCTTATAACTTTTGACATTGTTTAACAACGTGACCGAGTTTGTCGCAGTATTGACAAATCACTTGGTTACCTTGCTTGGACCATGTGTTTGACGTTTGATTGGTGTGGGTATTGGAGACATGTTGGCTTCGGGGAACAAACTGCCTATTGTTTTTGTTGTTGCAGGAGTTGTTGGAATTACTCTGAGCAACAGAATTTGCAGTGACCGACATTGAGGAAGCAGTAGTCTAACGAAGAAGGTATGCCTCATAGTCGTATAACTTCTCATGAAGTTCATCAAAAGTGACCGGCAAATCACTAGTTTGGAGAGCATTAGAGATCCCTTGATATTTAGATAACAATCTATGAATCACATGGAGGGTTATGTCGTCTGGGGTGACCGCAGCACCGACAGAATTCAGCATAGTAACCAATTGTTTGATATATTAGAGGTAAGATGACATAGATTGTGAGCCCTTTGTGGCTTGAGCGAGAGACTCATTGTGTAATACCCCGAGAAATTTATATTTTGAAAATATTATTTTATATAAGTCTAATATTTTTGGGAACTATTTTGTAAATTTGTATTATAAATATATACTTGATAATTTTTGGAGTTAAATGTTACATTTATATATATATTTTTTTTTTTGTAAAATATCATTTTATATAAATCTAGTATTTTTGGGTTGTTTTTGTATATTATGAAAATTTATAATAAATATTTGCTAATTTTGGGGAGATAAGTGTAATTATCAGGTTTAATATGAATTATTTTATAATTTTGGGGTGTTAAGTATAATTTTCAAAAACTTAATATCTAAGTAACGTGTTTATGGCCATAAAATTAAAGAAGAAAAAAAAAATAAAAAAAGAAAGATAAATTATGGCCACAAATTTATTCATATATGAGATAGTTGGCATGTGTTATCTTAAACAAGTTATGATTATCATTATGGATAGATCATGAAGACCTTTTATTTACACATTATATAGGAAAATTTGTCCAAAAGTCTCATTTCATAAAAACATCACTTTATGGAGTCATGTAATAGTAATTTTTTTTACACATGAGATAGTCCTAAAAAAGTTATTTTTGGAATCTTGAGACCTCTCAAAATGTTTTCCTATATATATAGATAGATAGATACATGCATATTAGAAGGATTTTTTTGCTGTTTGGGAAAGAAAAAAAAAGAATAAAAAAGAAGAAAAATAAAATTTATATTCTCGTTCGAATTTTATCGTCGAATTTGAGATAAAATTTCTAACTCTTTTAATATACGTATTTAATTTCTCCCTGTATTGTGTAGTTCATGCTAGTACCGTTATAATTGTTGTTTTTCATGAAATATTTATGAATACGTCCTATGTGAAAATTATGTGAGATACATGTATTAGAGGAGTTGAAATTCTACTGAGCGTTGACTCACAACCCTACAATTTTGATTGCAGGGCCGGTGAGAACGGAAGGGCGCCGAAAATTTTATTTGAATTTTTATTTAATTTGTAATAGTTGTATTTATTATTCACTGTTGTAAAATTGACTCGATAAATTGATAATTTAAAATTACCGCCGTAGTTCGTAAAATTTAGTAAATTTTAATTAAACAGTGAATAATATCAAATTTATCAAGTTTTATTAATTGAGGTTTACAACAGTTTTATTAATTGGGGTTGACAACAATTAATTTGAATTTTAACTACAATTATAATAGTAACTATAATTGTTGCATTAATAAACTGTTAACCTGATAGTTAACAGTTTATATTATAATAGTTTATTAATAGTTGATTTTTTTTAGCGACATTTAAATTATTTAAAGTATTGACTTTCAGATTCCAGTGTCGTGATATTCCATGGTATATAGATATTTAAATTACAACTTGCATTGGAATTCAAAATTTAAAAATAGTTTTATAAAACGAATTATTGATTACTTGTTCCCGTTGCATTGCAATTTTTTTTGGATTTTATAGAATAAATATTGGTCGTTCGGATTTAGTTTTAATTCTTCAAGGAAAGAAACCGCGTGGCAGTCCTGGAAAATCGTGTCGTTACAGAATAGTATCAAAGTGGAATTATTAATGTTGATTCTAAGATTTTAATGGACAATTAAAGGTTGATGTTTTTAGTGGAACTAACTGTTTGAGTAAGTGTTTCAGTTTATTAGTTCCAAATGATGAAGATATGATGATAAAGATGATGAAGGATTAAGAGATTGAAGAATTTGAAGAACCTAGGAAAAACAACTCAGGTTAAAATTTCAACTCTTAATATCCCAATTAGGATCACACACGGCATAATTTTTTTTAAATGATTTTTATAAATATGTGTGTTTTTAATAGGATTCCAATTAGATAAATTATTTACTCCTATGTGTAATTGAAAAAACAATTGGTTAAGGGGGCGAAAACGTCAATAAGAATGAATTAAAAACGAGTTTAGAAAAGTGATCCAGTATCCATAAGTCGACAGGTAAGTCGACCGGACAAAGAAAAAAAACTCTCTGTATCTCTCGGTCGACAGGTAGGTCGACCTATACTTAAGAATGAACTCTCTGTATCCATAAGTTGACAGAGCGGTTAACTTGTGAAAAGAAATGAAACTCTCTGAATCTTTAAGTCGAGAGATAGGTTGATCGGTGGGCACATAATCTTTGGCTTGGCTACATCCTGAATCGAGCTGTCGATGGCTGATCTTAGTCGATCGACTAGTGTGTCTGTTTCAGGATATTATGGAATTCCAGATTTCAATATGAAAGTAGCTGTTACTAGCCGTTTTTTGATTAGGATTTAAGAGAGATTTTAGAGATTTAATCTTATTTAAGATATGCTACACATATTATATTATCCCTATTGATTTGGTTCATTAAGTTTGAATATTTCTCAATTTGGTACATATAATTGTTTCTATTATATTTAATTGTGATTGAGAAATATTTGGGGGATTTAATTAAGAAATTTAAAAGTTATAATTAAGTGAATTGAATTAGAATAAAGTCTTAATGATATAAAGGGTCTAAAAGAACAATTAAGTGTCATGATAAATGAGAACTAGCCGTTAGAGAGCTGTTTTTAATCTCATTTATAAAGACCTGTGTTTTTCATATCATGAAAAGAGATTAAGAGATCATATTGAGCTTTTCTAAGAGAAATCATACTGAGTTTTTGTGAGGGCTTTTCTAAGAGAAATCATACTGAGTTTTTGTGAGGGCTTTTCTAAGAGAAATCATACTGAGTTTTTGTGAGGGCTTTTCTAAGAGACATTCTTGAGAATCATTTGCTGTGAATCATTGCTGCTACCGAATCTGAAGTAATATCGCTCTAATTATTTTTTTCGGTGGATTTCGAGTGAGATCTTTCCAAATTACTTTCCATATAGTATTGCTTGATTATTTTTTGGAATTAGATATTTAGAAATTGTTTTCTAATTTTTTATTGAAAAATATTTTTAAAACAATTTCTTAAATTAATCTGATTACGTGCTACCCATTTTTGTTTAAAATCAGATTTTGAGTTTCTTACTTTTCTATCACTAGTTTTGGGATATTAATTGAGTTTTAATTTATCCGAGGTGGTAGAAACTCCGAGTGTGAAAAATCACTTGTCAATTTGTATTGGTAAGTTGAGTGGCGGATTAAATACTGTTCGGTGTATTTAATCAAAGGGTAGTTGGTTTTAGTCTCTTCTTGTAAAGAGATTAAGGTAGTAATTTTTCCTGAATTGAATTATTTTGTGTGGATTTTGTAATGGTTCAATTCTTATAGGGTAAAAGGATATTTGGAGTGTTTTGTGAGGTTTTGATTCTTTAGCTTTTTTGTTAAAAAGAATTAGGTTATTCTTGAGCCTGTAAAAAATAGAGGTTATTCCTTAGTCTGTGAAAATGAAATTTTGTAAAGGTTGATTCTGAGCCTGTAAAAAAATCTTTGTAAGGGTTTGATTCCTACCTTTAAATGAATCTTGAGTTTAGTGGGTGCGACTCTCCGTGAGGCTCGGAGGACTGGATTAGCCAAGAGTAACTTGGTGAACCAGTATAAATTTTTGGTGTACTGCAATATTTACTTTATTTATTTTTATTGTTTGGTGTGCACCTAGTTGATTTTATAATTCCGCTGTGATATAAAGATAACAATTAATTTAGTATTAAAATTAATTATTTAATTTATTAAAGTATTGTTTCTATGATATTTTTTAATTACCCAATTCACCCCCCTCTTGGGTATTTCACTGAGCTAACAATTAATAATTCTAATTTATTTATAAATGGTAAAATATTTGGTATAGAATTCTCTATAGGAAAAATCAAGTGGTGGCCCTTGAAAATCGGGCCATTACAAAGTGGTATCAGAGCAGGTTTGCGACCACCCTAAGTTTGGAATATGATACCCATTGTTCATAATAAGTTAAAAAATTCTGGAAAGATAGATACTTGGGAAATAGAAATAATGAACAAATGTGACTTTACATTCGATATTAAACTCAAAACACATGAATAGAAACAATATTTAATCAGAATGACAATGATATCATGCTACTTTTGAAGAAAGTAACAATCACGGATTTTTGTTCATGACAAAACGAAGGAGGCACCTTCTCTTTTGTTAGATAAACCTTTTCCCTTCGTCGTTTACACCTTCCACTACCTTTATAGGTCTCTCCCAATTTTGATAGCCGTTACTTATCTCCTTCATGACCCCTCCCCCCCCCCAAAAAAAAAAACATTTACAATACTCCTACTCCGCAGAAATTATTAATTACGGATTGCCCATTAGAGATCCCTCATAACCACAACTAGATTTTATGTTTAATCGTGATCTTAATATCATTAAAGCCTTTGACCACTGTGGTGTTGGCTTAATCAAGTGTTTTTGACTTTTCACTTCCCCATGCGCTTAAATGAACCTTTATATATATTCTCAATTGTTTTATCTTTTTTGGGTAAAGGGTTATTTTCCTCTTGAAAATTGTTCCTTTAAAGATTTCCTTGAAGATTTGGGGCTTTATGGTTTTCTTGTAATGTATATTTTGACGTTCCTTGTGTTTGTTTAATAAAATCCCCTTCATGCCGATCAATTCCTTTTTAGTTTTTTTAAGAATTACTTTATTAATCAGATGACTTATGAAAAATAATATACATTAGTAATTAATTAATTTAGAATAATGAAGTAATCCCCATAATTTAGTAGTTATTAGTTTGAGTTTTGCTGCATAATGATTTTGATAGAAAAATTGTTTCGTGATCGATATCTTTGCATTTAAATTTAAGTTGATATCTTGACTTTTTGGTTGGCTTATTTGTGAACATTTGGATTATGGTATTCATTACCAATAGTAAGTTAAATAAGTTTTGGTGGACGTCATGTTAGTCGTGGACCATAGGATTTATTGTTGAATTAAAAAGACCAATTTAAAAATTGTTTACTGTATTTTATATAAATTATCAAATTATATTTTTGTATTAAATTATGGAGAAAAAAAGGTGTTGACGGAAATGAACAGTTTTATGATGTTATATGAATTAAGTAAAATTTTAAAAGGTGAAAAATAATTTTTATTATCTTGCTATGCCATAGTCGTCTCGTCAGAAAGACATGTCCTAAGAGATGTGGTTGGTCCTTACAGAAGGGTATGTCCTATAGGACGTATGTTGATATATTGTTGAGACATGACAGGAGGACAAGTCTTACATGTTATTGACTATATTGTTGATATGTTAAGACCTGTCAGGAGGGCAAGTCCTGCAGGTAGTTGATTATGTTATTGATGTAGTATTTTATATCATCATGTTGACTCTTACCATTGGAGATATTGAATAACCCTGACACTGATAGCCACCTTAGATGACACAGTTGTATAGGTTATGGTACTGTCGTAACTTCTGATCATGAGGTGAAATGATCCTATAGCTAGTAGAAAAATATGTGTGTAATATTTCATTATATATCAAAATAATTCAATTGGTAAATTTAAATGCATCATTTGATTGTAATGGTAGTCATAGAATTTTATTTTGGCTTAGTGTGCGATTATATTTATATTATATTTTGAAAAGTAGTGTTTGATAAATATATTTGATCCATAAATTTTTTTATATTATGAAGACAACGTGTGCATTGTCTTCTATGTAAATTATCAAATTATATTTTCGTACTAAAATGTGAAAAGAAAATGTTTGTTAAAATAGACGCTTTTATAATGTTATGCGGATCAAGTATTTTTTTAAATGTGAAAATGAGTTTTTATTATCCGACTATGCCATAGTGTGATCCCGACAGAAGAGCATGTCCTGCGGAATATTGTTAGTCTTAATAAGAGGGTATGTCCTGTAGGACGATATATTATGACCTGAAAGGAGGGCAAATCCTGCAGGTGGTTGATATCTGTTGTTGTTGTTGTTGACGATGATGATTATCATCATATGATAGTTTATACTACGTGTTGGCTCCTACCATTGGAGATATTAAATGGCTTTGACACTGATAGTTATCTTAGATGAAACAGTTGGATAAGTTACAGTACCGTTATAACTCCCAATCGTTAGGTAAAAGATCCTATGGCTGGCAAGAAAATATGTTATTTTATTATATATTAGTGAATTGACCAGTTGATTTAAATTCGGTTGTTCTGTTACGATGATATTTTTATTGGGGTTTGGATACTGCCTAGTGTGACTATATTTTATTGGAAAGTGAATTTTAATAAAAATACTTGATCCATAATATTCTTTTATATTATGAAGACAGTACATCAATAAAATATTCAGATATATATTGGTCCACTACTAGTATTAGTTGGAGTCGGAGTGTGGGGGCATTGTGAGACGATTAAAAGTCAATTGTTATTTGGAAATGTTAATTTGAATTTTTGAGATTAATTGGTATTTTAGAAATTCAATTGGGGGCTTTATATAATATTTTTATATATATTTTACGTGAGTATTGAACTCGTTATATTAATTGACTTTGGAGACGTAATTATATGTTTGAGACGTATTTATGTGTTTTAAGACGCATTTATGTGGTTGAGACATATTTATGTGTTTGCGATATATTTACATGTTTCTAGATATATTTATGCGGTTTGGACTATATTTATGTATTTCGAGACGTATTTATGGGATTGACACGTGTTTATATGTTTCAAGATGTATTTATGTGATTAATACGTACTTATGTGTTTTGAGACGAATTTGTGCGGTTAAGACACATTTATGTGTTTTGGGATGTATTTATGTGGTTTGGGACGTATTTGTATATTTGAGGGGTATTTATGTGTTTTCAGACGTATTTCAAAAAATCCATTATTAGAAGTTTGGATTGTGTTAACATTTATGGAAAAAAGTTTACGAGCTTATTGGAATTTCGATGTGGATATTAGAAATAATTATTTTTAGTCTTACAGGATAGTCCACGAGGAATTTGGGCTATCTATTGGTTATGATATTAGCTGCGATATGTTGGATAAAATTGATTAATGCTGGTTATGGGATACGGCAGTGGACTTGAAAAGTCATATCAAGTGGAAAAATTAATGAGGTTGTGGACCTGTTAGAATTGAGATAGACTCAATTCAGTGAGGCTACTGTGATATTTTAGAGGTATATTGTTATTTATTACTACTTTTATCAGAATGGCACAACATGAGTGTGGTGGTAACTTCCGGTTATTATTGGTTAACTGAGAGCAACTAGTACGGTGCGATTATGAATTATTACTGTTTTGAACAAAATTTCGAGGAGAAAATTTATTTAAGGGGGGTAGATTGTAATACCTCGAGAAATTTATATTTTGAAAATATTATTTTATATAAGTCTAATATTTTTGGGAACTATTTTGTAAATTTGTGGTATAAATATATATTTGATAATTTTTGAATTAAATGTTAAATATATATATATATATATATATATTTGTAAAATATTATTTTATATAAATCTAGTATTTTTGGGTTGTTTTGTATATTATGAAAATTTATAATAAATATTTGATAATTTTGGGGAGATAAGTATAATTATTGAGTTTAATATAAATTATTTTATAATTGCGAGGTGTTAAGCATAATTTTTCAAAAACTTAATATCTAAGTAACGTGTTTATTGCCATAAAATTAAAGAAGAAAAAAAAAATAGAAAAAGAAAGAAAAATTATGGTCACAAATTTATTCATATAAGAGATAATTGTCAGTTATTTTAAACAAATTATGATTATCATTATGGATAGATCATGAAGCCCTTATATATATATATAGACACATGCATATTAGAAGGATTTTTTTGTTGTTTGGGCGAGAAAAAAAAAAAAAAAGATAAAAAAAAAAAAAAAAAAAATTTATATTCTTGTTCGAATTTCAGCATTGGATTTGAGTTAGAATTTCCAATTCTTTTAATATATGTATTTAATTTCTCCCTGTATTGTGTAGTTAATGCTTGTACCGTTATAATTGTTATTTTTCATGAAATATTTATGAATACATCCTGTATACATGATATTTTGACCGTCCCACAAAAAAAAAATAAAAAAAAAAAGGAAAATGAAATAGAAAAAAAAAAGTGTGAAATTGGAAGAAGAAAAATGGGACTGAAATTGAAAGAATGCAAAATAAAGGGAGTGAAGTGAAAGAGGAAAAAATCTGAAATAAGGAAATAGGGTGGAAGTGAAAGAAGAGAAAAATGGAAGGAAAAATTGTGAATAGAGAAAAGTGTGGGACCCCCTCTTGGGGTCCAAACCGTAAGAGAGAAGAGAGAAAGAAAGAGAGAGAGGGATGAAAGAGAGAGAAATCAGAGAAAGATAGAGAGAGAAGAGATGAGAGATGGTGGGAGGAGAGAGAGAGAGAGAGGAAAGAGAGAGAAAGGAGAGAGAGAGAGGACAAAGGAGGTGGGCCTCCCGCAGCCCAAAAAAAAAAAAAAAAAAACGTTGCCACATGTCAGTGCCTGCTGTTGCGGCGGATGGGCGCGTGATTTCACACACTCGTCTATCCAGAACCTTCCTTTGTGGTTCTTTTTACAATTCTACCATTTCCTAGTCCAATTTGGACTGGGCTTTGGCGGCCAGACCTAGTTTTAGAGTTTCCTAAAGTGTTTTTCACACCCGATCTTCTCCTATAAATAAGACTCTCCTCCTCCTAGTTTATTCATTCAAAAATTAAGAGGAGTCACCCCCTTTAGAAGAGTGATTCTCGAAACCTTTTCGGGAAGTTGTCTGTGTGAGAGGAAAGCCCGAGTATTGAGATTCTTAGCCTATAATAGGTATGGTTTTTTTTTTTTTTTTTTTTTCCAGTTTATTTAAATATTTCGATGGTTTAAATTCTTGCAAATTTTATTTATTTATTTATTGTCGTCCGATCACTCAATGAAAAACGCCAGGGCGAGGTTCGCTATTCTCAATCTGAACCTTTAAGCGTTTAGACGATGACACCCATTGTTTTTTATTTATTTTATTTCTGTATTATTTTGTTTCATTTACAAATAAAAATAAAAAGAAAAAGAAAAGTCGTCCAATGATCCGATGAAAACGCCGGGACGGGTTTCCCTTAACCCTGAGCATGAGGTGAATGATGTTTTTATTATTAATGTTGTTGCATTTGATTTTTTTTTTTTATTTTTTTATTTTTTTCCTCTTATCAAAA
Organism: Eucommia ulmoides; assembly: GCA_016647705.1. NCBI lineage: Eukaryota > Viridiplantae > Streptophyta > Magnoliopsida > Garryales > Eucommiaceae > Eucommia > Eucommia ulmoides. Next base: position 3,441,231 of record CM028338.1, read on the forward strand.
CCCTAAGAAATTAAAAAAAAAAAAAAAAAAAATTCAAAAAGGAGAAAATTAAAAATATTTTATTGGTAGAAATTAATCCTTATGAACCTTAAGTTAAATTCGACGATCCGATAAATCATGGGAGAGTTTTCCGTGGCCTCGTTTTCATTCCCTGACCCGAGTGGAATTTAGAAATGAACAGTTATAATAAATCTCTTCCCTCGATAAATTTTTTGTGAGATTTCGTTTATATTTCGGAAAAATTAATTTCACCTAAATTGTTTCCACAAAACGTCCCTTAATTCTCATATCCATAGAATTTGAAGGAATTTCAAATCGAGAGTTCTTTAAATTAATCGAGCAAACTTAAAATTTTTTTTTTTTTTGCATCCATCTAGCATATTTACTCGTTGCACTATTTAGACAACATGTTTAGTACACTTTCACCACTTACACTTTTCATTCATTAAATTAAATCATTTATTTTTTTTATTTAGTGACTAAAAAAAATAAAAATTAGATGTAGTTTTGCATTCATATTTTCAAATCTCATTTTTCTATTTTTAGTTTGCCTATTTAAATTGAAGAAGTCTCTCGAAAACATACATAAAACCCCCCGGGGACCATCCTTATCGAATCTTTAATATTCAATAAGAGGTTATACCGGGGGAACATTCAAAAAATTCAAAAACTTGCCCCATCTTATTTGTGAAAATACCAAAAAATATTTTATAAGAATGGAATGATTTCAAAATAAATTAGATGTAGTTTTGCATTCATATTTTTAAATCTCATTTTTTTATTTTTAGTTTGCCTATTTATATTGAAGAAGTCTCTCGGAAACATACATAAAATCCCCCGGGGACCATTCTTATCGAATCTTTAATATTCGATAAGAGGTTATACTGGGGGAACATTCCAAAAATCCAAAAACTTGCCCCACCTTATTTGTGAAAATACAAAAAAATATTTTATAAGAAATGAATGATTTCTAAATAAAATAAAACATTCGAACTAAACTAATTGGACTTAAGGTGCCGTTTTCGGACGGGTGTCTTGGGATGCCTAACACCTTTCTCGAGCATAATCAACCCCCGAGCCTTTAAGTGAATCTTTAGTTTGACTTTTTTTTTTTTTTTTTTTTTTTTTTTTTTTTTTTTTTTTTAAGTCAATTTAAATTGTTTTTTAAAAATTCGGTACCCTAGCACACCATTTAAACCTAATGCTAGGTGGCGACTCCTTATTTGTTAAAAAACGACCAAAGTATATTTTGAGAAAATTGGCACTTTAAAAACCCCTCTCTCTTTACACTATTAATTATTATTTATTATTTTTTCCTTTTCGGAACAACAGGGTGCGTCAGCTGGCGACTCCGCTTTGAAGTATTAGAGGGTCGAGCCTAATATGTCCAAATAAGTCCAACTATTTTATGTCTGAATGTTATATTTTATTTTGTTAACTTTTCTTTCTATTTTTTGTAAATAAGTTGTGATGTTTATTTCTTTTCCTTTCTTTCTTCTCTCTCGGGCTCTTGTATTGTTATAAACCCTCCGACACCAGTATGGTCGTCTTATATCCGTATTATCCCCTTAGGATTCTATGAAGTAAGACGGGGGGGTTTCATACTTGATAGATTGATGTTGTCTTAGGAAGCCTTCAAAACCAAACGAGTTCAAAATTTTTAATATCGACTAAGTAACGAAAGAATTTTTATAAATCATTATCTGTTTTGATCGGTCGTTATCAGAATTGAAAACAACTCGGATGGGTTTTAAGACTACCTAAGACCCACGTGGACTAATGAATGGGTTTGTTGTAAGAACAGGACGAGGTAAGAAAATTGGTCCCAGAAAAGCAATTATGGTTCCCCCCATCCGAAGTCTGATCTTTACTCGCAGCCGGGCCTGGACTCACTCCAGGATGACATTAGAAAACAATCCTGAATCTCCCCCGTGCGGCCCAGATGGCTCGTATGCAAGAAACCATTGACATGCTGAGGGAAATGATCAACGAACTTAGCCGGCCTCAGGAGGCGCCTGCTCCCCCGTCTAGTAGAACTCCCGTGACTGAATCACCAAATGGAAACCCTCCAAGTGTCGAGATGGAGAACTCCGTGCCGAATTCGAACTATGCTGGCCCAAACTTCATGGGATCAGTCTATTATGGACCCCAGATGGGCCCTCATTCTTTCGCCTATGGAGCACCAGTATACCCTAACCAGGGGCATATCTATCAGGCTCCACCCGAAGGTTCGCCCCCCTCCCCCCCCCCCCCTCCCCCGGTAACCCAGATCTTCATCCACCCGGAGAGGGTCGTTGCTCCGCCGAATGATCCAAATGCTAATCGATCGACCCCGACCGTTGAAACCACAAACAGAAATGAAGATGGACCTCCTCCATCCTGGGTTCTAAAAATGGAGAAATTGGAGAAAACCATAGAAGAACTAAAAAGAGAGAAGCCATCTAGAAAAGCGGCGTACAAAGAGCTATTAGTACCACCCCGGGTGGTGCATTCGAAAAATTTTGTAGTTCCAGAATTCACGAAGTATGATGGTACTGGCCGCCCAGAATGGCATGTCAGTATCTACATGGAGGAGTTGGGAGTTCATGCTCGGAACGAAGACCTTTGCCTGAAAATGTTCCGGTGATCATTGAAAAGATCGACTCTTAGTTGGTACATGACCTTAGACCTGGCACAGATTAAGACATTCGAGGATTTAGTAGAGGCTTTCTGTGAATAGTATGTATACAACAAATATGTTGCACCAGACTGTAATACCCTTCACCAGATAGTGAAGAGAAAAGGTGAAAGCTTTCGAAGGTATACTGCCCGCTGGAGGGAAGAAGCTGCCAAAGTTGTCCCTAGGCTGAGCGAGGAGGCTCAGTTGGAGATATTCAATTCAATCCAGACATCGCCGTTCTATTGAGATCTATCGAGCATGGTAGTGACTTTCTTCGGCGATGTGATCAAGCAAGCTGAGGTAATAGAAGAAGGAATAAGAAACGAAAAGATTGAAGGGACTTCGCCCGATCTGACTAGGAGGTTAGCCCTGCCAAAGAAGAAGGAGAATGAAGTAGCCGTTATTGTTTTCCCCCCAGTAAACCCATCACCAGAACTACTCCCAAGCTTCCCATCCCAAAAACTACCCAAACTAGAACAACTAATATCACAACTACCTTCCTTAAAATCGCCAAAACCAACATTATCCTCGGAACCAATCCTATTCCCAAATCCATCCACGCTATTACCAAAACATGCCTCCCCCTTACGAAAACCACTCTCCCCAGTATTATCCCCAAGCCTACCAAGTACTATCTTACCATACATATCAGCCAAACCTGAACACCCCGCCTCAAATTCCTAACCACACCCTCAGGCCAAAAACCCAATACCACCAAGGCTCTCTACCTCATGCTACCGGGGAAAACTTTCGGAACGATGACAAAGAGCTACTAGACCTTCCGATCTCCATTACCGAGTTGTATCAGAATTGTTTGAAGCATGGGATGCTAACACCCCTTCCATTCTATGAAGTTAAACCTAGGAGTAAAACAACTTCTTCAAATGCTTTCTGTGAATACCACTCGAGAACGAGAGGACAAGCGACCGAGCAGTGGTTTCAGCTAAAGGACAAGATCCGGGAGTTCATACGGACATGAGCCATCACATTTCCTAAAAAACCTGAGACCGATACGCCAAACTGTCAGCAGAATCCATTGCCTAAACACGCCTCCTCAAGAAGTGGCGTCAATCTAATTTTCACAGAGGAGGTTGAGGAAGAAGTTGATGTGATCGATATCGATGGTGTCTGTTTGCACCCGAAGGTTCTCGATGGAGGGTTCGAATTATATCCAGAAAGGGTAGCCGAAAAACTGGAGAAATCTTTAGTTCTGTCTTTCCCGATCCAAAAGCCGGCGAAAAATCTCAATAAGGTCCCGTGGAATTATGAGATCATCGCTAAATCAGGAGAAGGAGAAGAATTTCCAATCTCAGCAGGAGAAACTGATGGAATCACTTGGTCTGGAAGGGTGTATACACCACAAGATTTGATCAGGGTTCCTGTGAGGGAACCAAGAGGGGCTCTGAAAAATTCAGTGTTAGAACAGGAGGCTCACGACTTCTTAAAGGCAATAAAGAAGTCAGAATACAAGATAGTGGAACAACTCAGCAAAGCGTCGACGTAAATCTCGATGCTCTCACTACTCCTGTCCTCAGAAGTACACAGATAAGCATTACTGAAAGTCCTATATGAAGCCCATTTGCCTAGCACAATCCCTCCGAAAACGTTTGTCACTCTGGTCGAGCAGGTTTTAGGATCTAACACCATCACTTTCACTGATGACGAGATTGACGAAGAAAGAACAGGTCACAACAAGTCCCTGAATATCACGGTTGAAAGCCACGAAATGTTCATAGCTCGGGTGTTGGTTGACAATGGCTCAGCATTGAATATCTGCCCTTTGTCGACATTGGAAGAAATGGAGATAGATTTGTCATAGATTCGACCGTAAAAAATAATTATCAAGGCTTTCGATGGGGCCAGGAGAGATAGCATTGGAGAGATTGACCTACTAATTGAAGTTGGCTCAATCCAGTTCAAAGTAAAGTTTTAAGTGCTCGAAATACTTGCTTCATACAACTTGTTGTTGGGGAGGCTGTGGATTCATAATGCCAGGACAGTGCCTTCGTCCCTACACTAGAAGATCAAGTTCATCATTCACAACACACTGTATGTGATCAAAGCCGATTCGAATATTGCACCCTTCCATCAAGCGATAAGCCGATATGTCCCATTAGTAAATGAGAAAAAAGGAAATGAGAAGATTAAAGCCTCTTATCATGTGTTCGACGTCGCAAATGCTACTTTTGTGAAGGAAGGAGGATGCGAGTTGGCACCGTCATTATCTAATACTGTAGCATTTGTTGCTAAAGAGATGAGGTCTTTGGGATGTATCCCCGGGAGAGGACTGGGAAAGAACCTGGACAGAATTATAGAGCCAATATAAGTCAAGGAGAAGAGGGGGGAGATTTGGGTTGGGATAGATCCGACAAGGGCAGATAGTGCAAAATTTTTCTGAAAGAAGAGGGACTGATTCTCGGACAACCAGCCAATGAAAATTCTACATATCCGGGTCACCTTCCCCTATCTGGCAGAAACCATCAACGATGGAGAGGAGACTGTAGGATTCAAGTTACACCTTGAGAAAGTGCTGATTGAGGAAGTTGTGAATGTAATTCTGGGAAAGGAGGCAAGACCAAGTCATGGATCCGATATTTGAACCAAAGGGAGTGAAAAACTACAGAATTAGGATTCTTATTTCCTCCTGGTTCGCCGAGCTTTTCGGTAAAATTGGGAAGATTTTCTGTACTCACCCTTCCATTCAGCTAGCCTTCTGGATGGAAAGGGATTTTGCTTTGTAATGGTTTTTCTTGAAATTTAATGAATGTAATTCTGTTTTATTCAATCTATGGTCTAAAATGTTGAAATTTTACTCTTTTAGGTTGCCTAAGTTACCAGTGTATGATGCATGCGATATAACTGAGCTAGCGTGTGATGAGTATGATTTTAATACAGAATCGGACCATAATCTGATGGGAGTGGAAACAAAAGATGACTCTTGCCAGCCAGACAATGGTGAAATTCGAAAAGCCTTTACGAAATTTGAAAACAAGCCGATTCCTAGCACTGACGAAACAGACTTGATAAATTTGGGGACCCTGGAGGAGTTGAAAGAAGTAAAGATTGGATCAGCCCTCACCGCTTTGGAAAAGAAAGAATTGACGATGCTCCTAGTTGCCTATCAAGATATTTTTGCTTGGTCCTACGATGACATGGTAGGGCTAGACAAAAGTATCGTAACCCATAAGCTGCCACTGAAGCCTGGGAGTGTGCCGATCAAACAAAAGTTGAGGCCTACTGTCAGCCTTGAGGTCAAAGAGGAGATCATGAAATAGTTCAATGCCCAAATCATCAAAGTTTGTAATTATAGTGAATGAATCTCAAATGTCATCCCAGTACCAAAGTCTTCGGGAAAAATCATAGTCTGCGTGGATCATCGTGATCTCAACTGGGCAAGTCTGAAAGATGATTTTCCACTGCCAAACATTCATATCATCATTGACAACACTGCGGGGGAGAAAGCTCTATTCTTTCGTCGATGGATTCCCTAGATATAATTAGATTCTAATGGATGAGAAAGATCGAGAAAAAATAGGCTTTACCACACCGTGGGAAGTATTTTGCTATAGGGTGATGCCTTTCGGTCTCAAAAACGCCGAGACAACTTACCAAAGAGCAATGACAACCCTCTTTCATGATATGATGCACAAGGAGATGGAGATATATGTGGTTGATATGATTATTAAATCTCAAGAGAATGAGGATCATTTTTGCCATTTGAAAAAGATGTTCGACAGACTTCGAAAATATTAACTCAAGCTCAATCCGGCAAAATGCGCTTTCGGGGTAACTTCCTAAAAACTTCTTGGTTTCATGGTTAACCGCTATGGAATCGAGATTGATCCTGCAAAGACGAAGGCCATTTGTGAGATGCCACCATCGAAAAATGAGAAGGAGATCTGAGGTTTTTTAGGCCGATTGAATTTCATAGCCTGATTCATCTTCCAGCTCAATGGCACTTGTGAGCCAATCTTCAAGCTACTTCGAAAGGAGAGTAACAGGCGATGGAATACAGATTGTCAGAATACCTTGGAGAAGATTAAAGCCTATCTAACCAACCCTCCAGTCCTAGTGCTGCCTCAGGAGGGGGTTTCGTTGTTGCTATATTTGTCAGTTCTTGACTCTTCAAAGAGAGCTATTCTTGGACAGCTCGATAAATATGGAAAGAAAGAACAAGCCATCTACTACCTCAGCAAGCGCTTTACGAAGTACGAGGATAATTACACCTTGTTGGAGAGGACCTGTTGTGCATTGGCCTAGTTTGCTCAGAGACTGCATCATTATATGCTCCCACTGACTACCTACTTGATAGCCAGGATAGATCCCTTAAAATACATCTTCGAGAAATCAATTATGTCAGGAAAAGTTGCAAAATGGTAGATGCTGCTAACGGAGTTCAATATCATCTACAAGACCCAAAAGTCAGTGAAGGGTCAGGCGATAGCAGATCAATTGGCTAGTTGTCCAGCCCAAACAGATCGCCAGCCTCTTGAGACGCTATTCCCTAACAAGTCGATTCATGCGATGGAGGAAAAAGATGAGGAAACAGTTTAGAAAATGTATTTCGATGGCGCCGTGAACTCTCAAGGGGCCGGAATCGGGGCCGTTCTGGTTTCTCCAAGCAAACAGTATTATTCAGTGGCTTCCAAGTTAAAGTTCCAGAGTACTAATAACCGAGCTGAGTACGAGCCATGTATTTTGGGACTCCAGTTGGCTGTCAACATGAAGATCAAAGAATTTCTAGTATTCGGGGATTCTAAGTTGATAATCAATCAGGTGACGGATAAGTATACCACGGGAGATCCGACCTTGATAGCCTATAACAATCACCTCCTGGAGTTGTGCGAGCGATTTACGATGATTGAATTTGAAAGCATACCGAGGCTCAAGAATGACTTTGCCGATGCTATAACTACCTTGGCGTCTATGCTCTCTATCACTTGGGAGGAGGATGATATCATTTCGGTGGCAATCCGAGTTCGGCGCTGACTGGCCTACTGTTTTCAACTTGAATTCGAACCAGCCAAAGATCCGTGGTACCATGACATAAAAAGCTTTCTGAAAAATCAAGAGTATCCAGAAGGGGCATCAGGTGTTGATCGAAAAACTCTCCGGAGGTTAGCTGGCCAATTCTTCCTAAGCAAGGAGACACTGTACAAACGTTCCCCTGATGAAAAAGGTCCGTGGTGGCATATGTTGACCCCACATGAGTGGCTTTATGCTCGCAAAGAAGATTTTGAGGACCGATCATTTTTGGCTAATGATGGAAAGCGATTGTGTGCAGTTTGTTCGAAGATGCCATAATTGACAGATTCACGTCGATCAAATCCATGTCCCACATTGGCAACTTCATTGCTTGGCGGCCCCATGGTCCTTTTCAATGTGGGGTATTGACATTATTGGAGAAGTTACCCCTAAGGCGCCGAGTGGTCATCGCTTTATTCTGGTGGCGATTGATTATTTCACCAAGTGGGTAGAGGCTGTCTCCTTGGCTCGAGTGACTCAAAGGACAGTAACTCTGTTCGTTAAAGAAAATATTGTGTTGAGATACGGTTTGCCGCAAGTACTGATAACCGACAATGCTAAAAACCTGAAGGGCTTTGAAAATACAGGAAATATGTCAGCAGTTCAAGATCGAGCACAGAAACTCAACGCCTTACCGCCCAAAGATGAATGGAGCAGTGGAAGCCGCCAATAAGAATATAAAGAAAATCCTCCAGAAGATGATTGATAACTATAAAGAGTGGGATGATATACTGCCATATGCTTTGATGGCTTACCGAACTTCGGTTCGGACCTCGACAGGGGCAACCCCCTACTCTTTGGTTTATGGCACAGAAGCGGTGATACCGGTTGAGGTGTAAATTCTATCTCTGCGAGTGCTCATGGAGGCCAAGCTTGATGAAACTTAATGGGTACAATAAAGGTTGGACCAACTTTGTTTAATCGACGAAAAGCGGCTAACAACGATATGCCATGGACAATGTTACAGACAGAGAATTTCCAGAGCTCATGATAAATGGGTACGCCCCAAAGTCTTCAAGGTCGGTGAGTTGGTATTGAAGAAAATCTTTTCTTTCCAAAATGAAGCTAAGGGCAAGTTCGCGCTAAATTGGGAGGTCCTTTCGTTGTTCACAAGATTTTGCGCGGTGGAGCATTGATTATCCAGGAAATAGATGGTGATGTATTTCCCGAGCCTCTAAACTCGGATTCTGTAAAGAAATACTTTGCCTAATAAATACATTTCTTTTCCAAGTAAGTTTATTTCGATTTGTGATTATCTATTTCTTAAAAAAAAAAAGAAGGGTACGGCTCGAACATGGTGAAAACTCGAAAGAGCGCTATGAAAAGAATGTAGGGACTGTGACAAAAAAAAAAAAAAAAAAAGAGAGAGAGAAAAAAGGGTACGGTTTGAACATGGTGAAAACTCGAAAGAGCGCTATGAAAAGAATGTAGAGACCATGACCAAAAAAAAAAAAAAAAGACAGTTAGATCGCTCTGGGGTCCATTTTCGAAATTTTCACTATGGCCGACTTTCATTGACCGTAAAAAAAAATTCGTGTTTGGAACTTGATGGATTCGAGCAGAGTTGAAATTTGTGAAAAAGAACATCAAATATGACTCAAATTTGCATTGAAATCATACTTGTCAGACAATCCGGCTTGGAATCTCGTAGTCAACATATCTGGTGATGAAGGTATCTGTTTTAGTAAAGTTTTGCAGGATTTAAAAAAAAAAAAAAATACAAAGCAAGTAGTAGTATATAATTCCCCTAATATTGAGGATGTCCGACAGAAGAGAGGAAATGAGAATTGGCAGGTGTAGAGAAATAAAAGTTGGTTGTCCAGAACTAGACTTTGTCAGTTGCCCAGAGAAACCTCCAGAAGGTGCACCTCTAAAATTGACGGAAAGATGAGATGGAAGAATATCCCAATACTGTCCCGTGAAAGTCAAGCGCCGTTAGTCAAATGATTGCGACGAAAAAGGGGAAAATGGAATTGTGAGTCGTCAAAGATAACAAATTTCAGACTAAATTTTTATATTTGTCCTTTACAGGGATCTCAAAGGGACTAGAAGTATGGATTTTCCTATCACTAGGACTTGTTATCTTCCAGCTCGAGTTGGAGACTCTTATTGCAAAAAACTCAGAAGCTCTAAATGAGCATTCAAGTATACGTTTTGCCCTAAAAATGGGCATTTAGTGAACTACGCTAGACCTAATCCTCGGCATAATGCTAAGATACGTAGGCAACCTATAAAGGTTCGGTAATCCGAGAGCGGCCCCAGCCAAAGGCTGGGGCATATTTTATATCTTTACTCTCTCATTTTGCCCAGCCACAAGTTGGGACATATTTTATATCTTTGAATTTTCTTTTGTCCCCAGCCAAGTGGTTTGGGGCTTAAGTCATTTTTTATTTACTCTAAACGATCCTCTAAACGGATAATTGTTCGTCATGTGTATCGTCATGAGTTTTTTTTTCATTACTCTAAACGATCCTCTAAACGGACAATTGTTCGTCATGAGTATCGTCACGAGTCTTTTTTTTTCATTACTCTAAACGATTCTCTAAACGGACAACTGTTCGTCATGAGTATCGTCATGAGTCATTTTATTTTTTCTACTTTTGAAAATTCGCTTTGAAAAATAAGAAGATCAAAATGACGCGGTCTTTTATCTTTATCAAGCAAGTGGAACTTGCATAACAAAGAGAGGCAGCTGTAGACACGATATTTTGATCGTCCCACAAAAAAAAAAAAAAAAAAAAAAAAATGTGTGAAATTGGAAGAAGAAAAATGAGACTAAAATTGAAAGAATGCAAAATAAAGGGAGTGGAATGAAAGAGGAGAAAATTAGAAACAAGGAAATATGGTGGAATTAAAAGAAGAGAAAAATGGAGGAAAAAATTATGAATAGAGAAAAGTGTGGGACCCCCTCTTTGGGTCCAAACCGTAAGAGAGAAGAGAGAAAGAGAGAGGGGGAGGAGAGAGAAAGATCAGAGAAAGAGAGAGAGAGAGAGAGAGAGAAGAAATGAGACATGGTAGGAGGAGAGAGAGAGAGAGAGAGAGAAATCAGTGAGAGAGAGAAAGGGGTTGGGCCTCGCCTGTGGTCAGTCGAAATAGAGAGAGAGGTAGGAAATAGAGAGAGAGGGCAAAAGAGGTGCCCCATCGGCGCCTGTTGACTTGTCGTAGAAAAAAAAAAAAAACGTTGCCACGTGGCAGCGCCTACTGCTGCGGCAGATGGGCACGTGATTTCACGCGCCCGTCTATCCAGAACCTTTCTTTGTGGTTCTTTTTACAATTCTACCCTTTCCCAATCCAATTTGGACTGGGCTTTGGCGGCCAGACCTAGTTTTAGGGTTTCCTAAAGTGTTTTTTACACCCGATCTTCTCCTATAAATAGGACCCTCCTTCTCCTAAATTATTCATTCAAAAATTGAGAGGAGTCACCCCCTTTAGAAGAGTGATTCTCAAAACCTTTTCGGGAAACTGTTCGCGTGAGAGAAAAACCCGAGTATCGAGATTCTTGGCCTAGAACGTGTATGGTTTTTTTTTTTTTTTTTTTTTTTTTTCAGTTTATTTAAATATCTCGATGGTTTAAATTCTTGCAATTTTTATTTATTTATTGTCGTCCGATGACTCGATGAAAAATGCCAGGACGAGGTTCCCCATTCTCAATCTGAACATTTAAGCGTTTAGATAAGGACACCCGTTGTTTTATATTTATTTTATTTTTGTATTTTTTTTTGTTTCATTTACAGATAAAAATAAAAATAAAAAGAAAAGTCGTCCGATGATCTGATGAAAACGCCAAGACGGGTTTCTCTTAACCCCAAGCGTGAGGTGAAGGATGTTTTTATTATTTATGTTGTTGCATTTGATTTTTTTTATTTTCCTGCATTTTTATTTTTGTTTATTTTATTCCTCTTATCAAAACCCTAAGAAATTAAAAAAAAAAAAAAAAAAAAAGAATAAATAAAAATAAAAAATATTTTATTAGTAGAAATTAATCCTTATGAACCTTAAGTTAAATCCGACGATCCGATAAATCGTGGGAGAGTTTTCCCTGGCCTCGTTTTCATTCCCTTACCCGAGTGGAATTTAGAAACGAACGGTTTTAAGAAATCTCTTCCCTCGATAAATTTTTCGTGGGATTTTGTTTAAGTTTCGGAAAGATTAATTTCACCTAAATTATTTCCGCGAAACCTCCCTTAATTCTCATATCTATAGAATTTGAGGGAATTTCAAATAGAGACTCCTTTAAATTAATCGAGCAAACTTAAAATAATTTTTTTTTTGCATCCATCTAACATATTTACTCGTTGCACTATTTAGACGGCATGTTTAGTACAGTTTCACTACTTACATTTTTCATTCATTAAATTAAATCATTTTTTTTTATTTAGTCACTAAAAAATAAAAATAAAATTAGATGTAGTTTTGCATTCATATTTCAAATATTATTTTTCTATTTTTAGTTTACCTATTTAAATTGAAGAAGTCTCTCGGAAACATACATAAAACCCCCCGGGGACCATCTTTATCAAATTTTTAATATTCGATAAGAGATTATACCGGGGAAACATTCCCAAAATCCAAAAACCTGCCCCACCTTATTTGTGAAAATAACAAAAAATATTTTATAAGAAGAGAATGATTTCAAAATAAAATAAAACATTCGGACTAAACTAAGTAGACTTAATTTGACATAAGGTACCGTTTTCGGACAGGCATCTTGGGGTACCTAATACTTTCTCTGAGCGTAACCGACTTCTGAGTCTTTAAGTGAATTTTTGGTTTGATCGTGTTTTTTTTTTTTTTTTTGTCATTTTTTGTTTTACTTAGACCTTTTAAATTGTTTTCTAAAAATTCGGTGACTTAGCACACCATTTAAACCCAATACTAGGTGGCGACTTCTTATTTGTTAAAAAACGGCCAAAGTATAGTGTTGAGAAAACCGGTGCTTTAAAAAACCCTCTCTCTTTACACTATTAATTATTATTTATTATTTTTTCCTTTTCGAAAAAACGGGGCGTGTCACATCCTATGTGAAAATTATGTGAGATACATGTATTAGATGGTTTAAAGTCTATTGCAGTGTCAGTGAGAACGGAACGACGCCTGAAATTTTATTTGAATTTCTATTTAATTTGTAATAATTATATTTGTTATTCAGTGTTGTAAAATTGACTCGATAAATTGATAATTAAAAATTATCGCCGTAGTTTATAAAATTTATCAAATTTTAATAAAATAGAGAATAATATCAAATTTATCAAGTTTTATTAATTGAGGTTTACAACAGTTTGATTGCAGTGAATTGAGGTTTACAACAGTTTTATTAATTGGGATTTTCAATAATTAATATGAACTTTAACCACAATTATAATAGGTTATTATAATTGTTGCATTAATAAACTGTTGACATGATAGTTAACAATTTATATTATAATAGTTTATTAATAGTTAATTTTGTTTAGCCACATTTAAAGTATTTAAAGTATTTACTTCCAAATTGTAGTTTCTTCATGATATTCCATGATATATTGATATTTAAATTACACTTGCAATTGGAATTCAAAATTTAAAATATTTTTATAAAACGAATTATTGATTACTTGTCGCCATCGCATTGCAAAATTTATTAAATTTTATAGAATAAATATTGGTCGTTCGGTTTTAGGTTTCATTCTTTAAGGGGAGAAACCGCGTGACGGCCCTGGAAAATCGAGCCGTTACAGAATGGTATCAGAGCGGAATTATTAATAATTCTAATTTATTTATAAATGGTAAAATATTTTGGGTAGAATTCTCTATAGAAGAAATCAAGTGGTGACTCTGGGAAATTGGGCCGTTACACCTTGAGACCCAGAAGTTTAGTATGTAAATGTCTTGCATACATATTATGCAAGGTGGACCATACATCATAGGATGTTGCAACTGAAATAACCAGCGGAACAACCTCGTCAGAGAGAGATGCGACTGAGGCACCACGAAACAATTGATCCTGCCAATTCCAAAATTCAGAAGTTGTTTGGTGCGGCATGGGAGGATTGACGATGTAACCGGTGAAGCCATATCCAATTAGAAGCGAACGCCACTGAGTGTACTAGTTTTGATAGTTCGACGGTGTGAGCTTGATAGGAGCTTGAGCTGCAACATTTATAGCGAGAATATGTGTTTCTGGTGTAGTGGTATTGGGAGAAGGAAAAGGTATGGCAAAAGAGGTGCTGATGGTGGCTGGGTTTGGGCAGATCTGATGAGTGGGTGGTGGGAGAGTCGGTGTTTGGAATGGATGAGATGAGATTGAATGGATGGACATAGTAGCAGGCTGCAGGGTAGGGAAGGAAGGAACTGGTGCAAAGAATGATGGGAGTGATGAACTAGAATTTGGTTGGATCATCGTTAATGGTGGAATATATAGAAGAAGTGAGATTACCGATTTCCATGGGGGGGTCAGGGGTGGTAGATGAGGTCTCTTCCATGAGGAAAACCAGGAAAAAAAAATTAGGGTCGTTTGGTTAGGGCTCTGACACCATAAAAGATTACAGAAAAAGGAAGGCTCAACCTTTATTAATAGAGATATTCAATATTTATATAATGGAGAGATGAGTAAGAGAAAAGAAACACAAAAGTAAATAAGAAAACTATACATAAGTTTGGAAACGATCATTAAGAGAGGACGACAGACATTGTAGGAATAGAAAACATTCCTAATAAATCCCGCTGTAATATATAAAATTATTATAATTTTTTCATATAAAAAATTATAATACGATTTTTGAACTCAAATTTTCTGTGAAATTATAGTAAGATTTTTTAACTTAATTTTTCTGTGAAATTATAATACGACTTTTGAAACTTATTATTGTAGCGCGTGAACTACATTGTCCAAATACATAGATGACATAGATTAAAATTTTAATATTTTAATTTAAGACTATTATTGGATATGCACATGGTTTTAAGATTGATGTTGTTTAGTGGGGTTGACGTGGCTTCCCATTCTGACGACGTTGCCGTCGATATCACGTACGTACCCCACCTTCTGTCCCCATTCTTTCTCCTCTGGCTCACTCACCGCCGTCGCCCCACTTTCCACCGCCCTCTGATTAGAAAAAAAATAAAAATAAAAAATAAATTCAGCATGTTTATTAGAGTATATAAATTCGATAAAGAAAAAAATAAATAATAAGATTAATTATATTTTTGCCCCTATATGTTAACAACCTAGCATTTTTCCCACTTCTAATTATTAAATGTACTGAAAAATTAATATTTTTTAAATTTAAAAAATATTTCCAAGCAATTTTTATTTTTTTTAAAAAAGACAAAACTTCCCTTTATTCATATTTTTAATTAAAAAATATTTTAAAAAAATAAAAATTGGTGAATGGTCTAAAAGATTAAAATAATTATTATATATTTAGTAAAAAAAAATATTATAACACGTGAATTGCATAGACTAAAATTTTATTTTAATTTCAATAGTTGTTCACTCAAAAAAAAAACTTTCTAATACCTTTAAAATTAAATCTTATTATAATACTTAAAAGTGGAAGATAAGGCTTTAGAATGAAATATGACTAATCTATGCAATCTCCTTACTCTTATTAAATCAATGGTCAATATCTTCTCTTCTCATTACTAATAAGATTAAATGAATGAAAAACTACTTTAATTCAAATTAATAACATTGAAAAGAATAAAAAATTGCTTCCAATTCCAATTCTATACAAGTTAAAATTGAAAATAGAGGATAATCATGACATTTTATAATGTTTCAATAATATCTTTGTTTTCCCTTTCTTTTAGTTACGGGTAAAATTTTAAAATAAAAGAAATAAAATAAAATAAGTAATAAAAACTAATTAATCCTAAAATCATATAAAGTAATTATGCTGTATGTTAAAATAAAATAAGATTAAAATACGGGGGAGTAAAAGGTAATTAACGCTAAATGACATGAACTACCTTGTATGCAGCATCGACGTCGGAATAATCAAAACAAAGCTCCACCGGCTGTCTATCCTGACCGGTCCGGGGAATCTTGACCTCGCCGGTAATGTCATCGGTCTCGTGCTGGTGCGCCGGCGTAAAAGCTATCGTCGTCTGCCCACTCTCCAACTCCCCCCATCTATACAAGTATACCCACATTTCACCCATCAATAAAGAAAAAATTACACTTTTTGTCCTTAAAATATGGAAGGATGTCTATATAGATCTTAACATTTATCAAATTACACATTTGATCCCTCAAATTTCATATTTATTTCAATAAAACATTGTCAATGATTTTGAATGGAAAACTGATTCTTCTTCAGAAAGGTGAAGTTTGATTAGTGTTTCTGTTCTTATGTTTCTACTTCTTATAACTTAAGAAAATTTTATTTTCATTCTGAAATATTCTACGAATAGGAATCAACGTTACCATTAGGGTGATTAAGAATAATTTTATAAAAATAAATAGGAATCAACGTTCTTTTATTCTTTTATTTTTTAGATTCTTAAAAAAAATTAAGAAATAATTCAAAATTACTCTAAAAAAGTTGAGAATAAAAACACGTTTTTGTACAAAACAGAAATCAAAGAATAGAAACATTAACCAAACGGGGTTAGTTTCTCGATCTATTCCTAAAACCGATTTCTCTAAAACATCAAAAGAGAATCTAAATTATTTTTAAGAAAAATATCTTAAAAATGATAAAATGACAAAAATAATCTCTTCTAAAAATTTGATATTGAGCAAAATCATTTTTCGTCCAAAATCATTAACGGTATTTTTAATTTTAGCAAAATTAAAACAAATATGAAAAACAATATTTCATACTTCAAGGATCAAAAATGTAATTATTAAGCATGAAAAAAATTGACGATTTTTTAAAATTATTAAGCATGAAAAAACAAATTTGACGATTATTTAAAAGGAATCAAATATACAATTTGGTAAACCTCAACGTCCAAATAAACACCCACTCCATGCTTCAAGGACCAAAAATATAATTTTTCCATTAATACAAGAAACCCAAATAAATTACATAAACAACCCTGTAAGTTTAAGTTACCTATTAGATTCGTCCAGGCGACGAACAGTATAGCCAAAGGCCTTGGCGTAGAAGGCTACAGATTTGGGAACGTCTTTCGCGTATACCACTACGTAAGATAAAGCTGGGCTCAAAATTGTAGGCATTTTTTATTTTATTTTATTTTAATTTTTTTTTCCTTACCCTGTGTGGAATTAATACGAGGAAGATGAGGGGTTTGGGCTTATATTGCGGGTCATAGAAGTGTGTTTCTATTACACGTGGTTAAGAGAGTTGTTGTCGATAAGATACGTGGATGCTATGCATGGTTGGTACTTGGTGATGGGCACGTCAATCTTCATGCAGAATATGTGGAAAGATATGTCAAGACCACAATCCACGGACACTTTTGACTATATTTATTTTAGTGATTAAATTTATTGTATTCAATACATTAATTCACACTTAAATAAAATTTGTATTTATTTGGAGTGTGTAATTTTTTTAACATAATTGTATTAAATATAATTATAAAACACAATGAACATATAAGACAAAATATAATATTATTATGTTGAATATAACATTTGATGAGGATATTTTTTGGCATCACCGAGTCAGCACCATGACACTGGCCATATGTCCACCCTTACCTTGACGTAGCCACATTTAGGAATCTAAAGTATCATGCAGGAGTATACGCTGATCAGGGTTTCTTCCGTGAAATCTCCTTTACACCCAGGAAGAAGCAATGTGCCCTGCAGGAATGCTGCCGCCCAAAACTCTGTGTCGTGCCTCTAGACGGCCAATTTCAGGAACGTAGCCGTTTGTCTCAACCGGCTCATAATTTCAATCTGTTTCTCCTCTAGGACTCCACGAAACTCCGCTTTCCTCCACCAGCTCTTCTCCACTGGCCTAACAAAGGCCTGTGGGCTTTTGTAGAAGGGTGCGAAAGCCTAAGTCCAAAGATTATCTCCTAAACGCCCTGGATTATAGGCTAAGCACATGATTTACCCAACGTCTATATATATCAGGAATTATGCAAGTCCGAGTTACGCCTGAATCGCTAACGCTTAATCGCTATTTACATAGTTGAAATATTTTTATATCTTTTCTCTCTGAGTTCTTACTCTCACGCTCGAGGGCCTTTGCAGGGACAAATCTCGGCTCAGGCTTGTGCAAGTTCAACTCTCTGAGGAGTAAGGACTCTGGACTTCAGCAAGTTAGCGGTAATACCCCGAGAAATTTATATTTTGAAAATATTATTTTATATAAATTTAATATTTTTGGGATTGTGTTGCAAATTTATGATATAAATAATATTTGATAATTTTTGGGGATTGAATGTTAATTTTGAATTGATTTTGATTTTAAAAGTTTGTGACTACTGTGTTATTTAAAATATATTTTTAAGAGTTTTGAAATATAATTAATATTTATTTTTTATTTTATGAAAAACCTTAGTGTAAATAATTAAATAAGTAAATATTTTATAAGGCTAATATGGTTTCTTTCCTAAGGAAGGAAACCACATTAGCCACACATTATATGTATGACGTGTGTGTGTTTGAGATAATAATAATAATAATAATATATATGTTAAGTTCTGGGTTGATCAATATACATATAACATGTCTCTGGAAACTGAAGCCAAAAAGAATTGGGGCCCTAAGAAATAGAATTGGGAATAAAACTGAGATTCAAAATATATATACACATATTATATATTTAATGGATTTATTAGGTATTATATATAATTGATTTCCCATGTTTATGAGATCTCCAAACTTATATACGATTTTAAGTTTAAAATTGACTTAAAAAAAATTATTTATTTCTCAGATTTTTATAAAATAAAATATTGGTTATTTGGTTTTAATGTTAATTCTCCTTAGAGAGAAACCGCGTAGCGGTTCTGGGAAACCGGACCATTAGAGAGTGATATCAGAGCTGAATTAATAGTAATACTAATTTATTTACAAATGGTGAAATATTTGTGGTAAAATTCTCTATAGGAGAAACCTAGTGGCAGTCCTGGGAAATCGGGTTGTAATAGAGTGGTATCAAAGCATTCTGTTACAGCCCGGTTTTCCTGGGCCGCCACTAGATTTCTTCTAAAGAGAATTTTACCACAAATATTTCACCATTTGTAAATAAATTAGTATTACTATTAATTCAACCCTAATACCACTCTATAACGGCCTGGTTTCTCAAGACTGCCATGCAGTTTCTTCTTAAGGAGAATTAACACTAAAATCGAACGTCTAATATTTTATTTTATAATATCTGAGAAATTTTACATAAAAAAATATTTTTTTGCAAAATCTAATTCCAAAGCTTCAATTCCCAAATGCTATCTAAGTAACCTCCAATTTTTTGAGTGTCATGGCTACTGTATTTAACAAATGTTACACCTTTTGGAATTATGGGAACCAAAACTATGTTTCTACCTTTTTGTTTCTGTTTTGTATTTTTTTTTTTTTTTTGAACTGAAATTAAAATCCTCAAGGGAAACGCTTGAGGTACTTGGTAATTGGAAATTCTAGTTCCAAAACTCCTTGATAGAAATTCGAGAAATTCTACGAATTATGGCGATAATTATAATTATCAAATTCATCGATTCAATTTTACAATAATAAATAATAAATACCATTATTACAAATAGAAATTCCTATATAATTCCTGTCGCCGTTTCGCTCTCACCCGCTCTGCAATCAAAACTATGGGGTTATGACCCAACACTCAGTAGAATTTTAACCCCTTTAATACGTGTATTTAATCAAACCCCAAATTAGCACATAAACGTGTATCTCATATAATTTTCACAAAATACATACTCATAAATATTTCATGAAAATATTCAATTATAACAGTAATAACATAAACCACATAATCCAAGGAGAGAGATTACTGTTATAATTATTGTTTTTCATGAAATATTTATGAGTATGTATTATGTGAGATACACGTTTATGTGGTTATTTGGGGTTTGATTGGATACACATATTAGAGAGTTTGAAATTCTACTCAACGTTGGCTCACAACCCCACAGTTTTGATTACAGAGCCGGTGAGAACGAAACGGCACAAAGAATTTTATTTGAATTTCTATTCAATTTGTAATATTTATATTTATTATTTACTGTTGTAAAATTGACTTGATAATTCGATAGTTATAATTATCGTCGTAGTTGTAAATTTTAAAATATTTTTATAAAATGAATTATTGATTACCCGACAATTAATTTAGATTTGAGTAGTATATATATATATATAATAACTGACTATTGATCAATACTCGAGTCTCCAATTTGACACTTGTACTCCTGAAGTTTGACATGATTCTTACTTTGGTCCCTTGGGTTTCAATTTGAACATGATAACATGTTTGTATTAAAATTTACTTGATAAATTGAGATTAGATATTAATTTATCTTTTGTACTATTTATATAAATCATTGTTGTTGTAAAATTTATTAGATTAATTAATAAATTTTTGAATTTTATTTAATAAAATATTAGTCATTCAGATTTAGCGTAAATTCTCCGAGGGGAAAAATCGCGTGGCGGCCCTAGGAAACCAAGCCGTTACAGAGTGGTATCAGAGCGGATTTGCGACCACCCAAGTCTAGGATTTTGATAAAAATACTTGATCCATAAATTATTTTTGTATTATGAAGACAGTACATCGATAAAGAATTCAAATAGATATTGGTCCACAACTAGCGTTAGGTGGAGTCGGAGTGTGGGGTCATTGTGAAACTATTGGGAGCCAATTATTATTTTGAAATATTAATTTGAATTTTTTAGCTTAACTGGTATTTTAGAAATTCGACTGGAGGTGCTTTATGTAATTTTTTTACATACATGTTACGTGAGTATTGATCATTTATGACGTATTTGATTTTTGTAGTTTGACACGTATTTATAGGTTTCGGGTCTTATTTATGTGGTTAAGACACATTTATGTGTTTTGAGATATATTTATGTGGTTAAAACATATTTATATGTTTTGAGACGTATTTATGTATTTCGATACGTATTTATGAGATAAACATGTATGTATGTGTTTCGAGACATATTTACATGGGTGGAATGTATTTATGTGTTTTGAGTTGTATTTATATAGTTGCGACGTATTTATGTGTTTTCAGATATATTTTAGAAAATCAGTTATTTGAAGTTTGAGTTGTGATTTTTTTTTTTATGAGATTATGGAATTAAATTGAAATTTTAATGTGGATATTGGAGATGATTATTTTTATTCGCAATGGGCAGTTCACGAGGAATTTGGGCCATCTATTATTATTATTATTATTATTATTATTATTATTATTATGTGTGTGTGTGTGTGTTAAGTTCTCAAATTGAAGGTTGATCAATATACATATAAGATGTCTCTGGAAATTGGAGTCGAAAAGAAATTGGGGCCGCAAGAAATAGAATTGGGAATAAAATTGAGATTCAAAATATATATACACATATATTATATATTTAATGGATTTATTAAGTATTATATATAATTGATTTCCCATATTTATGATATCTCCAAACTTATATACGGTTTTAAGTTTAAAATTGACTTTAAAAAAAAAATTATTTATTTATCAGATTTTTATAAAATAAAATATTGGTTATTTGATTTTAGTGCTAATTCTCCTTAGAAAAAAATTGTGTGGCGGCCCTAGGAAACCAAGCCGTTACATTCGCCCTCTTAAAGAATTTCCAACTCCAGCTCCAGCTAATCAACTCCAGTTCACCAAGAGGACCCACCTGTCACCTGATTGGATCATACTCGAGGTGTGTACCAATTTTATCCACCACCAACATCATATCTCTTATTTGTCCTTAGTTTTGTATTCAACAAAATACGACGGTTTTTTGTGTGTTGAATTCAATACAAATTTCTAATCTCAATAATATATATAAAAAAAATTCTAATTAACTGATCATGTTGAATGACTAATTTTAAATTTCATAAATAATTTAACATATTGAATTCAATGCGAATTATATTTATTTTCTGTAAGAAAAAAAATGACTGATATATCTTTTCAAAATTTTAAAACAGATAATCATGATTATGCAATTTAATCATATAAAGAACAAACCAAAATTGATTTATTGTGTGATTATTTATAAGAGTTTTTATTATAATTAATTATGGTAAATGTGTTTGTTTGTTTGTTTGTGTGTTTTTGGGAGTAGATATTTTAGGAATATCTCCCCCATTTTCATTTACAATAACTATTTTTATTTTAATTTAACTTAATATGAAAATCTTAATCACATGTCAATCTAAAAAATCAGTGATGGACATTTTTGTCATGCAAAATCAAAAAAATCTAATTAACTTCAGGTTATTCTATTAAAAAAGTCAAGTCAACATAATTATTTGGTTCATTTATAATTATTTGGTATTGATTAGTAATTTGTATCTAAAAATAGGTCCAAGTGATTATTTTTTCTTAATTTTTTAGTATATTTTTGTGAACGAAATTAAAATTTTAGCCACTGCAATTCACGCGTTACAGTAGTTTTTTTAAAGTTTAAAGTTATTATAAAAAATTTAAAAATCATTGTACGCTATAGAAATTGTTGGTGCATAAAAATGATACATATCTCGAGTATGGTCCGGTCGGATAACAGGTGGATTCTCCTGCTGAGGTGGAGTCAGCGGTTGAGAGTTTTTCATGTGAGTTATATTGGGTCTTGGGAGGACTGACATTCTGTGTTTAGAGTCTTGTTCCTCGGAAAGTAGTACCTGCAGCAGGATCAGGCTGGGGTTTGTCCCGACCAAGTCCTTCCGGCGTGAGAATAAGAGTTCAAAGAGAAGAGGTACAATAATGAGTCAAGTAAATAAATAAACTCAAAGTACTCGCGCATAATAAAGCGTACATCAGGCTTGCATAATCCCTAGTATATATAGGCGTTGGAGATGATTAGTCGAGCCTAAACATGATTAATTAGTCGAAACCTTGTGTTTAGCCGATAATCCGAGGTGTTTAGGAGATAATCACTCGGCTTGGGCTTTTGGGCCTATTTGGCAAAGCCCGCAGACCTTTATTAGACTAGTGGTGGTAACCTGGTGGAGGAGAGTAGAGATATGTGGAGTCTTGAAAGAGAAACTTGCTGGAATAGAGAGCCAGTCGAGCTGAACGACTGAGCCCCTGAAGCTGGCTGTCTAGGTCACAAGGCAGAGCTTAGCGCTGCACATCCTTGCGAGGCACCTCACTTCTCCCTGGGTATAAAGAAGATTCTAGAAAGGAGCCGTAGTCGGTGTATGCTCCAGCGTGGCGTTCGGATTCCGAAATGCATCCACGTCACTACGAGGACAGACATATGGTTGGGTCTCAGGTATTGACTTAGTCATGCCCAAAAATTCCCTCATCAGAAATTATTATAATTTTTTACATGAAAAAATTAGAATAACTTTTATTACTACAACAACTTTGTACTTCTGAAAAAAATATTGTATCGCGTGAAGTACAAAAACTAAAATTTTAATTTTGTAGACTATTTGTAAAAAATTCCTATATTTTATTATTTTTTTATAGGGGTTCTTATTTTTAGTCCTTTATAGAGATGCTATTAAGGATTCAGACCCCACTAAATTTTTAGAAAAAGTCTTTCATTTTGGCCCCCCTATTAATGTTTATTTTTTTGGTGTGCGTTAACTCATTTTTGAGTGCGTTAACGTAAATCCATTTTATGTGTGTTAACTCATTTTTTGTGTATGTTAATGTTAACGCATTTTCATTTTTTTTTTTTTTTGTGTTTTAAGTTACTGCATCTTTCTTCATCTGTTTCTGTGCATTAACGTTAACGTATTTTTTTACTATCGCGCTGTGGGTTTTAATGTTAACGTATTTTATTTTTTAGGAGTTCTGTGTGTTAACGTATTTTACTTGAATATTTACGTTAACGTCATACCACATACTTTTGTTTTATGCGTGTTAACGTTAACTACCGTGTGTGGTATTTTATCCTTTTAGGCTGAATGTGTGATTGGGTTAGATTTGTGTTAACGTTAATACACATTTTTTCTAGAGGTCTCATGTGTTAACGTTAATGCATTCACGTTGTCTGGAAACCCATATGTGAGAAAATCAAAAGCAAACACTGACGGTAACGTTAATGCATATTTTTTGGAGTCTATTTCTATGTTAATGTTAATACATTCATGTTGTCCAGAAAACATATATGAAAAAATCACACAAAATACTAACGTTAACGTAAATACATATTTTTCTTGGTTTGCGTTAACGTTAATACATATTTTTCTAGGGTCTCATGTGTTAACATTAACGCATTTACGTTGTCTGGAAACCCATATATGAGAAATCAAAAATAAAACACTGACGTTAACATTAAAAAATACACATTTTTGGGGTCTCGTCTGTATTAACGTTAACACATTAAACATTGCCCAGAAAAACACATGTGTGCAAAAATAAAAATTGGTGTGCATTAACGTTAATGAATATTTTCACTCCAGCACCGAATCGAACATCAACACCGGTGTTAACGTTAACTTTAAATCTGGTTGGTGGTCGGCGGTGGTTGCCGGATCTGGCTAGTGGTGGCCGACGGTTGTCCAAATCGAAAATGAACATCACCACCGCCGAACAACACCGCCAAATCGAATATCACTACCACTAAACACCACTACCAATACGAACAATACCGCCGAATCGAACATCAAACCCAGAAAAAAAAAAAAAAAAAAAAAAAAAAAAAAAAAAAAAAAAAAAGTGTGAGAGGGTCCGGATCTGGTTAGTGGCCGGCGGTGGTTGCCTGAATCTGGCTAATGGTGACCGATGGTTGTCCAAAATAAAAATAAATATCACCACTAACAACAACACCGTCGAATTGAACATCAACACCGCCGAAGAACACCACCAAAACGAACAACATCTATCACCACTAAGAATCAGAGAGAGAAATATATGTATATATAGAGAGAAATATATATATATATATATATATATATATATATATATATATATATATATATATATATATATATATATATATATATTAGGACTGTTCAAGGGTCGGGTGGGCCGGATTTGGGCCTGAACATTGGGCCGAGCCGAACATGGCGGGTTGGAACAGCCGAAATAAAAAATACTATTTCGGGCTTGTTGCATTTCGGCCCAGTTACTGGTGGGTCGGGGTCGGGCGGGCCTGCGAGTTGGGCCAACATATTGGGCCGACTTATTTTTTACAAAAACAAATAACAATTTTCAAATTTGGGCTTATTATTTCATCCATTTGGCCTAATTACAAGTAACAGCCCACAATTTTTTTTTTAGCAGATGAGGTAAAAACAGAAACAATAACAACATAACAGAAACAGAAACAACTGAACAGAAACAGCAGAACACATACACACGGAAAAAAAAATTGCAGTTATCAAAAATTAAAACTTCAAAAACAAAAACAAAACAAAATTATTACACATCACACAACCAATCCTAATAAACTAAATAATTGAAATAAATGAGTCTAAAATAACCAAAAAATAAATAATTCAATCAATTGCGGCCTTGCAGTTGCATGTTGAAGCCAAACTTTATATCTCCATAACCACACCGATTACCTGTTTCAAGTTCCAAAATAAAAACAAATAACGTTTAAAATAAAAGTAAAATTTCACACAAAAAAAATACAAATAATATGCAATGTATATCTATAATAATAATCCTTACCTTGAAAATTAAATAAGCTTAACATTAATCAATCATTAATTACTGTAGTTACTGAACTCAATTCAACAAGTCCTAACATAAAAGAACAATATGAAGAAAATAAATTATAGTTAAGTCCATAATCAATAAAAGATAGAAGACCTATTATATATATATATATAGAGAGAGAGAGAGAGAGAGAGTAATGAATATTACCTTCTTCGATATTTTTATATTGTTCTACTTGTTTCATTGCTTCCCGAAGATTGGTTTTTGAAGACTGCAACCAATTCTGAGTACAAATCAAAACCTCAACCATTTTTGCCGATAACGAATTACGGAAAGGATCTAAAATTCGTCCACCCGTACTAAAAGCAGACTCAGAGGCAATCGTGGACACCGAAATTACTAATACATCCCTTGCAACTTGAGAAAGAATTGGATATTTTATTGAATTACTCCCCCACCATCCCAAAATTTCAAACTCATCACTTTTAGTTTCTACTGGGGAAGCTAAGTATTTATCCAACTCTGATTTACTAGACATATTACGTTCTTCTGCTATGTGCTTACGAAAATGAGATGAAAATAAAGCACGAGCATCTTCCTCTTCTTCATCCAACCCACTCTCAAATAATGAATCACTCACATTTTCATGAACAACCACATTACCAATTCCATTAGATGTATACCAATCATATAAACGGGATAAATAATTCATAACATTCTTCATTATCTCCTCCACATTTACAACTTCGTAATTTATTTTCAAACACCAATTAATATATCTCAATTTATATCGATGATCGAGGACCACAACAACTAACAACAACGGATTCATTTTGTCCAATTTACCCCAATATTTGTCAAATTTAGATTGCATTCCTTTTGCCATATAAGAGAGAAACATGTCAAGATTTTTTGACAAATTTGATATTGCACCTTTAATGACCATAAGTTTCATGAAAAAAGCATTGGAAGTGACAAGTAAAGACCCAAAAAATTTCAAGGTCGCATTATAGAAAAGTTTCAAAAACTTGACAAATGATTTGGCCTTTTGCCAATCGTCACTATTTGGTGGCCCCAACGCCATTCTCCTTTGTTTCCCTCTATTATTCCCATCAACTTCCTCTCCTAAATCACCGATGTCGTTATCATTATAAAGTGATTGGTATTGTGTATCTTCATCCTCTAAACGTTCAAATCCTTTTTTAAATTTGATTGCCCTATCTAGCATGAAATAAGTTGAATTACATCTAGTTGGCACATCTAGGCAAACTTGACTGTTACAATCGATACCTTCTTTTTTCTGTACACGTCTTAAAAGTTGACATTCTAGATGGAGACCCCCTAACATATCTTACCGCATTTCGAATTTTAACAATTGACTCGTCCATTTCTTTCAAACCCTCACACACTACAAGATTCAAAATATGGGCACAACATCTTATGTGAAGAAATTCATGCTCAAGAACGATTCCCCGTCTATCTTTGGTCTTCTTTTTCAAGAATTTAATTACCCCATTATTAGAACTTGCATTATCAACGGTTAATGTGAGAAATTTGTCTATACCCCACTCAAGCAAACATAATTCAATTGTTTTACCAATAGTTTCCCCCTTGTGACTTGTAACTAAACAGAAATTTAATATTTTCTTATTCAGTTTCCAATCACTATCGATGTAATGCGCTGTGAGACACATGTAATTCAAATTTTTCAAAGATGTCCAAGTATCTGTGGTAAGGCATATTCTTTGTCCCTTCAACAAATTTTTTATTTTTTTCTTCTCAGTTACATGTAGAGCCATACAATCTCTTACCACCGTCGTTCGACTAAGTATTTTTACCCATTTCAGTTGAGCAACGTGCATTAATTCCCTAAACCCCTCATTTTCCACAAATCTAAATAGCAACTCATCAACAATTATCATTTTGTCTAATGCTTCCCTACATGCAGTGACACTAAAACTCCAATGGAAATTAGAGATCGAATTTGGAAATTAGAAGAAATCGGGAAGGAGGGAAGAAAATGAAGGCCGTCGTGTTGGAGTTGGAGAGAGATCGCTGTGAGTGTGAACCAGCAAATGGAGAAAAACCTAGGGTATTCAAGAGGCGTCGAATTGAATCGGGTGTACCCACGCATCAAATATGGTACCCCGTTTTCGAACCGGGTAGTCCGGGTTTCCCAAACTCACAACCGTTTCTGAGTTAACTCAATGGGTTGCGAGCGAGTTCGGGTCATTTTGAGCGGGTTCGGGGCGGGTCAGCGGGTTTTTTGAACACCCCTAATATATATATATATGGAAAGAGAGAGAAAAATACTTGCCCACCGCCATCATCCACCACCACCACCACTTCAAAAATGATACAAAAAACCCACAAATCCAAAAAAAATAATGAAATGTGATGGATGTTGTAAAATCTAGAACCCTAGAGAAATCCACAAAACCAAAATACCCACAAATTCAAAATAAATCGTGAAATCTAGAACCCTAGAGAAAAATACTTGCCAACAAATCCATATCAAATCGTGGACGAAGATGACCATGTTGAAGAGAAAGAGAAAGAGACGGTTGCTAAACACGACCAAGCTTCGGTGGTGGGATCTAGCAGTGGTGGCGTTTAATGGTGGGATCTAGTGGTGGTGGCGTTTGGTGGAGCATCACAGAGGTTGATTTAGCTGTTGGTGGTTGGTGGTGGTCCGGATCTAGCTAGCGGCTGGCAGTAGTTGCTGGATGTGGCTAGTGGTGGCCGACGATTGTCCGGTCTAGATGGTAGTGGTGTTCGATGGTCGGATCTAGTGGCGGTGGCATTCGGGGGTTGTGATTAGTTATGGCGAGCCGTTAGAGAAGAGAGAGAGAGTAAGGTCCAACCAAATTAGAGAGAGAGACAATATAGTGAGGTAAGTGAACATTGACCTGTTAATGTATTATGGTTGTTTAGGGCTACATATGTATTTTTATCTCCTATTTTGTCTACCTAAAAGACTAAAAGCTTAATTGAGTGCACTAAAGGTCTTTTTCCTACATGATTTCTTAAATCAGGACTAAATAATAAAAATCTCTTTTTTATATTTACAAATTTGAAAATCCCATTTAGCATCCCCTAGTTTTGTTATGAATTAGGAATGAAGAAGATGTTGGAGTTCTTTACCTAATAAATAATTTTTTTTTAAAAAAAATTACTGACAAAATAAGTTTTTCAACTTATATACTGAACCTGAGCGTCTCGGTGTTGTGAACATCGGGGCTAAGATTTCGGTGTTCGACTGGTCCCGGTGCTGTGAACATCGGGACCAAATGATTTTTTTCTATTAATCTATTGATCTCGGTGTTGTGAACATCGGGATCACTTAATGGCACATCCCCGTTTCACAAACAGCGATGTGTCGTTTGGCCGGTTAAACTGTACGTTGTACCATTTGATCGACGTGCAGCTGCCTACAAAAAGTAGACAGCTTTGTGTAACTACTTTTGTAGAACTTGCATTGACCGGATTTGGTCCCGGTGTTCACAACACCGGGTGACGCGCCCCTTTTTTCGAAAGGAAAAGAATATTAATTAATAAATAGTGTGCTAGGTCACCGAATTTTAGAAAGTAAATTTTAAAGGCCTAAGTAAAAGTTGACTCCAAAACAAATACGGTCAAATCAAAAATTCATTTAAAGTTTCGGGGATCGATTACGCGCAGGGAAGGTGTTAGGTACCCCAAGACGCCTGTCCGAAAATGGCTCCTTATGTCCAGTTAAATCTAATTAATTTAAGTCCAAATGTTTTATTTTATTTTGAAATAATTTCCTTCTTATAAAATCTTTTTGGTATTTTTCACAAATAAGGTGAGACAAGTTTTTGGATTTTTGGGAATATTCCTCCGGTATAACCTCTTATCGAATATTAAGGATTCGATAAGGATGGTTCCTGGGGGGTATTCATAAATATTTCCTAAATGCTTATTTACTTTAAATGGACAAACTCAAATAAGTGAATAAATATGAAAATATGAATGTAAAACTAACATTTATATGAATTTTATTTTTTATGCAAAAGCAACCTAAAAAAAAAAACTAAAGGGTTTGGTTTAAATATGTCGATGCAAACTTGATATGAATATGGGAATCTAATAGGGAAATACTACATGAATTAACGTGATTATGCGTAACAATGATTTAGTTATTTAATAAAAAATAAACAAATAAAAATATAAGCAGTGCATGTGTTGTGACTATATATGAAAAGTAGTATAGATTCATGACATAAATGAAAAAACTATATGTACAAGTGGTGAAAGTGTTCTAAACATGTTGTCTAAATGATACAAGAAATAAACATGCTGAGTGAATGAAAAAAAGTCTACTTTGAGTTTGCCCGATTAATTTAAAGAAATCCCGTCTTGAAATTTCCTCGAATTCTATGGATATGAGAATCAATGGGAGATTTGTGGAGACAATTTTGTCGAAATTAATCTTCCCGAAACTTAAATGAAATCCCACGAAAATTTACCGAGGGAAGAAATTTCCTAAAACCATTCATTTCTAAATTCCACTCGAGTCGGAGAATGGAAACAAAGCCACGGAAAACTCTCCAACGGTTTATCGAATCGTCGGATTCACCTTAAGGTTCGTAATGACTAATTCCTTAAAACAAAGATTTTATTATTTTTGGATTTTTTATTTTTATTTTTAGGGTTTTGCTAACAAGAATAAAAATAAAATAAAAAAATACCGAAAATAAATAATGAAACATCCTTCACCTAACGCTTGAAGTTAAGCTCAATGCGAGAAACCTACCCCGGCGTTTTCATCGGATCATCGGACGATTTTTTTTTTATATGAATTACAAAAAAAAAAAAAAAAACAGAAATAAAATAAATAAAAAACATAGTGGGTGTCCTCGTCTAAATGCTCAAAAGTTCAGATTAAGAATGAGGAATCTCATCCCGATATTTTTCATCGAGTCATTGGACAATTAAAAAAAGATGAAGCTCGCAGGAATTTAAATTGTGAAAAGAATAAGATAAATTGAAAAAAAAGGATTAAAATTAGAAAACATACATATTCTAGGCCAAGAATCTCAATACTCGGGCTTTTCTCTCTCGCAGGCAGCTTTCCAAAAGGGTTTACGAGGAGAACTACTTTCTAAAGGATTTTTCTCTCAATTTTTAAATGTCCCTGAGAGGTTTCTTTCTGAATTTGTTTTGTGTGTCTAAACTATGAGGAGGAGGGTCTCATTTATAGGAAGGACGTGGAGTGAAAAATCCTAAAAACCCTAGGAAATTCTAGTCCCAATTCGACGAGGAAAAGGAAACAAAACCCAAAAGGAAAGAGAAAAAAAACTTAATCTTATTTTGACAAGGAAACATTTTCTTTTCCATTTTTTTTTCTTTTACCTTTTTTTTTTCTTTTTTCATTTTTCATTTTCTTTTTTCTCTATTTATTTTTTATTTTTTTGAAAATAAAAATAAAATAAAATTTAAAATAAAGTATAAAATTTTTGCGGAACGATCAAAATGCCGTATCTACAGCTACCCCTCTTTGTCATGCGAGTTCTACTTACTTGACAAAGATAGGAGATCACGTCAATTTGAACGTCCTATTTTCTGATTTTTTTTTCAAAGTGCATTTTTCGACGACATAACAAATAAAATAAAATTACTCATGGCGATACTCATGATGAACGAGTGTCCGTTTAGAGTAATAAAAGAATGACTCCTGACGATACTCATGACGAACAAATGTCCGTTTAGAATATCGTTTAGAGTAATAAAAGAAAATACTCATGACGAACCAGTGTCCATTTAGAATATCGTTTAAAGTAATGAAAAACAGACCCATGACGATACTCATGACGAATAAGTGACCGTTTAGATAATCGTTTAGAGTGATGAAAAATAGATTCATGATGATACTCATGACGAACAAATATTCATTTAGAGGATCGTTTAGAGTGATAAAAAGAGACTCATGACGAACAAGTGTTCGTTTAAAGGATCGTTTAGAGTGATAAAAAAAAAGACTCATAACGATACTCATGACGAATAAGTGTTTATTTAAAAGATCGTTTAAAGTGATAGAAAATGGATCAAGCCCCAACCCTCTTCGTTGGGGGACAAAAAAAAGTCCAGAAGTATAAAATATGTCCCAACTTGTGGCTGGGTAAAAATGAGAGAACAAATAATATAAAATGTGCAGGTTTAGTGTAGTTCACTAGATGCCCATTTCAGGGCAAAACGCATACCTGGATGCTCATTTAGAGCTTCTGAATTTTCGGCAATAAGAGTCTCCAATTTGAGTCGGAAGGTAAGAAATCCTAGTGATAGGGAAATCCATGCTTCCAGTCCTTTTGAGATCTCTGTAGGATAACACTTCCAAAACAAAACTTTAGTCTGAAAATTTGTTACCTTTGATGACTCACAATTCCGTTCCTCCCTTTCGGACGTAATTGCTTCTGGTGATCGTGCTTGGATTGAAACAATATCAGGAGATTCTTCCGTTTGAATTTAGAAGCTTCCATTTCCAACTCAAGGCACGACATGCCTTGGGGTGATTCAACGAAACTTTTTTTTTTCTTCTTCTTCATCATTTTTTGGACTTCCGAGATTTCTCTTTTCAACTTAGGAGAGGGCCCAACATCCCTCATCAAGGTCTCATTGGCTTGCTCAATTGGATTCTTATCTTTTCAAATTTCTAGGTATTTCGATTCTTGGGGTTCTAGTACTTTTGCATGTTTTGTGATTTCTCAAGTCCTACAAAACTGATTTAGTCAAAAAAAAAAAAAGGCAAATGTCAAAAATTACTAAACGAGTACATTTAATGTCTGATATGATTTTATATGAGATCTTGAGTCGGATTGTAGAGGAATATGATTTCAATACATTTTTAGACCATGATCAATGTTTCTTTTCACAAATTCTAATTCCATTCAAATCCATCAAGTTCTGATTCTGAAAAAATGTCATTTGCCCACTAATTTGGACCGAGGCAAAAAATTTGAACAAATCAATCTATCATCTTTCTTTCCTCTTCAAATCTCTTCCACATTTGCAGCAATGTTTCTTGCTCGGTTACCCCACTTTTCGTTTTTCCTTTTCTTTTATTTCCCCTATTTTTTTCTTTTCTATTTTCTTTTTTCTCCTTTTTTTTTCTCCTTTTTCTCCTTTCCTTTTCTTTTTTTCTTTTTTTTTTTTCTTTTATTTTTTTTAAATAGATAATCGAACTTACAATGGTTCAGGGTAAACCGAGCTTATCAATGAACTTGATCTTCTTTACGAATTGGGACTTTCTTGCAACATTTAAGAATTTCTTCATTGGGATCATTGGCCTGAGATGATTGTGTTCCATTTTCGCCATTGGATAACTTAAATAGCAGGTGAACCAGAATATTTACACCCAGTTTTATCAATCACTAAAGGACCACCAGAGATAGCTTGACCAGTTTAAAACAATATATCAAAGCATCGTTAGGACAATGGATACCAATCTTGACTTTCGAATCCCCTGGTACTCTGGAATTGCAATCGGATTTGGTAAGGGGCCTTTTGGATCTCACCATCATTTGGCTAAACAAAATGTTTCTTTGTTTCTAGTCCCATTGGATGGTGGTCTAGCTCTGTATTGAAATCATACCTTTATATCCTCGCTCAGTTACATCACATACAACATATACAGGCAATTTTAGGCACCTAAAAGATTAAGATTCAAACATTAGATCACAGTTTTGGATAAACAGTATTGCATTATTGAAATTTTAAAAGTCATTACAGAGCAAATCATTTTCCATCCAAAAGACCAACAGGATGGAAATGTGAGTACATGAAAATTTTCCAATTTTATCAAAACTTCTAGCAAATTGAAAATAAACAAGAAAACCCAGTTTTGCATCCTTTAGATTTTTTCAAATCGAGCCTCGAACACATGACTCGCTCCCATCTCTACCAATGTTTTGTTAAAGATCGATTTCACCACTCCCTGAAGAGTTTGCTCAGCCAGCGGATTTTGCTGACAGTTTGGTACACTAGTCTCAAGTTTTTTAGAAAATGTGATGGCTCCTATTTGTATGAACTCCAGGATATTGTCTTTCAAGTGATAACATTGCTCATTTATATGTCCCCTAGCTCCCAACTGGTATTCACATAAAGCATTCGAAGATGCAATTTTACTTCCAGGCCTACGCTCGTAGGATGGGAGGGCTGTCAGTATCCTTTGCTTCAAACAACTCTGGTACAGCTCAACGATTGAGATCGGAAGGTCCAACAGTTCATTTTTGTCGTTTTGAAAGTTTTCCCCTATAGTACGAGGTAGATAATCTTTGTGGTATTGGGTTCTTGGCCTTAGGGTGTGGTTAGGAATTTGCGGTGGGGTATTCAGGTTTGACTGATATGTATGGTAAGAGAGAGCTTAGTAGGCCTAGGGATAATATTGGGGAGTGTGGTTTTGGTAAGGAGGAGGTACATTCTGGTAATAGCGGGGACGATATTGGGAATATGGTTGGTTCCGGGGGTAATGTTGGTTTTGGGGATTTTAAGGGGATAGTTGCGATATTGGTTGTTCTGGTTCGGGTAGTTTTGGGGATAAGAAACTTGGGAATTATTTTGGTGAAGGATTTGCTGGGGAGCAACGACAACATCTACTTCATCTTCTATTTTCTTTGACAGGGCTGACCTCTTAGTCGGATCGGGCAAGGCCCTTTCAATCTTCCCGCTTCTTATTCCTTTCTCTATCACATCGGCTTGCTTGATTGCATCACCGAAAGAAGCCACTGTTATGCTCGAAATATCTAGATAGAACGACACTTGAATACCTCTAACTGAGTCTCCTCGCTCAGCCTAGGGACAACTTTGGCAGCCTCCTCCCTCTAGCGGGCAGTGTACCTCCAGAAGCTTTCATCTTTCTTCTTCAGTATCTAGTAGAGGGTATTATTATCTGACGCAAAATCCTTATTGTACACAAAATTCTCACAGAAGGCTTCTACTAGATCCTCGAATGTTTTAATCTGCGCTAGGTCCAAGGTCATGTACCAGCTGAGAGTTAGTTCTTTCAATGATCGTCGGAACATCTTTAGGCAAAGGTCTTCGTTCTGAGCTTAAATTTTCAATTCTTCCTTGTAAATACTAACATGCCACTCTGGGGGGGCCCTTATAGTCATACTTTGTGAACTTTGGAACTACGAAGTTTTCCGGGTATACCACCCGGGGTGGTGCTGACAACTCCTTGTACGCTGCTTTCCTGGATGGATTCTCCACTTTAAATTCTTCTATGGTTTTCTCCAATTCCTCCATTTTCAGAACCCAGGGCGGAGGGGGTCTATTCTCTTCTTCTCTATTTTTTATTTCAGTAGAAGGAGCCGGTTGATTAGCATTCAGATCGTTTGGTAGAGCAACAACCCTCTCCGGGTGAAAGAGGATCTATGGTGCAGTGCGGGCCGAGCCTTTTGGTGTGGCCTGATAGACATTCCCCTAGATGGGATATGTCGATGCTCCATAGGCGAAAGGATGAGGGCCCATCTAGGGTCCATAGTAGACCAGTACCGTGAAGTTCGGGCCAGCATGGTTCGAATTCGGCACTGAGTTCTCCAGTTTGACACTTGGAGGGTTTCCATTTGGTGATTCAGTCGCAAGAGTTCCACTGGTCGGAGGAATAGGCACCTCCCGAGACTGACTAAGTTCATTGATCATTTTCCTCAACATGTCGATGGTTTCTTGCATTCGAGTCATTTGGGCCATACGGGGAGATTCGGGATTACTTTCTAATGTCATCCTGGAATGAGTTTGGGCCCGGTTGCGAGTAAAGACTGAACTTCGGATGGGGGGAATCAGAATTGCTTTTCTGGGGCCAATTTTTCTGTCTCGTCTTGTTCTTATAATAAGCCCATTTATTAGTCCACGTGGGTCTTAGGTAGTCTTAAAATCCATTCGAATTTGAAGTTCTCAATTATGATAATGACCGATTAAAACAAATAATGATTTATGAAAATTCTTTCGTTACTTAATCGGTATTAGAAACTTTGAACTCATTTGGTTTTCAAGACTTTCTAAGACATTATCAATTCATCAAGTATCAAACCCCCTTCCACATCTCGTACTCATAGAATCCTATGGGGGATAATATGGATATAAGACGACCGTACTTGTGTCGAAGGTTTTACAACAATATAAGAGCCCGAAAAAGAAAAAGAAAAAGAAAAGAAGAAAAGAAACAAACATCACAACTTATTACAAAAATAGAAGGAAAAGATAGCAAAATAAAATATAACATTCGGATATGGAATATTTGGACTTATTTGGACATATTAGGCTCGACTCTCTAACTATCCCTAGTGGAGTCGCCAGCTGACGCACCCATTTTTTCGAAAGGAAAAGAATAATAAATAAATTGAGGAGAGAGGGTTTTTTTAAGCGTCAGTTTTCTCAAAAAATACTATCGTTTTAAAAAATTGAGTCGTCTTCACCTAGCATTGGATTTAAATGGTGTGTTAGGTCACCAAATTTTAGAAAGTAAATTTTAAAGGTCCAAGTAAAAGTTGACTCCAAAAAAAAATACGGTCAAACCAAAGATTCATGTAAAGGTTCGGGGGTCGGTTACGCTTAGGGAAGGTGTTAGGCACCCCAAGACGCCCGTCCAAAAACGACACATTTTGTCCAATTAAATTCAATTAATTTAAGTCTGAATGTTTTATTTTATTTTAAAATTATTTCTTTCTTATAAAATCTTTTTGGTATTTTTCACAAATAAGGTGAGACAAGTTTTTGGATTTTTGGGAATGTTCCTCCGGTATAACCTCTTATCGAATATTAAGGATTCAATAAGGATGGTCCCCGTGGGGTATTCATATATGTTTCCTAAATACTTATTTACTTTAAATGGGCAAACTCAAATAAGTGAATAAATATGAAAATATGAATGCAAAACTAACATCTATATGAATTTTATTTTTTATGCAAAAGCAACCTAAAATAAAATAAAATAAAAGGGTTTGGTTTAAATATGTCGATGCAAACTTGATATGAATATAGGAATCGAATAGGGAAATACTACATGAACTAACGTGATTATGCGTGGCAAATATTTAGTTATTTAATAATAATAAAAAAAAAATATAAGCGGTGCACGTGTCGTGACTAGATATGAAAAGTAGTATGAATTCATGACATAAATGAAAAAAACTATATGTATAAATGGTGAAAGTGTTCTAAATATGCCGTCTAAATGATACAAGAAATAAATATGCTGAATGGATGGAAAAAAGTCTACTTTGAGTTTGCTCGATTAATTTAAAGAAATCCCGTCTTGAAATTTCCTTGAATTCTATGGATATGAGAATCAATGTGAGATTTGTGGAGACAATTTTGTCGAAATTAATCTTCCCGAAACTTAAATGAAATCCCACGAAAAATTTACCGAGGGAAGAGATTTCTTAAAACCATTCGTTTCTAAATTCTACTCGAGTCGGAGAATGGAAACGAAGTCATGGAAAACTCTCTCACGGTTTATCGAATCGTCGGATTCACCTTAAGGTTCGTAATGATTAATTCCTTAAAACAAAGATTTTATTATTTTTGGATTTTTCATTTTTAGGGTTTTGATAACAAGAATAAAAATAAAATAAAAAAATATCGAAAATAAACAATGACACATCTTTCACCTAACGCTCGGGGTTAAGCTCGATACGAGAAACCTACTTCGGCGTTTTCATCGGATCATATGACAATTTTTTTTTTACACGAATTACAAAAAAAAAAAAAAAAAAAAATGCGGGCGTCCTCGTCTAAACGCTCAAAGGTTTAGATTGAGAATGAGTAACCTCATTCCGGCATTTTTCATCGAGTCATTGGACAATTAAAAAAAGATGAAGCTCGCAAGAATTTAAATTGCAAAAAGTATAAGATAAATTAAAAAAAAGGATTAAAATTAGAAAACATACCTATTCTAGGCCAAGAATCTCGATGCTCGGGTTTTCTCTCTCTCGCAGACAGCTTCCCAAAAGGGCTTACGATGAGAATCACTTTCTAAGGAATTTTTCTCTCAATTTTGAAAATCCCTGAAATGTTTCTCTCTGAATTTTTTTTTGTATGTCTAAACTATGAGAAGAAAGGTTTTATTTATAGGAAAGACGTGGAGTGAAAAATTCTAGAAACCCTAGGAAATTCTAGTTCCAATTCGATGAGGAAAAAGAAACAAAACCTAATAGGAAAGGGAAATGGAAACCTAATCCCATTTTGACAAGGAAACATTTTCTTTTCCATTTTTTTTTCTTTTATCTTTTTTTTCTTTTTTTCCTTTTTATTTTCTTTTTTCTCTATTTTTCTTTTTTCTTTTTTTGAAAATAAAAATAAAATAAATTTTAAAATAAAGCATAAAATTTTTGTGGAACGGTCAAAATACTGTGTCTACAGCGGGACCAAAATCCAATTTTAGCACCCATCTCCTCATTTTTCTTTCTGCTCATCCCTCCATTCTTCTTGATTTGCTTCTATTCCTCCATTGATATTGATATTAGGAGTTTGTTTCTTCAATTTCCTTCAAATTCATATTAGGGGTGTTAATCATTTGGCTGATTTTCTTCATCAAATTTTAACAAATATTACAATTTCACAACTCCTTTCTCCTACTACAAAGGTAAGTTTTTTTTTTTTTTTTTTTTAATTTATTTATTAGTTTGATTAATATATTTTTTACTTGTTATTTGTTAGTTTGATTAATTTACTTGTTTGTTAGTTTGATAGATTACTTGTTTCTTACCCATTATAATATACTGTTTAAAAAAATAATTAGTTTAGTTATTAATTTAGTTTTTTAAAACATCAAAAAATATTAGAGGATAGTTTAATTTTAATTTGTTATTTATTTAATTTATTAGTTAGTTAGTTTGTTTTATTAGTTAGTTTACTTGTTTAATTTATTGGTTAGTTAGTTAATTTAATTTGTTGGTTTAATTGTTTAATTTGTTAGTTAGTTAGTTAGTTTAATTTGTTAATTTAGTTGTTAAATTAAAGATTACACTTTGACCCCTTTCACATGTGTAGGACAATATAAATTAATACATTATTTAAAAAATTGTTAGTTAGTTAGTTTAATTTTTGAATTTAGTTATTTAATTAAAAAAATATGCACTTTGGCCCTTGAAATTTTTATAATTAGAAAAATATAAATTTTTAATGTGTGGTTTTAAAATAAATTGTTAGTTAGTTCAATTTTTGAATTTAGTTATTTAATTAAAAATTATTTGTTTAATTTGTTAATTTAATTATTAAATTAAAAATTACACTTTGGCCCATTTCACATGTGTAGGAAAATATAAATTAATGTATTATTTGAAAAAATTGTTAGTTAGTTAGTTTTATGTTTTAATTTAGCCATTTAATTAAAAAAATATGTAGTTTGGCCTCTGAAAGTTTGACAATTAGAAAAATATAAATTTTTAATGTATTGCTTTAAAATAAATTGTTAGTTAGTTCAATTTTTGAATTTAGTTATTTTATTAAAAAATATTTGTTTAATTTGTTAATTTAGTTATTAAATTAAAAATTATACTTTGACCCCTTTCACATGTGTAGGAAAAATATAAATTAGTGTATTATTTGAAAAAATGTTAGTTAGTTAGTTTTATATTTTAATTTAGTCATTTAATTAAAAAATATGCACTTTGGCCCCTGAAAGATTGACAATTAGAAAAATATAAATTTTTAATATATTATTTTAAAATAAATTGTTAGTTAGTTTAATTTTTGAATTTAGTTGAAATTGTTAACTAGTTAGTTTAATTTATAATTATTTAATTAAAAAATATTTATTTAATTTGTTAATTTAGTTGTTAAATTAAAAATTATACTTTGGCTCCTTTCACATATGTAGGAAAATATAAATTAATATATTATTTAAAAAAATTGTTAGTTAGTTAGTTTAATTTTTTAATTTAGTTATTTAATTAAAAATATGCAGTTTGGCACCTGAAAGTTTGACAAATAGAAAAATATAAATTTTTAATATATTATTTTAAAATAAATTGTTAGTTAGTTTAATTTTTGAATTTAGTTGAAATTATTAATTAGTTAGTTTAATTTATGAATTTAGTTATTTAATTAAAAAATACTTATTTAATTTGTTAATTTAGTTGTTAAATTAAAAATTACACTTTGCCCCCTTTCTCATGTGTAGAAAAATATAAATAATATTTTGAAAATATAAATTTAATTTGCCAAGTATATATAATGAGTTTAATTTGTTACAAATACATTTTTCAACTTCATCAATAATCGAATTTAATTTATCAAAATTTATTTTTAATATTTGATAAAATTTAAAAACATGCATTGGCTACATATTTGTAACAAATTGAACTCATTTTATGTTTGAGCAAATTACACATGTGTGGAAAAATAAAAATTAATATATTGTTTTAAAAAAACTTGTCAAGTATATATAACAAGTTTACTTTGTTATAAATGCATAGCCGTTGTATGTTTTCAACTTATCAATAATCGACTTTAACTGTCGATTATTGATGAAGTTGAAAAATCTGCATCGACTACGTATTTGTAACAAAATTTTGGCCTCTGAAAGTATGACAATTAGAGAAACATAAATTTTAATATATTATTTTAAAAGAAATTGTTAGTTAGATTATTTTGAATTTAGTTAAAATTGTCAATTAGTTAGTATAATTTTTGACCCATCTAAGTTTGACAAATTGAAAAAATATAAATTAAAAGTTGTTAGTTAGTTTAATATTTTAGTTTACTTGTTTAATTAAAAAATGTGTAGTTACAAATTGTGCACTTTGGTTCTCAAATTGGAAAAATATAAAATATTAAAGTTATATAAAATAATATTTGAAAATATAAATTTTATTTATCAAGTATATTTAACGAGTTTAAGTTGTTAAAAATACGTAGCTGATCCAGGTTTTTTTGGACTTCATCAATAATTTTTTAATTAAACAACTAAATTAAAAAATTAAACTCAAATTAACTAACAATTTATTTTAAAACAATATATTTAAATTTTATTTTAATTTATAATGAAGTTGAAAATCTGTATTGGTTACGTATTTGTAACAAATTAAAATTGTGAAAGAAGAACATAGCCATGAATATGGCCATGGTAGAAGCAAAAAAAATGTATGGATTCCAACAGGCTAGATGATGAGAGAGGGAGAGAGTGAGAGACTATCGACGATGAAGATTCTCGAGAAATGAATAATCAAACCCCTAGAAAAATCATATTTATGGAACATGTGTCGGTTGAATCGGGTGCTGCGGTTGGATTTGGATTAAACCCGGAGCATGATCCGAAATAAGGGAAATTTATTTGTGTTCAACCGAACCGACCGATTCACTTCATAATACCCGATTTGGCCGGGTGCGGGTCGGGCGGTTGGATCGGGTGAGTGGGTTGGAGCGGGTCCATTGCACAGCTCTAGTACTTTCCAGTTTGCAGGTAGGCCAGTCGACAAGGCAAATAAAAGATTGACGACGAATCTGGAAAACTTAGCCCCATGCTTTACGCGATTATATATAATGAGAGAGCGAGCAAGCTGAAAATACGAGAAGTCTTCGGCAGTGTGTTTGCTTATCGAGACTTTCTTGGAGAAAGAGAGAGAGAGAGAGACGTGTGAAGATGGAAAAGAACAATGCTTCAGAACAGGATTTCAAGCTTATTCGCATGATTTGGGTTGATGCTTCTGGGCAGTCCAGATGTCGCGTGAGTTCATATATTTTTCTATTTTTTTGTTGATTTTTGACTGTTTTAGAAGTCAAATTGTCGCTCTCAAGTCATCATTTTCGCAATTTCTGTTGTTTTGAGTCTGTTAGCATAATTTTTCCTTGTAAAAAGAGACTAGTTTGTTGTAAAATTATGTGACTGAAAGAATTTATTGGTCAAACCTCAGATCATCACGAAAATTGATCATCAATGGGTAGCTTTGCATATAACCTGGAAAGCATGTGTTTTCCATCTAGAAATGGGGGAAAGTGAAATGATATAGCTAGATCTTTCCTCTGGCCAGGCTAACATGTTCCCAGAGAAAAGTTTTTGTGTGTGTTTTTAATGTTCTACATCTGAGACTGTGTTAATGTTACCCAAGGCAAAAAAATGTTTTTGGTCTAAAAAAGACAATTCGGTAAACTGGGCTTTCACTTGCGGGATTTGTGAAGATCGGATGTAGACAACCTTACTCTGTAAATGAAGATTGTCTGAACAATTTAGTTTTAACATCCAGCTTTGTCAATTAACTTTTTATTATTTTCAGGCTGTTCCAGAAAAAAAGTTCCATGATTCCGTTAAGAAGACTGGTGTAAGTTTGGCGAAAGCTGTTATGGCTATGCCTTCTTTTACTGATGGCCCCGCAAGTGAGACTGGTCTTTCGGCGGTTGGTGAAATGTGCTTGCTACCTGATTTATCCACTATGCGCACAATTCCATGGTACTAGATTTATTTATAAGTAAATGCTTCGGTTGGGATAGTAAAATTTACTTTTATTTTTGGTTCCTTATAATGTTTTATTTTTCTATTTTCTATCCATCTATGGATATTCTTCGCTAAATTTCCCCGTGTCAAAGTGTTTATGAGTGAAAAATGGAAGTAGGGTAATGCCTATTTCTCCATCTACCAACATAAATGTGAGCATTTACACTTGACATCATACAAGTAAAGGTTGCCATGTTACAATCCCACATCAAATTCGATAGACTTTCCAAACCTAGTTTTTATGTGATGTTAGGAAGTTACAACTTGAAGCCATATGTCATTAGGTGGAGTAGCTTCTTTCATAATAGACTGTTAAAATCCCACATTGAATTTGTGAGGCTTCTAAAAATAGTCTATATTTGAAAGGAGTTTCTCCACTTGACACCATATAGTTTTAAGTTGGAACCTCCTAACATAGTATCAGATTTAGGTTTTGGAAGTCTCGTTTGTTTGTCCCCAATTATTTAAATGTTTGTCTTGTCTTTTTTGTTGTTTGATATCATCACGTGCAAGGCAGGGTTGCACGTGAGAGTGGGTGCTAGAATCTCACATCGAATTTGTGAGGCTTCCAAAGTAGTCTATGAAAGGAGTTACTCCACTCGACACCATATGGTTTTAAGTTGGAACCTCCTAACGCTACTTTGGAAGCCTTAAAAATTAAATGTGGGACTTAACACCCACCCTTACGTGCAACTCCGACTTGCATGTGCTGTAATTAACAGACATCTAAAAATAGAACAGAAGACAAAAGAGAGAAGCTAAACAACTCGGTCGGGAACAAACAAACGAGACTTCACTCTCATGTGCAACCCTGCCATGCATGTGATGCGGTCAGACAAATATCAGAATACAGAAAACAAACAATCGGGAACAAATGAATTAGTCTTCTAAAACCTAACTCCGATACCATGTTAGGAGGTTACAACCTAAAACCAAATGGTAATAGATGGAGTACCTCCTTCATATATAGACTATTTTGGGAAGTTTCACAAATTCGATGTGGGATTCTAACACTCACTCTCACATGAAACCCCGCCTTGCACATGATGCAATCAGACAGACATTAGAAGACAAACAAACGAGGCTCCCAAAATAGTCTATATAATATTTAGAAGGTGCTGCTATAAGGTATCATGGGAGCCACATTGTCAATTACAGTGGATGCGTTCGAATTGAATATCTTAAATGAACCCAAGTGGACTAAATGGGTTGATGTCTGTTTGTTTCATGTGCA
Organism: Eucommia ulmoides; assembly: GCA_016647705.1. NCBI lineage: Eukaryota > Viridiplantae > Streptophyta > Magnoliopsida > Garryales > Eucommiaceae > Eucommia > Eucommia ulmoides. Next base: position 3,484,296 of record CM028338.1, read on the forward strand.
AAATAAAGTTGAAGTGATCCTCTTTGCTTCATTATTATTATCCGATGGTTCTTTAGCTAGTGAAGAGATTCTACTGGACTGGAGAGAGCTGATAGTGGAATCTGACTGAATTTAAATTTGATTTCATAGTTCGCATGGTTGAAGCTGTGAACTTATTATATTTAGTCAAGAATTCAATGATTTTTCATGATATTAATACCTACCATCTGGATCATCCAGTCACGGGAAACTGATTGTGACACAATTCTATTAATTTCATCCACAGGGCAAAGCAAGATGAAATGGTTTTGGCAGATATGCATTTAAAGCCTGGTATTGCATGGGATTATTGCCCAAGAGAAGCACTACGTAAAGTTTGCAAAATCCTAAAAACAGAATTTAACCTGGTAAGTACAATAGTTTGTCTCTAATCTGTGAAATGCCTCTATTTGCATGGGATTATTGTCGAAAAGCAGCACATCGTAAAGTTTGCGAGATCCTAAAAATGATTTTAGCCTGATAAGTATAATAGTTTATTTTTACATTATCCATGTTCAGGAGGTGAATGCAGGCTTTGAGATGGAGTTTTTACTATTGAAGAGTGAGAAATGGTATTTATGCAACTGTATCCACATTTCCTCTTTCTTTGAGTTTTGATCTGCATCATGGCTTATTATTACTTGTAACTTCATAGGAAGGGAAAAGAAGAATGGGTACCCGTTGACCAAACGCCTTACTGTTCTACTGGCGGATTTGATGCTGTTTCCCCTGTGCTGCGCGAAATGGCAGCTGGTCTGCAGTCACTTAATATTGGTATTGAACAGGTGAATGAGACATTTATGGGTCTGTTAGTCTATGCTCCGTGGAGGTATATCTATTCAGGTCAAATTATGTTATCATGAAAATGTTATCTATTTACGTACTCATAACCGAAAAAATATGTCATATACCTTAATTCTCTTAAAAGGAAATATTTTTAGAATCGAGTAATATGTAAATAGATGATTTCTCATTCTACGTATGACTCCACGTATAAATATAACTGCACATATATAGAATAGGAGCAAGTAGAATCTCATTTCATATGATTAGCGCACTAGAAAATGGAAATCCTTAATCATGTATTTAAATTTCATCCTAAACTAAATGGGCCCAATTTTGAGTCAAGTTGACTCAGATTCATCCTAGGTTTGTCACTTGTTTTTGTTTGTCCCAATTTTTCCTTTTCTAAGACCTTTCTAGATGCAGGATATTGTTGAGGTGGGTTGGTTGGTCAATCCATTTTTCCCATCTAAGAGGGTCTAGAATGTCTACTTTTACCCAGCGAAAATCGTTGTGCTTTCTATATATACTCTTAAGTTTAAACCCTTCAGGTTTTTGTGAATCCCCCCCCCCTCTAGCCTTGATGCGCGAGGGGCTCTCGGAAATAAGGGGCAAAGCAAAACCAAGAGGTCTTTTATTTATTTATGTATATTATTATTATTATGATGATGATGATGATGATGATGATGATGCAGTAGCTATACCTATTCACTTTAGCACTCTTCTTAAATTTGTTTACCTTATTCAAAAAAATCTAAACAAGTACTTCCATATTGCTAAATACCTGCATTGTCCTTAATGTAAACACGATACTAGATGCACAAGACCAGTAAACTTCTAATGTCTTTAGCTTTCTCAATATCTTTCTTGCTATGTAGTTTGAAGTGGATGGAGTTGGTCTAGATCAAACACATTGCAACTAGAACAATAATGACTTATCTTTGAGAGATATGGATGTGTTCTTGGTGAGGTGGGAGTGGGAAGTAACAAGAACTCGCTCCATCTTCAGACTACCTAATCTATTGTTTGGATGCAAGAACACTACTATGCCTATATTACTATTCCTTCTACAAAAATTTAGGGCGAGCTATTTGTTATCAAGACGTGCTTATTTTTGTGTATTACTGGTTAACCTAGTGGATTTGTCTTTCTTGTGTATGTTCTTACTTATCCCACACTATGTCCAGTTTTGCACTCATCTTGGTATAACGTGTGTTTGTAGGCTGTATATGTGTGATAAAATAATATATTGCCGCAGTGTATATCAGCTTCCACATATCTTAATGATGCTTATTTATATCATTTTATTTCAGTTTACATGCTATAGCTGCATAATGCACATTAGATATCTAGAAATACGTATCCATGATGTCGTACTCTCTCTCTCTCTAATGCGCATCCATGATGTCATAAATACTCTCTCTCCCTCTCTTTCTATCTCGGTAACTTGAACAAAATGGATTTATTACCTCTTTTGTTTCTTTAAATATTGTAGCTACATGCAAAAATTGACACCTTTTTACCTTCAAAATAATGTAGATACATTCTGAGGGTGGGAAAGGTCAATTTGAGTTTTCACTGCGATACACCACTGCTATTACTGCTGCTGACAACTTAGCTTATGCTCGTGAAGTTATTAGGGCTGTTGCTAGGAAACATGGACTGCTGGCGACTTTTGTACCAAAGTAAGTCTTTAGTTATCCTTGGGTGGTAGACATGTTTTCTATTGAATATGGTGTCACCTAATTTTCTATCAGCATTGAAATTTTCATTCGGAAGAGAGGCTAGTGGCTTTGTGTTACATTGCATGAAAATGATTGCTCAATTAGTCCCATAGATGGTCTATACATATTACTGAAGTCCTTCAACTACAAGACGTTATACATACACACACACATGTTGGTTTAAGAAACATCAATTTTCTTGGTGAAAAATGATTGCCCTAGAACATGTCGATTGGTGTAAAAGATTAATATATGCAGTGGCCCTAACTCGGTGGTACAAAGACCGCTTGTTGTTGCTTGGTAATTTCTATCCATGAACAGTAATGATATGCTGATAGGAAACATTGATTTCTTTTTCAGCTGTTTGCTCTGTGTAACCTGCTCTTTACTAGGCTCCTTTTTTCCTCTAAACAGTTAGTATTAAGTTTGAAGTCCTTTGATATATGGCCAAGTTAGAAGTACCAGCAGTAGCTTTTGAGAGCTGGAGGGTACATTAAGGTCTAGAAATACTTTAATATGAGTTCTCCTCTGTAGTGCATCTTTATCACTCTTATAAGATACGATAATCGGCATAAATTCATTGTTATGATTCAGATAGATTTTCATAGTCTTCGATGCTTTTTATAGCATGATCTATGAGGTATTGGATTCCGAGAACCTAGGAATTACGCTTTCTATATATGTTGACAACTATATCAGGACTCACCCTATTATGCATTTTCGAAAGTCTAGAAAACTATTAATATTGTCCCTCTTGTATAAGTAGAATTTTGGGTAGAGGCAAGACAACAACAATAATAGACCTTTATCGGGTCAGATACAAAAACAATAATAAATCCTTATTGGTAAATTTATGTTAAAAAAATAACCTTTTTAATTTCTAATTTGTGGTTGAAAAGAGGGTCAGTTTTATAGAAGTGATAGAAGTGATGAAGTTTGTTACTAAAAAGGAAAGCGGTTAATTTTTGGGACATCCTAAGAAAGTAAAGTTTGACAATTATTTTGGGACAGTTGGAGTAATTCCTTTCTTTTATTGTTTGCCTAGGTATGTGCTAGATGAAATTGGTTCTGGCGCACACGTGCATATTAGTTTGGCCAAGAATGGTAAAAATGTATACATGGCATCAGGATCTCGCTATGGAATTTCCAAGATTGGGGAGGAGTTCATGGCAGGGGTTTTGGCTCACCTTCCTTCAATTTTGGCTTTTACGGCACCAGTTCCAAACAGGTAAGATTTTGCTTTCGTAAATAATATTTTATTTTTCTGTTTTTGTTTGTGTTTCTTCCCCCAAAAGAATACATTTTAACCAAACTATGCCGAACGCGCATTTTAGCCGGAGCCAGAAGTCTAATAGACATATTCAATTTTTTAGGCGTGATGGAAGGTAATTAATGCATGTTTAAGCTAACATGCTGTTTTATTTCCTTGGGAGTACAATACATATTTCCATGCCATGTGAGATGATTGACACTTTCTATTCTTAAGTTTTTTAATATTGGTGCCTTGGTTTTCCTTCTTTTGCCTTCAAATAAACATAATAATCATGCTTCATTTCATTCCTCATTTAAAAACACAAATATTTGTAAGTAATTTTGGTTGATTCTCTGTTAGTATTTCTTTTGAGTATGACACGAAATTTTAAACTGATTCCACTACTCGATACTTTGAAACACACAAGAACATACATATACATTTTTGGTGAAATTTTATGGAATTCTTGCTCCATTCTCAATTTGGAAGGAAGCCATTTCCATTATGATAATTTGTGTTGGACCAAAAGGTAATGATGGACAGCGTGAATTTTAAGATTGGGATTAATTTTGTCTATAGTTTGTTTTGTTTTGTTTTGTTTTTGTCTAATTTGGTTAAATTGTAAAAAAAAAAATGATTTAGGATTAGCTAGGGCCTGTTTGGTTTTGTTTTTGAAAAGTGTTTCCTATTTTTGAAAACAAAAATTCAACTATTACTCTTTTAACAACACAACTCAAAAAACAATTTAAGAAACAATTTTCACAATACTCAAACTATCACATTGCCTACTTTTAGTATTATAATTTTTTTATAATTTAATTTAACTTTCTTCTCTATATTTTTATTTGTATTTCCCAACACATTTTCTCTACCACACATTTATTCAACAAACACATTGTTGTCTCTCTTTCATCTTCATATTTCAATCATTCACATCATTTTATTTTTTTTATTTTTTTAATACATCATTAATAGTCGATTATCTTTTTCATAATTTTTTCCAAAACTGAACCAAACAATTTTTTACAAATTAAAAAAATTATTTTCAAAAGTTTTAATGACCTTTTTTTTAAAAAAAAAAAAACTAAATCAGTCTCGCCACATTTTCTTTTGCTAGAGTTAAATTTATGTAATTTTATAAAATTTTGCTACTAAACATGCATGTATTTTAGAAACTAGCTATGCCTTATTGGAGTTGGTCAGAATTCAGAGTGGATTATTCTTTTTTTTCACCTCTTCTCCAAAACTGTCTTGAAGTCAGTGACAATAATTCTCCAAGGTAATTGATATGTTCATAACAAATATATTAGCATGTATTTACTCCTGTTCCAATATTATCCATATATAATTATTGTTAAGAGGTTCTATTTTAAAATCATATGGTGTCAAGTGGAGTAGTTCATTTGACTTGTGTAGTGGTTTGGGCACTTTTATATAATTGATGTGGGATAGGAATCTAACACCTTTCCTTAAGTACAAATTCTGGTTTGCAAGGATGATTTAATTGCTAGGGGATGATGAGAAATTGTGCAACTCCCGACTTGGATGGATGATTAACTACGAGGGAATAGAGGCGACTTTCCATAACCTTGGCTCTGATACCATGTTAGGAGGATTCAAACCATGTGGTGTCAAGTGGAATAACACTCCTTTGACTTGTATAGTAGCTTGGGCACACTCTCATATAATCAATGTGCAACTCCCGGCTTGCATGGATGATTTAACTACGAGGGAATAGAGGCGACTTCTCATAATCTTGGCTCTGATATCATGTTAGGAGGATCCAAACCATATGGTGTCAAGTGGAATAGCACTCCTTTGACTTGTATAGTAGTTTGGGCACACTCTCATATAATCAATGTGGGACAGGAATCTAACAATTACATTTGCTACTTGAGGAATTTTCTATATAAATTCTTGATCTATCGTATGTCTTTGCTCATATACTAAACCGTTTCAGTTAGATTCAATTTCTAATTGGCTAAAAAAGTCCCCCTTAAAATGACTTTCTAAGTTTTTATTTCGTTGAAACATTTTTGTGTTGCTACTATTTTTCCTAATTCTCATCAAAAGTGAACTTGTAAGGTTTGCCTCTTCGGCCTTTGAGTTAAATCCATGTTATACATCCACAAGTATATCACTTTTTATTTTGGATGTTGCAATCGATCTCCAATCTCACTCTACAACTGTTGGAGTACAGTTATGATCGCATACAACCCAATATGTGGAGCGGTGCATTCCAGTGCTGGGGAAAGGAGAACAAGGAGGCTGCCATAAGAACTGCATCCCCACCTGATGTTTCAGATGACCTTGTGAGCAACTTTGAGCTCAAAGCTTGTGATGGCTGTGCTAATCCTTTCTTAGGCCTCGCCTCTATAATTGCAGCTGGCATTGATGGCCTCCGAAAGCATCTTGATCTGCCGGATCCAATTAGTAAGATACCCTAATCTCTTTATGATAATAAATGTTTCTGTTAAATTTAATGTTATGTAGCTTTATCATCCATTTTAGCAATACCTTTTTTCAATGATTTTATTAGGTTTCACTACCAAGCACATCATTCACCTTCCATATTTCTAAGAAATGGAAGAGAGGTTCCGATTGCCCCTTACCATGCATGTTGATATTAAGCTCTAAGGCCTTCACATTTAACCAAAAGAACAAAGGAAACATAGTTGTTAATCAAGTTAAACATTGATGTGTTATAGTGTATCTCCTAATTGCATGCTCTAAAAAGAAAAATATGCATTTGATGTGGAAAATGATTATGCTTTTGTCTAGAGAAGTAACACCTTAAGGTATAGTATGGAGTGCGTTTAGTTTTACCCTACTTCTTCTGATGTTGCATAAATAAAAATAGAGACGCTGTAGTCTACTGAGTTTCGGATTTTTCGTTATTGATAAGAGATATATTAAAATGCATATATTTTTACATATGCAAGATGATGATACCATTTCTCAAGTGACTTAAAGAACAGGATGAAAACAAACCAGTAGTAGAAAATTCTGAAGGTCAGATATTAAATTAAGTATAAGCAGAACTGGTGGACTGCCTACCATTCAGACCTTGTCAAGTCAAATAAGTTAAATTGGTTATGCTCAACTAGCACCATGAAGACTACTATACAATCTAACATTTGACATTTGCATGAAAATAGGTGTAAATCCTTCTGAGTTGGGTGTTCCAAGATTGCCAGGCTCTCTCTCTGAGTCTGTGGAAGCTCTAAGCAAAGACAATGTCCTCAAAGATTTGATTGGTGAAAAACTTGTGACTGCTATTACAGGAGTTAGAAAGGTAATTTGTCGAGCCTGCTCTATCATATGCATTTACTTGCTTTCTGATGATGTTTCCGAGGGATATTGAACCATTATAGGATCGAAGGAAGAAGTAATATTTCTTGATGAGCATGCCTTGACCTGATCCTAATGTTACAGGGATAGTCTGTAAAAAAATTTACTTCGCTAAATTGAAAATTTGACCTTGAAAATTGTAGTTTGATTTATGAGTATTATCATTTAATCCATAGAACCTCGCAGTTCCTTGAAGGTAATTTGGAATTCTAACGTTGAAAGTTATTAGGAAAATAAGAACAACTTTTGAAGTCGTCCACGTATATATCATTCTACAACGAATAAGAATACTAGCCAACAATGTTAGGCAACTCAAACTTGCAAATAAAAAAGGTATTTTTCGAAGTGTTCATTTACTTTTCTTTTCTTTTTTTTTTAATTTTTTTCCCCTTAATTTTTCATGAGTAATAGAAGAATGGATAAAATTGGAAAATATATAGGGGAAAGGGAGGGTGGAGTAGGATCAAATGAGACAGAGCCTCTAAAAGATGGTTTGGAGAAATACATGCCAAAATAAAAATGATTTTACCTTTGGAATTTGATTTTGAAAACATGCAAGAAAAAATGATTTATTTTGAAAACAAAGCATTTCCTGCTCAAAAGAAAATGCTTATTCAAACTCTTCTTTTCTTTATTTTTCTTGTCTTGCAGGCAGAAATCAAGTTCTATGCAAACAACAAGGATGCATACAAGTCTCTCATACACAAGTACTAGACCAACTATAATACAAGAGTTGCAGAATCAACAATTCCTTTTCTCCCGCATAAAATTATGGTTTGTCAGAATTCGAGTGGCGCATTTATAGAGAAGTCATTATTACCAATATGAAACATTGATTTTTTATTTTTATTTTCATTTTCAATAGCTTGTGCATGATTTGTGTTGGAACTCTGTATTATGAGCTGAAGTTTGGAGAGTACTCCTGTATTTGCTAACGGTTTTAGTTATTTCTGCTTCTGGACATGTTATCTTTGAATCACTTTTTTGTGGGGATGATGGCCTATTAGATGGTACTCAGGCCGCCCAATACCACTTGGTATTTACACGAGGACCAGGATTAGACTAGGAATTAGAGCCTTGATCCTGTGACTCATGATCTAAGGATCTAATCCGGGCAAGTGGCGAATGGCAAGGCGGGCAAGTAGTTAAATAGACAGGCTTTCCCTAAGGTGCAGGGATTTGTCCCCATGACTTGAGTCAGAGAAATAAAAAATGGTTTTGCCTGGCGATGCTACAAGAGAACACTATAAGGTGAGTTCTATGTCTAGACTTTAGAGGAGGCGGAAAAATCAAAACGCCAGATGATCAAACTGCTCGGGTGCCCAGAAGGGCACGCAGGGGGCCTCGGTGCTCTCATGGGATCCTTTCAAGGGCACATGACTAGACATATTTATCCCTCGTCAAATATTTTTAGTAGTCATGCATTTCACACCATTATCCCCGTTACAGAAGAAAAGGAAAAAAATCGAGTTGTCAAGCTCATGGCATTAATGTCAATATCCTTAAATATGAGGACTTTAAACAGATAACAATGTCAATATCTAAAAATAATAATAAAAATAAAAATAAAATAAAATATGTACAACAAATCAACTTAGTTGCACATTGAAATATCGAATGAACAAAAAATTATATATTTGTGATCCTCATAACGATTAGTTTGATATTTGTATTTGAATTTTTTGGAGTCTGGATTATAGTTGATTTTTTTTTTTTTTTTTTTTTTTTATTAGTTGTTCGTAGATCATATTCAAATTCTAACTATGATATCTATCGAATATAAACAAGCCTGTACTTGTCTTTGTTTAATCGTAATTGAATTTTAACTATTAAAAAATTTAACGAAAAGATCTTTTAAATACAAAATTACACATTTTGTATGTCTTTTTTTTAATCATAGTTGATTTCTTCCTTTTTTAATCATAGTTGACTTCCTCCACCAAAAAAATTGACTAGGAGATGTCTAAAGTATATATACAAGCCACGTTTATGTCTTCACTCAATGGTAGTTTAAATGTACAGCCAAAAAATATTAACTAATTGCTATCTTAAGTAAAGCACACTAATGACAGTTAAATTTTAGAGGTTTTTGTTTTATAGTCCTTATTTAATAGGTGATGTAGATAAAAAAACAAAAAAAAATAAAATAAAAAAAAAAACCCTAAACGTTTAGGTGTCTTAATCTTTGAACCCCTCCGTACAAGTAATAAACTTTTTTATCCTTGACAGTTAAAAAAGAACAATAGATAGACAAATTTGCCCCTGAATATATAATGAACAAAACTCTAAGACAACACCATTCAACCGACCCTCCATCACCATTCAGTCTCTCTCTATCCTCTTTAACCTCTCTCTAAAACCCTAATCTCAAGCATCTCTTGCCTTCGCTATTTGTCAGTTTTCATCACCTTTACCATCTCCAGCTTCGTCCAGATCCAACGCTTTTGGTGTATGTTTCTTTTGTCCTGTTTTTGTAGATCTGGGTTTTGGTTTTTCTCGTGTTCGATATTTTTGTTCGTTCGCATCTATTTTCTTCCAATCTGACATTAATGGGTGATGAAAGAGGCCAATTAAAAAAAATAAAATAAAAACTAATAATAAGAAGAAGAAGAAGAAGAAGAATTAAAATCTTGCTCGAGTAATTTAATAATCAATTAATCAAAGATATATTTCTATTATAATAAAATCTTATTATATAAGCAAACAATAACGGCTACTTGACAAAATAAAAATAATGGCTATTTTATTAGTTATAAATATAACTAACTATTGCAGGAAAAAAAACTAATGATTTTTTCGCCTCCGTCGTACATAAATTCAAAGCGGTAGCCTTAGTCGATTCCCATCAATGGGGTTCGAATTCGTGCTAATTTTTTGAATTTTCAGCCTTCGATTTGTCAGGTCATGTGATTCTTCTTCACTTTTGCTAGTGCGCAACTGAGATGAGTTAGTTGACCATTGATTTTGCTCGATGCCTTGGGCTGAACCCTAGATTCTTCTTATTCTTTCGTTGGGTTATCTTCTTCTTTCATCCCAAACTTGAATTCCAGCTATGTGTTGTTTTCTTTGAATCAATTTCTCTCTGACTAATTTTTGAAATCTAGGGTTTCTTTGATTTGATTTTCAATGTCTCTTTAAGCTAGGATTTTTGAATTTTTGAAGCTAAAGCATTGATTCTCGGAATCCCTTTTAAGTTGATTTTTTTTTTCTTTTTTCTTGTTGGAATTAGGGTCAAAAAGAGGCAAAATCAAACCTTCTTTCAAAGTTTGATTTTAGATTTGGAAATCGAAGTTCACTGCCGTGGTTTTCGAGATTTTGAAATTTTAGATTTTCGTGTTAATTTTTTGTGAAATATTCAACTAATATGGTTTGGTGAATATTCACTCCAATTATTTTCGCTCATCTTATTATTTTTTTTTTTTATTGTTTGAAACGTATATTCACGCATGTGTTAACACACAATTTGTGTGAATGTTAATGTGTGATATATATTTTCTTAGATTTAAATATGATACATGAATATTCAAGTACCATTCAAGTAATTAAATATTTTTAGGTTTACATAAAAATCACGAATACGTGAACATTGTAGGAAAAAACTTTACATATACTTATTTCATTCCCCTCTTAAACATGTTTCTTTAATTTTTGAGTGAACTACTATCTGAAATTTTTGAGTGAACCTTGAGTGAACATGGATTTGAGCATGCTGAAATAGTGTTTTAAAATATTGAGTGAATATTCATATAAAAAAATTTGAGTGAAAATTGAGCGAAGATGAAATTTAGTGAACTGGAAATATTGTTATGACATATTGAGTGAATATTCACGTAATTGTTCGAATGACACATTTCGTAAATAAGAATAAACATGGACGACATTTGTTGGAGATTTTTTTTTCTATAGGTTCTTTGAGAACTATAAACTTAATTATTTGAGTCAAATGTCTTTTTTTATAATTTATCCATCCTTGGAGGACTAAATAATCAATTTTTCTAAATTTTATTGCATTAGAAGACTAAATAATCAATTTTTCTAAATTTTATTGCATTAAGTTGTTATTATTATTATTATTATTATTTTTTTTTTTTTTTTTTGGTTGTTATTGATAATCTAACATTATTATAAAGATTTTATGCATGAGATACTCTGTTATTTCAACATATACTAATGTCAATCCCTATTATTTTCGTAAGGGAGTTTCTATATGTACACTCATTTTTGCTAAATATTGATCCCTTTTTCAAAAAATAAATCAAAACTATTTAAAATTTCTTTTTCACCCATATATTTTCAAAATTTTTTACAACCTCCAAACCCACCCTGCCAGTCCACACATTCCTCGCCACCCCATGTTGTGGCCACTATGCACCACCGGCCACCCACCTCTTATCCATCGCCTTTTTCTTCTCTTTATATATATATATATATATATGGATCTTCCCAGACCCCAATCTACCCACCACCACGACCAGCTCCTTTTCTCTCTCTCCTTCTCTTTGTCTATTGTGGGCTAAATCTGTTGCGAGCAGCGGCGGATCTTTTTGGATTCGCCTCAGTTTGCGGTGGATTTACAAATTCACTTAGAAACTGTGGCAGATCTATATAAATCCGCTGCGAAGCTGTGGCGGATCTAAATATATTCGTTGAAGCTTTGCGGCGGATTGTGTCGGCAAAAGAGAGAGAGAGAAAAAAAAAAAAAAAAAAAAAAAAAGAGAGAGAAGAAAAAGTAGTTTGGCACTGGTGTTGGGTGGCCATCACTGGTTGCCAGTGATAATTATCGCCGAAGAGGGGCGGAAGAAGTAGAGGAGAGGATAGTGTAAAAACAAAAAATAAGAGGATATATGTGTTAGTGAATGAAAGAGTAAAATAGTAATTTAATTACATAATTTATTTGTTTATTTTTTATGGGGCGTATGATTAGTAACAAAAGTGTACATATAGAAGCTCCATTTTCATTTATCATATTTTGTTAATAAAAATATCCTCACAACGTATTTTTTCTTATTCTATTATTTTCTAGTTTTTATTTTCTATCTTTAATTCTCTCTCTCTTATTTTTTGCTTTTGTTTTTGTATTTTTAATTTTTTGTGTATGGTGTTTATCGAAAAAAAGAAGAAGACAAAAGTGAAATCTTAGAAAACAAAAAACATATAAGAAAAAAAAAAAAGACAAGAAAAAATAGTTGTTTTGTTTTTGCATTATTTTTTTCAAATCCTATTTTTTTTATGAAAAATTCCTCCACAAATCCCTTTTCCAAGTTGGACAATTTTTTCAGACCTAGCTGTAAATTCTTTCTTCAAAACTCATGATTTTAGAAACTTTGACTTGTCAACTGCTCTACTGAGTTGGCATTAATTTATTATTTTCTCTTTTGCCCTTATTATATATATATATAAGAGTTGTTTAAATCAGGCACATACATTCCTTTCATGCTTTCTCACGTGCTTCACTCTTTTCCCCTTTCATTGGTTTCAAATTCAAATTTATGTGGAAGGCTCGTGTTCTTTCAAGCATTGATTCGTGTGTTTGAATTAGATTGAAGATCGATTACCATTCTTGATTTCAGGTGAGTTTCAATTTTTACTCTCAAATTTCTTGTTCGTTTTGCTTTTTTTTTTTTTTTTTTTTTTTTTTTTTTTTTTTTTTTTATATATATATATCAGACTTGGAATTTTTGAAAATCAAACGATCCATGCTTATTCTTGTTCGTTCTTGTTGATTATTGTTTTGTTCTTGTTCTTTCTTGTTCGTCTGCTTGCATCATTATTGTCTGTATGTCCAGTGTGTAGGTTTTCAAGTTGCGATTGTCAATTTCTCATTGTTATGAATTTGCGATTGTTGTTTTGTTTAAATTCTATTTAGGTTTGTTCATTTTTGTTCCTCAATTACATATTGATTTGTGATTGATTGGAAGACATTGTGCCTTGATGCTGCTATATTTTTTACGAAATCACAGATTTGAGATGCTCTGTTCTCCGTTTCATGCAATGCTCTGTGTTTTTTTTTTTTTTTTTTCAATCATCTTGTGTTTTATGTTCGTGTTGTTGCATATCGTCTGTAATAGTGTGTACTATGACGGAATGTGTTAGTTTCCAAAGTTTTCAATGTAGTTTCTCTTAAATTTATATCACAGTGTTGCGCGTGCTTAGACTGTAGTGTATTTTTTTTTTAGTGTTTAAGGGGATATCCTCTTTAGTGTGTGGATTTTCACTTATCTTTGGATGCTCATACTGTATTGTAATATAATATTTTTATTTATTTTTTTATTTTATTTTTTTATGAATATACAGTTTATATTTGACAATGGGAGGTTTGATCATGTTGTGTACGTTTGGAGAGAAAACTTGTTTGATAAGAGTCGATGAAAGATACATGTATGATTTGTTTGTTGAAAAATTGATTCAGCAATGGAACATGTTGTAACGTAACTCATTGCATATATCATATTCAATTATGGGACAACCAAACTGTATTTTAAATGATCAAATGATATTTCAACTTTATTAGAGGTAGTTAAGTTGACAAATGTGGGGTACTTGAATGTTGTTGTGAAAGAGAGAACCGATGAGTTAGTATTGGGTAATGCTACACATTCTAGCAGATTATCAATTGAGAAATGTGATGTTGGTCAAAGTGACTCATCGCCACATGATGAAGGGATTGATTTTCTTTGCTCTTATTGTATAAATCATACAACAAATCATCGTTTTAAATTGTGGTCCACCCTTATTAGGGACAACAATTTGATGGGAGAGCTAATGATTTTCGTAGTGATTTTGTCAAATATTCAATTGAGGTTGGGTTTCATTTTGATTATTTGAAGAATGATAGTGTTCAAGTCACTACTACGTGTCAACAAAAGAGATTCCACATCTTTTAAATAGAATGTTCATGCTAGGGCTAACACGGTTACAAGAATTTTTGTAATTAGAAAATCGGATAACGTACATACTTGTGGTATGTCATGTCGTTCATGTAAAAATGAAACAATGAGTATCGATGTCATTGTAAGCGAATTGACAGATGAGATCCGTGGAAATTCACTTAAACGTCTTGTTGACATTGTTTTTGATTTCAAGAACAACTAAGGGTTAGAGATACGTACAATCATGTGTGGTTAGGGGTAGGGAAGACTCGTAATTTATTATATGGTGATTACATGGAATCATACGATTTATTAAGGTGATATATTAGTCTTTATCAATTGACAAACCCGGGCAATCACTTTTGTTTAGAGCAATGTTTTAAAAATCGAACCGAAAAAGTCATCGGGTCACTAGTCACTGGTTCAATCGGTAGACGAACCACGGTTGAATCATGACGTCATAAGTACATCATTAATAATTTAATATACATACATATATATACAAATGTATATATATATATATATATATATATATATAAACATTTGAAGAAAAAATAAACATAGAAAATAACAATCACCAATTTTTATTAAAACTAAAGACTCAAACTCAAATTATCATTTATTAACTTATAATTCTTAAACACTTTTTATTTTTTACATGAACAAATTTAGTAAACAAAAATTAAACATGTAATTTATAACAACTATATAAATAAAAACGAACAATTTACATCAACAACTCAAGAAAAAAACTGTAATTTGTGCAAATTAAATACCAATAATATTAAATTAAATAAATCAAATAACAATAAGAACTGAAGAACAAAACTATAATATGTAAACACACTAGCAGTTTATTAATCTAAACAGGCAGTATATAAATTTCACAAAATTAAAAAAACAAAAATATTACTTTTTCAGTCCGGATCGTTCTAGTACCATCTGCCCTGGTCATCTGCCGTCGTCGGACTATCGGAGGCTGTAGTGGAGATTGGAGATGTCATCAGTGCTGCACAAGGAAGAAGAGTTCCGAGTTCGTCGTCTTCGAAGGCAAAGCATGCCGTCATCATCGGAGGCAACATAGGAACAAGCTGAATAGATTGAGAGAGAGAGAGGGAGAGAGAGAGATCAAAACTCAAAAACAGAAAGATAGGAGTTGAAAGAGAGATCAAAGCTGCTGATTTTGCTGAATGGCGTACAAGGGAGAGAAACAAATAAAGGAGGTAAGGCAGCGGCTGCGATCTTTGAGGATTTAGGGTTTTTATTTTTGGAAAGCAATTTATAAAAATGAGGAATGTAGAAAATCGGTCGGTTCTCTGTGGCTCGTTGTGGTTCGGCAGTCTGGCGGTTAAATCGATCTAAATTGCCCAGTTCAGCGGTTTTTAGGTTAAAACGATTTTGAGAGGTTAAGAAACTAGCCCGGATGGAAATTCAACCAGTTAAACTGGGCAGTCCAGTCCAATTTTTAAAACATTGATTTAAAGTATGACCAGGAGTTTGGTCATTTTAAGAGATTTTTTGAGTCCTTTAATGTGTGCATTCAAGGCTTCAAATTTTGTAGTCCATTGTTGTTTGTGGGTGGAAATTTCCTAAAGAGTTGATATAAGGGAACGTTACTTGCTACGTCTGTGAAGGACGAGAATCAAGGTTATATTTTGCTTTTTTTTTTTTTTTTTAAGTTGTTGAGTGTGTTTTAAGTGGAATGTTTCTGAATTTATATGTTCAGGCATGTTTCCATTGACATTTTCTATTATTGATGTAGAGACCAACGGCAATTGGATGTGGTTTGCCCAATAGTTGTCACTTATTGTTTCCAATTAGCATGCCATTACTTTTATTTCCGATTAACAACCAGGTTTGATACAAACTATACGTAATGTTTTTCCAAACTCCTCCCATGAATTTTATTTACATCATTTAAAGTGTAACTTTAGAGATAAACTGAGTGGGAGGGATAATGGGTTGAATTTTTTTTTTCTCAAACTGAATCAGTGTGTATTTGCACCTACTGTTGATGGTTTTGCAATGCATAAAAATAGACTAATTGTTGAAGAAGGGCCAAGGGTTATTTCATTCTTGAATGAGTTACCTCATGAGAATTGGATCAATTCCTTTTTTGTTGGGCAACAATACAGCGAGATGTAATCAAAAATTGCTGAATCGTTTATTACTTGAATTGTTAAATCTCGACACCTCCCCATAATGGAATGTATCGATATAATTAGACTACATCTTATGGACCAAATATCGAATAAAATAGTTAATTCAATGAAGATGTCTAGTGTCATTTGTCCGTTTTGGGAGAAAAAACTATTAGAATATGTTGAAAGTGGTAAGACGTGGTTGGTTGGGATATGCTCTCAAGGCAACTTTGAAGTGCATTGTCATCTATTAGTCTCAGTGGATATTGTGAATCACACTTGTTCATGTTTTCAATGGCAATTGAAAGAATTTCCATGTGCACATGCATGTGCAGTCATTCAATAATATGGGGGAAATTTGCATGATTACGTTAAAGAATTCTTCCATGTTGATTTCTATCGTAGTACATATTTTGAGGGTATTTTTTATGTCCCAATTGTTGGAAGACCAGTTCATGACATCGCAACAACTTTGGTTTTACCCCCTCAAACACGCCGACCAACTGGGCGTCCAAAGAAGAAGAGGATTGCATTGAAAGAAGAGAAAGTAAAGCGAATTCGGTGTAGTCGATGCAAGAAATATGGGAACCACAATCGGAAAACATGCAAGGCTGCAATTTAAAAGAGTTGTGTTCTGTATTTTTTTGTTTTTAGTTGAATACTGTTATTGATTCTTAGTTGTTTTAGGCAGTTTTTTTATTCTTAGTAGTTCATGTGTTTTCACTTTTCATTTGTATTTCATTTAATATTGTTCTTTGATTTTACATTCATTGTTTTCATTTTGAAGATTTGTTTGTGATTTTAAGTATGACGCTCAATACATTTGATGTCTTGCTAATTTGCTATTTATTTGACAATATAACGTTTTTTTAGCAGAAATCCACTAAAGATTTGTATTTTTAGTAGATATCTACTAAACCTTTTTTAATATGTTCTTTATGTACCTTTTTAAGTAGAACAAAGACCGTAAACACAATACTAAATTGTCATGTACACAACAAACAATATATAAAAGTAAATATCCATTAAATAGGTATTTTTATTATTATATATGTTGAACAGAGTACCGAATTGTGCATATACATTGCTGGACAGAGTACTAAAATAACTATTTATGCTGAACAGATATATCACCACAAAGTACCAAATTGTATATATAGAAGATATCGACAACCAATGTAACCTGTAACATTCAAAGTTGATATATACACACCAAAAGAAATAGAGTAGTACATTTCTAAACATTATCACACAGTTTCTTGTGATTCCGCATTCATTTCCACATCTTCATCTTGAGACGCATTATCTTTAGGGCTAGCAGTGTTTTCTTGATTATTTTTTTTGTGTTGCCTCAAACCTTTTAATTGTCCTTAATTTGACCTTATCATTTAAAAATATGATCACAATCTTTGCTCAATGTTTTATCATCGCTTCTTTCACTTCATTGTCATTTTCGAATGCCACAATTGGGAACCCCTGGGCTGTCTAGTCCATTAGCAACAATATCATCGTCCCACAATCCGACCTAACATTCAAAGTTGATACATATTATGTTATATATAATAACATTCCACTAAAAAATTACTAATGACGTAAATACTTACGATCCTAATATTTGTTGTGGATTATCTTGGACATTTATCATAAGAGTTTCAGTTTGGGTTATTTGCAACTCTTCGCCAACTTCTTTAAGTTCTTTACTAATATCTTGTACATAGTTTCCTTATGAAAGAAATAAAATTTTAAAGTAAAGCATTATTATCTAATATGTAAGATAGGAATGGAAACAAACTATGAGTTTTATTACCATTAACATTGCGTCTTTGTAGTATGGATCTCATATTTCGACTCTCGGTTTGAGTGAGTTGTAGTTTCTCCACTATGCCTTAATCGTGTCAAATACAAGCAACATCCAATGATTTGGACCTTCATCTATTGTGTTAATCGGAAAGTGAATGTATTCGTAACCCTCTCTCAATGCTTCGTTGATTTGATTATTCAAAATCTTCTTGATTGACTTTCTTGTTATGTCCTTAACCCAATTCTCTTTAACAATAACAATGTATGATTCAGTTAATATCCACTTAATAAGTAATAAAATTAAGTTCATAACCACTAAATAAATGATAGAATTCAATTGATATCCACTAAATTAATATATAGGTGTGTGTGTGTGTGTGTGTGTGTGTGTGTGTTGTGTTTTTGCATAAAATTATAATGCATGATGCATCACGTATAAATGTACCCAAACATATCCAGCAATAACTTGTTGTTAAGTATGATCGGTCACCAATAGTGATTCCTTGATTTTTAAAAATATTACTTTCTCGGCATTGTTGTTCCTTAAGCATTCTGTGTAGTTATTGACAACCTGCAATCAAATTTGATTTTATATTTTGCACTTATGATGATGTGTGTTATGTGTTTTAGTATACCCACTTACAAAGTTGTTTAGTTCTCTCTCGTTTATAAGCGAAATAACATCTACGAGTAATACAACACTATAACTCCAATGTAGATATTTGTGTTTTGTATTATATAAGAAATGATTAACATTTTTTTTTTTATGTTATTATATGAGTTGAATATATAAAAATATGTTTGATATGTGTATTTTGTAATACCTTGGTCCTTCGGTTTTGAAAATGATATTTATCTTTTGCCAATCCTCATCGGATAGTGAAGTTGCTACTTCACTTTGATGCCTCTAAGGTAATTTGTTTTGCCAATTCCCATATTTTTTGGTCATCATCTCTTTATGGCTGATGATTTGTCTTTTTTAGCTCACCAATTCCAATTTCAGTTTTGCAATTTTCTTTTCACTTCCCTTTTATTTTATTTTTTTTAAGCTTGTTGTTTTCTATTTTAGCTTTGCATTCTCATGCTCCAAGCAAGAAATTTTGGCATGTAGTTTGTCATTTGCTCTTCTAAATTCACGTTCTTGATTTGTGTTTTTTGATGCACTTCAATTGAAACACGTGAAATCATGTGTATTCATGCGATTTGGGTTGTCTAAAATTCCATGACTGAACTGAGTACTATAGGGGGTCACCATAGTCTCAGGTTTGGCTGCACCTTGATCATTTGTAGGTTTGGCTTGACCTCCATCCTTTCCATCTTCCTCACTTCTGGAATCTTCTTCATTATCATTTTTACTTGATATTTGCACCCTCTCTTCTTTTCCAGCATGCTTCTTCTTCAAATCATCAGCATGTGTAATCATTTTGGTCTCAGTCCTTGTCATTTGCAAGTTGTTTGGATTAACTTGTCATTTGTTGAGTTAATTTAATTTAAGAAAAGCTATATTGACTAATTTAATACTGTTACTGATTCTTAGTAGTTTGAGGCAGTTACTAACTCTTTAGTAGTTAATATGTTGTTTATTTATCAACATGGCATTTTTTGAGAAGAGATCCACTAAATATGTGTATTTTCTGTAGATATCTACTAAATCTTTTTAGGGTTAATTATACTTTATCTCTCTGTGGTTTGACCCATTTGCACTTTACCCCCTGTGGTTCAAACGTCGCCACTTCCCCCCCTGTGGTTTGTGGACCTAAATGTAATGCTAACTCCGTTGACGGAAAGCATGGAATGACGATTTTTTCCTTCTATAATTATTCACAATTATTTGGGTAGAAAGTGTAATTAACCCTAAATTACTTTCAGCTCTCTTCCATTGAGAGAGCATGGAACCGAAGAATCCAGCGAGGAAGAAGAAGAGGCAAATGAAAAAGACTGCCGGTAGACCGAACTCCTCCACCCGCCTTCGCCTTCGCCTCCGCCTCCGCCTCCGATTACTATTCTACCTTTGGTCTTCTTCTTCGCCGATTGATCGCTCCTCCATTTGCCACCGCCTCCTCACCCTCTCTCTATCTCGTTCTCGCGTCGACGTTCCTCTGAGCCATCGCGACGATGACGGCCCTCGCTGCCGATCTGGATTCTTTGTCGATTTCGTCGTCTTCTTCTTCGTTCTTCGCCGATTTTTGAGTAATTTCGATATCGATTTCGTCTTCGAAATTGAAATCGAACAGCACGTTCGATTTCAAAAACGAAATTGATTTCGATTTCGAAATCAAAATAGGGTTCGAAATCGAAATAGAGTTTCGATTTCTACTTCGATTTGGGTTTCGATTTCATTTCGAAATCGAAATCGAAATAGGGTTTGATTTGTGGGTTTGGTTGCTGAAGAAAGAAGATTTTTACTTGCTGAATCAAAATAGGGTTTGGTTTCTACTTCAAACGTCGTTTGTGTTTGCTTTATGGGTTTCGATTTCGAATGCTCTGTATGTTTTTTTTTTTTTTTCCTGAATCTTGGCTGCTGAAGAAAGAAGAGTTTTATTTTTATCCCATAATAGAAATGTGAGAACAAAAATACTAAACAAACGGAGCTTCATGTTGATTTCCTCCCTCAACGATTCAGGCAATTCATTGTTTTACTCAATTCAACAGGTGATAACGACCCAATACTTTGTTTGGTTCTTCTGCCTATTGCCATTGATACTGCCATGGAGCTTCTCAATCTCCCCAACAACTTGAGTAACATATGTGTTTCCTCTTCTTCTAACGGTAAAATAAATACCTTCTCCCATTTAGACACAAACTTATCTTCTCAAGTTTTATTCAGCAAATAGTGAAGTAATGGTCGAGTAAATGTGTCAGGATCTCCTCCTAGTGTGCCTCAATCCTGCGGTCCAGTGGTTATCGAATTTTCTCTGAACAAAATTCGAAGGTCACTCATGCGTACAAGAGGTTTTTTAGGCCGATTGAATTTCATAGCCCGATTCATCTTCCAGCTCACTGCCACTTGTGAGCCAATCTTCAAGCTACTTCGAAAGGAGAGTAACGGGCGATGGAATACAAATTGTCAGAATGCCTTGGAGAAGATTAAAGCCTATCTAACCAACTCTCCAGTCCTAGTGCCGCCTCAGGAGGGGGTTCCGTTATTGCTATATTTGTCAATTCTTGACTCTTCAATGGGAGCTATTCTTGGACAGCTCGATAAATCTAGAAAGAAAGAACAAGCCATCTACTACCTCAGCAAGCGTTTTACGAAGTACGAGGAGAATTACACCTTGCTGGAGAGGACCTGTTGTGCATTGGCCTGGTCTGCTCAGAGACTGCGTCATTATATGCTCCCACTGACTACTTACTTGATAGCCAGGATAGATCCCTTAAAATACATCTTTGAGAAATCGAATCTGTCAGGAAAAGTTGTAAAATGGCAGATGCTGCTAACGGAGTTCGATATCATCTATAAGACCCAAAAGTCAGTGAAGGGTCAGGCGATAGCAGATTAATTGGCTAGTTGTCCAGCTCAAACAAATCGCCAGCCTCTTGAGATGCTATTCCCTGACAAGTCGATTCATACGATGGAGGAAGAAAAGGAGGAAACAGTTTGGAAAATGTATTTCGATGGTGCCGTGAACTCTCGAGGGGCCAGAATCGGGGCCGTTCTAGTTTCTCCGAGCAAGCATCATTATCCGGTGGCTTCCAAGTTAAAGTTCCAGAGTACTAATAACCGACCTGAGTACGAGGCATGTATTTTGGGACTCCAGTTGGCTGTCGACATGAAGATCAAAGAATTGCTAGTGTTTGGGGATTCTAAGTTGATAATCAATTAGGTGACGGATAAGTATGCCATGAGAGATCCGACCTTGATAGCCTATAACAATCACCTCCTGGAGTTGTGCGAGCAATTTACGATGATCGAATTTGAAAGCATACCGAGGCTTAAGAATGACTTTGCCAATGCCTTAGCTACCTTGGCGTCTATGATCTCTATTACTCGGGAGGAGGAGGATATCATTCTGGTGGCAATCTGAGTTCAGCGCCGACTGGCCTACTATTGCCAACTTGAATTTGAACCAGCCAAAGACCCGTGGTACCATGGCATAAAGAGCTTTCTGAAAAATCGGGAGTATCTAGAAAGGGCATCGAGTGTTGATCGAAAAACTCTCTGGAGGTTAGCTGGCCAATTCTTCCTAAGCAGGGAGACACTGTACAAACGCTCCCCTGACATGGGTATGTTGAGATGTTTTGGAGTTGAAGGGGCCATCCAGTTGATGAAAGAGGTCCATGGTGGTATATGTGGACCCCACATGAGTGGCTTCATGCTCGCGAAGAAGATCCTAAAGACCGGTCATTTTTGGCTAACGATGGAAAGCGATTGTGTGCAGTTTGTTCGAAGATGCCATAAATGTCAGATTTACGACGATCAAATCCATGTCCCACATTCGCAACTTCATTGCTTGGCGGCCCCATGGCCCTTTTCAATGTGGGTTATGGACGTTATTGGAGAAGTTACCCCTAAGGCGCTGAGTGGTCATCGCTTTATTAAGGTGGCGATTGATTATTTTATCAAGTGGGTAGAGGCTGTCTCCTTGGCTCGAGTGACTCAAAGGACAGTAGCTCTATTCATCAAAGAAAATATTGTGTCGAGATACGGTTTGCCGCAAGTACTGATAATTGACAATGCTAAAAACCTAAAGGGCTCGAAAATACAGAAAATATGTCAGCAGTTCAAGATCGAGCACAAAAACTCAATGCCTTACCGCCCAAAGATAAATGGAGCAGTGGAAGCCACCAATAAGAATATAAAGAAAATCCTCCAGAAGATGATTGATAACTATAAAGAGTGGGATGATATGCTTCCATATGATTTGATGGCTTATCGAACTTCGGTTCGGACCTCGACAGGGGCAACCCCCTACTCTTTGGTCTACGGCACAGAAGCGGTGATACTGGCTGAGGTGGAAATTCCATCTCTGCGAGTGCTCATGGAGACCGAGCTTGATGAAACTGAATGGGTACAACAAAGGTTGGACCAACTTTGTTTAATCGACGAAAAGCGGCTAACAGCGATATGCCATGGACAATGTTACAGATAGAGAATTGCCAGAGCTCATGATAAACGGGTACGCCCCAAAGTCTTCAATGTCGGTGAGTTGGTATTGAAGAAAATCTTTCCTTTCCAAAATGAAGCTAAGGGCAAGTTCGAGCTAAATTGGGAAGGTCCTTTCGTTGTTCACAAGATTTTACGTGGTAGAGCGTTGATTCTTTAGGAAATAGATGGTGATGTATTTCCCGAGTCTCTAAACTCGAATTCTGTAAAGAAATACTTTGCCTAATAAATACATTTCTTTCTCAAGTAAGTTTATTTCGATTTGTGATTATCTGTTTCTTAAAAAAAAAAAAAAAGGTACGGCTTGAACATGGTGAAAACTCGAAAGAGCACCATGAAAAGAATGTAGAGACCATGACAAAAAAAAAAAAAAAAGAGAGAGAGAGAAAAAAATGGTACGACTCAAACTAGAAAGAGTGTCATGAAAAGAATATAGAGATCGTGACAAAAAAAAAAAAAAAAGTTAGATCTCTCCGGGGACCATTTTCGAAATTTTTACTGTGGCCGACTTTTATTGACCATAAAAAAAAATTCGTGTTCGGAACTTGATAGATTTGAGCGGAGTTGGAATTTGTGAAAAAGAACATTAAATATGGCTCAAATTTGCATTGAAATCATACTTGTCAGACAACTCGACTTGGAATCTCATAGTCAACATATCTGGTGATGAAGGTATCTGTTTTAATAAGATTTTACACATTTTTCCATATTTTGGCTAAATCAGTTTTGCAGGATTTAAAAAAAAATACAAAGTAAGCAGGAGTATTTGATTCCCCTAATACTGAGGATGCCCGACAGAAGCGAGGAAATGAGAATCGGCAGGTGTAGAGAAATAAAAGTTGTTTGTCCAGAGCTAGACTTTGTCAGTTGCCCAGAGGAACCTCCAGAAGGTGCACCTCTAAAATTGACGGAAGAATGAGATGGAAGAATCTCCCGATACCGTCCTGTGAAAGTCAAGCACCGTCAGTCAAATGATCGTAACGAAAAAGGGGAGAGCGAAATTATGAGTCGTCAAAGATAACAAATTTCAGACTAAATTTTTATGTTTGTCCATTACAGGGATCTCAGAGGGATTAGAAGTATGGATTTCCCTATCACTAGGACTTCTTACTTTCCGACTCGAGTTGGAGACTCTTATTGCTGAAAACTCAGAAGCTCTAAATGAGCATTCAGGTATGCGTTTTGCCCTGAAAATGGGCATTTAGTGAACTACGCTAGACCTGATCCTCGGCGTAATACTAAGATACGTAGGCAACCTATAAAGGTTCGGTCATCCGAGAGCGGCCCCAGCCAAAGGCTGGGATACATTTTATATTTTTGCACTCTCATTTTGCCCAGCCACAAGCAGGGGCATATTTTATATCTTTGGACTTTCTTTTGTCCCCAGCCAAGTGGTTTGGGGCTTGAGTCATTCTTTATTTACTCTAAACGATCATTTAAACGGACAATTGTTCGTCATGTGTATCGTCATGAGTCCCTTTTTCATTACTCTAAACGATCCTCTAAACGGACAATTGTTCGTCTTGAGTATCGTCACGAGTCTTTTTTTTTCATTACTCTAAACGATCCTCTAAACGGACAACTGTTCATCATGAATATCGTCATGAGTCATTTTATTTTTTCTATTGTTGAAAATTCACTTTGAAAAATGGGACGATCAAAATGACGCGGTCTTTTATCTTTGTCAAGCAAGTGGAACTCGCATGACAAAGAGGGGCAGCTGTAAACACGATATTTTGACCGTCCCACAAAAAAAAATAATAAAAAAAGAAAAGAAAAATGAAATAGAAAAAAAATGTGTGAAATTGGAAGAAGAAAAATGGGACTGAAATTGAAAGAATGCAAAATAAAGGGAGTGCAGTGAAAGAGGAGAAAATTCGAAATAAGGAAATAGGGTGGAATTGAAAGAAGAGAAAAATGGAGGGAAAAATTGTGAATAGAGAAAAGTGTGGGACCCCCTCTTGGGGTCCAAACCGTAAGAGAGAAGAGAGAAAGAGATAGAGGGAGGAGAGAGAGAGAGATCAAAGAAAGAGAGAGAGAAAAAAATGAGAGATGGTGGAAGGAGAGAGAGAGAGAGAGAGAGAAAAGAGAGAAAAAAAAGATAGAGAGGGCAAAGGAGGTGCCCCTCTGTTGACCTGCCGCAGCAAAAAAAAAAAAAGCATTGCCACGTGGCAGCGCCTGTTGCTGCAGCGGATGGGCACATGATTTCACTCGCCTGTTTATCCAGAACCTTCTTATGTGGTTCTTTTTACAATTCTACCATTTCCTAGTCCAATTTGGACTGGGCTTTGGCCGCCAGACCTAGTTTTAGGGTTTCCTAAAGTATTTTTCACACCCGATCTTCTCCTATAAATAGGACCCTCCTCCTCCTAGTTTATTCATTCAAAAATTGAGAGGAGTCACCCCTTTTAGAAGAGTGATTCTCAAAACCTTTTCGAGAAGCTGTCTGCGTGAAAGGAAAGCCCGAGTATCAAGATTCTTGGCTTAGAACATGTATATTTTTTTTTATTTTTTTTCAGTTTATTTAAATATCTTGATCGTTTAAATTCTTGTAAATTTTATTTATTTATTGTCGTCCGATGACTCGATGAAAAACGCCAGGACGAGACTCTCCATTCTCAATCTGAACCTTTAAGCGTTTAGACGAGGACACCCGTTATTTTTTATTAATTTTATTTATGTATTTTTTTTTTGTTTCGTTTACAGATAAAAAGAAAAAGAAAAGTCGTTCGATGATCCGATGAAAACGCCGGGACGAGTTTCCCTTAACCCTGAGCGTGAGGTGAATGATGTTTTTATTATTTATGTTGTTGCATTTGATTTTTTAATTTCCTACATTTATATTTTTGTTTATTTTATTCCTCTTATCAAAACCCTAAGAAATTAAAAAAAAAAAAAAAAAATCAAAAAGAAGAAAATAAAAAAAGAATAAATAAAAATAAAAAATCTTTTATTGGTAGAAATTAATCCTTACGAATCTTAAGTTAAATCTGACGATCCGATAAATTGTGAGAGAGTTTTCCGTGGCCTCGTTTTCATTCCCCGACCTGAGTAGAATTTAGAAACGAACAGTTTTAAGAAATCTCTTCCCTCGATAAATTTTTCGTGGGATTTCGTTTAAGTTTCGGAAAGATTAATTTCACCTAAATTATTTCCGCGAAACCTCCCTTAATTCTCATATCTATAGAATTTGATGGAATTTCAAATCAAGACTTCTTTAAATTAATCGAGTAAATTTAAAATAATTTATTTTTGCATCCATCTAACATATTTACTCGTTGCACTATTTAGACGGCATGTTTAGTACACTTTCACCACTTACACTTTTCATTCATTAAATTAAATCATTTATTTTTTTTATTTAGTCACTAAAAAAATAAAAATAAAATTAGATGTAGTTTTGCATTCATATTTTCAGATCTTATTTTTCTATTTTTAGTTTACCTATTTAAATTGAAGAAGTCTCTCGGAAACTTACATAAAACCCCTCGGGGACCATCCTTATCGAATTTTTAATATTCGATAAGAGGTTATACCGGGGAAACATTGCAAAACTTAAAACTTGCCCCACCTTATTTTGTGAAAATACTAAAAAATATTTTATAAGAAGGGAATGATTTCAAAATAAATTAGATGTAGTTTTGCATTTATATTTTCAAATTTCATTTTTCTATTTTTAGTTTGCCTATTTAAATTGAAGAAGTCTCTCGGAAACATACATAAAACCCCCCGGGGACCATCCTTATCGAATTTTTAATATTCGATAAGAGGTTATACCGGGGGATCATTCCAAAAATCCAAAAACTTACCCCACCTTATTTGTGAAAATACTAAAAATATTTTACAAGAAGGGAATGATTTCAAAATAAAATAAAACATTTGGACTAAACTAATTGGACTTAATTGGACATAAGGTACAGTTTTCGGACGGGTGTCTTGGGGTACCTAACACCTTCTCCGAGCGTAACTGATCCCCGAGCCTTTAAGTGAATCTTTGGTTTGACCGTGTTTTTTTTTTGAGTCAATTTTTTTTACTTAGACCTTTTAAATTGTTTTCTAAAAATTAGTGACCTAACACACTATTTAAACCCAATACTAGGTGGCGACTTCTTATTTGTTAAAAAACGGCCAAAGTATAGAGAAAACCGGTGCTTTTAAAAACCCCTCTCTCTTTACACTATTAATTATTATTTATTATTTTTTCCTTTCCGAAAAAACGGGGCGCGTCACGTCCTATGTGAAAATTATGTGAGATACACATATTAGAGGGGTTGAAATTCTATTGCAGCGCCAGTGAGAATGGAACAACGCCAAATTTTTTATTTGAATTTCTATTTAATTTGTAATAGTTGTATTTATTATTCAGTGTTGTAAAATTGACTCGATAAATTGATAATTAAAAATTATCGCCGTAGTTTATAAAATTTATCTAATTTTAATAAAATAGTGAATAATATCAAATTTATCAAGTTTTATTAATTGAGGTTTACAACAGTTTGATTGCAGTGAATTGAGGTTTACAACAGTTTAATTAATTGGGATTTACAATAATTAATATGAACTTTAACCATAATTATAATAGGTTATTATAATTGTTACATTATAAATGGTTAACCTGACAGTTAACAATTTATATTATAATAGTTTATTAATAGTTTTTTTTTTTTAGCGACATTTAAAGTATTTAAAGTATTGACTTCCATATTCTAGTTTTGTCATGATATTCCATGATATATTGATATTTAAATTACACTTGTAATTGGAATTCAAAATTTAAAATATTTTTATAAAACGAATTATTGATTAGTTGTCGCTATCGCATTGTAAAATTTATTGGATTTTATAGAATAAATATTTGTCGTTCGGTTTTAGTTTTCATTCTCCAAGGGAAGAAACTGCGTGGCAGCCCTGGAAAACCGAGCCATTACAGAATGGTATCAGAGTGAAATTATTAATAATTCTAATTTATTTATAAATGGTGAAATATTTTGGGTAGAATTCTCTATAGAAGAAATCAAGTGGTGACTCTGGGAAACCGAGTCGTTACACCTTGAGACCCAGAAGTTTAGTACGTAAAGGTCTTGCATACATATTATGCAAGGTGGACCATACATCATAGGAGGTTGCAACTGAAATAACCAGCGGAACAACCTCGTCAGAGAGAGATGCGACTAAGGCACCACAAAACAATTGATCCTGCCAATTCCAAAATTCAGAAGTTGTTTGGTGCGGCATGGGAGGATTGATGATGTAACCGGTGAAGCCATATCCAATCAGAAGCGAACGCCACTGAGTGCACTAGTTTTGATAGTTCGATGGTGTGAGTTTGATAGGAGCTTGAGCTACAACATTCATAGCGAGAATATGTGTTTCTAGTGTAGTGGTATTGGGAGAAGGAAAAGGTATGTCAAGAGAGGTGTTGATGGTGGCAGGGTTTGGGCAGATCTGATGAGTGGGTGGTTGGAGAGTCGGTGTTTGGAATGGATGAGATGGGATTGAATGGATGGACATAGTAGCAGGCTGCAGGGTAGGGAGGGAAGGAATTGGTGCAAAAAAGGATGGGAGTGGTGAACTAGAATTTAATTGGATCATCGTTAATGGTGGAATATATAGGAGACGTGAGATTACCGATTTCCATGGGGGAGTCAGGGGTGGTAGATGAGGTCTCTTCCATGAGGAAAACCAGGAAAAAAAAAAATCAGGGTCGTTTGGCTAGGGCTCTGACACCATAAAAGATTACAGAGGAAGGAAGGCTCAACCTTTATTAATAGAGATATTCAATATTTATATAATGGAAAGATGAGTAAGAGAAAGGAAACACAAAAGTAAATAAGAAAACTATACATAAGTTTGGAAACGATCATTAAGAGAGGACAACAGACATTGTAGGAATAGAAAACATTCCTAATAAATCCTGTTGTAATATATAAAATTATTATAATTTTTTCATATAAAAAATTACAATACGATTTTTGAACTCAAATTTTCTGTGAAATTACAGTAAGACTTTTGAACTTAATTTTTCTGTGAAATTACAATACGACTTTTGAAACTTATTACTGTAGCGCGTGAACTACATTGTCCGAATACATAGACGACACAGATTAAAAT
The DNA here is from genome assembly GCA_016647705.1 of Eucommia ulmoides. Lineage (NCBI taxonomy): Eukaryota > Viridiplantae > Streptophyta > Magnoliopsida > Garryales > Eucommiaceae > Eucommia > Eucommia ulmoides. Next base: position 3,513,449 of record CM028338.1, read on the forward strand.
TTTAATATTTTAATTTAAGACTATTATTGGATATCCACGTGGTTTTAAGATTGATGTTGTTTAGTGGGGTTGACGTGGCTTCCCATTCTGACGACGTTGCCGTCGATATCGCGTACGTACCCCACTTTCTGTCCCCATTCTTTCTTCTCCCGCTCACTCACTGCCATCGCCCCACTTTCCACTGCCCTCTGATTAAAAATAAAATAAAAATAAAAAATAAATTCAACATGTTTATTAGAGTATATAAATTCGATAAAGAGAAAAATAAATAATAAGATTAATTATATTTTTGCCCCTATAGGTTAACAACCTAGCATTTTCCCCACTTCTAATTATTAAATGTACTGAAAAATTAATATTTTTTAAATTTAAAAAATATTTCCAAGCAAATTTTATAAAAAAAATAAAAAAATAAAAAAATAAAACTTCCCTTTATTCATATTTTTAATTAAAAAATATTTTAAAAAAATAAAAATTGGTGAACTGTCTAAAAGATTAAAATAATTATTATATATTTAGTAAAAAATATTATAACACGTGAATTGCATGGACTAAAATTTTATTTTAATTTCAATAGTTGTTCATTCAAAAAAAAAACATTCTAATACCTTTAAAATTAAATCTTATTATAATACTTAACAATGGAAGACAAGGCTTTAGAATGAAATATGACTAATCTCTGCAATCTTTTTACTCTTATTAAATTAATGATCAATATCTTCTCTTCTCATTACCAATAAGATTAAATGAATGAAAAACTACTTTAATTCAAATTAATAACATTGAAACGAATAAAAAATTGCTTCCAATTCCAATTCTATACAAGTTAAAATTGAAAATAGAGGATAATCGTGACATTTTATAATATTTCAATAAAATCTTTGTTTTCCCTTTCTTTTAGTTACGGGTAAATTTTTAAAATAAAAGAAATAAAATAAAATAAGTAATAAAAACTAATTAATCCTAAAATCATATAAAGTAATTATGATGTATGTTAAAATAAAATAAGATTAAAATATGAGGGAGTAAAAGGTAATTAACGTTAAATGACACGAACTACCTTGTATGCAGCATCGACGTCGGAATAATCAAAACAAAGCTCCACCGGCTGTCTGTCCTGACCGGTCCGGGGAATCTTGACCTCGCCGGTAATGTCATCGGTCTCGTGCTGGTGTGCCGGCGTAAAAGCTATCGTCGTCTGCCCACTCTCCAACTCCCCCCATCTATACAAGTATACCCACATTTCACCCATCAATAAAGAAAAAATTACACTTTTTGTCCTTAAAATATGGAAGGATGTCTATATAGGTCTTAACATTTATCAAATTACACATTTGATCCCTCAAATTTCATATTTATTTCAATAAAGCATTGTCAATGATTTTGAATGAGAAATTGATTATTCTTCAGAATGAAAGGTGAAGTTTGAATAGTGTTTTTGTTCTTATGTTTCTACTTCTTATAACTTAAGATGAAAATTTTATTTTCATTCTGAAATATTTTGCAAATAGATAAATGTGTGTGGTAATAATCATTGTATTGAAATTGGTTAGTACTTTTTTTTTTTTTTTTTTCTTATCAAAATGTATGGTACTAGTGTGGCGGTGGTAACGTTACCACCAGGGTGATTAAGAATAATTTTATAAAAATGAATAGGAATCAACGTTCTTTTATTCTTTTATTTTTTAGTTTCTTAAAAAAATTAAGAAATAATTCAAAATTACTCTAAAAAAATTGAGAATAAAAACGCGTTTCTGTACAAAACAGAAATAAAAAAATAGAAACATTAACCAAACCGGATTAGTTTCTTGATCTATTCCTAAAACCGATTTCTCTAAAAAAATCAAAAGAGAATCTAAATTATTTTTAAGAAAAATATCTTAAAAATGATAAAATGACAAAAATAATCTCTTCTAAAAATTTGATATTGAGCAAAATCATTAACGATATTTTTAATTTTAGTAAAATTAAAACAAATATGAAAAAACAATATTTCATGCTTCAAGGATCAAAAATGTAATTATTAAGCATGAAAAAACAAAAAAACAAAATTTAAAAGGAATCAAATATACAATTTGGTAAACCTCAAGGTCCAAATAAACACCCACTCCATGCTTCAAGGACCAAAAATATAATTGTTCCATCAATACAAGAAACCCAAATAAATTACACAAACAACCCTGTAAGTTTAAGTTACCTATTAGATTCGTCCAGGCGACGAACAGTATAGCCAAAGGCCTTGGCGTAGAAATCTACAGATTTGGGAACGTCTTTCACGTATACCACTATGTAAGATAAAGCTGGGCTCAAAATTGCAAGCATTTTTTATTTTATTTTATCTTAATTTTTTTTTTTTTTCTTACCGTGTGTGGAATTAATACGAGGAAGATGAGGGGTTTGGGCTTATATTGCGGGTCATAGAAGTGTGTTTTTATTACACGTGGTTAAGAGAATTGTTGTTGATAAGACACGTGGATGCTATGCATGGTTGGTGATGGCCACGTCAAACTTCATGCAGAATATGTGGATAGATATGTAAAGATCACAATCCACACACTTCGAATATATCTATTTTAGTGACTTTGAATATATTTATTTTAGTGATTAAATTTATTGTATTCAATACATTAATTCACAATTACATAAAATTTGTATTTATTTGGGGTGACTTTTTGAACAGAATTGTATTAAATATAATTTTAAAATACAATAAACATATAAGACGAAACATAATATTATTATGTTAAATATAATATTTGATGAGAGTATATTTTTGCATCACCGAGTCAGCAATAGGACCCTGGCCACGTATTCACTATCACCGTGACGTGGCCACATTTAGAAATCAAAAGTGTCACGCACGAGCATACGTTAACCAGGGTTCCTTCCGTGAAATCTCTTTTGCACTCAGGAAGGAGCAATGTGCCCTGTAGGAATGTTACCGCCCAAAATTCTGTGTCGTGCCTCTGAATGACCAACTTCAGAAGTTTAGTCGTTTGTCTCAACCGGCTCACCATTTCAGTCCGTTTCTCCCCCAGGACTCCACGGATCTCCGCTTTCCTCCACTAGCTCTCCTCCACAGGCCTGACAAAGGTCTGTGGATCTTTCTAGATAGGCACGAAAGCCCAAGTCCAGAGATTATCTCCTAAACGTCTTGGATTATAGGCTAAACACATGGTTTTTCTTAATTAATCGTGTTTAGGCCCGATTAGGTAAAACTAAAGATGAGGGTATTTTTGGGCACCTCCGAGTCAGCACTTGGAACCCAACCATGTATCCGTCGTTGTGGTGACATGTACGCATTCCAGAATCCACAACGTCACGTTGGAGAATGTGCCGACCTCGGCTCTTCCCTGGAATTTCATTTACAACTAGGGAGGAGCGGAGAGCCCCACAGGGACGTGCGGCTCTGAGTTCTGTGCCGTGCCTTGGGCGATCAATTTTAGGGACTCAACCGTTCACCTCGACCGACTCTCCCCTTTTAGCTTGTTTCTTCTCCAGGACTCTACGGATCTCCGCTCTCCTCCATCAACTCACCGTAGCAGGCCTGACAAAGGTTCGCGGGCTTTTCCAAATAGGCCCAAAATCCTAAGCCTAGCGATTATCTCTTAAACGCCCCAGATTATCGACTGAACACAGGGTTTCGACTAATTGACCGTGATTAGGGCCGACTAATCATCTCTAACGTCTATATATATTGGGGGTTATGTAAGCCTGAGGTACGCTTGAATACGCTTTACATTACATGCGAGTTCATTTGTTTACTTGCTACATTATTGTACCTTTTCTCTCTGAGTACTGATTACTACGCCGAAGGGGCTTTACCGGGACAAACCCCGGTCTGAGCCTTCTGCATGTACACTCCTTAAGGAGCAGGACCCTAGATGTAGCAGGTTAGTCCTCTCAGGACCCAGCACAGCTCACTCGAGGACTTTTTAACCGACGACTCCACCTCAGCAGGAGGACCCACCCGTTATCCGACTGTACCATACTCGAGGTGTGTACCAATTTTACGCACCAACAGTTTGGTGCCGTCTGTGAGAACCGTGCAATAAGTCTTTCCACAATCATTGCTCTCTGCTCAGCTGAGCTTGGGGTGATTACGAGGTCCATTTAGATAAACATAAAATAGAAGAACCAGAAGGCATATCGAAAGTTCCAAGGGCACACACCCCAGCTCCCACCAACAACGATAATTGCCCCCCCATAGTCAGGCAGGACTATCCACTCTGCCACCTGGGGCTGCGGGACAGACCTCGGGAGCTGTGGGTACATCTCGGGTTGATCTCCTTGAATGCCAAATGGAAGAGTTCAAGTCGAATGTACAACTCTTCTTCATGTGCTTGCCATCACCCCTTGTTTAGGGTGGAACAACCCTCCAACCTGTAACGCCTGAGGAGTCACCTTAAGACTGCAATGTTTTCATGGACATTCCGAATGGGTAGGATCCTAAGGGTGCCCTTCGCCTCGCAACCCTAAGTTTGCAGGACAAGATAGGGCCCCCCTGTAATACCGAGATCTCCACATCTTCTGCCACGCGAATTTGTGCCAAGGGATATGTCGGTGTCCCCTAATAGTTGAGCTCTTTATTGGCCTGCTAGGTTCGATCATAGAGGTCAACATGAGCATGAGGTTGACTTCTACTCACCTTTCTCCTATCACCTTGCGGCCCGAGCTGCGGGCAGTTGGATCTAGGGAGAGCCCTAAGTAGGGGAGGCTGTGGAGTGCCGCCTGGCCAACATGGAAGCCCGTCTCAAGGATGTACAAGGAGGCCGGGTAGGACTTAGTGTTATTCCAGAGGTAAAATCTCCTTTTATGGATGAGATTCTGCAAGAAGTAGTGTCGAGGCACTTCACCCAACCCCAAATGAGTCCATATGATGGGACTTCAGATCCTGTTGACTACCTGTCTATGTTCAAGTCTCATATGAACATACAAGTGGCCTCTGTAGCTTTGCAGTGCAAAGCCTTTCCCATCACCCTTATAGGTGTTGCAAGATCGTGGTTCCAGGGTTTGAGGCCAGCGTCCATCTCCACCTTCAGAGAACTCGAGAAGTTGTTCATGGCTCATTTTAGACGCTCCCGACAGAAGCTGAAGACTGTGGCTCATATCCTTACTCTTCGGCAAGAGCCCACCGAATCTTTGGGGGATTACGTTGAGCGATTCAACCGAGAAGCAAATATGTACGATGACCTTCCTGACGTTGTTGCGCTAAATGCCTTTGTGTACAGGCTTTGGTATTAGATATTATCCTACAATCTCTACTCTAACCCTACTCTCACACTCGATCAAGCTCTAGATCGTGGAATTAGATTCCATGGTGCTAACCGTCACGCTGTAACCAGAAGAGAGAGGGAAGGAGAAAACAAGTCAAGGGAACCAAGGAAAGGAGGTTCTAACCAAGCCCAAGGCTCAAGAATATTACAAACTGAAAGGAGGTTCAGACCCCTGCCTGGAGACAAGAGGCCACTTCTTCCTCCAGGGCGTCACCAACTATAGTTCACCCCCCTCAGGGAAATACTTCTTTCCTCCTCTGCCGCCTCTGAGGGGAGGGCTGGTTGGGAGATTTATGAGTTCCATCAAGACCGAGGTCACTCCACAGAGAACTGTTTCTAGCTCCGGCAGAAAATTAAAACTCTTGTCCAAAGAGGCTATTTCCGAAACTACATCCAGAGAGGAAATCAAGAGCAGCCTAACGGGGATGAACAACAGGGAGTGCCCCGAGCCTAGAAAAGAAGGGAAAACCACAACTGCCCACCAGCCCGGGGGGTTGAGGCCGTGGATGATCACTAGTGCATGGATGGTGAAATCAACCACATCCACGATGGATTCAACTCCGAAGACGTAGAGAGTCACTAGGGTCACGCGTCCAGGCATAAACAAACTTGAAACAGAAGAGAATATGCCACTCAGGCACCCGAGGAACGCTGACTAGTTGAAGTGTAGCTTCTGTAGGGATGATTAACTTTTGTGAACAACTTCCAGTTTATACAAAGTGTTGTACTTTTATTTATCAAAATAAAGAATGCGTTTTGTGCAATATGCCTTGTGTTTTCTCCAGTCAACGGCATTCCGACCCCCTGAGTAGCACCCCAACTTTCGGCACCGCAAATGATTCTCCTCAATCCCGTTCTGACCCGTTGAGTTGTGTCCTGGCTCCCGGCGTCACAAGTGATTCTCCATAATTACATTCTAACCCCCTGAGTCACATCCTGGCTCTCGGCATCGCGATTGATTCTCCACGATTATATTTTGACCCCCTGAGTAGCATCCCAGTCCTCAGCGCTGTGAGTGATTCTTCACGACTGCATTCTGACCCCTTGATTCGTATCTTGTCTCTTGATGTCGCGAGTGATTGTCCACGATTGCATTTTGACCCCCTAAGTTGCGGATAATTCTCCACCCAACATCTCGAGTCTAGCGTCGCGAGTAACTCTTCACAAGTCTCATCCCGGTGCTAAGCGTCGAGGGTGACAACTAGACCTTCTCCAGAAGTTAATAGTCCATACTCGGGGATAGACCAAGGTCATTCACCAAGGGCAGGGCATTGATCGGGTCTGAGGGCCTGCAGTCAAGTATCTCTTCCCACTAGTCGACTATAAGTCCGGCGTTCTAAAAGGGAAGGTGCTCCTGCACGAACTAAATGGAGATAACCTAAAAGGGTTCTCAAATGAGCTTAACTACGGAGAACTCCCCAATGACCGACTACGGGGGTCCAACCGCCACGTTGTGCCCTTGCGGACCGAGAGGACCAGGTACTCTAGGAAACACTCCTCCTAAGTCGACAACACAATTTTCTTACAATCAACTCGTGTTCCGGACTAGGGGGCTAGTGGTCTATGGTCCTAGGCAGAGACGAGAAATTTTCAAAATTTTACAACTCTGAAAATAGGACCAAGTGGAAAATGACTTGGCAAAAACGTCGAGAGAAAGGAATAGACTCTGAAGTACCCTGTCTATACCGCTCAAATGCTTACACGCTCACGCACAAAAAAATAGGAATAAACGAAAAGGAGTCTATAAAATTCTAAGTCCTGAAAAAGCGATGGTCCGAGCTCAGGTCTCTCTGTCCTCGTTGTGAGAAGTGTCCATGCGAGGAGAAGTGACGTCAATTTCACCCTCCTCAAGGCCCCCCTCATTAGCACTGTCCTCCTCTGAATCTCTCGACTCGGTGCTTTTGTGCATGGCACCATCCTCGGTCTTTGAAAACTTCATTCCAATAGGGCCGACGGAGAAATCAGAGTGCAAGTAATGGCTAGTTGTCATGGTGGTCCTTTCTAGGGATGTCACTAGTTCGATTTTGGTCCAATTTCACATAAAACCAAAACCACTAGAAATATATCAAACCAAAACCAAAACCAAAACCGTCGATTCGATTTTAAAACCAAACCATTTAAATTTACACAAAACCAAAACCGTGAACCGTGAAACCATTTAAGATTGAATTATTCAATTACAATAAGACACAAAATTGTGCCCTAATATAATTTTTATTTTTAGGGCATTGTTTGTTGTCCCTTTATATTATATATAAAATATTAATTTTTTTCACTATTTTTTGGCAACAGTATTTCTAGTAGCACAAAAATCGAGGTGAGTATATTGTCTTCTATGTAAATTGACAAATTATATTTTTGTATAAATTGTGAAAAAATAATATTTATTAAAATGGACGATTTTATAATGTTATGAGGATTAAGTAGATTTTTAAATGTAGAAAGTGGTTTTTGTTATCCGACTATGTCATAGTTGTCTTCTCGTCAGGAGGGCATGTCCTGCGAGATATGGATTACCTGTCAGGCAAAACCTGCAGGGTGAATATTTGTTGTTCTCTGTCAGGCAAGTCTTGCAGGGTGGATATTTGTTGTTACCTGTTAAGCAAGTCCTGTAGGGTGGATATTTGTTGTTACCTGTCAGGCAAGTCCTGCAGGGTGGATATATGTGGACCTGTCAGGAGTGTAAATCTTGTGGGTGGTTGCTCCTACCATTGGTTGATTTAAATACATTAGCTTGTTGCAATGATGGCAGCGGAATTTTATTCTAGTATGATATGCGGTTATAGTATATTATATTTTGAAAAGTGGTATTTGATAATTGTGGTTAATCCATAAACCATTTTTATTATGAAGATAGTACACTGATAAAATATTTGATTTCAGGTGTCGCAGCTAGGAGCGGGTCCACCACTGGCATTAGGTAGAGTCAGGAGGTAGGGTCGTTTTGAAGGGTTAACTAAAAAGATTCAGTTTTCTTTTGTGGTCTTGTTGTAAATATTTGGGACAGGTGTATTCTCGAATTTTGAAATAAGTAAATATATTTTTGGAAGAAAAAAATTTATAGCAGTGTATGTATGTATATGTATATTTGTTGATCGATTGGGTAACGTTAAGTCAACGTCACGCCCGACCTCGGGTGATGGGGGCCTGGGGAGGGGTGTGAAATTTTTTGGTATGAGAGCCTAGGTTATAGGTTCTGTAGACGTGCCAGATTGTCTAGTCAGTAGTAGAACTTGAGATAGAGTGTCGGTAGGTGGGTTCGCCACGTGAGTGGTAGTTGTTTTATTGGATTAAATAATACATTTGCGTCATACACTGTCGTTTGCCTTGTTAGCCTTGTTTCTTATTAAATCTTATTTCAGATATTGACTATGGAGCGTGAAAATAAAAGTACTGGGAGTACTGGGCCCCAGAAGAAGAGGGATAGGATGCAGGAAAGCTTGGATGCAGTCGAGAGAATTTTACAGGCTGTTGCGCAACTAACAGAATAACTAACAAAGATGATAGAATGTCAGAAGGGCTAAATCGACACAGCTACTTCTCAGGCAGTACTCCTAAAAAGATTCAAGGAATCAGACCCCCCCCCAGCTTTTACAGGAACTGCGGGTCCTGCTGATGCTGAAAATTAGTTGAGAAGCGTAGGGCATGTATTCGAGGTAATGGGAATTATCGATGAGAGCCGAGTTCCTCTTGCCACCTTCCAGTTGAAAGAAAATGCCGAACATTGGTGGGAGGAAATGAAGAGGTTAATTTCAGTTCCAGGGGATGAGATTTCTTGGGATCGATTCGTTGTGATGTTTAATGAAAAATATTTTCCTGAATCCTATTGGTTCCAGATAGAGGAGGAATTCATATCACTGAAACAAGGGAAGATGATTGTTCTGCAGTATGAAATTAAATTCGATGCCCTGTCCCGATTTGTTCCTGATTTGGTGAAAATAGAAGAGGCAAGTTGTAGACGATTCCATAAAAGACTTGATCTAGAAATACGTTCCAGGTTGACAGGCAGGGAGATCAAAAGTTATGCGGAATTAGTAAACACAATGAAATTAATAGAGAAAGATATACGGGAAGCAATCGAGAATCACGAGCAGTATAAAAAGAGTAGATTCGAGTTACCTAACAGATATCTAGGTGGCATTTCTCGAGGAGCTGTAGTTCAATCGCCACTTGCTCGGGCCCCAACAATCGACTAATCCGCTAGGGGCCGAGGTCCAGGACAATCATACTCCGGGCGACAGCAGAATGTATTCAGATGGAGTTTCGGCCAACAAGGACAGGGTAAGAGCCAGATGGTTAGTTGAGCCGGGATACTTGTATGCTATTGATAGGTTGAAACCTATCTACTTCTAGGCCGAATTGGTAGTTTTCGAGTGTTTTAGGAATATTTTATGGTATTTTTGTTTGTTTTTAAGTAAATTAGGTGTAGGGACGTAATCGAGTGATACGCAGGCAAAGTAGTGGAAAAACAGTGATGAATCGGTGAAAGAAACAAGGCTTCAGGACAACAAACCCACCACTGAGACAAATGGAGATACATGGAGAATTTTTTAGAAGTTACCACCCTAGCGGTCAGGCTACCGCCTCGGTGGTGAAAGTCCAGTGAGCTATACCAGTCTTACCGCCTCGGTGGTAAAAGTCCAGAGAGTTCAATTTTTAGTTCACTGCCACAGCGGTCAGTCACTACCTCAACGGTGATGTAACTGACTTACTCACCGCCGCAGCGGTGACTCTGTGCAGAAAATATCTATTTTCTAGATATTTTGAAGCCTTCTATTTAAATCCTTTTTCTCCCCCATTCGTCAATGGACGTTCCTAACCTTAGAGACTTGAACTTGGGCCCTTCTTGAAGAGCACAAAGAGGAGATTCACATATCGGAGAAGATGAAACACTTTCGGATCGATCTTTGGCGACAGTGGACCACTCCACTTTAAGATTTGATCTTTCTTTCTTTGTTTCTATCTTTGTAATTTAACATTTTATTGTGAATGATGATGAATCCCTCTTGTTTTAATGTTTCAATGGCTAAGATCATGGTAGGCTAGATAAATATTATCTAGGGATCGATGTAGTTTATGTAAATACACATTTGATTGAATATATGTTTCTTTAATGGTTGCTTGTCTAAATTCGATTGTGTTTATCGTTTTATTACAATTTTAATATGCTTGTTAAGATATTAGGGTTGGTTTTGAGAATACGGGATCTGACACTCAGGAGAGGTAACCCTGAATTTGGACTAGGGTAAGCACAACGCAGCAATCTAATAACCCGGGAGAAAGTTAGAAAGTGTGCAATCAATGAGGTTGGGTCAAGACTCATGTGACTTAGTGTCATTAAGATGTTGAAGGGGACTTCTTCATTGACGCGAAGTCTCATATTTACTCATCTTACACTCGGGAGAGATGGTGAGTGAGTTTAAGAAACCGAGATTTTTGGATAGGATAAACACCGTTATTGTTAACTAAACGAAGTTAATAATGTATTAAGTAAATGAAATCAATCCCTAGGTAATCAACTTAATTAGAACTAACCCAATAGTTTTAGTTTAACTTAGTTTTTAAATATTTAACTTCAAACATTTCTTGAACCGTCGAGATAATATAAGACTATACAAATTGCGGTATTCAATTAATCAAACACGTTTCCCAGATGACGATATCCGATCGAAATGTCCACTATATTTAAACTTGACCTCGTGTACTTGCGAGTATATTAAGACGTGAAAAAGCGAGCCGGATCCAAATTTTTGGTATCGTTGTGAGGAAACAGTGTTTTGATTTGGTTGATATTGCGACTAAGTGGTTAATATTAATCCTGACAATTCTTTTGTTTTATTTTCTTTCAAATCATTTTTTTTTATTTATTTCATTTGTTGTGCTCGAGCAGTGCAAGCGACAAAAAAGAAGTTTAGAATTCTTGACTCTTGATCTCAAAATAGAGCATACCTTGAAAATGATAAGAAGAGAGAAAATAAGCCAACGTCAAGCCATGAATCAAGATCCAATGGAGCATACTATTCCAAATTCCCTATCTATGGGGGATTTTGGTGAAAAATGCTTAACCACGTAGGAAGGTGTTATGGACTATGTCTTATCTATGGAAGCTGTACCGAAAGACGTACCAAAAGTCATACCTAAATCCATACTAAAGACAGCATACCTTTTGCGGATGGTCTGGACCATTTCGGATCAAGCAAATTTTCCTTCGGCTCAATCGAAGTGGAAGGTGATGAGGAGAGGATCAAGCGCTATATCGGAAATGAAAAACTTGTGGAGAGTATCTCACTCGTTAACGATTGATCTTGCAATTTGCTAAGTCCAGCTGGGGACGATAAATCAAGCGCATTTTTTGATATGAAACCGAGGGTATGATCTTGCCCTATTTTTGCTACTATTTACTTTTTGGAGGCCGAAATGGTCTCAGAGCGTATTTTGAGGTAAATTGAGGAGTGTGAATACACGGGGATGTGTTTCGCACTTAAAATCGTTGAATTAGCAAAGTGGAAGCGCATGGTGTGGAGGTTTTTGTTTCTGAAAACTTGAAGAAATCTTAAAAAACCAGTAGGAGGCTCACCGCCGAGGCGATGAAAATATAGGATGTAATGTTTTCAGCAAAGCGCTTCACCACCAAGGCGGTGAAACTACAGGTTGTAAAGGTTTTGAAAAGGCACTTCACCATAGAGGCGGTGAAATGACAGAATGTTTAGGTTTTACAAAAGGCACTCCACCGTTGCAGCGGTAAAGCCTCTGTTACATTAAAACCATCCCGCTCATTTAAACCGCTATAACCACTTCTAAAACCCCAAATCCCTCTATTTTCATCCTCCCAAACCGTTTTCAACCCACAAATCCATCATTCCATTTACAAAATTTGTGATTTCCATCATGAATCATCATCCAAAAATCGATTTTCGCCCCATTTTCGAATCTTAGGGTTTAAGGAACGAAAGGTGTGATTTCACCCATTTTCAATTGTTTGGACCGAATTTTTTCAACAAGTAAGTACTTTAGATCCTTCATTTCATATGTATGTTGAAATCTTTGGTTGATTTGCGTATTCATATCAAGAATCATTGAATTTGGATTGTGCCCTAAACCCTTGAACCCTAATTTTCGCGAATTTCTTTATCTATGGGATTTTGGTTTGATTTTTGTTGATGAACAAGATTTATATGGATTGTTACATTGTATGATACAAAATTTCATGCTATATTATTGACATTTTGTTGAAACCGTTGCGATTGGTGTGTGCATATTGAGATTGTGATGTGTTCTTGACGGTGTTGATTCGGGAAATTATTTTCCATTGTTTATATATGATTGGGTTTCCGTGTTTTGTAATTGTTATTGATAGGAGCCATGACTAAGAGAGCCACAACAAAAAGGGCAAGAGGAGAAAGTTTGAGTTCTCGCGCTGGGGGTGCCGTCGCTGACTATGATTCCGCCCACTTTGTTTCCAAACAAACCGAGGAGCATTTCAACCGTTTTGAGCATAAACGAACATGTATTCGATAACGGGGATTTGAGCAATTAGACAGTCTCCTAGCGAAATTTCAGGATGTGATCCGAAGCTGTAGTTGGGAACGTTTTTGCAAATCACTACCCCGGGGTGAGGTGGCTGTAGTGCAGAAGTTCTATGCAAATATCATTGAAGCAAATGACAACCGGACAAGGGTCTGAATTCTCCCCATATTATTCAGTCTCGAGTTCCTTAATGAATTTTTGGGATTGGCAGCCCCGGCACCCACTGACGAACCATATGGAGGTAGAGACCCGAGCATGAAAATTGTGATATGAGCCATCACTTCAGGCAATGTCCAGTGGACTCACACAGGGCTGGTCTAGCCATTTTCCCGGCTAAGTTTCTCAATTTAATCCCCAAAATTTGGCATTACTTTGTTTGCAGAAGCCTTCTCCCGACATCTTACTTGTCGGACGTCTCCAAAGAAATGGCCATGACGCTATACTCGATTCAGATGGGTAAGCCGATAAATGTTGGATACTTGATCTACTCTTCTATTCTTCATGTCGTCAATACAACAAAGGTTGATCTTGAATTTCTTTTGCTTTTGACCGACCTATTTCGATGGGTCAGTGTATCAATAACTGGGGATAGCCCTTGCCCCCCAATCATTCCGCTCGATCTTGTTATGATAAATTAGATGTGGAAAGCCGGAGCGCAAAGGGCGGGCGAACAAGAAGCTGAAGAAGAGGAAGGGCCTACAGAAGAAGAAGCGGGGCCATTTGAAGCCCATGATGAGGTCACTTTGGAGAGGGTCTATAAGGAGCTCCAAGAGGTCCAGGTCGATCATCTTATTCTTCGGCAATGGAAATATAGTACGGATCTCCGAATTGCCGAGCTTAGGACTTTCTTGGATCAGTATACGAGTTAACAAGATCAAGTCCACTGACTCATTTGCGAGCGCCTCGGCATTGACATGAGCGCTTATCCGCCTATGCCGCAATTACCGCCGCACCTTTTGCAACCGCCACAATTTTCTTTCAGACGCAACAGTGGTGACGATAACGTTCCCCCAGGTGGACAGTAAGAGGTGACATGTTTATGTCTTATCTCCTAGGTATATGTTCAAACCCAATATTTTCTCATGAATGCTATATATTGTAATTGAGTTCGCTGCTCAGTCAGTGTGGACACTATCTCGTTTAAGTTTGGGGGGATATTCATCCATTTTTGTTTTTTGTAGAAAATGATGAACAAAATTTTTGAAACAAATTTTTTGATGTATTATATTTGGATATTTTATGTATGCGTAGTTACGCTTTGTAGAGGTTTAGATGTATATTGTAGACTTTAACATATAGTTAAGTTTTAATTTTAATTTTCATGTTTTTGCATGTGAAATGCTTAGATTAGTGTATGTATGTTAGTATTTAGATTAAATGTAGAGATGTTTATGTACGAAGTAGTATTTACGTGTTGAGTTGTTAAGTTCGTCTGGGCTATTTTTCGATGGTGAAAATTATCCCCTAATTGTATATTGAGGTCGAGAGTGATGCCAATCATGTGTGTTTTGTGTGCTTGGCATGTTGATTAGGTAAAAATCATTTTGATCCTAAATCGCACGATAGCATAGACTCACTGTATAATCATTCGAACGATTTGATGCCCATTTTTTAGTTATAAGTTCATAACAAATTTGAGAAATCTAGAACTTGACTGGGGGAAACTTGAGGCAAAATCCTAGGTAAGGTGGTTTAGGAGGCATGATTTGGGCCTTCATTTTTATCGCTTGAACCTTTTAAACTAACCTTGAAAATTTTATCCCACATTACCCTATCGAAGCCGATAATCTTTTCAATTCTGAACATATATCCAAACCATAGCCAAAAAAAATAATTTCCAAACCATTGTCACTAAGTCAAACGCACTAATTGAGTGAAATCAAGTTATCATTATTTTATGCTACTTGAAGTGAGTGGTTGGGTTTCGGACGAATTTTTATTGGTTCGATATTAGTGTATTCACTTGTCAATCTTTGAATTTTATTTGCACGCCTCTAAAATTGTACAAATTCGAATAAGTTTGGGAGTGTGTTATGTTTGTTTTAAAATTAAAAAAAAATGTGAATATAGTTTTTATTCACGTTCTTTATACAAGTGAATACAAAAATTCTTAAAATCTTGTTTGGGGTTGTGTTTTTAATATTTGGGGTTACGAGAGAGATATATCGACAAACGTTTGTGCCTCGGGTATCGTTGAATTATCGTAATTATAACGATGACTTGTTTTTTCTATTCCTGAGATACCCTTGGCCGTTCTCTAATGCCTATCCAAGCCCTATTGATCTCTTTGAATTTCCAAACCTATATTAGTGGATAGTCGAGCCCAGTCAAGCATATGGTTTTCCTAAACCTTAAACAGTTCAAGTCATGAGCTTAGTTATTGAATAATCCAATCCGGAGTTTGGATAGTTATACATTTGAGTTTTCACACACACACACTTTAAATAGATCTAGAATGGTTTTTATTGTTATTGACTGTTAAAATTCTAGAACACCACTTGGTGTGTGTTATTTCCCGAACTTGATCTGATTGGGGGTTGTTGAGAGAGGAACAACTTGGTTTCTTCAATTGAACTTGGAACTCACATGCATTTATTTATTTTTAGTAGTTAGTTAGTTAGTTAGTACAATTAGTTTATTTTAGTGTTAGGGTGTTTTGCTCAAGAACTGGCAAAATTCCAAATTTGGGGGTATTTGATAGGTTGAAAATACCTATCTACTTCTAGGCCAAATTTAGTAGTTTTCGAGTGTTTTAGTAATATTTTAAAGCATTTTTTGTTTGTTTTTAAGTAAATCAGGTGTAGGGACGTAATTGAGTGATAAACAAGCGAAACAGTAGAAAAACGGTGAAAGAAACAAGGTTTCAGGACAGCAAACCCACTGCCACGGTGGTCAGGCCACCACTGAGGCGGTGGAGATATAGGGAGAATTATGCAGAAGTCACTGCCCCAGCGATCAGGCCACCCCCTCGGTGGTAAAAGTCCAATGAGCTATGCCAGTCTCACTGTCGAGGCAGTGAAAGTCCAGAGAGTTCAATTTTTAGTTCACCGTAGCAGCGGTCAGTCATCGCCTCAGCGGTGATGTAAACCAACTTACTCACCGCCACAGCGGTGAATCCACTGTTGCGGCGGTGATTCTGTGCAGAAAATATCTATATTCTTGATATTTTGAAGCCTTCTATTTAAACCTTTTTCTCCCCCATTTATCAACGGATGTTCCTAACCTTAGAGACTTGATCTTGGGCCCTTCTTGAAGAGCTCAAAGAGAAAATTCACATATCGGAGAAGATGAAACACTTTCGGATCGATCTTTGGCGACAGTGGACCACTCCACTTCAAGATTTGATCTTTCTCTGTTTATTTGTTTCCATCTTTGTAATTTAACATTTTATTGTAAATGATGATGAATCCCTATTGTTTTAATGTTTCAATGGCTAATATTATGGTAGGCTAGATAAATATTATCTAGGGATCGATGTAGTTCATGTAAATATACGTTTGATTGAATATATGTTTATTTAACGGTTGTTTGTCTAAATCTGATTGTGTTTACCATTTTATTACAATTTTAATATGCTTGTTAAGATATTAGGGTTGGTTTTGAGAATACGAGATTTGACACTCAAGAGAGGTAACCCCAAATTCGAATTAGGGTAAACACAACGGGACAATCTAATAACCCGGGAGGGAGTTAGAAAGTGTGCAATCCATAAGGTTGGGTCAAGACTCATGTGACCTAGTGTCATTAAGACGTTGAGGGGGACTTCTTCGTTGACGCGAAGTCGCATATTCACTCATCTTACACTCGAGAGAAGTGGTGAGTTTAAGATACACAGATTTTCGGATAGGATAAATACCGTTATTGTTAACTAAACAAAGTCAATCATGTATTAAGTGAATGAAATCAATCCCTAGGTAATCAACTTAATTAGAACTAACTCAATAGTTTTATTTTAACTTAGTTTTTAAATATTTAATTTCAAACATTTCTTGAACCATCAGGATAATATAAGACTATGCAAATTACGGTATTCAATTAATCAAACATATTTCTTAGAGGACAATATTCGATCGAAAGGTCTACTATATTAAAACTTGACCTCGTGCACTTGCGAGTATATTGAGACGTGAAAAAACGAGCCGCGTCCAACTATCAATGTGAATCACCAGATCATTTCGCCAGAGATTGTCCCATGGGAGACCCAATATGTTTCAATTGTCATGAGCAGCGTTACATATCTCCGAATTGTCCAAAATCCGATGTTATATCTATATCTTCTGCGAGCAGTGTGGGTAATGTTGGCCCTAGCAGCATTCAGGGGTATGGTAGAGGATCGACCGTTAGACCTCTGACTTGAGGTCGTGTATTCGCTACTACCCAACAAGATGCCTAGGCTATCCCGGATGTAGTTACAGGTATCATGTCTTTATATGATAGAGATGCACGTGTACTTATTGATCCCAATTCTACTTATTCATTTGTTTCGGCAATATTTATGATGCATGTAGACAAATTTTCTACTTCTCTGTCATATAGTGTCATTATTTTTACCCCTATGGTTGAGTCTGTGTTGATAGATAGTGCATATAAAAATAGTTCGCTTCGTATGGATGATATAGAATTGTCGGAGGATCTATTACCCCTAAATATTCATGATTTTGATGTGATACTGGGTATGGATTTGCTATCCGATTATCATGCTACAGTGGATTGTTTTAAAAATAAAGTTACTTTTCAGGTTTCAAGCGAATCAGAGTTCGTATTTTCGGGGGATAGAATCATTACCTCTGTCAATTTGATTTCAGTTCTGGAGATCGAGAAATTATTAAAGAAGGGATGTCAGGGATACCTCGTACATGTGATTGACACCAGTCAGAATGAGGTACATGTGGCAGATATGCCAGTGGTCGGGGATTTTCCTGATGTATTTCCATAGAATTACTAGGGTTTCCCATGGATAGGGAAATTAAATTTACTATCGAGTTACTCCCGGGAACTTCTTCTATATCAATTTAACCCTATCGTATGGCAACTACCGAGCTAAAGGAACCAAAGATTCAATTACAAGATATGTTGGACCACTGGTTTATCAGACCTAGTATTTCTCTGTGGGGAGCCCCAGTGTCATTTGTAAAGAAGAAGGATGGCACGCTGAAGATGTATATTGATTACAGGCAGTTGAATAAGGTGACGGTTCGTAATAAATACCCGTTTCCTAGAATTTTTTATCTATTCGACTAATTGCAGAAGGCCAGGGTATTTTCCAAAATAGATCTTTAATTAGGATATCATCAACTGAAAGTCAGAGACAGTGATGTGTCAAAGACGGTGTTTCGTATGAGGTATGGCCATTATGAATTTCTAGTTATGCCATTTAGGTTGACGAATGACACTGCTACTTTTATGGATCTGATTAATCGAATTTTTCAACCTTACCTAGATCCATTTATTATTGTGTTTATTGATGATATATTAATTTATTCCCAAAATAAAGAAGAACATGCAGAGTATGTTGCAGACTTTGAGAGAGAAGCAATTGTATGCGAAATTCAGTAAAAGTGAGTTTTGGTTGGATAGAGTTGTATTCTTGGGGCATGTTATCTCAGGGGATGATATTTAAGTTAACCCAAAGAAAGTCAAAACTGTTGTCCAATGAGAAAGGCCGAAAAGTGTGACCAGGGTTCGAAGCTTCTTGGGATTGACGGGTTATTATCGTCGATTTGTACAGAGATTTTCTGTTATAGCTGCCCTGTTGACTCGATTAACCCGCAAGGAATCTAAATTCGAGTGAACCGACAAATATGAACAGAGCTTCCAAGAGCTGAAAAATAGATTGATATCTGCGCCAATACTTTCTCTCCCGACAGAAGGCGGTGGCTTTGTGATCTACAATGATGCTTTACACCAAGGGCTAGGGTGTGTACTGATGTAACATGGTCACATGATTGCATATGCCTCTCGATAATTAAAGAATCATGAGCATAACTATCCAACGCATGATTTAGAGTTGGCGGCGATTGTGTTTGCCTTGAAACTCTGGAGATATTATATGTATGGAGAGACATGCGAAATATACACTGACTACCAGAGTTTGAAATATTTGTTTACTCAGAAGGAACTAAATCTGAGATAGAGACGTTGGATAAAGTTGATCAAGGATTATGACTGCACTATCCATTACCACATTGGAAAGGCCAATGTTGTAGCATTTGCGCTAAGTCAAAAATCGACAGGTTCGGTTGCACACCTACAAGTTATTCACACTAATTTGTATGTCAAATTGAGATCTCTGCAAGTCCAATTGGCGGTTGGGCAGACGGCAACGTTGCTTGCGACTTTTACTTTGAGACCGATATTAATCGACCATATTATAGAAGTGCAAAAGTTGAATACCCAATTGGGAAAGATCAGAGATGAAGTAAAGAATGTTCACAAAGTCGACTATCGTATCAGGGAAAATGATGAAGCCTTGATATTTGAGAATAGATTGAGCACCAACGTCCAGGTGGATTATTGCAGTCTCTACCTATCCCAGAGTGGAAATAAGAACATATCACGATGGATTTTGTTTCGGGATTACCTCGCACTCAAAAGGCACATAATTCTATCTGGGTGATTGTTGATAGGCTAATCAAGTCTGCTCATTTTCTAGCCGTAAAGACGATGTACTCCTTAGACAAGTATGTGAAACTGTATATTGACGAGATTATCCAATTGCACAGTGCGCCGATTTCCATAGTGTCGAATAGAGATCCGAGATTTACTTCGAAGTTTTGGCCGAGTTTTCAAATTGCCATGGGTACCAAGTTGAAATTCAACACAACCTTCCATCCACAGACTGACGACTAATTAGAGCGTACAATTCAGACATTGGAGGATATGTTGAGAGGTTGTGTTATAGAATTTTCTAGTAGTTGGGATGATCATTTGATGTTGATAGAGTTTGCCTATAACAATAGCTACAATTCGATAATCGATATGGCACCCTATGAAGCCTTGTATGGAAGGAGATGCAGAACCCCAGTCTGTTGGATTGAAGTGGAGGAACAAAAATTATTGATACCAGATATTGCCTAGATGACGGCGGACAAGGTAAAAGTGAATCAGAAAATATTGACGACTGCTCAGAGTCGACAAAAGAGTTATGCTGACAAGCGTAAGCGGGAGTTGGAATTTGAAATGGGTGATCATGTGTTTTTGCGTATATCCCCATGGAAAGGCATAATGAGATTTGGGAAGAAGGAAAAGCTAAGTCCAAGGTATATCGGGCCATACTTGATTCTGGAATGAGTTGGCATGACAGCTTATCGACTTGCCTTACCACCAGAATTATCCATATTAAACGACGTTTTTCACGTGTCGATACTTAGAAAATATGTGTCAGATCCTTCGCATGTGTTGACTTCTCAACCAATCGAATTAAAAGAAGATTTGACATACATTGAGGAGCCAATCCAGATTTGAATCATAAAGATCAAGTGTTCGAAAATGATTCCATTGGTGAAAGTGCTATGGCGCAGTCACTCGGTGGAGGAAGCGATGTGAGAAAGAGAAGATGACATGAGGAATAAATATCCGCATTTATTTGTACAAGGTAACTAAAATTTTGGGACAAAATTTCTTTTAAGGGAGAAGGATTGTAAGACCCGACTTTTGCATGTACATAATTTTTAGTTGCAATTTAGAACATTTAGAAAAAATAACGGGGTGTATTGCACTATTTAATATTTATTTTAAAAAAATTAGGGGTTAATATGTTATTTAAAATATGATTTTAAAAATTTTGGGATATAATTAATATTTTCTTTATTTTAAGAGAGGTAATTAGTATAAATAAAATAAAATAAAATAAAATAAATAAAATAATAATTGTGGTTGAGATCATTTCATTCTCAATTAAGGAAATGACCTTAATCTTTATATATATATATATATATATATGTAGATAAGGTTGGCGATAAAAACCTTTTCACCGCCCAGTCCTATTCTCTACATATTAATGTATAATATAAATTAGATCATCATTTGAAAATGTCTTCTACACATTTTTGGAGGGAGAGGTTTTAGGCCCATAGATCTCATATCCAAGGGCTGACATACATGAACAAATGTCTAGAGACATTTAACATTTTATAGAATTTTATATGTTTGCCACTTTCAAATGCCAAGATCCTCTTACGTCTAGCCATCAACCCTTACGTCTAGAGACCCTTCCCTATTGTGTGATTTCATTCAGTGACCCTTTCCCTCTTTTTCTACTTCTTTCCCGATTAGCGAGGATCTACGGCGATGGCAATGGGCTTAGACGACGTTCGACGATTGTTGAATCTTCGATCTGCCGCCGTAATCTACGCTATCGCCATCGATCCGTCTAGGATCCACACGATCTGAGCGAGTGAGGTCCTCGCCACCGTCACCTCCGCTCCACCCGGTCGCTGTCGTGTCACAGCGTCTGTCCGTGCCTAACCGTGTTTCGTCTTGCTCCTAGATAAACATTTCTCCTTTTCACTAAACTCATTGAACCCTCTCGATTTCTCACCTCTATCCCCTCGATTTGACCTCCATGAACCACTAGGCATCGTCGTTGTTCGTGAAATCCCTCATCATCTCACTATCGATCTCGCCGCTCATCGTCATTGCAGTCACTGCTCCCAAGGTCACTGCTAATCTCGCTGTTAAGAACCAGATCTGGATGGTGGTGGTCGAATTTGAACATGGCAAAGTTCGACAATGGTCGGACGAGAATGCTGCCTTTATGATTTGGCTACCTTCGGCGACGGTCAGACGTCATCACCGCTGTCATCATCAGCTCACAGATCGTCGACTTCTCCCAACCGCCGTTGCCGCTACAGCTGGAGTTCAACTGAGCAGTCACCATCAGCTCAGTCGATGATGGCTGACATCGGTCACTCTAGAGGTAGCTTCTCTCTGTTTCCAATTGTCATCCTTCCATACCCACAGGTTCGTCTCTCTCTCTCACTCCCCCTCCGGTTTTCTCCCTCTAAACACAAATCAAAGCTCGACATACAAAGTTCGCGGTCACCATCGATCTGCTCGGATCTAATTTTTGCACATTTACTCTCTGTTATCATTTTTTTTTCTTTCTCTCCAGATCTAACGCTTAAAGATGATGTTGGTTATGATATCTAATCTATGGTCATTATCATCGATTTATCGCAAGATGAGGAAGTGTGATGAAGAAGAGAGAGAAACATAGAGATATTGTGGGCTTAGTGGATCTATGTGTTGGTAGTGGATCTCCTGCTTCAAGGTTGTAAAACCTTTATGCTTAAATAATTGATGAATTTGAAAGGGATTTTGACACTTTATACCCATGAAGTTTAATTAACATTTCATTTTGGTCCACATGTTTCAATTGGAATACATAAAATTTCCTAATCATCCCATTGCATTTCGATATTCTCATTATAATTTTATACAGAAAATGGTCATTTATCGCGCATGTGATAATGCTAAAGACGGTTGTTGAGGTCTTGAGCTTTGTCAAAACTGTTATGTTAATTGCGATCACTATACTATTGGGTAATAATTAGCTTAAAGTGTTGTTCGTGGGAGGTAATGTGCGTGTGTGCATGTTCATGTTCATTAATTATCAATTTTTTTGAATTAAATTGTGTGAATTGAATTATTTTGTGGATATTGTACGCATTTACGATCATTGCCGCATCATTTTAAGTTAATGAAAAAATCACTTACATTTTTTTTTAGCTTTTATATAGTTGGTGTTTATGTTCCAAACAATTTTACGAGGAGCGCTTCTAATTGCCAAACTCAAATAGACAAATGGTGCACATTTTTCTGGTGAACTATGTTTTGATTTTTGAATTATTAATTATTTCGTTTCATGTATGGGATATGGAGTATTGAAGTAATGAGAATTGGATATGCAATACACATTTATCGCTTTGATTTTGTTCGATTTACCTCATTCTAAATTGTGGTATTATTTTAATTGCCAAATATTTGTGTTATTGAATACTGATTATGTTGTATTTGCAATATATGTTGTTTGTTGGTAATGGTATTTAAATGTTAATTATTGTTGATTTTAAATAAAAACAGGTATAGAATGTTGTATAAATCTAAAATTATATCAATTTTATTCTCTTTTCTTTTTTATTAGTGATTATTCCTCAAATGGACTCCAAAATAGGTATGGATCTCTAATTTTTCTATCATTTAATTTTTATTTTTGTATATTCTTAATGTAAAATAGACAATTCTTTGGTTTTTTTTATTGTTTTGTTCAATTTTAAGCAATAGTGTTTTGTAATCCATTCTGAATTCAGTAGTGTTTCTTGAAATCCCTAAACCCTAAGGGCAGATTAAGGTGATTTTTTTTTTTTAAAATATTCCTTGGAATTGCAAGCAGGTATGGATCTCATAGAAGGTTTAATCGTTTTTCTTTTTGTTCAGTGACAGTTCATCAAATGCACTCCAAAACAGGTATGGATCTCTAATTTTTCCATCATTTGGTTTTTATTTTTTTATATTCTTAATGTAAAATAGGAAATTCTTTGGCTTTTTACTTCTTCTTTTTTTTTTTTTTTTCAATTTTAAGCAGCAATGCTTTGTAATCCATTCTAAATTTAGCAATACTTTGTAATCCATTTGAATTTGTATTTGCGTGTCCAGTTCAATTCATTGAACTTGATATTGTTGTTCAAATTCTTGGATAGAAAATCATGCAATTCTCGCATTTCCTTTTGTTTAATCTAACTATTCAAATTTGTGATTTTTTAAATAATGAATAAGAGGGTTAATTGCCTTTTACGTCCCATTTCCAAATAGATTTTTAGGCCTGTAATATTTGTTTGAGGAGTTATACATCTGTAATTGGAGATGTAAAGTCTCTTTACATCAATCTGCTCATCCTATCACATCTATTTTTTCTAATTTGTTTCAAATTCAGTTTGATTGGTTATTTTTTAGATCATAATTTATGTTATCAGGTTTGGTTTCATTTTGATCTTCAAATTGGGTTTTGTTTTGATATCCAAATTTAGCCTCAAATCTCAATTTTTAGGTATGTTTCATTTACTTTTTCCTTCTATGTTCTTTCCTAATTAGTTTCATTTCAATAGGCGATTGCTCGTGTTTGTTAATGTTGTGTTAGTTTAAATTGGAGTGTAATTATTGGTTGTGTTCAATTGGCCATTTAGGCCCTTGGATCTGACATCCAAAGGCTGAGATCAAATATTACTAGGAGATATTTTGGTCCATTAGATTTATCTTCATCCATGGTCCAGATAAAAAAAAACTCAACAGTCTCTATAGAGGCCTTGGTTTTTTCTTTCCCTTCTATCGCCATTGCCAGGGCTAGCGCCAATGCCATTGCCACCCTATCCGTTGTCGTGCTCTCTACCCTTTGTACAGCCTCCCGCCCTCCTAACCTTTGGATATAAAACCCACTTTCGATGCTCCCGCCGACCTCAAAGCCTTTAGGTATGCTCTCTGCCCTGCAATTTTAGATATGAACTATTAGGGTTTCTGATGCGATTTTAGATATGAACAATTAGGGTTTCAGATCTGAACAATTAGGGTTTCCTGAGGGTTCTAATCTTACATTTTCCTCATCTCTCACGCTCAACTCCGCTATAGATCACGTTCAACTCCACCACTGAAGATCAAGAACATATTAGATCCATGTTGGTTCCTCAACTATATAGCTTGATCCAGATCCAAATGTAGATCCAGACCATTCATCTCTCAGGTACGCCTTCAGCCACCTACGTTCCTTATCTTTTTTCATGGTTGGAAAATAATTGGCCTTATGCATACCTATTACCCAGTTTCTAATTAACTCCATCGAATATTACACTTTCACCTTTAAACTACACATTTATTTACACATTGCTCCATACACTAATTTCCACAGTCCAACCCATAACATTTGTGATTATACAACCCAACCATTGGATTCTCATAGATCTATAGCAACATTGTGAATTAAATTTGTTAGCATGTGTCTGAAAATGGCAACATTCTGGAAATAAATTTCAAAATTTGAATTGAGATTCAAAGTTCAGAGGTGAAATGAGTAATTTATCCTTTAACTTTCATGTTTTAAGTTAATCATGTGAAAAACAATGTGGCATTTCCCTGTCTTTTCATGATGAATTCTTGGTTTTTTAAAAAAATGCATGTAAACAACAAAGTGGCATGTTCTTGTCTTTCATGATGAATTCTTGGATTTTAAAAAATGCAAACTAGCCAAAGGTCCGTGATTTGTCTTTAAACACACAAATATCTATTATATTTTTTTGGATTGATATGTTTTCTACTTCTAATTTCTCTATATTTTTCGTTTATAATTTTTTTTTTTTTTTTGTTAAATCCAACCTCTAAATCATCAACCCCTCAACCGCCTCTCTTTTTGTAGTTGTTTATTAATTCCTACAAGTTCTATATTTTTGGTGTTGACTTTCGCTTTTCCAGGTTTCTAATGTAATCAAGTGGCAAAGCTTTAAATGGGGTAACATTGAATCTGGTGACATATCTAATTGGTGTTGCGAAGATGGGCAATTCATCCGCGGCAAAGACGGTTAACAACTGGTGTGGGTTCACCTCCCGCAGTGGGGGTTTTTGTGGAAGCTGGAGCAAGGGTGGGGGAGCATATCAAGTTAGCTATTGGTACTATTTTTTGTTTTTTTTAGTTCTTTATATAGCGTTTGTTTTGTGCTTCTATTCCCATATTTCTGTTTGTGCACTACGAAAACTTGGAACAAAAGTTCAAATGTGGGAATAATTTTATTGTGTTTCCAGAAAATTAAGTTGAAACGTTAGAAAGCAAAACAAAAAATTATATATTTGTGGCTTCTCATTTTTCTAACAATAAGACATTCAATTCTAATTACCTTAATTTGTTTCAATATTTTGATTCCATATCTACTTGGTATTGTTTGTGTTCTTTATAGGTTTACGCTCGAGTAGAGATGACGAGAAGCTCTATATAGAAAAGATAAGAATAAATTTAACTCGGACTATTAATTATGTGTGTTTAATTTTGATTTTTCTTTTTCACCTTTTTTTATGTTGTTAGTTTATTAATTGTGTTTATATGTTTGCATTACTTCATTTGTTATATTTGTTTAAACATTTTTAAATGTAACTTCGGTGGAAAGACATATTTTTGTTTTGCGATTTTTATAATTTTTGCTATATTTCAGTGGCCACGTTCAGAATCAAGTGCGAAATTTGTTTGGCATGAGAGTTTTTTTTTTCTTTTTATTCCATATTCTTTTTTTTTTTAGGGAAAAGAAACGGAAATCTGGGGATAAGGTTGATATGCCCATAAAACAAAATTTTGCTAACATAAACTAAACAAATGGGGAAGCATTTTTTCTGTTTCCTTTTTTTTTTTTTTTTTCTGTGTATTTTTCCATAAAAAATTTACTAGATAAATCTGTTAATTAAAAATATGATTTTCGTATTCTTTACAGATTTCAGCTCGAGTAGAGATAACGAGAAACACAAAATATATAAGGTATGGAATAAATTTGATAATTGGTTTATCCCCGTTTTCTGTTTATTTAGTTCATATTCATTAATAGAACTTATTCAACCACTGATACTATTTATCATTTTTTTAGTTCTTTGAATGGCGTTTGTTTAGTGCTTCTATTCCCATATTTCTGTTTATGTACGCTGAAAACTTGCAACAAAAGTATAAATGTGGGAATAATATATATTTGTAGCTTTATTTTTCTGAGAGACATTGTTTCTAATTACCTTAATTTATTTATTTTTTTGATTAAATATCAAATTGATATTGTTTGCGTTTTTCATGGGTTTAAGCTCGAGTGGAGAAGGTTTGTATTCTTTTTTATGTCATGCATCTATAAATATCAAGAATGCATCTTGGATATAGAAAGTCATTGTAGTAGTGTTAAAAGTCGTTTTTTTTTTTCCCTTGCCAGCATTGGGGAGTTGAATTTCAATATATTTGTCCCCTTCCTCTCTCCAGTGTTAATTGAAAACTGTTTTAATATTCCATTCCTAATTGATTTTTACTTTTATTATTTCTTTAAGTGTTAAACTTCGTCTGATGCTCGACCTTCTTGGAAGTTCAGGTTTTGTGGCTGGAGTTGATGTTGCAACATATCGGTTAACAACTTTAAAAACTATGCTGCAGAAGCATGCTCTCGGTGATTAAGTTCCAATAGTCCTGGGTGGTAGACTTATATTAGTATGTTTATGATGTATATAATTAATTCTTTATTGTCAAAATTCATTGTGTTAGTTATTGTTGTGCCTGATTGTTATTGGTCGTGTTTGTTGATGTTGTGTTGTTATAAGAGTATGAGTTGAAAAATTGGAATGTCAAATAAGTAAAAGAGGTTATGTCCAATTTTTTTATACATTAATTTTTGATTGTGTTCATTTGAAAATATTTTTTAAATATTGGAGTTGATGTTGCAGTAGACAGATCGGTTAACAGTTTGCAGAACTATGATGCAGAAATATGTTGTTTAAACTTTTTGTGTTTTTTTTTTTACACCCATGACTTTAGGCACGGGTTATGCCCTAGTATATATATATGGCTATACAGTGAAAAAAAAAAACTTTCGGCCAAGGAGAAAAAATAGCAAGAACAGGTGTCACACCCTACCCCGAACACCCATCACCCTGGGGCCGGCTTGACGTCGACACGACATCACCTGAAAGTCCAACCCATTGGAGACGACAAAGTACATACATAAATACACAATCACAAAGCAGATCATAAAATATATATACATACTAATTGGGGACACACCCGTCCCTACAAAATTTTTTAATAACAACAAAGATACACAACCCTAGACCTCTCATTTTTATTTTTTATTTTTTATTTTTATCTCCTCAAGTAGCACCTCCAAAATACTCCCTCCCTATTGCATTTCCGGAGTCGACCTAGTACCAGTAGGGGACCGATGCATAGCTACTGTATTTACGAGTGTACTGTCTTTTTAATAAAAATATTTTTAAAAGGTTCAAGCATAACATACATAAACAACACGTTTCGACCAATAGTATAAAATCACATACTACGAGAAAAACTCTTTTTTTCCTGTCATCACTGAATCAAACCCATATATATATATATATATATATATATATATATATATATATATATATATATCAATTCAGTTGTAAAACTTTTATATTTAAATATAAATCCACCCAGTTCACCATATATAACAAAACACCACACATCCATCGACTAGCCATAGTAATCGATTTAACCTCATGATCGAGAGTTACAACGTTACCGTACCATCCGTAGGATATGTCTTCCTAGTGAAACTAACTGCGCAGATAAACACCTATCGGACGTCTCCGGAAGACATAATATCAATCACCACCTGCCGGACCACCCTCCGGACACGACATAATATCAATCACCACCTATCGGACCACCCTCTGGACAGAACATAAACTATGGCATCGCCCAAACAACAACATCATCAAACCACAAATATCACCCAAAAATTCTCTTGATCCATACAAGTTATAAATTCGTCCCCTTTGAAAGAAACATATTCCATAATATAATTAAAATTAGATTTGGTAAGAAGACAGTACACTCACCTGATAATCCGCTCCCAAATGCTTTACCTACTCTACGCTACCGATCCTCCTGTAATTGTGAACCTATTTATGACAGGGCCTATATTATTATTTGAGATAAAACAACCTAATCATTCAATGCAAACCCTACGCCCATTAATTTTCCATTCCCCACATTTGTTATGTAAAAATATTATTCGACTAGTATAGGGCTGTTAAAGTTTACTATTTAAAATTAATTCATATAAATGGTCTCATTAGTTATTATCTTCATTTTGACATTTTAAGGCTAGAAAACTAATCTAGTACTCATAAATGCTAATGAAAAACGTTACCCGCTTCAAAACGATTGTCGATTTCCCTTAAAATTTCTTATTTTGTTGCTTCTGCTCCCGCCGTCGCGGCGAACACACTTCTTCCCTTTACTGGTTTACCGCCTCGGTTATAGATCTTCCGCCTAGGCGAACACGTGTCTTTTCTCTATTTTTGCACACTGATGCTCCTCCGTCTCGGCGAGAGATCTACCGCAGCTCATTTTTATTTGTGTTCTGCTTCTCCTCTGCCTCGGCGAAGTTTTTCACCGGCAGTTCATATCACCTCTCCACGATCAACCACACCAATGCCATCGTTCGTTCTACCAACCACACCCCTTCAAACCAAAACAAAACACCACAATATAACAACCCCACACACACCTATTACACCCAAAACAGCATAACAGAGCACATACAAACCGGTTCACACACTCCAACCTTCAAACAAACCAAATAGATGACATACATACATATCCCATCAAACAAGATGACAAACAACCCTTGAAACCCCCTTTTTATGCTAAAAAAATAACCTTACTTTCTTCGGCGATCAACCTCTTCGATGTCTTCTTCTTCTGGTTCTCTCTCTCTTCGGTTTCTCTAGAACATTTTTGATTTCCCATGCTTTCATATATATATATATATATATATATATATGTGTGTGTGTGTGTGTGTGTGTGTGTGTGTGTGTGTGTGTGTGTATGTGTGTGTGTGTGAATTTGTGGAGATCAAAACGCCACGTTGCTTGTCTCTTTCTCCCTTCCATCTGATCATCACGTTCACCCCATACTCATGCATATATATTGTTCAAATACCCCATTCTCCCCCAAATTTTTTTGAATCTTCATTTTAATCTAATTCACCCTTTATTAGTTTTTAAATTTTGTAATTGCACCCTTAACATTTAATTAAATTTTTTTTTTATATAAATTAAGTGACAATTTGCATTTCAAGTTTATAATAAATGTTTCTAAACTTGAAAATTTGACCCATAAACTTTTAATTCGAATTTTAATTGACCCAATTTTCCCCCGAACTCCCAATTACTCTAAAATGCAACTAAAATGATGTATGTGCTACAATTGGGGTCTTACAACTCTTCCCTCTTAAAAGGAATTTCGTCCCGAAATTTTTTTTATTACCTTAATCGAATAAATGTGGGTATTTGTTTCTCATCTCATCTTCTTGCTCCCACGTCGCCTCTTCCACTACGTGACTGGGCCACAACACCTTGACTAACAGAATTATTTTTGTTCGCAACACTTGATCTTTACGGCTTAAGATTTGGACTAGTTCCTCAACGTAAGTCAAATCTTCTTTCAATTCAATCGGCTGCAAAGTCAACACATGAGAAGGGTCAGGCACATATTTCCCGAGCATCAATACATGGAAAACGTTGTGTAGTCGAGACAACTCTGGAGGTAATGCCAGCCTATACGCTGTAGCGCTAACCCGTTCTAAAATTTCATGTGGTCTGATGTATCTTGGACTCAATTTCCCTTTCTTTCTGAACCTCATTATGCCTTTCCACGGAGAGATATGCAATAACACATGATCTCCCACGTCAAACTCTAACTCCTGCCGGCGATTGTCTGCATAACTCTTTTGTCGACTTTGAGAAATTTTTAATTTTTCCCATATCACTTTCACTTTGTCTACTGTCATCTGGGCTATATTTGACATCAGTAATTTAAGTTCACCCACCTCAGTCCAATAGACTAGAGTTCTGCATCTCCTACCATACAATGTTTCATACGGGACCATCTCAATTGCCGAATGGTAGCTGTTGTTGTAAGCGAATTCCATCAACAGCAAATGATCGTCCCTGCTACCCGAAAATTCCATAACACATCCTCCCAGCATATCCTCCAACGTCTAAATCGTACGCTCTGACTGACCTCCGTCTGAGGATGAAAAGTGGTACTAAATTTCAGTTTGGTACCGAAAGTAGTCTGGAGACTCGGCCAGAACCTCGAAGTGAATCTCGGATCTCTATCCGACACTATAGAAACTGGTGTGCCATGCAACCTAACAATCTCATCGATATACAATTGGGCATACTTTTCAAGAGAATATGTCATCTTTACAGCCAAAAAAGGGGCGGACTTGGTAAGCCTATCCACGATCACCCAAATAAAATTATGTCCCTTTTGAGTACGGGGTAATCTCAAAACGAAATTCATCGTAATATGCTCCCACTTCCACTCTGGAATAGGTAGAGGTTGCAACAACCCACTGGGACGCTGGTGCTCAACCTTAACTTGTTGGCAAACAAGACACCTGGCAACAAATTTTGCGATTTCTCGCGTCATTTCGATCTACCAATAATGTTCACGCAAATCTTGGTATTGCCTGGATGCATCACGTACGCTGAGCTATGCGTTTTTTCCAAAATATCCTTCTTCAAATTGACATCGTTAGGCACACATAACCTATTTCCAAACATCAACGCCTCATCCTTATCCCTAACCTGAAAATCAGTGCGGTGACCATTTTTCACTTCATCCTGAATCCTCTCTAATTGAACATCCAACTTCTGAGCTTCAATAATACGATCAATCAATGTCGGCCTCAAAGTCAAAGTCGCAAGCAATGCTTCCGTCTGACTAACCGCTAACTGAACTCGCAACGATCTCAACTCGGCATACAGATTAGTATGAACTACTCGAAAGTGTGCGATCGAACCTATCGATTTTCGACTCAACGCATTCGCTACAACATTAGCTTTTCCTGGATGATAGTGGATGGTGCAATCGTAATCTTTAATCAACTCTATCCAATACCTTTGCCTCAAATTTAGCTCTTTCTGAGTAAATAAGTATTTTAAACTCTGGTAGTCGGTGTATATTTCACACGTTTCTCCATACAAATAGGGCCTCCATATCTTAAGGGCAAACACAATCGCTGCCAATTCCAAATCATGCGTCAGGTAATTCCGTTCATGATTCTTCAATTGCCAGGATGCATATGCGATTACATGACCATGCTGCATCAGAACACATCCCAGCCCTTGATGTGACGCGTCACTATAAATCACAAAACCACCCCCTTCTGTCGGGAGGGATAGTATGGGTGCCGATATCAATCTATTCTTCAACTCCTGAAAACTTTGTTCTTATTTGTTGGTCCACTCAAATTTGGATTCTTTGTGGGTCAATCGAGTCAACGGGGCAACTATGACCGAAAATCCCTGCACAAATTGTCGATAGTAACCCGCCAATTCCAAAAAGCTTCGAACCTCCGTCACATTTTTCGGTCTTTCTTATTGAATAACAGCTTCAACTTTCTTTGGGTCCACTTGAATACCATCTCCTGAAATAACATGCCCCAAAAATATCACATGATCTTACCAGAATTCACATTTACTAAATTTCGCATATAACCGCTTCTCCCGCAATGTTTGCAACACGATTTGAAGATGCTCTACATGTTCTTCTCGACTTTGGGAATAGATCAATATATCATCGATAAATACGATAATAAACTGATCTAGGTAAGGTTGGAAAATTCGATTCATCAAATCCACGAAAGCAGTAGGGGCATTCGTCAATCCAAATAGCATAACTATAAATTCATAGTGTCCATATTTAGTACGGAACGCCGTTTTTGCTACGTTGCTGTCTCTGACTTTCAACTGGTGATACCCCGATCGAAGATATATCTTGGAAAACACTTTAGCTTTCTGCAGCTGATCAAATAAGTCATCAATCCTAGGTAACAAATATTTATTTCGAACCATCATCCTATTCAACTATCGATAGTCGATACACATCCTCAACATGCCATCTTTATTTTTCACGAACAGTACTGGGGCACCCCATGGGAAAACACTAGGTCTAATAAACCCACGATCTAATAGATCTTGCAACTGTACTTTTAGTTCTTTTAACTCGTTAGGCGCTATACGATAAGGTGGAATCAATATAGGAGCAGTTCCAGGAAGTAACTCAATCGTAAATTCCATCTCCCTATCTATTGGCAACCTTGGCAATTCATCCGGAAACACATCGGGAAAATCTCTAACCACAGGAATATTTGTTATCGCTACTTCTCTTTGATTAGTGTCAATTACGTGCGCAAGGTATCCCTGACATCCTTTCTGCAATAATTTCCTAGCTTCGAGGGCTGAAAGCAGACTAACAGGTGTAATAATTCTGTCTCTCACGAAAACAAACTCTGACTCACCTCAGATTCAGAATTTCACTTCTTTCTTAAAACAATCCACGGTGGCATGATATTCGGATAACAAATCCATACTCAGTATTACATCAAAATCGTGAATACCCAAGGGTAATAAATCTGCCAATAACTCCCTATCACTGACCCGAAGCGGACAGTCTTTGAACACACTATCTATCCACACCGACTCACCTACCGGAGTAGAAATAACAATATGATATGATAAAGAAATAGGAAACTTGCCTACATGCATCATGAATGTTGCCGAAATAAATAAATGCGTAGAACTAGGATCAATAAGTACATGAGCATCACTAGCATATAATGCCATGATACCTGTGACAACATCGGGTGTAGCCTGGGCATCCTGTCAAGTGGTAGCAAAAACACGGCCTGGCGTCGGAGGTCTACCAGCCGATCCTCGACCATGCCCTCGGGCAGTGCTAGAACCAGCATTACCCACACCACTCGCAGAAAATACAGATGTAGGAGCAAATTCTGGATAATTTGATGCTATATGACCTGACTCTTGACAATGAAAACACACTGGAACTGCCTTAGGACAGTCTCTGGTGAAGTGAACTGGTGCTCCACACCGATAACATTTATCTCTCCCAACTCAACTAAGCAACTGACTCCTCCTCTGCCTCTGCGGACCAACACTAAATTCAGATGCACTCTGCTGTCGCCCGGGGTATGAGTGCCAGGGACAATGGCTCCTAACAGACTGGCCAACTGATGATGCCCGAACAACCGGTGGTCGAGATACCGC
Source organism: Eucommia ulmoides (assembly GCA_016647705.1). Classification (NCBI taxonomy): domain Eukaryota; kingdom Viridiplantae; phylum Streptophyta; class Magnoliopsida; order Garryales; family Eucommiaceae; genus Eucommia; species Eucommia ulmoides. The sequence continues at coordinate 3,547,090 of CM028338.1, forward strand.
CCCACATGAAATGCCACCCGAAAATCTACGGGGTGACTCGAATCGGCTCTTTTTGGATTGCTCATGACTCTCCATAGCTTCCTGAACATCTCACTCCACTAACTTTGCCGTATTCACCAGTTGTGCATAATTCTTAATCTGCCGGCTAGTTAAACTGGAACATATCTCTAATTTGAGTCCTTTTTGAAAACGTCGGCATTTTACCTCTTCCGTTTTTACCAAATTTGGGGCAAAACGAGATAAAGCATCGAATCTAACTTCATATTGCTACACTGACATCTCTCCCTGCTTTAGAATTATGAATTCTTCTTCCATCTAATATCGATAAGACTCGGGAAAATACTTTTCATTAAACGCGGCAACAAAACAGTCCCATGTAATCTCTTCGCCAACACCAGTAATCAGCCTTTTGATTTCGTCCCACCAATGCTTTGCCTCTTCCCTGAGCTAAAAGGTAGCAAGGAAAACTCGACTATCGTCAACAATCTCCATCGCCTCAAACACATGACCCACACCCCTGAGCCAATTTTCTGCATCAGCTGGACCCACCATCCCGATGAAGACCAGAGGGTCCAACTCTTTAAATCTCTTCAATCGCACCGCTTGAGATGTGGCAGTGTCACTTTGAGCTCTTTGGCTTTCCATTATCCTTGCTTGTTGCTTAGTCAACTGGGCAGCAGCCTGCAAAATTCTTTTGACTGAATCAAGGCTACCTTGAAGCCTATCTCCCTGTCCTTGGGGTTCTGCTTGCCCCGGGGGTTCCAATTGCCTCTGGGGTCTTACACTCCCCGAGCTTTCACCTTCACGTTCCATACCTATTATCAGTCATAAAATTCAACTCAACAACCAACTAGGCTAGCTAGAAAATTAACAGTAATTAGTATACGTTAAATACTATTACGCGAATGCCAAGATTAACTATTGACACCCTAACTTAAAGTCTCCTACTGACTAAACAACTGGCACGTCTTCTTATCTCATGATCCCCCTACCGACACAACAATCGGTAAGTCTACAGAACCTATAACCTAGGCTCTGATACCAAAATTGTCACACCCTACCCCAGACACCCATCACCTTGGGGCCAGCATGACGTCGACACAACATCACCTGAAAGTCCAACCCACTGAAGATAACAAAGTACATGCATAAATACGCAATCACAAAACAAATCATAAAATATATATACATACTAATTGGGGACACACCCGTCCCTATAAAAAAATTTAATAACAACAAAGATACACAACCCTGGACCTCTTTTTTCTTTTTTATCTCCTCAAGGAGCACCTCCAAAATACTCCCTCCCTATCGCATTTCTAGAGTCGACCTAGTGCCAGTAGGGGACCGATACATAGCTACTGCACCTGTGAGTATACTGTCTTCTTAATAAAAATATTTTTAAAAGGTTCAAGCATAACATATATAAACAACACATTTTGACCAATAGTATAAAATCACATACTATGAGAAAAACTCTTTTTTTCCCGTCATCACCGAATCAAACCCATATATATATATATATATATATATATACCAAACAACATCATAAAGCCACCAACACAACAAACGCACATATATATATATATATATATATATATATATATATATATATATATATATATATATATATATATATCAATTCATTTGTAAAACTTTTATATTTAAATATAAATCCACCTGGTTCACCATATATAACAAAACACCACACATCCACCGACTAACCATAGTGATCGATTTAACCTCACGATCGGGAGTTGCAATGTTACCGTACCATCCGTAGGATATGCCTTCCTAGCGGAACTAACTGTGCAGATAAACACCAACCGAACGTCTTCGGAGGATATAATATCAATCACCACCTGCTGGACCACCCTCCGGACAGGACATAAACTATGGCATCGCCCAAACAACAACATCGTCAAACCACAAACATCACCCAAAAATCCGTTTGATCCATACAAGTTATAAATTCGTCCCCTTTGAAAGAAACATATTCCATAATATAATTAAAATTAGATTTGGCAAAAAGACAGTGCATTCACCTGATGATCCGCTCCCAAATGCTTTACCTACTCTACGCTACCGATCCTCCTGTAATTGTGAACCTATTTATGACAGGGCCTATATTATTATTTGAGATAAAAACAACCTAATCATGTAATGCAATCCCTACGCACATTAATTTTCCATTCCCCACATTTGTTATGTAAAAATATTATTTAACTAGTATAGGGCCGTTATAGTTTACTATTTAAACTTAATTCATATAAACGGTCTCATTAGTTATTATCTTCATTTTGACATTTTAAGGCTAGAAAACTAATTTAGTACTCATAAAAGCTAATGAAAAACGTTATCCGCTCCTAAACGATTGTCAATTTCCCTTAAAAGTTCTTATTTTGTTGCTTCTGCTCCTACCGCCTCGGCGAGAGATCCACCGTCGCGGCAAACACACTTCCTCCCTTTACTGCTTCACCCACTAACGCTTCTCCACCTCGGCCATAGATCTTCCGCCTAGGTGAACACGCACATTTTCTACATTTTTGCATATTGATGCTCCTCCGCCTCGGCGAAAGATCTACCGCCTAAGCAAACTCTTCTAATTTTGTCTCTATTTCCCAAAAAAACCAGTCGTTCCTCCCTCTCTTTTTCTTACTAACTCCGGCAGCTCATATCACCTCCCAACTTCCACGATCAACCACACCAATGCCACCGTTCGTTCTACCAACCAAACCTCTTCAAGCCAAAACAAAACACCACAATACAACAACCCCACACACACCTGTTATACCCAAAACAGCAAAACAGAGCATACACAAACTGGTTCACACACTCCAACCTTCAAACGAACCACCCGCGTAGTATTCGGTGATAGTATTTCTAGTAGCGCAAAAATTAAGGTGAGTGTACTGTCTTCTATGTAAATTAACAAATTATATTTTGTATAAATTGTGGAAAAAAATATTTATTAAAATTGACAGTTTTATAACGTTATGTGGATCAAGTAGATTCTTAAATATGGAAAGTGATTTTTGTTATCTAACTATGCCATAGTTGTTTTCTCGTCATGAGGACATGTCCTGCAGGGTGGATATATATGAACCTGTCAGGAATACAAATCCTACGGGTGGCTGCCCCTACCATTGGGGATATTAAATAGCTTTAGCACTGATAGTCACTTTAGATGGCATAGTTGTACAGGTTACGGTACCGTCGTAACTCCCGATCGTGAGGTGAAACGATCCAATGGCTAGTAGAAAGATATGAGTGCGGTATTTTACTATATGTCAAAATATTTGGATTGGTTGATTTAAATACATTATCTTATTGCAATGATGGCAGTGGAATTTTATTCCAGCATGATATGCGATTACAGTATATTATATTTTGAAAAGTGGTATTTGATAATTGTGTTTGATCCATAAGCCATTTTTATTATGAAAACAGTATACTGATAAAATATTTAGTTTCAGGTGCCGCAGCTAAGAGCGGGTCCACTATTGGCATTAAGTAGAGTCAGGAGGTGGGTTCGTTTTGGAGGGTTAGCTAGAAAGATTCAGTTTTCTTTTGTGGTCTTGTTGTAAATATTTGGGACAGGTGTATTCCCAAATTTTGAAATGAGTAAATATATTTTTGGAAGAAAAAAATTTATAGCAGTGTATGTATATATATGTATATTTGTTGATCGATCGGGTAACGTCAAGTTGATGTCACGCCCGACCTCGGGATGGGGGCCCGGAGAGGGGTGTGACACATAAGTTGTTGGATATAATGTGGGCCACTATGAATGTGGATGTAGCGATATGTGGAATGAATTTTAATGGTTATGAATTATGGGTGACTTTCAATTATGAGACTCTACATAGAGAACAATTATTCTAGAATTGAGTGTAACTAACATGACCGTGTGGTGCGATTCTGAATTATTATTGTTTGATACGAAATTTCGAGGACGAAATTTATTTACGGAGGGTAGATTGTAATACCCCGAGAAATTTACATTTTGAAAATATTATTTTATATAAGTTTAATATTTTTGGGATTGTGCTGCAAATTTATGATATAAATAATATTTGATAATTTTTTAGGATTGAATGTTAGTTTTGAATTAATTTTAAAAGTTTTGTGACTGTTGTGTTATTTAAAATATACTTTTAATAGTTTTGGGATATAATTAATATTTGTTTATCTTATTTTAAGAGAGACCTTAGTGTAAATAATTAAATAAGTAAACAAATATAAGGCTAATATGGAAGGAAATCACATTAGCCACACATTATATGTATGACGTGTGTGTGTGTTTGAGATGATGATGATGATCATAATAATAATAATAATAATAATAATAATAATAATAATAATAATAATAATAATATATATATTTGTGTGTGTGTGTGTGTTAAGTTCTCATATTGAGGGTTGATCAATATACATATAATGTGTCTGGAAATTGGAGCTGAAAAGAAATTGGGAATAAAACTGGGATTCAAAATATATATACACATATGTTATATATTTAATGGATTTATTAAGTATTATATATAATTGATTTCCCATGTTTATGAGATATCCAAACTTTTATACGGTTTTAAGTTTAAAATTGACTTTAAAAAAAAACTATTTATTTCTCAGATTTTTATAAAATAAAATATTAGTTATTTGGTTTTAGTGTTAATTCTTCTTAAAAAGAAATCGTGTGGCGGTCTTGGGAAATCGGGCCATTACATTAGCCCTCCAGGACGACCGTGACAGCTCATTTAAAGAATTTTCAACTCCAACTCCAGCTAATCAACTTTAGCTCACCAAGAGGACCCACCTGTCACCTGACTGAATCATACTCGAGGTGTGTACCAATTTTATCCACCAACAACATCATATCTCCTATTTGTCCTTGGTTTTGTATTCAACAGAATACGACGGTTTTTTGCGTGTTGAATTCAATACAAGTTTCTAATCTCAATAATATATATATTAAAAAAAAATTCTAAGTAAGTGATCATGTTGAATGACTAATTTTAAATTTCATAAATAATTTAACATGTTAAATTCAACGCGAATTATATTTCTTTTCTGTAAAAAAAATATGACTAATGTATCTTTTTAAAATTTTAAAACAGATGATCATGATTATGCAATTTAATCATATAAAGAACAAACCATAATTCATTTATTGTGTGATTATTTACAAGATTTTTTATTATAATTAATTATGGTAAATGTGTTTGTTTGTTTGTTTGTGTTTTTTTTTTTTTTGGATAGATATTTCGGGAATATCTCCCCCATTTTTATTTGCAATAAATATTTTTATTTTAATTCAATTTAATAAGAAAATCTTAATCACATGTCAATCTCGAAAATCAGTGATGGACATTTTTGTCATGCAAAATCCAAAAAATCTAATTAACATTAGGTTATTCTATTAAAAAAATTAAGTCAACAAGATTATTTAGTTCATTTATAATTAATTGGTATTGATTAGTAATTTGTATCTAAAAATAGGTCTGAGTGATTATTTTTTATTAAAATTTTAGCACCTGCAATTCATATGTTACAGTATTTTTTTTTTAAAAGTTTAAAGTTATTATCAAAAATTCAAAAGTCACTGTACTCCATAGAAATTGTTAGTGCATAAAAATGATACACACCTCGAGTATGGTCCAGTCGGATGACAAGTGGGTCCTCCACTGAGGTGGAGTCGGCAGTTGAGAATTCTTTACGTGTGTTGTACTGGGTCTTGGGAAGACTAACCTTAAGAGTCTTGCTCCTCGAAAAGTGGTACTTGCAGCAGGATCAGGCCGGGGTTTGTCCCGACCAAACCCTTCCAGCGTGAGAATAAAAACTTAGAGAGAAGACTTGTGGTAGGCCTATTTGGCAAAACCCAGGGACCTTTATTAGGCTTGTGGTGGTAACCTGGTGGAGGAGAATAGAGATCCGTGGAGTCCTGAAAGAGAAACGTGTTGGAATAGGGAGTCGATCAAGCTAAATGACCGAGCCCCTGAAGCTGGTCGTCTAGGTCACGAGGCAGAGCTCAGGATAGCACGTCCCTGAGGGGCATCTTACTCCTCCTTGGGTACAAAGGAGATTTCAAGGATGAGCCATGGTCGGTGTGTGCTCCAGCGTGGCGTTCGAATTTCGAAAGGCGTCCACGTCATTACGAGAACGGACATGTGGTTGGATCCCAAGTACTGACTTAGTCGTGCCCAAAAATACCTTCATCAGAAATTATTATAATTTTTTACATGAAAAAATTACAATAACTTTTATTACTACAGCAACTATTTACTTCTGAAAAAATATTGTACCGCGTGAAGTACATGAACTAAAATTTTAATTTCGTATACTATTCGTAAAAAATTCCTATATTTTATTATTAATTTTTTTATAGGGGTTCGTATTTTTTTAGTCCTCTATAGAGATTCCATTGAGGATTCAGACCCCACTAAATCTTTAGAAAAAGATCCTTCATTTTGGCCCCCCTTTGACGTTTATTTACAATTTCTGTCATTTTGTTCTATGCAAGAAGATAAAAATATGTACGCATGACGTTAACATTAACTGAGTCCTCATTTTCAGTAATACACCATCCCTTGTGTTTTTGTTTGTTTATTTTTTTGGGTGTGCGTTAACTTATTTTTGAGTGCGTTAACGTTAACTCATTTTGTGTGTGTTAACTCATTTTTTGTATGCGTTAACGTTAACATATTTTCATATATTGTTTTTTGTATGTTTCAAGTTACCGTATTTTTCTTCATCTATTTTTGTGTGTTAATGTTAATGCATTTTTTTACTATCGGATTGTGGGTTTTAACGTTAACGCATTTTATTTTTTAGGGGTTCTGTGTGTTAATGTATTTTGCCTGAATATTTACATTAACGTCCTACCACATACTTTTGTCTTGTGCCCGTTAACGTTAATTATCATATGTGGTATTTTATCCTTTTGGGTTGAATGTGTGATTGAGTTGGATTTGTGTTAATGTTAATACACATTTTTTCTAGGTGTCTCCTGTGTTAACGTTAATGCATTCACATTATCTAGAAACCCATGTGTGAGAAAATCAAAAGCAAACTTGACGGTAACGTTAATGCACATTTTTTGGAGTCTTTTTTTATGTTAACGTTAACACATTCATGTTGTCTCGAAAACATATGTAAAAAAATCACACAAAACACTAACGTTAATGTAAATACACATTTTTCTTGGTTTGTGTTAACGTTAATACACATTTTTCTAAGGTCTCATGTGTTAACATTAACGCAGTTAAGTTGTTTGGAAACCCATATGTGAAAAATAAAAAACAAACACTGACATTAACGTTAAAAAATACACATTTTTGGGGTCTCGTCTATATTAACGTTAACACGTCAAACATTGTTCAGAAAAATATATGTGTGCAAAAATAAAAATTAGTGTGCGTTAACGTTAATGAATATTTTCACCCTACGACCGAATCGAACATCAACACCGGTGTTAACGTTAACTTTAAATTTGGTTGGTGGTCAACGGTGGTTGTTGGATCTGGCTAATGGTGGTCGATGGTTATCTAAATCGAAAATAAACATCACCACCGCCGAACAACACCACCGAATCGAACATCAACACCATAAAAAAATACCACCAACATGAACAACACCGCCGAATCGAACATCTAACCCAGAAAAAAAAAAAGAAAATAATAAGAATACCATGAACTAGAGAGAGAGTGGGGGAGGTCCAGATTTGGTTGGTGGTCGGCGATGGTTGCCGGATCTGGATAGTGGTGGCCGATGGTTGTCCAAAACAAAAATGAACATCACCACCACCAACAACACAGCTGAATCGAACATCAACATCGCTGAGGAACATCACCAAAACGAACAACATCTATCACCACCAAGAATCAGAGAGAGAAATATATATATATATATATATATATAAAGAGAGAAAAAAATACTTGCCCACCGCCACCATCCACCACTACCACTTCAAAAATTATACAAAAAAACCCACAAATCCGAAACAAATCATGAAATGTGATGGATGTTGTGAAATCTAGAACCCTAGAGGAACCTACAAAACCAAAATACCCACAAATCCAAAACAAATCGTGAAATCTGAAACCCTGGAGAAAAATACTTGCCCACAAATTCAGATCAAATCGTGGACGAAGACGACCATGGTGAGAAGAGAGATACGGTTTTTAAACACAACTAAGCTTTGGTGATGGGATCTAGCAGCGGTGGTGTTCGGTGAAGCATCACTGAGGTTGATTTAGCTGCTGGTGGCCGGTGGTCCTCCGGATCTAGCTGGTGACTGGCGGTGGTTGTCAGATCTGGCTATTGGTGGCCGACGATTGTCCGATCTGGATGACGGTGGCGTTCGGTGGTTGAATCTAGTGGTGGTGGCGTTCGATGGTCGTGATTAGCTATGGCCAGCGGTTAAAGAAGAAAAAGAGAGAGAGTGAGGTCCAACCAATTTAAAGAGAGAGACAATATAGTAAGGTGAACGAACATTGACCTGTTAATGTATTATGGTTGTTCAGGGCTACATATGTCTTTTCACTTCCTATTTTGTCAACCAAAAAGATTAAAAACTTAATTGAGTGCACTAAATATATTTTCCCTACATGATCTCTTAAATCAGGATTAAATAATAAAAAGAGAAAATGATCGCCCCATCCTATTTTTACATTACAGTAACCGATCAAACCCAACAACTCTAAACTAAACCAGGCAATCCCTTCGCTTATTTGTTTTGCACCCAAAAGTCCCATACCGCGATAATCTCCAACGATGGTTTACTGATTTACCCCCCCTCCTCCCCTGCATTTACGCAACAGAATTTTCCATCTACAGATCAAGATTTCCATACACAATGCATCATTGATTTGAAAAAACGAACATTCCATTATTAGGGTTTTTTTACTTTCAAAAACAGTTCAATGATTTTAGATCGGAGAAGAACTAATAGAGCATTCTGAAACACATTTCGGTATTCTTCATCCATCGTCGTTCTCTCCATCCTTATCCGCCATCGCCGTGCCATCCGCCATGCATCGTACGCTCGTCACCTTCTCCGTCGCTGTAACCGTTCGCCATTCGCACGTCGTCGTTACCTCCACTTTTCGCCTTCACAATCGCAGTTAGCCGTTCGCTATCGCTATTTGGCCGCAGCCACAAGCCTGAAGAGGGAAGAATGATGGGTTGACAGATGAGAGAGAGAGGGGAAGACGAAGAGAGAGGGAAGGATGATAGGAGCATATTTTTTTAAAGATGTATTTTTGAGAGAGAGAGAGGAAGACAACGATAGAAATGAACCAATTTCCTATTTCACTCTCTCACTCTCTACATATTTTTCAAGATGAAGACAAATTTAATATCTTTCTCTCTCTGCACATTTTCCAAGTTAATGGATGACAGGTGTGTTACAATTCAAAAGATCTTGACAAAAATACATTTTACACCCTATAATTTGTTATTTCAGGCTGACAATCATAAAAAAATTATTGTTCAAATTATATTTTGTACCTTGTAGTTTATTGAGTGCATCCTACAAAAAGAGTTCCAAAATTACACTTTGCACCCCTGACATTGCCAAAAAAACCAAGTTTCATGTAATTGTTGGCCCAGTAGAATACCTAAGAAGGGGGTGAATTGGGTAATTAAAAAATATATCAGAATAAAACTTGATAAATCAAATAATTAATTTTAAGCCTAAATTAATTATTATCTTTATAATACAGCGGAATAATATTATCAATCTAAATGCATACCCAAACAACAAAAATAAACAAATTAATAATGCAGCACACCAAGATATATCCTGGTTCACCAAGCTACTCTTGGCTAGTCCAGTCCTCTGAACCCTACGGAGATTCGCAGCCACTAATTCTCAAGATCCCTTTAAAAGTAGGAACCAAACCCACACACCGATTCTTTTACAGGCTCAAAATCAACCTTTACAATTTTCTTTTCTCATGCTAAGGAAAAACCTCTACTTTTTACCAGTTAAAGAATAACCTATCTTTTTACAGGCTAAAGATTAACCTAATTATTTTTATCACTATGGCTCAAGAATCAAAACCTCACAAAATACTCCAACTATCATTTTACCAAGTAAGGATGGAACATTTACAAATCACTTACAATACAATTCTATCCAAGAAAAATTATTACCTTAATCTCTTTACAAGAAGAGACTTAAACCCGTCTACCCTTGATTAAATACCCCCAATGGTATTTAACCCGTCACAACTCACCAATGTAAAAATTGATAAGAAGTAAATCTCACTCGGAGTTTCTAGCATCCCAGATGAATAATAACTTAATTAATATCCTAATTAGTAATAGAAATATGTGAGATACAAAAATTTGATTTTTAACAAGATATGGGTAGCAAATTTGAGCATGTAATCAGATTCAAGAAATTGTTTGTAAAAATATTTTCTTCAAAAATCAGAAACAATTTCTAAGATCAATTTCCAAAATATAAACAAGTAATGCAATGAAAGAATATAATTGGAAAGATCTCACCTAAAATCCACAGAATAATCAGATAAAGCAATATAACTTCAGATCCGGTAGCAGCAAATATTAATTGCAATTGATTTTCAAGATCACTCTTAGAATAACTCACAAACTCTCAGAAATATAACTCTTAGAAAAACTCACTTTTATGATATGATATGATTTCTCTTATTTACTGCTTAAAAATTACTAATGAAATTTGCAATTCTATTTAAAGGAACATGTAATCAGCCTTCTGACGACTAGTTTACAAGTGTCATAACAATTAATAGCACTTATTGACCCCTTATATTATAATGACTTCATTTAAATTCAATTTCACTTAAAAATAATTTTCAAATATCTCAATTAAATTCCCAAAGTATTTCTCAATATCAATTAATAAGAATAGAAACTATTTCAAATACCAAATTGAGAAATATTAATATTTAATATACCAAATCAATAGGATTTAATTAATATATGAATCATATCTTAAATATCACCAAATCCCTTAAATCTCTCTCAAATCTTAACAAAAAATGGCTACTTTTAGATATGATTTCAGATCAAACAATATCCTGAAACAGAGCACGCAGTCGACTGCCCAGTTAACTAGATGATTCAGGGAGTAGCCTATGCAGTTCATCGGTCGACTCTTCGATTAAGAGAGTTTGTTTATCTTTCACCGGTCGACTTGTCAGTCAACTCTTCGATTCAGAGAGTTCAACCACCATTGGCTGGTTGACTTGTCAATTGACTTATCAATTCAGGATGTTTCAGCTTCTTTCTTCGGTTGACTTCTACCTTCTGTATCTATTCTCTGATCTCGTTTTTAACACATTTTTTTTTACGATTTCGCCCCTTTAACTAATTTCTTTTCTCAATTAGCTCCACTAACTTTCTCAAATTCCATTTTAACCATTTATAAATATTTATTTCCAAATCACATATTGGAGCAAATAATTTCACTTAATCAAAACACACATACCTAATTGGGATATTAAGAGTTGAAATTCACCTTGGTTGTTTTTTCTAATTTCTTCAAACTCTTAATTCTTCAATATCGTGGTTTAGTATCCATTTAATCTGCGTCATCTTCATCACTGGAATTTAGATCACCGAAACACTCAATTAAAACATTAGTTCCACCAAAACATCAATACTTAATTGTTCATCAAAATCTTAGGATCAACAATTGCCAAAATTCAAATTTCTATATGTGTGTTCTCAAAAATTCGTTTTCAGAAATTCTTGTTAAATGTAACACTGATTAATATTGTCAAAATTCAAATTTCAATGTGTTTGTTGAATGTAACACTAATTAACAAATTGCCAAAATTCAACATTCAATATGCATGTTGAATGTAATACATGCGTATTGAATATAACATTCTCTAATAAATCTAAGGAATATAAAGGCATTATTAGTGAAGGTTTGTTGAATTCACTTTTACCTTTAAAAAAAATGTGTGTTGAATGTAATATTGTCTAATATTTTCAAAAATTAATTTCTAGAAATTCAACAATTGAAAACCAATTTTTTCAGTGTGTATTAAATATAACACTTTAACGTCGTTGTTCATCCTTCTCCGTTCACCTTCGCCATTCGTCGTTGACAGACCGTCGAAGCTCCACAACCGCAGGATGAAGGTTCACGATTACATGAGGCTAGGGTTTTCAATTCAATGACATTAATTATATTTTTCACCCCCTTATTTTATTTTAGATTCAAATTTTTCTTTTTTCTTTTTTTTTTTTACACTTTCCTCCCTGAAACCTTCACAAACTTTCAATAATAATGCCAACAAATGAAATTTCAAAGTGCATGTTGAATGCCAACAAATGAAATTTCAAACCTTCAATAATAATGCCAACAAATGAAATTTCAAAAAATCTTGACAAAAATATATTTTGCACCCTATAATTTGTGATTTCAGGCTGACAATCACACAAAAAAAAAATTATTTTTCAAATTACATTTTGCACCCTACAGTTTATTGAGTGCATCTCCAAAATTACACTTTGCACCCCTGACATTGCCAAAAAACCAAGTTTCATGTGATATTGTCAAAATTCAAATTTTTATATGCTTGTTGAATCTAACACTGTTTAAATTTGCCAAAATTCAAAAAATAAATAAATACGTGTTGAATGTACCACTGTCTATAATTCTCAAATACATACGTGTGGAATGTAACACTATCTACTAATCAGTTTAAAAAATGCTTAGGATGAGAGTTTTTTGTTCAATTTTAATTAACTAGGTTTTATTGGTAAAGAGAAAGTTATTTTGAGTGTTTTTTTTTAGAATTGTAGAGAGTGTTACATTCAACACGCATATTATTTTGAAATTGACAAAATTAGACAGTGTTACATTCAACACGCACATTAAAATTTGAATTTTGGCAATATTAGACAATGTTATATTCAACACTCACATTGAAATTTGAATTTTGACAATTTTTAGAGAATATAACATTCAACACTCACATTTAAATTTAAATTTTGACAATATTTAGATAGTGTTACATTCAATAAGCATTTCTGAAAACAATTATTGAGAATTGTAGACAGTGTTACATTTCAACACGCATATTGTTTTGAATCTTGACAAGATTAGACAGTATTACATTCAACACGTACATTGAATTTTGAATTTTGGCAACATCACATTGAAATTTGAATTTTGGCAATGTCAAGGTGCAAAGTGTAATTTTGGAACCTTTTGCAGGTTGCACTCAATAAACTGCAGAGTGCAAAATATAATTTGGACAATAGTTTCTTTTGTGGTTATCACATGATATGCATGTAATCATAAATTGTAAGTTGCAAAGTGTATTTTTGTCAAGATTTTTAAATTGCAACCCAAGTCTCATCCACAAACTTGAAAAATGTGGAAAGAGAGAGAAAATTGAATATGACATTATTGAAACTAAAAAAATCCACAAACTCATGTTTCTCCTCATCTCTCTCTTCGTCTTCCATTATTAAAACTAAAAAGCCCACAAAAAAAAAAAACAAAAAAAAAACATCAGTATGTTTCTCATCTCTCTCTTCTTCTTCCTCTCTCTCTCTAAAAAATACCTCTTCCACAAAATGCTCCTCATCATCCTTCCTCTTCGTCTTCCTATCTCTCTCTCCTCCGTCATCACCATCCCTCTTCAAGGTTGCGGATGTGGCGATTTGTCAACGACAAAGTTGGGTGGCGATGGTGACAGCGAACGGCGATGACGACAGAAATTGCGCCATTATTGAAACGGTCACATCCACGTCAAAGGGAGTATGGGTGATTTGAAAGAGGTAGTACAGGACAACGATTAGATGCTTTGCGGAACGTATGACAACGTGCACCCCTGAACATACGGCCCTTGGATATTACATTCAACATATTCTTGAGTGTTAAATGTAACACCCACATGGAAACAGATTTTTTAGGCCAAAAAACATGAATAACATATCGATAGGAAGATGATTTTTTCATGATTAACATGATGTAAAAAATTTCATTTTTCGACATCATGAAAGCACAAAACATTTTGTTTTTTGTTTTGTAGATGGTCACGCACCCATACCCCATTTTTGCGGGATGCATTGTGTGGGCTCTTAAATGCATCGTAAAACTTAGGTCACGAAACATTTCATATTCGGCACATTACAGGGGTATTTCGGTCAGGAATTGTCACAAAAGAGTGAACAGTCCAAAAAAAAAAAAAGCATTGGGTTATATCGGTACATGGAATTATAAAATGGGAGCTACCAATACGCGCCCCTAATAAAAACCTCTTTTTTTATATTTACAAATTCGAAAATCTCTTTAGCATCCCCTAGTTTTGTTATGAATTAGGAATGAAGAAGATGTTGACATGGCGCACGCGTAAGAATCGGATTGGTTAGAATGCAAGTGTTCAACATAGTGATGACGGCGGAGAAAGTTTTCTCAAAAGGCAAAACCCCAAAAGCCTTCGATCACTTTCTCTGGATCGATCAAATCGGAGCAGCTTCTCCATCTGTTACTCACGGATTCTCTTCGAATTCGAACATTTTCCAGGTCAGAAAACGTATTCGATTACTCATACACGATGTAATCATCTGAATTTTGTTAAATTTTGCGAATAATTTTTTGATCAGTTTATTCGATTCATCATCGTCATCAACATCTAGTTTTGCTGTGCAGTGAACTCATCTTCCTCGATTCTAGCCATTTCTAGAATCCGTTTTCTTCGAGTAACCTATAAGTTTGTCAAATTAAAACTAGATATCGTTAAGTTCATCAGAATCTGTTCAATCGCGTACGATTGATAAGAAATAAATCGTCGATGGAATTTATAGAATGTGAAAATAAGGGAATTGTTGAAGCACTGGATTATATTAGTCATGGTGCTGGAAATCGATGAGATCACTGTACTTTTAGAGATCGCACTTCGAAGTACTATATTCACAGATGGTGACATAGAGGGACAGGGAATTGTTGAGATCAGTAATGTTAGAGACGGCACTTCGAAGTACTAATATCACACATGGTGACATAGAGTGCCTGAAGCAGGATGCGAAAAACCGATTTATTAATTGATGAATGTACTGTTTGCTTATCAAGACAAGGTCACATATTAGAGTTAGCACTTCTAATAAGGATTAATTTTCTTGGAGTAATGTTTATTTGCTTTTCTTTTGTTAGGTTGATGTTCATCCGATTTCATTCGATGGGGTTTGAGCAATAAGACTGTTACTACCCAAAGATCTGGTCTATGAACTGGCTAGTATCATATATGAACAACGATTTACCATATGTTGGTATGGTTTAGACACTATTACCTGAAATCGTTGTGATATATTTGCCATTTATCATCTTTTCTCCAATGGGAGAAGCACTTCATAGTCCAGCCTTGAGAACAAACGGCGAACTGGCAAGTATAAAAACAAGTAAGAATGTCTCTAAAAGATGTTCAAGTACTTCTGGCCATAAATTGTTGTTTCTTGAATCTTTATGGCCGATAAGTTCATTGCACCATGGGAAAATGACAATGGAAACCGCTGGTCATGCGGCATCATTTTTACTTAAAGTTGCTGCATTGGAGATGGTACGGAGGCTCTCAAAAGCCAGGTGTCCATTTGTATGGTCTGGTCTGCAAGCTCTGCAAGTGTTTTGTTATCCACCATTTAAGTGGATCCAAAGATGGGATCCTTTCAGGGTTTTGGTCAAAAGCGTGCAGGTTTGTTTCTGTATGTTACATATCGTCCACGTCTACATACTTGCATACATGTTATCCAAACAATTCTTCATAGATTTCCCAAAGTGGCCTGAAGTGCTGTCCGTCTTTTGGATTCATACATCATTTCATGATACAAGATTAAAGCTTCAAACGTAGCCGTTCGGTTTTTCTTTTTATTTACTTGACTTAAGTTCTCTAAGATCAATGGTAGGCGTTGGGAGTGCAGTCAATGCTCATTCTACTCCCATGAAAAGCAACAAGCGGAACTTGCAGGAGCTTAGAAGAGCCAATAAAGACTTGTTGGGCTATGACTGTTTTCTTACACCCCTTTACCCTGATACGTCTTTTTAAGAGCTGCCACTCCCCTCTAAATCCTAATTGTGGAGCTAGGAAACAGATGGATCAAGTGTACAATGCATGTTTATAAAAATATTTTAGTTGGAAAAAAAAAAAAAAATATGTGAACATCGTAGAAATTTGTTAAATTTGGTGTATTAAGTCTAGGCTTCATTTTGGATTGTTCCTCTTAAAGCTTTAACACATTATCTTCTTGTCAAATTCCATTTCCTGTATATTTTTCTTGCAAAATTTGTACTTATATCCCGATAATTCTAGCATTTGTCAATTGACTGATCTTCTTTGCATGTTTTTCCGTGTGAATTGTGAATTGATTATGATATTATTCTTTTGGTAGGTGTTATCAAGGCCATTGTTAATACTTTCTATTGCAACTGGATTCTCCAATGAATCGATACCCGATAACATTAGCTCCAATGTTATTGAAAATTCTAATGGTCCTGATTCTCATGCAGTTCCAGAAACTCATCCAGAGCTTCGACCTGAACAACCTACTCTGAATACAAGGTGCACAGAGTTATTTACTAATGTTGGAAAATGATTTATAGTTTATTTTGCATTAGCATTTTATATGAATTTTCAGATAAGCATTTGATGCATACGTATATATATGTGTGTATATATATTTTTTGATACAAAACAATTGTGGATTCGATGGCATCCATTTAATGTTTTAAAACACTGTTTGATAGGATCCTTTCTGTCTCTTTGTAGGCTGCCATTTAGGTAATTTGGAACTTTCCAAACAAGCATATGATTCCTGTGGTCTCTACTTCTGTTACCTATTGATTTTGGGTTGCATGCTTTAGCATGGTATAGATTTTGGAAGATTGTGGCCAGGTCTCATTCCTTTTTATCTACATTTGATATGTCACTCCCTTTCATTTTTGTGCAGAAGATGCACTTTGATCTTTGGTTTAATCTAGTTATTGTGTGGTTCACATCAGTCTCTTCACTCTCTATGTGGTACTGGAGGTGGCATGTGAAGAGTCTTAAAGCTTGTCCCTCTTGGTATAATATGAGCACTATTAGCCTCTACATTCCTTGCTATCGTATTTGAGTTGAATCCCACATTGCTTGTGTTACTTGATCCTGAACTATATATAAAGCCTAGGACAATCCTCATCTTACATGGTGACTTTTGAGAATAAGGTAGGCCCATTGCGTTTCTACATGGTATTAGAATCAGGATTTTTATCTGATAGTTGGGTGTGTTGAATTCCACATCGATGTTGGGTCCCCAGATATCTATTTCCAGTGGTTTGTCAAAAAGTCCACCTTGCGCGTGAGGGGGCGTGTTGAATCCCACATCGACGTTGGGCCCTCCCCTAATATCCATTCCCAGTGGTTTGTCAAAGTTCACCTTGCGTGTGAGGGTGCGTGTTGATTCCCACATCGCTTGTTTTACCTGATCTTGAACTATTTATAAAGCCTAGGACAATCCTCATCTGACAAGGCATCTTTTGAGAGTGAGTTAGGCCCATTGATTCTTACAAAAAGTATTTAAATATATTCTTGATATTATGCTTCTGCCTAACCAGCCATGGTTATGCTGATCTTGAATTTTTACCCGGTCATTTATTTTTTCTCCTGCCTTTGTCCTTTGTTTGCTCGTTCTTATGGTATTCCTAAGCGCACTAAAATAGATCGATGGTCCAGAAAATTTAAGATGTATTAAACGGTGTTAACGATTATATCTTTATTGTAATTCATGACCGTTTCTGGCATCTTTTTTCTCTCCTGGCTATTTATGTCTGTTGCTTTCTTCTTATTTTGAAGGATTGGTGATGAAGCTCCTCAGAGTCAATCTACGACATGGCTGATTCAGCTCTACGCCGAGCTAGAGAAACAGGGGATTAGTTTACCTCAGAGGTGATTGAATAGAATCAAATGAATGTGATTATTTTCTCGATAATTATTTCATTTGTTTTCATACATTATATATTTTTGGCAGAAAATCAGGTAATAAATGATTTATATGTTGAAATATTTATAAATGTATACTTGTATACATTTCTAGATACACTGCTACATACCTCGTGTCTAAAGAATATCCTATAATTAGTAAAATATATTAATCATGCAAAGATATTTTGTTGGCAGATTGTTATTTATTTTCTCAACAAAACTAAATTAGTAGTTGAAAAATATGTTATGAAGATCCCTAGGAAAGTTTATTATGCAGAAATTTGGTCGAAGGGTCCTAAACGTGTTTAAAAAAGTGGGTAGACCGGTAGATTTAAGGGTGTGAAATCGCCGGTGATCCAATGGTAGAAAAACATCTTTAAAAAGGCCTTCAGTGATCCAATGGTCCAAAATGTCCCAAATATAAAATATATCTTGATTTATAGAATAAACAAGGTATACCTCGTGCCTAAAGGCACTATATTAATTGTTTAATTTATGTGTATAAAAAAGGAATAATTAATTATAAATGTAAAATTTAAAAGGGTAAAAAAATAATTTAATTTAACCATCTTAGAAGTGAGGATTCGAATTTTTTTGGGCTCCTAACTTTTTATGGCCTAATTTATTATATAAATTTGTGTGTGAGATATTTTGGGATAAGTTAGCTTAACGGAGATATTGTATAATATAAAATTATAACGATTTAAAATGTTTGATCAACGGTTAAATCTAAATCAATTGTTGTTTATTTGTTGAGAGTTCTATGGTCTCAACTCTTGGATATAATCCTAGGGTTGAAAATGTCTCCTGAAAAGGCTGAAATCCTTTAATCTTGACCCTTAAATATCCAATCCAAGGGTGAAAAATGTCTCAAATGTAAAATATGTTGTGATTTATAGAATAGATATTTTATTTGCATGCATTTATTCCATAAATCCCCAGTATCACCTCAACAAGACATTTTCAGACTTATTTTCCTTATCTTGCTGCAATAAATTGCAAAACACTCCACCTTATATTTTTTTTGCGTGGGTATTCATCTTTGAATTTCTTGGCTTCTCATGTTGCAGCCGAACATGACATAATAGTGTTTGTGCAGACTTAACGAGGATGAACTCCACAGATTCTACAGTGCAGCAAATGGCAATTTTTCATGCTTGCTATCATCAATTAAGAAGACGATCCGTTGGAGAGAGACATATGGTATTCTTTCTGAACAGGAACTCGAGATCTGGTCTGACTTTGTATTCTGGCACGGATATGACGTGAGGCACCGACCCTGTCTTATTGTCCGCCTTGGATTAGCTTGTGTCGGCTTACCTTCTTATGACAAACCCCGCTTTGCTCAGGCTGTAGGTATGTTATTCTTCACCATTGTTCATGTGACCTCTTTGACTGCTCGTGTTTTCATTTTCTCTAGTTGCACTCTCTTGGATTAGTTGGTATATTTACTAGGATGGTTTTTATGTGTAGAACGGTAATGCACACATGCCCGAACATGTGTAGAAATTGGTGGTTATGGGTGGGCCGGCACTGGGGCTAGGCCATCAAGATCATCAGCCCCTTTGAATTGATCCCTATATTATTTATTTCAAAATATTTTTATTAATATCATGTCAAATAAAACAAATTTCAATCTTGATTCAATCACTATATCAACTATTTTTTTTTTTACATTTTAATTTTGTATAAAAAAATATGACTATTTTAAAGAATACATTTAAACACCGAAGGGCTCCGTTTTGGGCCTTTGATTTCTAAGGGTCGACCCTGGTTACGGGTGATTTTTGGTAATGCACTTGTCTGACAGAGAACACAGCATGAGAAACCAAGGATAAATTTTCTATTCCGTACTATTTACGTGGTAATTTATGTTCCTTCCACCTTATCTTTTGCCAATTAAAGCACTCAGCCGTGAGATATGACGAGCTTTCTTTTCAAAATATGCAAACAAGTATGCATATATTTTGCCGTGAGTCCCAAATTTTGCAAGCCAGTGTTCACCTATCCCACTTTTTATAGTAACTTTTTCAGAAGTTTAATAATTCTGTCGAAAGTCAAGTCGCTGCACGACATGAAAGTTATTATGAAAAATTTGTTGCGACTTTCATGTAATGCAGTAAGTTTTGACTTTTTAAAAAATTACTGTAACGTGTGGACTGAATGGGCAAAAAAATTAAATTTGTGGTCTGTTCACCAAGAATTCCCTTTTTTAACCGTGACAAATCATATTAGACTCGTTAAAGCACAAAATGGTTTCAATTGCAGTGTCTCAGGTAGAGTACGGCGTCGTGCATTTGGTTGATGAAGAAAATCCTCAAATTACGGTTTTGGTAGATTGCCAAGGGTTGTCTTCTCTCGGATTTCCCATGCAAATCATGAGATCATGTTCTGCTCTTCTACAGGACAACTTCCCTAACCGTCTTGGATGTTTGTTCGTTGTGCGCCTTCCTCCTGTCGTCAGTGTCATTGCGCAAACTTTTATCCAAGTAAGCGGTTTCTCGTTCTTCCTTCCCCACTCCCCCCGTTCTCAGTATGTAGTCCTCAACTTTTGTGTTTTTTTTTGGGGGGGGATTAATTGCCTTTTTACCTCCCCGTACTTTTGTTTTGTTTTATTTTATTTTATTTTATTTTATTTTGTCCCCTTCTACTTTAAATTTTGGTCCCTTCTACTAATAATAAATTCGAAAATTAAGTTTTTTTTTTAAGGAATATGTTGAAAAACACATGAAATTAAACTTCCCAACTAAATTTGACATCAAATGGACAAAAGTACCATTTCAATTTTTACTTTATTCTTCCTTTATTAAAAAAAGAAAAGGAAGTTAGATGCAGAGAGAGAGAGAGCTGGAGAGAGAAAATCTTAAGTTTTCCCTTTCATTGCCTTTAAATATTAAAATTAAATTTAATAAATAAAAAGCAATTATGTCATTTTATATATTTTTATTTTTTTTGAATAAAATGTGATTTTCTCCCTTTAGTCATGAGTAGAAGGGGAGGATGTATTGGTTTTTAAAGTAGAGGGATTAAAATGGAATGAGACCAAAGTATAAGGGGGGGTAAAAGGCAACTAAACGGTTTTTTTATCCTATTTTTTTAGCTACTTATTTTTCAATTCTTACCAATTTATTTTCAACTTATTTTCTTATTCTCAGGGTAACATTAACTATAACTGACACTCAATTAACATTAACGAAGTTACGAGATTCCAAGTGATTGACACGGGAGCTCCTCTAAGTGTTCCGGTTGGGGAACCTGTTGATAATTTAGGGCCTGTAGGTACTCGTATAACATCTCCTATTCATAGATCTGCACCCTCCTTTACACAGTTAGATACAAAATTATCTATTTTTGAAACGTGAATTAAAGTAGTAGATCTTTTAGCCACGTGGAGGAAAAATCGGATTATTCGGGGGAGCTGGAGTGACCGTCGGACATTTGGCCACCGGTTTTCAATCGCCGGACAATTGCCCCCAACCACCACATCCAATACAAATTCTATATCTAGTTAACATTGAGTCAATAGATTCAATTTAGTTAATATTAACCGAAGGAATAAAAACTATTCAAACATTGGTGGAGACAAGGTAGGCCGAGAGGGGACTCAAGTCTCCCCTTAACTTTATCATTTTTCATTTTTCATTTTTACCCTTATATTTTAATAAAAAATCAATTAAAACCCTTAATTTTACATAAGTCTCCTGATTTATTTAAATATCTAATAAACATCTTTTAAAAAAAAAAAATTAACCCCCCCCTCCTTTTTGAAACCCGTGTATCTCACACTATGCAATGTCTTGCTCAGGTTTTGAAACCCGTCACCCAGCAAAAGCTGAAAATTGAAGGCGAAACCTATCAAAAGCTTCTATCTGAATCCCTTCAGACAACACCATCGTTTCTCGACGGGTCATGCTCATGCATGAGATGCGAGAGCCTCAGCTACAGCAATATAACGCAAGTTGAAATGCTGAGCGAGGGGGAAATAAGCGAAGAGATGCTGCATAGCGACGAGGAAGGGCAGCGTTCTGATGATATTATTACGCCCATCGATGGCGGCAGTTGTCAACAGGTTGTTAGAGCAGCCATGGTAGGTGTACTAATCCTATGGGTTTTTATTTCTTTGATTGCTGGTATATATGATCCTGAAAGCAGTCCATTTTTGCCCCCTTTAGGCGAAAAATGAGCCAAAACTGGCGGGTTTTGCCGTTCGAATTTTTTTTTTTTTTTTTTTTTTAAATGTGTAAAATATAGGTGTTTGTTCTGCATTTTTGTGATGACGCATTTGTTTTTCTCTAGAATTTTGATATAATCTAGGAAAATGTATTTTGTTTTCATCAGGTGATTTTT
Source organism: Eucommia ulmoides (assembly GCA_016647705.1). Classification (NCBI taxonomy): domain Eukaryota; kingdom Viridiplantae; phylum Streptophyta; class Magnoliopsida; order Garryales; family Eucommiaceae; genus Eucommia; species Eucommia ulmoides. The sequence continues at coordinate 3,569,403 of CM028338.1, forward strand.
TTTACATCTTTATGCTTTGGTGTGGTTTTAGGCTTAGTTTTGGGTACAAAACATAAATGTTGTTCTCTTATTTTTTATTAAAAATATTTTTATTTTTTTAAAATCACTAACACTCCTTTTTTTTTTTTTAAACACACTTTTTAATCCTAAAATTTTTCAAAATTATTTTTACCCCCATATCAACCCCATCTACATCTTCTTCTTCTTCTCCTCCTAGTCTGCCATTGTAATTAAATTAATTAATATTTAACTAAAATGACAAAGAGTTGATTGGTATTTTCCGACGATATTCGAGAAGATGACCACGATAATCTCTTAGTTTTTGTCAAATACAACGAAGATTATTTATCTGAGAAAAATATTGGTCAATTACTATTTGTCTCTATCTTTTAAAAAATATTTTAAAAAATAAAATAAAGACAATTCTTATTTTACTATAATTAAGTGTTTTTCCTTTGTTTATCTGTTTTTTTTTTTTTCTTTTTTTTTTCTCTCTTTATCAAACGCACCTGAACAACTCACCATTATCGCAACCACCACAGCTCCTGCCAACTCCTTGTTGCTGCCACAACAATTACCTTCTGTCTTCTTCTTCTTCTCCTTCTCCCAGGAATATCAACGGTCTGAATTCGGCTCGGTTTTATACAAAACTAAAAGCGTCGGTTTTTTTTTAAACAAATTTTTAAATCGGACCATTTAATTTTAATCAAAACCGTAAAATCGTTTAAGATTTTTAAATTTTATAAAAAAACAAAATCATGGATTATTGTTTCTTGTATAAGAGCAAAAACATAACTAATTGAGTGACGATGCTGACGAATCGAACGATTAATGAATCGAGGAGGCGAATCGAAGAGTGATTGATGGTCGAGGGATGACAGTCAAGTGATGAGAGGAAGAGCAACCAAGCAAGATGAAAATAAGAGCTAAAGAGTGAAGAGGAAATCTAAAAACAGACGGAGTGAATGAAATAAACCATAGCAGCGCTCGCCTATTAGCATCTATATACTAGGGTTAAAGTGTAAGTGAGTTAAAAGTGTAAACAAATTAAAAAAAAAAAGGATTAAACTGTAAATACTAAATATATATATATATATATATATATATATATATATATATATATCGGTTACACGGTTCGACTCACGGTTTGGTCACGTGGTTCGGTTATGCGGTTACCATCTCAAAACTAAAACTAAAACTAAAATTAAAACCAAAACCGCTTCGGTTGCTAAATTTAAAACCAAAACCATTTAGTTGGTTTCAACTTAGACCATTTGGTTCGGTTTCTCTCGATTACCCATCGGTTTGGTTTTTTGAGGATAATTCCACTTACACCCCCCCTCAATTATAATGAAATTCCACATACACCCCGAACTTTCAAAATTACCACGGCCACCCCATATGGAGAATTTTTAATGAATGGACCATTTTGCCCTTACTAAACTTGACAAAACAAAAACAAAAAATTACAAAATTGTGCAATTACCAATTTGCCCTTAGCCCATTTTCTTTTCTGCTTTTTTCACACTTTCTTGTTTCCTTTTTTTTTTTTTTTTAATTATTTTTTTAGTGCTCCCACCACCAAATAATAACATACCACCACACCCCACCACCACACAACCACCACCACCATCGCCAAACCAAAGACCACCTCTTCCACCGTTTCCACCATCGCCGAACAAAACACCACCGTCGAACAATACCAACTCCACCACCCGAAGACCCCAATTTTTTTTTTGTTTTGTTTCATCTTGTTCCTTACTCGGACCGTAACCCAACTCCACCATCGCAACTGTGGGGAAGCTCGTGACACTAAACCATATCCAGACCGTCGTCAATGGGTTCTCGCTACAAAGTCAGGTTGCAAATTCGTCTTCGTCTAAGGCGGGGATCGAGTTGGCGGTGGAATTGTCGGCAACCACCTTAGAGCCGGCGGAACTGATATAGTACGGGTTCAAGTAGGGTGTCGAACCACAGAGATCGATCTTGTAACTATTGAATTCAATTATTTGTCTTTCTTTAACTAAAACGAATTTTGTTTTGAGTTTTGGGTTTTAAATATAAGACAAATAAAATACTAATTTGAAATAAATGAAAATAGATAATCGGGTTAGGGATTGTGGATTTCGTATTTTGGAATTATGTTTTTCTTGTATTTTTTTTTTTTAATTTAGATTTGTGTAAACGAGCATTCCCAACTACAAGCCGGAACTACTTAGAAAGATTCAATTTATTATTCCTCGGTATGATTTATCTTTGATATGTAATTCTTACGTTACTCTAATCTAGGGTGAATTACAATCTAGACATAAATCATCCAAACCAATAATTAAATTATAGGAATACGATTATATGATCGTTAGATCTAGACCACAAGTACAAGATCTAACGTTCTAGTAATAATTAAATCTAAAATCAAAATCTCTACAAAAACATTTCGAAATTAAATTCAATTACGATTTAAACCATATATCAAGAACAAATTCATCATCATATAATTGTTTAAGCATAAATTAAAATTAATCTAAAAATACAATATTACATAAACTAAAATACATACTACAATCCTAACTCGGTTAGAAGAAGATTATTCGTTCATTGCGGTTGTTCTTCCCAAGAAGATATTCAACAATAGTTTCAACGTGAAGAATTTCGAGAAGAGTTTTAGCCGAAAGAAAATTACAAAACAGAGAAAAATAAAAATAAGAACAAGAGGATCCAATACCCCCTCTTAACTTACTGTCGGCTCAATAATACAAAAGACAACCTCTTCAAAAAAACACCCTAGAGGCCTTTTTTTTTCAAGTCAGCCGCCACCCCCTTAAAATAATAAAAAAGGAAAACTTTAATTCAAGATGGACCAATCACCAAAAAATAGCAAGTTTCCCTGAATCAATTAAATATTAATTCCCATTCTTTTCTTCCCTTGTGGCTCCTCACTTTCCCTCTTTAATTCCTCTCAAATGGCCTTAATTAACCATTAGTGGCCTTTGTAGTGATAATGTAATGGAATGCTCCCCACAATTTCCAAATGAATAACTCATCACCTTAATTGAGATTTGCCGAATTAATTGCCATTCATTAAAAGGTCATTGATCTCATTAGCCTTTAAATGGTATATAAAACTATTATGGACCCAGTATGACCCGCGGGTCGGATCAACTCACGGGTCGCGGGTCGGGTTTTCGGTTATATCCATTTTTCTTCAAATTGGACCGCAAACAGTGCAGGTACAGTCATTTCAAGCTCCATTTCTACCATGATATAATTTGATTCTGGATAAATATAAAACATGAAATTTGTAGATATTTTTCTTATCTTTTCATATCATCTTGAATCATCTCAATCGGAGTTCGGAGGTGAAAGTTATGGTCTGATTACGAACATGTATCAAAATTTCCTAAAACGCGCAATTTATTCCATTTTGCTCCAATTCCAAAAATCTACAAAAGTAAGTAAAATAAATTAATTATACTACTTTAATTTATTCAAGATAATAACAAAACGTAGATTAGTGATATTAGATCACGTAAAATGTGGCGCGATCAGTAACAGAAGGTGGATAAGTGGTGCTTGAGTTGTTGAAAAATGGTGGGGCTGTTGGGATTCAAGTGTTGGTGCGGGTCACCACCTCCACTGGTTTTCCCTTTCTCCACAACCTCACTTTCTCTCTCTAAAATACTAATTTTCTCTATCCAAAAATCCAGGCAGATTGAAGATGGTGAGAGAATATTGTGGAAAAAGGATTGTCTTCAATCAATGCTTCTTCTTTTGCGAAGAGAAAGCCCCAATCTTCATCTCTTCCTCCGATGAATCCGAACCAGATTCATCGAAGATGCTTGCCAAGTGTTCGACGAAATGTCAGAGCAAAATTCCTATGCTTTTCCATGGAATTCACTCATTTCTAGGTACGCACACGTCGTCTCTCTTAGGTTAGTGATTTCACACTCAGATCTCTTATACCAATAGCCCTTCTCTAGTTTCTCTGATCGCTTCTGTAAATTAATTGTGGATCGTAGAGAAATTCGAGCTCGAAGAAATAATTATAAGCATATATATATATAAAATGTTGTCTGATCATTTGGGATTTCCAAACGCGCGTAAACTTTCAGGGAAGATTGGTGGTGAGGCCCGTCGGACGGTACATTGATCGTGCTGCTGGAGCCCGTCAGATTGAAATGACGAACAAGGTGGGTGGTTTGCCATTGCAAAGATTCTGCACAAATGAAAATGGATTTTGGGCGGTGTTGTTTGGTTCGGCAATGGTGGTGATGTGGTGTTCGGTGATGTTGGCGTTCAGCAGTGGTGTTCGGCGGTGGTGGTGTTCGGCGGTGGTGGTGTTCTTCGATCTCCCAGGCAGTTGGTGGGAGGAGGATGTGTGTTCGGCGATTTGGGGCTGGAATAGGGAAAGGCCAAAACAACAATCCTCTATTTACAATATGTACCTCTAAAGTTTTATTATTTTATTTTGAACCCTTTATTTATAAGAATTACGTGGTATGAAAAGGGTAATATAGTCGTTTAACTTGAGAAGAAATGGTCAGCTTGGTCAAAAAATAAAAAAATTGACTTTCAAAGAGTATTTTCGGAATAAAAAATGAACAGGGGTCGCAGTGACCTTTGACCATATAATTTAAGTGTATCCCATGTAGTTTTAAAAGTTCAGGGGATTCTCGTGGTCACGGTCAATAGTTGAGGGGGGGTGTAAATGGAATTATCCCCCTTTTTTTTTAGCTATCCCTTTCCTCCTCCTCCTCTATATCTCTCTCTCGCCTAAACTTTCGCTCAGGGGTCTCCTCGTTGAATCTGCGCAGATCCGGTGAGGAAACAGGAGGCTTGGGGGTGGGGTGGGGTGGGGAAACGATCTGAGAGAGAGAGAATAAAAATGCCACTGTTGACCTGGTGGTCAGAGGAGCCGACAGCGGAATATCCAACAGAAGAAAATTCAACTAATAATTCTTTTTTAGTACGAAGTCCCCCATCAGGGCAATAATCTCCATAATTACTAGCAATTAATTCCTTAAAAAATTGACGAATAGCATAAAGCAAATTGAATTTTCTTAAATTACTTATTCTGATGTCGATAAAGGATTCATTGATAGAACGGATTTCAGAGTATGTAGGGTTTAAATCTATTATTTTCTTCATTCCTTTTATTGTAGAAGTTATTTGGTCATAAAAATCATAAACATCATCTTTTGTCCTAATAATTAGTTCATCAAAAGCAAGCATAAACTTGTCTAGAAAAACTTGATCATTTTATGATCCTCTTTTTGTAGAGTTATCAATTTCTATAATTTCAAGCAAGTATTTACGAATTTTATTTAGAATTTCTATTTTTCTATCATCACTTCTTCTTTCATTATTATCTCTCTGTATCTAAGCATAGGCTATTTCGATATTAGGAGAAAGTTGTATTAAGGGTTTTTCAGCAACAAAAGTAAGATAAGCACGTTGTAAGGCTTTAATTTCTTCATGAAATTTAATAACATTCTCGGGCGTTCCTAATTCAATATTTTCAAAAGCAGGTATAAATTGTTTCACAAATTCTTTCTTATTCATGGTGAGAGATTTTTGGTAAAGGGGGTTTTTGTTATAAAAAGACAGAGTATTCATTTACAAATATTATGATAAAATATTTCGGCTTCGTGATATGTATACCTTTCTCCACCACGTCTTCTTTTAGAACCAACGACCGTAGCCTCCAAAGGCCGCTTCAGTATTCCAGTGTCAATCCAAGGTACCCAAAAACGCCTAACTCTGGCAAATAGGGCTGAAGGACTCCAGACACAATACCAAGCCTAAATTACTCCAGGTTCTAATAAAAGATAGGATAGGATTCTCACAGGTGATGTGGGTAAATATGCTAAGGAAAACGTAACACATATTTTTGAAACACTAAACACTTTATTTCACAATATATAGTGAACTTTCCTCCTGAGAGAGGTTTACAAGCACATCTTTACAAGAAAATTCAAAGGTGGGTTGTTCTACTCTGCCTGACTCAAAGGTTTGAGTTCGTTTTTATAGCCACGGATCTCAAATTACATTTAAAAATTTCAAAGAAAGGGATAAGGGTTCGTACAACCATTATCAAAAGTGGACACCATTTTTCAAAAGGTAAATAATAGAAACAGTATCAGCACAGTAGCAGCACAGTATCGGAACAGTGGCGCCGACGCTTTTGGACAAGCATAGTAACACTTCTCGTGAATGAACAGTTACCGACATGCGGGGTCCCCTTTTTGTCTGATCAGTATGTTTCAGCACATGATTCCAAACTTTCTTCACGGGTGTCTACATTGAGACGTTCTATAGTACTAGTACTTCTTCGTCACTTTCACCATTAATGTCTGCCCAAGCTATCTTCTTTTCAACAATCTCTTTACAATAATTGCAAGTTCCTTCTGAGTGTTTGAGCGTTTGGCAAGTTAGTTTTTTAACAGTTGGGCTTGCTGAGAACATCACCCTTTGTATCATTTCCAACCATTTTATAGCGGAGGTCTTTGCGGCACCATAAAATTGGCTGCACTCAGTGGTTAAAATTAGCAAGTTATCAGTGCTCATAGAGTAAACATACCCTTTGTCCCATTCAATGAATTTCCTTAATTTTTTCTCCAGAACATAAAAACCTAAAGCCCTTCTTGTTGCGATGAAATGTTCAAGTTGACCATCTTCTAGGAGCTCTGGAGTTTCTTTGAACACTTGATTAGGGTTGTATTCTGGAATCAAGTTAGCACGATTTTTTGATAGCTGGACAATATGATAGGCATCATGTCCTTTTTCAGGGGCAGTACTGAAACATTTTATAAGCATGGTATGTTGTTTCCTTTGGTCACGAAAGCTTTTAATGGCTTCTTGCACTCTCTTTGGCAATCATTTTTCAGCACTGGTCCTTGGGTCAGAGATAATAAAATCTAAATATCTGAAATTAAATATTTGTTCTATTTCGTTAGCAGGGGTTTCAGGTAAGCAGGCTATTCTAGGATATCTCCCTTCATGAAAAGGGTAGATAACAGATTTTTCATCGACTCGAATTTGATAAGAAACCTTGAGATTATTGATGTAATTTTGATAAAAAATTCATTTAGACATCTGAGCATGCTGTCTTTGGCTTTAGAAGAAGAGGAAGCTACTTCAACGAATTTCTTTTCTAGAATAACAGGATTCTGTGGGGGGTTTTATGAAAGGGACAAATCTTTGAACAGGAGAGTTAGGAACCGTAAGGGTTTTCTTCGCTTTTTTCATTTGATCAATATATTGATTGGGAGAGCGTATGAGAGTGATATTTTGTAGATCTTCAACGATTTGGCTTTCTGGTGTTTTGGAATTTTCAGCATCGGTTTTTTGAACATCAATTTTTGGAGCACTGGATAAACAATCATCATTTTTAACACTGGAGGCTTGGCCTTCCTTTTCCTTTTTGCTTTTAGCACTTTTGCTTTTGTGCAAATGGATCAGTTCCTCAACAACACTCAGGAAATAATGTCCTTGCGAACAATATTTCTCCATTGATTCTACAGCACTTAAAGGGATCTCGATCGAGATCTCGTCAGTTTACATGTCCTTCCCTGGATAAAAAGTCAGCAAGAATATTTTGTTTACCACTTCGATGAATAATATCAAAATTATAGTGTTGGAAAAAAATTTGTCACCCATTCATTTTATTATATTCAGGACTAGTTGGTAATTTATTAAATATAAATCCTTTAACTTGGGTATTATCAGTAACTACTGTAAATTTTTTTGGAATGAGGAAATATCTAAATTTTTCTATTCCCTTTTTTATAGCAAGTAATTCTTTAAGATTGCTATGGTAATATTGTTGTGTCTCAGTAAATGTTCCGCTGGTATATCTACAAATTTTTCCAGTAGCAGTTTTTAGAATAGCACCCCAGTAGGCATTGGAAGCATCTGTTTCAAGAATTAAATCATCTTCATCATAGGGTAGGGTTAATCTAGGTAAATAAACAGTAAGATTTTTAATTTCTTTTATTTTATTAAAAAGTTCTTCTGTCCACTCAAATTTAACACATTTTTTAAGTAATCTTTGGAAGGGTTGTCTATACCTAGCTAGCCCTTCAATAAATGTATCAGCGTAGTTCAAGACTCCTAAAAATCTTTGAACTTGTTTTTTATCTTCCAATTTATCAGGAAAAGCTGTAATTTTTTCACAGATATGGGGTTGCATTTCAATTCATGTAGCATCAATTATTAATCCCAAAAATTCTATTTTATGCTTTCCTATTTCAGCTTTCTTTTTGGATAACAGGATTCCTCGTTCTCGGCATTGGTCTGCAAAAACATTAAGATGTTTTAAATGATCTTTTTCATTTTCTGAGAATATAAGTATATCGTCAACATATACAATACAGAAATCAGACATTTTATCCATTCTTCGTTGGAATATTTGAGGAGCATTTTTTAAACCGAACGGCATGATTAACCATTCATAATGGCCATTGGGTGTACTAAAAGCAGTTAATGGAACAGATTTTTTTGTTAATTTTATTTGTCAAAATCCACTCTTACAGTCAAATTTTGAGAAAATCTTTTTTCCTTTAATTCTATTAATTAAGCTTTCTTTATGAGGTAGAAAATATCCATCAAATTTAGATTTTTCATTAAGTTTTTTATAGTTAACCACCATTCTAACTTTTCCAAATTTTATTTCAAAATGATTCCTAACCATAAAGGCAGGACTCGAGTGAGGACTTTTGCTTTCTCGTACTAGCTTTAGATTTAGCAGTTCTTGGATTTGTTCATCAAATTCCTTGATATCTTCTTCAGAATATCTCATAGGTCTTACTCGGATTATATCAGTTGGATTGATTAATTCTATGGTAGCATATGTTTTATCAACGTCCCATAAAGCGGTTGGGTTTTCGCCAAAATTATTTGTAAGTTTTTCAAAAATATCATTTGCGTAGAGATAAATACCACAAGGAATTTGATGAACAAATCCAAGAACTGTTAAATCTAAAGCTAATACGAGAAAGCAAAAGTCCTTACTCGAGTCCTGCCTTTATGGTTAGGAATCATTTTGAAATAAAATGTGGAAAAACTAGAATGGTGGTTAACTATAAAAAACTTAACGAAAAATCTAAATTTGGACGGAGGAGGGAGAAAAGAAAGAAAAAAATAAAAATAATGAAAGATAATTTTGTCATTCTACACAAAGGATAAGAGCGATTTAGCAGTTTTAAAAATAAATTTTATATTATCAGAATAAAATTAAAAATTAAATATTTACACCGGTCAATAATTGAGAGAGGTTGACTATTCTGATTAAAAAAGATAAAAAGTCTATAAGATAAGGAGTCTACACGATAGTTATTAAAAGACGAGTTTAGTTGTGATATTTTTCTAATACCCAAAAAAAAAAAAAAAAAAAAAAAAAAAAAAAAAATTGGTGAAAAGTCTTTTTTTAAGTCTAATTGGTAAAAAGTCATTTTGTGTTATTAGGTTTTGATTTAATCATTTAAGTTAGATTTCACTTGTGTTTTAGTCCCGCATTGCAGGAATTGTAGGGATATTGTAGGGATTGTAGGGAGCCTTTTAGTGAGTACATTTGAATTTTATAAGGAATTCTGTTACACGTAACTAATGTTAGTTACAATTTCATAATTGTTACTTTTCACACATATTTGGGCATTTTTAGTTATATGTACTTATATAATATTAGTTACATGTTACAATTATATATATATATAATATTTTGTGGCGTTCCTGAAAAAATAGTGAATTTTATTACATGTAACTAATGTTAGTTACAATTTCATAATTGTTACTTTTCACACATATTTGGATATTTTCAGTTACATGTGCTTATATAATATTAGTTACATGTTATAATTACATATATATATATATATATATATATATATATATATATAATATTTTGTGACGTTATTGAAAAAATATCAAACTTTTTAATTACATATCAGAGACATGTAACTAAAAAATTATATATTATTCAAATATGTAACTAAAAAATATCAAACTTTTTAATTACATATCAGATACATGTAACTAAAATATTATATATTATTGGAATATGTAACTGAAAAAAAAAAAAAAAAAAAATATCAATTACTTGTAACTAATACAGTAATATTACACAGAAATTAGTTACATGTAACTAGCGCATGATTATCACGTGAGTAAGGCTTCCTTCTTTTAAAACAAATGGGATTAAATTAAAAAAAAAAAAAATCCACATATAAGATTTTTGACCAATTAGAACTTAAATGTAGGACCTCCCTCCTACCCATTGTCCCTAAAAAAAAAAATTTGTGTTAAAAATTGTTTAGAATATTTTAAAGAGGTGGACTTCAGATGTGTCGCTGACTAATTAAAAAGAGAAGACGCATGTCCTAATCTCCTGTTTTATTAATTATATTTATTCTTTATTCTTTTCCCAAAAAAAATTTCCAAAAAAAGAAAAAAAGAAAAAGAAAAACAAGATAAGGATTATAATATTAATTTTCAGTTGTAACGGTAAACATGTTATAATTATTTATATAAAGAAAACGAATAAAAAGGATGTGCCGTGCGATTAAAGCAAAAATGGAAAAAAGAAAAAAGATATGTACATGGTCTAAATAAAATAGGGTTTCCTTTCGGCTGGAGTGGCTTAACTAAAGAAGCTCATGACTTTCCTTACTTCGTAATTTTTATCAGCAGCAAATCTGAAAAATTAATAGAAAATTATTATTTTTTAAATATTTATATAAATCAAAGAGATTTGTATTAAATAATTGATTTTTTTTTTTTCATATAGATATTAAGGTAAAAATAATAAAAAATAAATAAAAATAAAAGTTGGGGGGGCTTAAGGCTCCCCTCGGTTTAACATGATTCTGCTGCTGCTTTTATCGACGATTGCTACAAATTAGGATTTATGTTTCTTATGAGTATTAAGACACTTCGATCAAATCGAAACAGGGAATACGCTTCCAAAGAATTCCGAGATCATCTCAAGGATAATGGAATACTTTCTTTGTGGTCACCTCTTGTTATGCCACAATTAAATAATGTATCAGAAATGAGAGATTAGACTTTATTAGATATATGTTCCGATCGATGATGAGTCGCGCTAATTTACCCATTTTATTTTGGGGATATACCTTAATGACTTTATCTCATTTACTAAATAAGATTCTAACTAAATCTGCAGCAAAGTTGTTGTTTGAAATGTGGCATCGGTGGCAATCAAGTCATAAGTTACTAAATAAGATACTACTTTTATCATCCACATAAACAAAAGGTGTTCGTTTTAGAAATATTAAAGTCTTAGGTCTTCGCTCTTCGTCTTCGCCATCTTCCAGTTTTTCCCCATCCGTTATGGTGGTCTCCATCTTCTGCTTCGCCACCACCATCGTCAAGGGTTGCAAGTCTATATTTGAGAAAATTTTGGGGTTGCTTGGAGAGGGAGTTCTAGTGTGAACTATTTAGCGACGATTAAGCGAGTGAGGGCGTAAGGAGCGATAATCGACGTCTAGGCGGTAGGTAGCAGTGGAGATTTCGGCGCGAACATCATTTTGATGTTCTAGATCTAGAAGAACAAGCTCAAATTGTTCGATTTCTGCATGCGAACATCGTTGTCACTGCCGCCAAAGCTCTGACCCTGTTCTAAAGGCGCCGTCTTTCTCCCTCTTTTGGTCAGCAACAATTTTCGCCAGTCATGTTCGGCTTTTCAATATTTTTTGTTGATCTCGAGGTTTTAATGGATAATTAAGGGTTAATATTTTTTGTGGAACTAACGTGTTTGTTGAGTGTTTCAATATAAGAAGTTCCATTAAAGATCAAATCATGAAATACTGATTCAAGATGCAGAGATGGACATTAAAGAGATGAAGAGTATTGAAGATTCTGAAGAAATTAGGTGAAAACAACTTACACATCTTTTACTCTCAAAGTATCCCTATTAGGATCTCACACGATACAAATTAATGAGTTATATTTATATGTGTTTAATTTGATGAAATTAAGATCCTAATTAGTGTTCAATTATTTGCTCCAATCTGAAATTGAAAAAGGAAAATTGACCTAAGTAAGATTAGTGTTTAAAATTGAATATTAGTGTCAATTGAGTTAACTGAGAAAATAAATTGATTAACAAGATTAAAGTGATGAAATTTAGAGTTGAAATAATTTGAGAAATGAGTGTTCCAGCAATGATCGGTCAACCGATGGATGAAGGTTCAGTCAACCGATGGGCGAAGACTGGAAAACGAGGAGTCTCTGAATCGATCGGTCAATCGACCATGGGGGATCAATCAACTGACCAGGGCTTAAAATTGGCCTAGAAATGCAACCTGCATTGATTGGTCAACCGACCAGGGATGGGTCGGTCAACCGATTGCCTTAATGGCTGGAAAGGCTTAACAACCTGTATTGATCGGTCAACCGATGATTGATGATCAATCAACCGACTATCTGGTTAGAATTTTGAGGTTTTTAAGGAACAAATCAAATACTAGCCATTAACTAGCCCTTTTTGGTATATCTGATTCAAATATTCTTGTTATTTGAATATATTTAAGATATATCACATCAATTTTTATATCCTTATCTATATGGTACATAAAATTGAAGTGTCTCTCAATTTGGTTAATTTAATTCTTTCTATCTATACTATTTGAAATTGGCAAATAATTTGTAAACTTAATCGAAAGTTTTAAAATCCATATTTGAGTAAATTATACCAAGAATAAATGGTTATAATATATGGGGTCTATAGGTGTATTTAAATGTCATTTCTTGAGGAAACTAACCGTTAAAAGACCTGTTTCAAATCAGCTTAAATAGACTTGCGAATTTCATATCACATTAAAACACATCAATTAAGAACTATCAAAGTTTCTGAATTTTCTAAGAATTGTTATTCTGAGATATATTCGAAAGATCTATTGTGAGATTATTGTGTGAGAAATTCTTGAGAAAAAATGCTATTGAGTTGGTGTCACCGATTTTGCGCTGTCTTGCTATTCTGATTTCAATCTTTCAGTATTTCCTGATGAGATATTTTCAAGTTATCATTTTTTATTGTGAAATCATATTACTATATTTTTTTGGTTGATAAATTCGTATTAAAATCATTTTTGAACTTTAAAAGCAAAAATTCTTTTTAAAACGATTTTTGTGATTATCTGATTACATGCTTTATTTTGTGCTGCCCGCATATATTATAATCAGATATTGAATTCCTCACTTAATTTCTATCACATAATAATTATTGGGACATTGATTGAGTTTAATTGGTTTGAGGTGGTAAAAGCTCCGAGTGAAAAGAAACTTAGTGATTTTTTGTAATTGCTGAGTTTGTGCGAATTAGATATGGTTGGGACTGTATCTAATCGGGATAGCTAGGGTTTCAATATTTTTCGGAAAAAAGATTGAGGTTTGATCTTTACCTAGTGGATGAAAATGTTACATTATTTTTTCGCTTGAAAAGAATTAGGTGTGAATTCTTTCTGAATAGAGTTTGTTTTTTAGTAAATTGTAACGGTTTCATCCTTACCAGTGAAAATGATATTTGGAGTATTTGTGAGATTTTGATTCTTAGCCTAGTAAAGGGATTAGGTTGTGATTTTTCCTATAATAAAATTAGGTTAGTCTGTACCTTGCAAAAATATAAGGTTCTTCCTTAGCTTGTAAAAAGAAAATTGTAAAGGTTGATTATGAGCTTGTGAAAAGAATCGTTGTGAGGATTTGATTCCTATCATTAAAGTGGTCTTGGGTTTTTAGTGGGTGCGAATATCCGTGGAGCTCGAGGGACTGGATTAGCCAAATCTAGCTTGGTGAACTAGGATATATCTTGGTGTGCTGTATTGATTTACTTTATTTATATTTTATTGTTTGGGTGTGTACCTAGATTTGAACACCTATCCGTTGCAAAATAAGATAATAATTGATTTAGGATAAAATTGATTATTTGATTAATTAAGTGTTTTAAAGTGTTTAAAGTTTTATAACTACCCAATTCACCCCCACCCCCACCCCCACCCCCACCCCTTTTAGGTAGCTCACTAGGCAAAAATTTATGATCTCAAGGTAAGGTCAAAATTAGCATCAGTCAAGCCACTGAAGCTGATCGGATCACTAGTTTCTACCTTCAACTGAGAGTTGCCACCATTTAATCTAAAGGGATCCGAGGCCAAACTGTCTCAAAATTCGCAGGTGGTAATTTCAACGGTTTTATCCCTTATTTTTTTTATCTCCTAGTCAACCTCTAGGATTTATGGCAGTAGGAGAACCATTTGGTCGATGGAAACACCCTTATAGGAGGCGTTTTCACAACGGGTTCCAAGGTAATGTCTATACTCTCTTTGTATATTATCTCCCATTCTCTATGAACAATCATTTGCTTCATCTTATTTTTCAAGATTTTGGGGATATTTTGGATGCGTTTGTTCCCAGAAGAGTAAGAAAGGGTATGAATTTTGCATTTGGGTTCGTTAGATTTGGCTTGATTAATCAGGCTACGGTGGCTATTAATAGTCGTAATGGGTTTATTGTTTGCGGTAATCAAATCAAAGTAAAATTTACAGACTTTGTCCTGAATGATAGAAATCGTAACCCTATTTTCAGTGATTGGAGTTTATCTTTTGTTCATTTCGTCGATAAGAAATTCAAATCTCATAGGAATGTTGAAATCTCAAGGAGTAAGTTTGTTTGGAGGAAAAAAGAAAAATATTGTGTAGGGGTGGTGATGCCTCTTCAACAGGAAGTCGGGGCTATTGGAGATAATAGGTTAAAGGGTGATGCACTTCAATTGTGTGATAATAAAATCCAAAGTATAGAGGTAAATGCTATTGGGGATGCAAAAGAGAAAAAGAATCCAAACCATCAGTTGATAAAAAGGCTCGTTGTTGAAGGAGTGGAAGTCTAGGGGTCTTCTGATAATGGCACATTCGTTGAGTCTGTATGTGCAAATGTTGGTTCCCTCTCTTGTGCAGATCAAACGGAGCTTGCTTATATCATTTGTAATAAGATCAAAAGCCCTTTTAAAGTCGCGTTAAGACAAAAATTGAAGGAAAAAGTCAAAAAACAATCTATCGATAAAGTTAATTATAACGACCTCATCTATAAAATCTATGCTTCCAATGGGGATATCATCTATTGTCCAAAGATCATATTCCAAAGGTTGAGCAAAGTGATAGAGGTTGGGAGACAATTTGGACAAAAGATAAACCTTAATGAGATAGATCTTCGGAGAAATTATCGAAATAGATTTACAAAGAATGAGAATCTAGAAAATGGGGTTGTGTCTTGATATTGTTTGCCTCTGGATTCTTGGGAGGATAAAATTAATGGAGTTTTCAAGAGTGATGTAGTGGGATGCTTGGGTCATAGCCGTTACTTGATTGTGGTTGGGTTGGTGTATGTTAGGACTTGTTAACCTTGTTGTTTTTCCGAGTTGGTTGTAATTTTGGAACCTTGGTTGGTGTTTATTAAGGTTTTTGTGAGCTAGAGTTGTCCTTATTTTGTGGTTTTTTGAGAGGACATAGTATCTTGGTTGGGTGTTCTTGATATTATAGTGGGAAAAATATGAGTGTGCCCTTTGCGACCAGTGAAATGTGACTATTGAAATCTAGCTACATTGATAGAGACAAGGTGGATGGAATTTCGAATTTCAAAGATGGAGGGATCCAAGGTTGGTTTCAGGGAGCTATTCGAAAAGCTCAAATCCAGAGGTGTTGGTTGGTCGTGTTCTTAGTAATCTGAGTATTTGTAGCTTTTGTAACTTTGTGTGATTTCGGTGTCCTGTTTGAGGCGTTATTTTGGTGTATTAGAGTTAGGGTTTACCCCTGTTGTAGCCTACCAGCATTGGGTAAATTCATGTAAGGAGTGTAAGCGGTGTGGATAGCTTGTAATGACTTTTTTGGGAATCTTGCGGGCTACATGACGAGCCTTTTGTCATGTAATTAGGGAGAATCTTTCCCTTATTTTTAATATAATTAACTGCCTATTAAAAAAATAAAAATAAAATAAAATGAACCCAATATACACCAACCAAGTCTTGACACTTGTGCTCAACTTAAGAAAATAGTTCACATTGGGTGTAAAAGGATCTTTAAAATATATATGGACATATATGGTAAGTTGAACATGCTCAAGACAAGGTTGGTGGCAAAAAAGAATACTTAGGGTCAAGGGACACGAAGAAAATTTTTTGTCGATCGCCATATTAGAGTTCATGACAATTTTATTAGCTATTATTGCATATAACGATAATGAAATCTAAAAGATGGGTGTGAAGGTGGTTTTCCTCATCAGAAACATAGAGGAAGAGAATTACACTTATCTAACCTAAGGATTTCGTAACTGAAGGTAAAAGTCATAAGGGTTGACAATTATAATAATTTAGATTTTCAATCTGATGTGGATAAGCAAAAATTAACTTCGCGGTATGTGTTTATCCTGAATGGTGGAGTCACTAGCCAAAGAAGTTACAACTACAGGTTGCATCAAATGCAATCAAAAGAATGTCTAGTTTATGAAGTTTATTACTAACCTTGTACAATTCTTAGAATAAAATTGTGTTTGGTAATGATAATTATTCTTAAAATGTTTTTATAATTTCTCAGGAAAAAAAAATATGTGTTTGGTTACAATCAAAGTTGGATCATTATGTGTGTGTGTGATAGAGAGAGAGTAGATAAGAGAGAAAAATATGAAGATATGCGGTGGTGGTTGTAGATTCACGTGGTGGTTCTCAACTTAATTTACTCTTACGAAGTAGATTGAGAATAGTTTTGTGGGAGAAATAGGAATCAAGATTTTTTTATTTCTCAAATTCTTAAGAAATTTCATAATTACTCCTAAAATTTTGAAAATATTTGAGCACAACATGTTTACCAAATACATTTTTGTACATTAATTCCCGGCTGGTTACTAGTTTTGTTCTCACTACCAAAATTTTGGGATTAGTGTACAGAAACGTGTTTGGTAAACACGTTTCTGTTCCCAAAATTTTGAGAGTAATTTAAGATTAAGATATGAATTCCTTAAGAATCTGACAAACAAACAAAAATGTTGATTTCTATTCTTTCCTATAAAACAATTCCCTACCAGCACCACCAGCCTACCGGTCACCACCACCTCGCCGACCACTAAATATTTAAAGAAAAAATAAATAAATTTTACAACCAAACGTGTTTCTTGTTTCTGTTCTAAAAAATTAAAAGAAATAATTTTATAGTAATAGTCGTTACCAAACATGTTTCTATTCTTATAATACTCCGAAACGAAAATAAATTTCTCATGTAATTTTATTAAAAATAAAAACAGAAACACTAACCAAATGTCACCTAAACAAAGAGGACCTTTGCATCACAAAATGCAAATAAAGAGGTGAGGTGTGCATGTATAAGTGTGTAGAAGGTGATGAGGTCATGCAATTAGGTTAAATGGGGCCGCCACCCAATACCGAAGCAAAAACAGCACTTGAGTTTTTGAGTGTCGGACGTGAAAAAATGCGACGACCTTTCACATTCCCAACCGATACGTACATTCTCCTCCTTATCACACTACCTATCTACCCTAAATCCCCACCACCATTTACCTGGAAAAAACTATGGTACATCGGTTATATCATACGGTCCGTCAAAAATTACAAAATTTGATTGAAAAAGTTATAAGTTTTTAAAACTTTTCGGAAAAAAACTTATAACCGGTAAAGTTACAATAACTTGCAATTTATTAGGGCGACCTTGTAACTTTTGGGGTATATTCAATACAGTCAGAAGGACGGCTGTATTGTAGTCAACCTTCTCTTTTCTTTTCTTTTGTATTTATTCAATTAAGAAAATTACAATATTGAAAATGTTGGATGATGAACCAACTGATTTTATATTTTCGAATTGCAATTTAAGGTTGAATTAATAAAAAAAAACACAATTATTTTCAATAATTAGTTTTTATATCATTTTTTAATTATATCATATTGTTGTAGTACCCGAAATATAAAATAAAAAAAACAAAAAAAAACTTAACTGTTGAATGAGATTAAAAGATGTTCTGGTAAATTGTATACTAAATGTACTTAGTTGGTATTTGATTGTTAAAACGGGTATTAACAATTTAGGATAGTTTGTGGGGTGTTTTATCTTATGAGACTGATGATTGTCAACCATTAGTGTGACATACTAGAACCACAATAATGAGACTTACTAGAGTGTTAAGGGTCGTGAATGTGATCAGCCTAGATGTCTCACATGGTACATTTGTTCAATGTCAAAGTAGGATATCGGAGATGTGATTATACTTGTGCTCTTTAGAGTTGTGTATCGCATATATATATGCGTTCCTATATTTTGATAATAATAATAATAATAATAAGGGTTGTATTCTAAGCACTAAACTTCAAAGGTATTCATTGGGTATAGTAAAACGTACATGTGACTATTTGAATATGTAAAATAGTATCTATCACTCTCAACAAAAAAAGACGTGTCATATGTGATCAAATTTAATGTAATTTAGTAAAGACTCTAGATAGAGCATTGTGACAATTGTATGGGATTTCAATTGGTGTCACATGGAATTATATTATCAATCAATATACATATGATTGGACTGAGCTATTTAACTGTATCCGTACTCTATTTGTTATTTGGGGGCACAAGACAGAAAAATTGCATACTATAGAAATCACAATTGAGGGGGTTCTCTTGTTGAAATTTCTATCAACTGGATATGACTATGATATGTGGGTAAAAGTGACTCACATTTAAAGGACATGCCGTGGATAAATTGTTTCTCTATATAAGCGAAATTGGAATTGTTTTGTTATAATAAATTTAGAGCCGGTTTAATTTAGTTTTTTAGAAATAGTTTTTGAAAATTGTGAAAAGTCATTTCCTTTATTTTTAAAAATGAGAATAATATTCATAAAATTATTTTATAATAATATTTATAAAAATTGAGTATTGTAAAAAATATTTTATTATAATATTTATAAATTAAATTAAAAAATAATATTTTAAATTTTTGAAACAGACAATTAATTCAAACGATTCCCCATTAAAAAACAACCAAATTGTAGGAAGCTATGGAGGTATTCAATTTGTATAAAATAAATAATAAGAGATGGAAAAAAAAAAAAAAAAAAAAGCCAAAGAGACAACACTGAATAAAATCTTTTCATTGTCTGGATACAGACAGAATTGCACAACTTTCTTACATGGGATCCCACCATTGATATACACACATATACAATATATATATATATGAGTCACGAGGTCAGAGAAGGGATGCTGATGCTGATGCTGCTGCCCATTTCTGGAGAAACCTTTCTAAAACATTCCTTTTTATGTCACCTCTCACAAAGTGGATATATATGTATATATATATCATTCAATAAAATCAATGAAATTAATTCATTACTTACAATTTTATTGTTAATTTTATTATAATTTATTTTATTTTATGTTTTTCGTGTTCTAATTTTTTAATTTTCATTTTTTTTTTTGTAACACCATATACAAAAAAAAATTGAAAACAGAAAATACGGAACAAAAATAAAAAATAAAAAAACAAAAGAGAAAGATATAGAGAATAGAAAATAAAAAATAAAAAATAATTAAAACAATGAAAAAGAAAAGAAAATAAAAACTCTTAGAGCCCGTTCATTGTTCTTAAATTTGTAAATTATACTATTTTGTAATTAGTTAAGTTATCATTTGTTATATTTCAGTGTTTTGGTATAAAAATAAAAAATAAATAAATTTTATGAGTAATATTTACTTATAGTTCACATGGTATTTTATCGTGGAATTTGAGTAAAATATAATTAAATTAAAATAATTGTATCCGTAATTGTTTAAACAATCAATATTTAAATTTGATTAAATCATAAATAAATAAATAAATAAAATATACTAATTAATTGATCGAAAATAAAATAACTGATAAAATTAAATAATTCATCCTTAATATATGAATAGTATTATAGTACAGAGTATAATATTGTGCATTGCTTACCAAAAAAAAAAAAGAAGAGTATAATATTGTGCATTTGCTTGCATAGGCAACACGATCATTTGCATGAATTCTTGGGAAAATTACATTTTTGGTCCCTAAAGTATAGGCTGGGTGTTTATATGAATCCTAAAACTTGTTAAATTACATATTTAATCCCTCAAATTTATATTTGCGTCAATTCTGCAAAATTTAAAATATTGTTAATAATTTTGGATGGAAAATAGATTATGTTCATCATGAGAGAGAGAGAACGCCTTGATATGATTTTTCCTAATAATGATTCATATAAAATATGGAAGAGAGAATCCTGAATCTTTGTCAGGAGAAAATCTCTTACTTTTAATAGAGTGATGAAATAAAAAAAATATTTTCATTAAAAGGCCACATGCTGAACACAATCTATTTTTCATCCAAAGTCATTAAAAACATTTTTAATTTTACAGAATACTAACAAGTATGAAACTTGTGCAATTTGAAAAACCTCAGAATCCACGTAAACACCCACCTCATACTTTTGGGGCCAAAAATGTAAATTTCCCTCCATTCTTGCAAAGAAATGTTCCTTTTTTTTCCTTCTTCTTCTAATTATTATTATTATTATTATTATTATTATTATTATTATTATTATTGTATTTTCTCAATTGAATATATTAGGCCATATATATATATATATATATATATATATATATATATATATATATATATATATATATATATAGTTGCTTTAACTAACTTGTAGCCCTATTGGACTTGGTTAAGTCATGTCAGCTTTGACCCTTCATCTTCCTCAAGGGTTTATAGTGGACATCTATGGGTAACCCACCACAAATTTACTATTTCTATTATATTCAACACATTAATAATAATATTTTAAAATTAAAATTTTACCCTCAAAAAAAAAAAAAAAAAAAAAAAAAGAGAGGTTGTTTAGTTCTACATTTACTTGAAATTGCTATTTTTTATTATTTAATTTTAAATTAATTTTAATTTTAAAATTAACTTTTTTAAATAAAATAACACAATTTAGCATGTACGTATGAATTTTAATTAAGTTCTAAAATCTTTTAAAAAAATTATTTGGTCCTTTATGTAATATGCACATTCTTACATGTGTTGGTGAACCTAACAAATATGTGTGTATATATATATAACTATCACATCCACACGGATATTATCTCTATAAAATAATTTACCTTAAATCTTAATTAAATAACTAAATTAAAATATACAATGATGTTTTTTTACTATTCTATTTTTAGGTATAGTGTGGCTTTTTTTTTTTTATTTGAAAGTAATGCTTGTAAAAAAACCGTGAAAATGATTATTTTTATGATTTAATAATAAAAATGTCAAGTGTAAATTTTTTGATTTTATAATACATTATACGTAATTGGATAATTTATTTTTATTTATTTATTTTTTAAAAAAAGAGTTATATTTAATAGTTCATTATACCTAATTTAGTACATTAAAAATTAAATTAATTTTTATGTTTAATTTGATCATTTTTAAAAGTTAAAACTACTTATATTATTTATTTGAGGGAAAAAAAATTATAATTTTAAGATTATTAATGATCAAGGTAGGAATATTTAGGAAATACCAATAAAAAAAAAAGGAAAATAATTGAAAGTTTATCGAAATTATCAAAGTTTATTGACTATATTTCAAATAAAAGAAAAACAACGAGATATTTATAAGATGAAAGTGATTATGTGCATTTCAACAGGAAAATCCAACCATTAGAACTTGATGTGCAATTCAACAGGAAAATCCAACCATTATAACTTGAATCAGAATCCACTTGTAATATGTCACGCTCTTCTTCAACATTAGATCGAATCTACGACTCTAAGTTTATTAACTCTTGTTGATCATTCTGACCAAACCTCTCTTTCAACTCATTAACGCCTAGTTCCTGATCCTCTTTATGAGTAGATTTTATCCAAAGTGCGTGGATTAGACTACCCTTTATCAATTAATGGACCAAACAATATACCTAATGTGTTGGATTGTTATTGCCACAAAATTGTTGATGAACTGTTGAATTTAACAACTCATTCTCCATACAATTGGCTATCAGGCTAGCAACGATAATTTATCTCCTCTGTCATGAGTTCCACACCACTAGATTGATTGTGCAAATCTACTTTACTAAACACCTGCAACTCCGTATATATATAATCCACTACCAAATTCTAAACAAAACATTGAACCTACACTGCGATCAAAATCAACTATTTTATAATCACAAGAAAAGTCTACAAACAACAAACAAAAACCAATCAGATCGGATCTGAGGTGACTTGTAGGAGGTGCGTAGATCTTAAGTTTTTATAGGGACAACATTGCCTCCGTGGAAGCTTAGGTGATGGTGTAGTTTCCTTGGGCCGACGACAACTGTAGAGTCGGTGACAGTGAATCCTTGCGTTGTTGAAGTTCTTGGTGAATAGTCAACTGATGAGGGTATTTTCGGGCACCATTGAGTCAGCACCTAAGGCCCAGCCACATGTCCATCCTCGTAGTGACGTGGATGCATTCCGGAATTCGAACACCACACTGGAGCGTACACCGACTACAGTTCGTCCTTAGAATCTCCTTTATACCCAGGGAGGAGCGAGGTGCCTCGCAGGGACGGCCTTGAGCTTTGCGCTGTGACCTAGATGGCCAACTTCAGGGACTCAACCGTTCCTCTTGACCGGCTCCCTATTTCAACTAGCTTCTACTTCAGGACTCTATGGATTTCCACTCTCCTCTACCAGCTCACCGCTATAGGCCTTACAAAGGCCCGCGGGCTTTGCCAAAGGGGCCCCAAAGCCCAAGCCTAGTGGTTATCTTCTAAACGCCCTGAATTATCCACTGAACACAGAGTTTCAATTAATTAATCGTGTTTAGGGCTGACTAATCATCTCCAACTCCTATATATATCAGGGGCGATGCAAATCCGAGGTACGCTTTACATTACACGCGAGTACTTTGAGTTCATTTGTTTACTTACTGTATTTTGTACCTTTTTTTTCTGAGCACTGATTACCACGCCAAATGGGTTTCACCGGAACAAATTCCGGTCTGAGTCTTCTTCAGGTACACTCCCTAAGGAGTAGGACTTTGGACACAGTAGATCATTCTTCCCAGGACCCAGTACAATTCACCCGAAGAATTTTCAACTGACGACTCCACCTCACCAAGAGAACTCATCTGTCATCCAACTAGACCATACTCAATATGTGTACCAAGTTTATACACTAACATCAACAAATTTAAAATTTTTGTTCATGTTGTGCATGCGCTACAATAATTTCTTCATAAGATCAAAGTTATTGATTGCATGAAAGTAATTGTAATTTTTCCTAAGTAAAAAAATAGGGTAACTTTTTTGTTTGTGTGGTGATTATCACTCCATCCACACAAGTCACACAATGAATTTGTTTGTGTGGTGATTATCACTCCATCCACACAAGTCACACAATGAATTAAATAAAGCAATTTAATATTTGAGAGAAAAAATTTCTGTAAAAACTTCACACTTTCACTTTTGAATTAGTTGAACTTTAAGTTCAACTACTTTGTACCGTTCAAAGTTCATATATATACTTCGTCACTAATTTTTATTATCTATTTCTTTTTCCTCTAGTGATATATATATATATATATATATATATATAATCACTAGGCACTATAAAAATGTAATTAATTAAAAACAAACAAGAAATTTTTATCACCACTACCATAAAATCTATTTGGAACCCACCATCAAACCCTAGGACCCACATGAGAGAACGTCGACCTCTACATATTATATAAACACCTCCATTTACACAATTAACCCTCCATATTCCCAAAGCAAGCCCCTCCTCCTCTCAACACAAAAAACTGTGCTTAAGTCTAATAAGCTCCGGCCGGCCAATTCCCTCCAACGAACAATGCTGACGCACCACCGAGCAGTGTGGCGGTCCTGCCTTGCCTCCGCCCTCCGCACCGCCCTGGCATGCACCATAGTGGGCGGCATCACCCTCTTCGGCCCCACCTCCCTGCGCCAGCAAGTGGCATTTCCGGCGTTCTCCTACGTCACCGTCATCCTCATTGTCACTGACGCCACCCTCGGCGACACCCTCCGCGGCTGTTGGTACGCGGTTTATGCGACGGTGCAGGGGGTTTGTCCGGCAGTTCTTACGCTATGGGCAATAGGTCCGGCGCGGTTGACGGCGAGCACCACCTCGGCGTTGGTGTCGGTAACTGCGTTTGTGGTGGTGCTGCCGGAGAAAACCCACTTGGTGGCCAAGAGGATAGCGCTGGGACAGACGGTGATCGTGTATGTGATAGCGTATATAAATGGGGGGCGGACGGAGCCGGTGATGCATCCTATACACGTGGCGGCGAGTACGGCGGTGGGGGTGGCGGCGTGTGTTCTGGCTTTGTTGTTGCCATATCCAGGTCTTGCCTTCTGTGAGGTAAGAATACTAGCCTGCATAAAGCAGAATAAAATTCTATTCTAGGATAGAAAGAGAAATATTTTTTTTTTTTTTAAAAAATCCCTTTTTTTTTTAATTAAGAAGTAAAAATATACCAATAAATAAGGGGGTGTTTTGTTTAGTTTTATTTTTTTATCTACAAAAAAAAGATAGGATTTTTTTATTTTTTTTCTGTTTATTCTATTATTTTTTGGGAATTTAATATTTTAAAATCCTCTATTTTTTATTTTAATTTTCTTTTTAACTTATTTATTGAAAAATTCATTTTTAGTTGCTATTTTAATTTTTTTTTCAATTTTTACCAACAGTTGATTTTTAATTCTTACCATTTGATTAATTATTTTGGTGGGATTTTTGTGAATAATTCACAAAATTAAAATTCCTATAGTTCTTGTGCTACACTAATTCACAAAATTACCATGATATATAAACGTAAGAGAATTTTGTATTCTGCACTCCTGAAATTTCATCATTTTTTATGTTGAAAATAAGTTGTGTCAAACACGGAATTATTCACGCAAGTGAATTTCGTTATAAAAAATTACGGAATGAGTGACTTGACATGACATATTTCAAGATTTAATGTGTTTAAATTAAAAAGACAAGAGTTACCATTAGATTTCTCTGAAACTTCAGGGATGAACACTGTAAAAGGTCCAAAAATTACTGTAGTTTTTCTACATATAAATATAGTAACTTTTATGGTGTGCAGTAATTTTATACTTTTGACAAAATTATTGGACTTTTCAAAAAATTATTGTACCGAGTAAATTGGATGAAGAGTAAATTACAAAAATTTAGGATCGTGACAACAAAACCCTTATTTATTATTATTTTTCAGGTGAAAGAAAAGTGCAAGCTTTATGCAGAAAATGCTTCTGAGAGGGTGAATGTCTTGTTAAAGGCATTTTTCTCTTCAGAAAACAAAGCATCAGCAATCTCTCAATCCAAGTCTATGGCTATTACATCAACAAAACTTCTTAATACCATCAAATCCAAACAAGTAAACCTCAACAACACCGATTTTTATTATTTTTTTAAATTTTTTAACACCTATTTTTATTATTATTATTATTTTTTTTTTTTTGAAAAAAAAATAGAAGTTTCATAACAACGTAATCAAGAAATTTTGGGTTTGTTAACAAAATGTTTAGAGATTTTTGCACTTTGCACCCCCAAAGTTTTAGAAAAATCACACTTTAGTCCATGTTCTTTCAATTTGAACACAGTATATCTTAAAATATCCAAATCGTGTTAAGTCAGTCCTTCTGTCATTTTTTATAATAAAATTCACCCACGTGACTGATTTCGTGTTTAACACGTGACTGATTTCCATCATAAAAAATAATGGAATTAACTATTTGAACTAACTTGATACGATTTGAATATTTTAGAGTATAATATATTTAAAATGAAAGTACAGGGGTAAAGTGGGATTTCTTCAAATTTTTAAGAATGCAACGTGCAAAAACCTCCAAAATTTATTCTACACCGACGGGAATATAACAGATTAAATCCAATGTTGATCCTGAGAAATGAGTGTTCCTAGTCAAATTTCAAAAATCGGGGTCTCATAATATTTAAATAAATTTTTTGATCATTTGGAAAATAGTAAAATAGTGATAGAACTAAGATTGAGAATTTTTTTCAATATACTATATTAGAAATAAAAAAAATTATATATAGAGGGACTAATTTGAAAGCCCCCAAACTTTGGGGGTCCTAGGCAGCCCACTTTGGTAGCCTAGCCTCAAGATTGGCCGACCTATGTTCGTAAACAACTCGAACCAATATGTTCGCTAACAACCGATAGATCCAAAAAATTGACTGAGAGGGGTTGATTTTTTATTTTTATTTTTAATATGTTTATTAGATATTTAAATCAATCAAGATAACTTATGCATAATTTTAAGGGCTTAATTACAAAGATAAACGTTAAAAAATAAAATAAATAACTATTCATATTCTTTTTTTTACATAAATTGTTTTATTTTCATAAAATGGGTAGAATATATAACTAATTAATTCATCTTCTTCTTTTTTTAAATTAAATAATTAATTTTTTTATTTGAACAGGAAATCATGAGATGGGAGATACTTCCTACAATGAAGTTCATGAAGCCCATATTGAAGCCATGGGAGAAATTGCAGGAGATAGAAACTCCATTAAAAGGACTTGAAATTGCTCTCTCTTCTTCTTCTTCTTCTTCATCGCCATTTCCAGTTGAAATTCAAGCTCTCAAAGATCACATCAATGGAGTCCAACAGCAGATCAACCTGAGATTAAACCAATTCAAGACTTACAAGCCTCTTGATTTCTCCACAATCCCTGAATCAAATTCCGAAAACCCAGTTGAGTCCCTCCAAACACTTCAATTTCTTGATCCCACCCAGAAAAATCTGCCGGTTTTCTTCTTCCTGTTCTGTTTGAAGCTGTTTCTGAACAATCCGGCGGTGAATTCGGATTCCGGCGACCGGAAAGATGAACAACGGGATTCGCAGAAAAAGGAACCGTCCGTGTTCGGGAATATTAGCTTCAAGAGGCTGACGCCGGCGTTTAAGGCGTCAATTTCTCTGGGATTGGCGGTGCTGTTGGGGTCGATTTACAGCAAGGGAAATGGGTTCTGGTCGGGTCTGCCGGTGGCGATCGGCCTGGCCTCCGGCAGTGAAGCGACGTTCAGAATCGCCAACGTTAAAGCTCAGGGGACGGTGTTGGGAACGGTGTACGGCGTTCTGGGTTGCTTCGTCTTCGAGAGGTTTGTTCGTGTTAGGATTTTGTCTCTTCTCCCCTGGTTCGTCTTCAGCAGCTTTCTGCGGCGGAGCCGCATGTACGGTCAAGCCGGTGGGATTTCGGCGGTGATCGGTGCGGTTCTGATTCTGGGTCGGAACAATTTTGGGCCGCCGAGCGAATTCGCCATCGCCAGGATCACCGAGACCTTCATCGGATTGTCATGCTCGATCATGGTGGAGATTATGTTCCAACCCACCAGAGCTTCGACTCTGGCCAGAACCCAACTCTCCGACACCCTGCGGGTTCTTCGGGAGTCCGTCGATTCAGTGAGTCTACGCGCCGCCGCGGCCAACTCGAAAGAATGGCAAAACAGAGTCCAGATTCAAGTAAATCAGCTGAAAAAACTCGTCGGAGAAGCCGAAGCCGAACCCAATTTCTGGTTCACCCCATTTCACAGCCATAGCTACTCCAAGCTAACGGAATCTCTCTCGAAAATGGCGGATTTCTTGATCTTCGCCGGACGAGCTATCGGATTCCTCGAACAACAATCGCAGAAAATCGAGGGTACTCTCTGGAAAAACAAGCTCGATTCAGAACTACAGATCATGAAACAAACGATCATTTCTTCCATCAACTGTTTCGAAGAAGCACTCGGGATCAAATCGCTGGCAATTCTCGAAATCTCCGATGATCTGGAGATGGGTAAAACACCAAATCCGGCGCCGGAGGAAGATCAGACGGAGAAGATCATGGGTTCTTATATTGAGAGATTGAGAGACGAAATCGAGAATATTGAAGGTAGGGAGGAGGCGAAGGGGGAGTTGATTCTGAGTTTGGGTGCGTTAGGGTTTTGCATGGGGGGGTTGATGAAGGAGACGAAGGAGGTTGAGAAGGGTATAAAGGACATTTTACAATGGGAAAATCCGTCTAGCCATGTAAATTTGCATGAGATTTCTTGTAAGATTAGAGCTCTACACAAATTATAAAAAGATGTAATAATATTTTTGTGTTCATAAAAAATTCGAATTTCATAAGTTAATGTTCATCCAATCCAATCAATCTGCACTATAAAAGTTATTATAATTTTTTATATTAATAATGTAAAGTAATTTTCATATAATATAATAAATTTTTTACTTTTAAAAAAATTACTATAATTTGTGAACTGTATAAGTAAAAATTTTAAAAATTTAAGTTTGTAGACTATTTATCAACAACCTCAATGTATTTTATTTATTTTTTATCACGATAATTTTTTTTTTATATGTAATATATTTTTGGTTTTTTATGAATTTAGAAAATATATATATATTTGAAAAAAAAAATATTTTGTGTCTAAAATTACAATGGGAATAACTATTTTTTTTTTTTTTTTTTTTATAAGCAACATTTCATTAATAAAGGAAAAAGTCTCTTTTACTACACGATAAAATTTATCGAGCATCCCGCAAGATGACATTCAGAAAATACAATGAATAGAGTCCCACTGCGTAAGTCACGAAGGCTACACAATATATATCTAAAGAGCCGCGCCAGTTGGTCACCTCAGCCCTGAAAATAGCCTTAGCTCATCACATAAATCAGCCATGTTTTAGCCTCATTTCAGCAGTCCCGGTCAGAGCAGAAATTTGGCAGCAACGCTACAAGAATGAGGCCCGAAAATAACTGCAATTCAGCAGCCTCGCCTTCCAACCGCACCAACCTGAACTTGAAGAAGACGCCAATCTACCACCGTATAAAACCAGCAACCAACCCCATCAACCATAGGACCGAAACTGTTAACAACAACAGCCCCAGGCGCATAAAATAAACAGACCCTCATGCACCGAAAATAAACTAAAGCAACCATTTCTATCAATCGAACGCCAAGGAAACTGAGAACAATGCAGAGAAAATTGCAGCTATTTCCATCCAAAAGCAATGCCAAACACAACCCTAAATGTGCAAAAAAATTTGCAGCAATCCAGCAGAAACTTCTCTAAACGGTGCAACCACTCCATTTTATAGATACCGGCAGCTGACAGAGACACCTCCTCATTTCTCACGCTCTTCAGACGAGCAAACAGAACGTTCCCTGCAACCACCAACTCTCTATATAATTGCAGCAGCCGCAACATATCCCAGAAAAATGCAGCAGAGAACAGTCTCATAAAAAAACCTGCCTGCATCTAACAAATCCTAAAAATTGCAGCCGAGAACATGGCCAACGGACTGGAAGAACCAGCCTTAAAACACACTGCCAAAGATCAACCAGAAGCTACTAAACAAGCAAACCACCTAACTCCTTCTAAACCGCCCTTGTCTCACTATGCCAACTATGCCAACTTCAAGTGGGAAAGCGAGGGGTCAAACTAATTAAATTTCGTCCCTCCTTACACCAAAAGCCTCACGCAAGAAATCACTCTCCACCCACACCAATAATACCAAAAGGTCTTCCCACCCAACATCCCAATGATCAACCCAACGAACACTCACCATAAGTCCCAAAAAGAAGCCCGAAGAGGTAACCCATGTCCCAAAAGAAATAAAAACCAACCTGAACTTACCTCCGCTAGCATAGCTCTCTCTTTGTAAAGCCTTCTCAACCTGCTGCTAAATAGAACCAACCACTAAAGCACGCAAAGAAAACAACTCCACCAATCACCATACAATCACTAAAAAACCAAAACCAGATAATAAACATAAGGATGAAGATCTATACTGTACAAAATAGAAAAGAGTAGAGACAATCTTACACTTCCCCAACCCTGGAATGGCCCACCAACCACTTGCAGAGAGGAATAGGACTGTTGACCTCCGCCTTTGCCAACTTATCTACAATTGAGTTAGCTTCTCCAAGAATGTGCATAAATTTTACACCTATCAAATCCTGCATCAACTTAAAGCAGTGGTTAAAAATAAAGTTCAGTTTCCACGGCCTATTATCATGACTTAGCATCCACACAATTGCATTCTTAGAATCACTTTCAACAATCAAGGAAAATCTACTCTTTAAAGACGATTTAGAAAACAATTCCAAAGCTTCTGATATCGCCTTTAGTTCTACTATATTGGAGTATGCCACACCAATTGATTCCGAAAATAGGCATAAAATGTTCCCACTCTCACTCCTCAAAACACCCCCTATACCTGCCGAACCCAGTTTCCCCAAAGAGGAACCATCGACGTTAAATTTGAGAAAACCCATCGCGAGAGGGGCCCAGCCCAAGAAATAGTTTCTCTAACCTTTGTTAAAGGTTTGTAGGACCTCACACCTCCAATGGCTAGCATGAAATCTCTAACTGAGTAGCCTAAGTCTGGCTTCTTAGCTAAGATCCGAAGAGATAACCTTACCTTTATCAACCAAACAACTTCCTTTGGCTCCAAGAGGGAGCCCCTAAAAACCTTCTCGTTTCTAGCAAGCCACACTGACCAAACCACCGAAAAAAATAATGTTTCCCAAATGATCTTATGTAAACCCACTCCCGCTTAGCCTAACCATTGTTCCCACAATAGATTTAAAGAATTGGAAAATACAAAGTTTACTCCCCACCATTCAAGAATAGAGTTCCAAATAGACCAAGTCCAAAGGCAAAAAATAAAGAGATGAACGCTCTCTTCTATGTCGTCCTCGCACATAGGACAAACTAAATCTAACACATCTACCAAATTCCTCCTACCCAACTCCCCCCTCGTTAAGACTTTGTTAGCTACTAAAAGCCAAGCAAAAGTCTCGACCTTTGGAGGAGCCCATCCGGCCCACTTAAAGGGAGAAGGAACCCCCTCCCTCAAATCAAGTTTTTCGACAAGATTATAGCAAGACTTGACCGAAAATAACCTGTTCGGGTTGTCCCTCCAAACCAAAGTATCCTCCAAATCCTCACAAAGTACTATGGATCTAAGGATACCAAGAAGATTCACCCATTCATCCTTTTCCCAATGAAAACAAGGAGTCCTAAGGGCAATAGACCATACCCAACACAATGGGAATAACCATTGTAGTGGGATGATTAAGATGCTATAGGTTTAAAAGAAAAAATATATTTTTGGTCCCTAAGTATGGGGTGGATGTCTATGTGCACCCTAAGATTTGCCAAATTACATATTTGGTTAAATTTCATACTTGTTTCAATGTTGAAAAATTAAAAATGTTGTTAATGATTATTGATGAAAAATTGATTGTGCTTTATCATTTCATCACTCAACTAAATCTAAGACGTTTTCCCTAACATTTTTCTAACGATTCTTTTGAAAATAAGAGAGAGAAGCCTAAATCGTTATTAAGAAAAAAAAAACATCATAGATTTAGTGAAGTGATGAAATGGCAAAAATATCCACGTGTTGAGAACAAGGCATTTTTTTGTCTAAAATCATTAATAGCGTTTTCAATTTTGTGGGTTGAAACAAATGTGAAACTCGAAACTTGAGAGATCAAATATGAAATTTGGCAAACCTCTGGATCCACATAGATACCCACCCTATACTTTAGGGACTAAAAATGTAATTTCCCCTCAAATATTTAAATTGAAACTATGGAGACCAAAGTGTAATTTCACCTAAAAAAATCTCATAATACGGCTTAAATTTTATTTTTCTTAAATGACGATTTAGGGTTTTCAAATTGTTCACGAAATATATAATTGAGGTTTTTGCACTTTGTACCCCTGAACTTTTAGATAAATCCCACTTTATCCCTGCTACTTTTTGATAAATCTCACTTTAGCCCCTCTACTTTCAATTTGAACACATCAAGCCCTAAAGTATCCAAATTGTGTCAATTCAATTCAAATTGATAAATCTGTCATTTTCTATAATGAAAATTAGTCACATGTTAAACACAGAATCACCTGTGTGGGTGATTTGATGATGGAATGACTGACTTGACACGATTTTGATACTTTAGAGTTTAATGTGTTCGAATTTAAAAGACAGGGACTAAAGTAAAAATTCTCTAAAACCTTAAGGATGCAAAGTGCAAAAACGCCTATACAATTAATCCATGAATTTATTGTTGATAACTTCTAAAACAATAAATTCCTATTAAATAAAGTCTAGGGGTCGAAATTGAACATAAAACTAAACATAAAGTCAACCAAAAATTAAATTTTAACGAAGTTGAATTAAATTTAGAATCTCATGACTGATCAGTCAACACCTAAATTAAACACAAGTACAAAAAGTTCATGGTAAATGTGAGAAAATCAAGACATTAAATTATGAAATGCAATTTAGAATATACTTAGGCAAAACTTTGTATACAAACACTATCTTACCAGTAACTGTTGTCGATGAGGTATGACTAATTAACCTATATGTTTCCTATATATTGTTGATGTCAAAAAGTGGTGACGGGTCAATAATGTGGTCTGGAAGGATATCGGGGACACAGGACCGCTGATAATGTAATTCACTGGGTGAAGTTAGGGGTGATGACGACCACCGATCTGAGCTTCTCTTTTTCACTCCGAGCACCTGCATAAAGACCAACCGGGGTTGTGCTCGGAGAAGTCTCTTCGACGTAAGAGTAAGTATCCGGGGGAGAAGGACTAAAAGTGTTATGATCTCAGTAAAGAAGACGTACCATTGGGCAGTAGATACCATGGTATATTTATAGGCGCTGGTGCTCAATTACTGACGCGAAATTAGGGAGTTGAGCTCGGGTTAATTAACCTAATCCGCTAAGCAGTCAATGAGCAAGCGGATTAGTGCTTTAATCGTCTGGGCTGGACTTTTAGGCCCACTTGTAGAGACCTATGGGCCGGAACCTCATGACGGCCTAGTGAGGTTCTGAGTGCGGAGATGGCAAGTAGAGGGTGTTCGAGTTCGTCAGTTCGGATCATAGTCTGTCGGCACGGATTTCTTCACCGAGATGATCCCCAGCCCGGCTCGGAGGGCGCCCCAGCTCAGCATTGAGGGAAATTCAGTTCTCAGCCCGGCGTTGAGGGGGCTTCAGCTCTCAGCCCGGCATTGAGGGGATTTCAGCTCTCAACTCGGCCGTTTTCCCATACTTGAGCGGATATTAACCACGTGGTACATCTGACGAGATTCCCTTATATCATATATACATACATGATCATGCATATATATATATATATATATATATATATATATATATATATATATATATATATATATATATTGAAATTTCTCTATTACTGAAAGGGAAGAAAGAGGGATTAATTAGAGAGAATTATAATGGCGAAGGGGAATCAACAAGCCACAGCAAAACCACCTCCACCACCTTCTCCCATGCATTTCTCAAAGTTCTTTCAGGTGAAAAATTTTCAAGCAAATATATATAGAGAGAGAGAGAGAGAGTTTTGGTAAAAGTGCACAGAATTAAAATTAAAATTTTAGCACATACAGTCTATGTATTACAATAATTTTAGAGTTTGAGAAAAATTATTGTAATACGTAAAAGTTATAATGTAATTTTTTCATATAAAAAACAATAGCATTTATGGCGTACAGTGAACTATTTATTAAAAGACCCAAACACAACACCTTTTTTTTTTTAGCCATAAAGCTAGGTAGCGTTTGCCAGTAAGAAATTAGGGCTTTAAAAATGGAATTACAAATGAAAGCATCGAAATTTTCAAGTTTTTGCATGGTTCCTGTTAATGTATTATATGGGCTTGACCCACGTAACCCATTAGGGCAAAACCCTAGCCCCCATTTCTCGTATAAATATGTGTATATCGTTGTATTATACTAGTATCTCTTTTCTCATAATATCAATATATGATTTTTCTCCCACTTCTCAATTATCTTAACATGGTATCAGAGCCATCAGAGAGCATCTTGATCTTAAACACCCATTTACACCCAATAGGAGTTTTTCCAGGGGGCAGATCTACAATATCCCAGGTATGAGTTTTGGCGAGGGCCTGAAGTTCTTCGTTCATTGCTTTCTGCCAAAGAGGATTAATACTAGCCTCCTTATAGGATTGAGGCTCATGCAGATGAAATATAGTAGAAAAACAATGAAAATCAGAAAGGTAATGTGGATGATGAGTTACCCTGGTAGAGCGGTGAGGGTGATCTGGGGCGTGGGTATCAACGGAAGGCGGTACAGGATCATTAACCACAGGAGAAGTCTCAGGCATGGTCGTTGCAGTTGGAAAGGTGAGATCAGCTAGTGGTTCTAGAGTGGGTTCGGCTGGTGGTTCTGGGATGGACTCAGCATAAGGTGTAGGGCTAGGCTCAAGTGGTGGTGCTGGAGTGGACTCAATAGTAACTGGAATTGTATCCTTTGGAAATAACTCAATGGATGGATCAGTAAAGAATCTGGAGTTAGTGAGAGTTGACATGTCAAATGATTATAAGAAATAAAACATTTGATGTTCCCAAAAGACGACATGTCATGAGATACGAAGGGTTTTAGAAATGGGATCCCAGCACCGATACCCTATATGTTCGATGTCATATCCAAGAAAACAACACAGACGAGCCCTTGGTTCCAGTTTGTTGTGTTCATGTGGTTTCAAAAGAACAAAACAGGCACAACCAAAAACTCTGAGTTCAGAATAATCGGGAGTTTTACCGAAAAGGCGTTCAAATTGAGACTATTTTTGGATTGTAGCGGAAGGAACACGGTTTATAGTATAGACGGCGATGAATGCAGCCTCACCCCAAAAACGCTCAGGACATGATGAAGAAATGAGAAAAGCGTGAACTGTGTCAAGAATATGTCTATATTTGTATTCGGCTCGTCCATTTTGTTGGGATGCACTAGGACACGAGCGATAGGGGAGCATGTCATTTTTGCGAAGCAGGTTAAGAAAAGCATGATCCTTATATTTCATTGCATTATCTAAGAAAAAAACTTTGATATTTCTAGAAAATTGGATTTGAACTATAGAAGAAAATTCAGAATATATTTGGAATAGTTCGGATTGATGTCTCATAAGAAACAACCATGTATATCGAGAATAGTCGTCCACAAAGATAACAAAGTAACGAAGGCCACCCATTGAGGCATGAGGAGAGGGCCCCCAAATATCAGAATGAATTAGAACAAAGGGTGCAAGGGAAATAAACTAACTCTCTTTGAAAGGTAGGGTTGGTTGTTTTGAAAGTTGGCAATGAATACATTTGAAGAACTCATGTTGAACTGAACCGAGCTGATCACTAGAGATAAGCGATTGGTGTCGATTAGATGAAGTGTGGCCTAAATGAGCATGCCAAAGTTAGGATGGTGAGAGACACACTGGTAGTTGTGGAGATAAGGATGAGGATGAGGAAAAGGATAGTGGCAGTGGTGGTGAGGTTGTACAGGTTGATGAAGGGATATTTGGTTGTGGTGATGGTGGAGTTGGAGATAGAAGATGTAAACTGGTAAGTTCAAATAGGCGTCCAACCTTACGACCAGTCCCAAGAGTTTCTCTTGTCTGAGAATCCTGCACACGACAACCACTATTAGAAAATATGACTTCAAATCCCAATTCACAAAGTTTTCCAACAGACAAGAGATTTAAGGTGAGTTTTGGAATCAAATACGTGTCAGGAATAGAAAGATGGGGGGCAGAAACCTAATCGATATGTGTAATAGGCATTTGAGAACCATCAGCAGTATAAATACTGGGGATATTAATCGCGAATAGTTTGGTTGAAAAAATATTGGGATCAGATGTCATGTGATTACAACAGGCAGAATCAAAGAACAAAGAAGAATTATCTGTAGTAAGTGAGAGAGTAGGGAAAAGATTTGTACCAGTACCAATTTTGGAAAAGATATGAAGGATGAATGAGGCTAAATCTGCAATAGACATGGTGACAGTAGAGGAGGTAGGGTCCGAACCCTCTTTGGCATGCTCGTTTAGGCTATACTTCATCTAACCGACTCCAATCGCTTATCTCTAGCGGTCAACTCAGTTCAGTTCAGTTCAGCATGAGTTCTTCAAATGTATTCAGGCCAAATATGCCTCGGATCTCCTTTCCAAGGTTGGGATCATTGACTCAACCACTACCATTACTCATCTCGAGTCGAATGTCAAACTTACCCCACTTAATGGTTCACCTCTTCAGGATGCCACTCTATATTGCCAACTAGTTAGAAGTCTTGTATACCTTACTGTCACTCGCCTTGACATTGCTTATGCTGTTCATCAGGTCAGCTAGTTCTTGTCCGCTCCTCGGACCACCCATTACTCGGTTGTTCTTTGCATCCTTCGGTATGTCAAGGGTACATTATTTCATGAGCTTCATTTCTCAGCTCAGTTTGCTCCTGTCTTACAAGCTTATTCTGATGTCGATTGGGCCGGCAACCCTACCGACAAACGTTCAACCACTAGATACTGTTTCTTTTTGGGCAATTATCTCATTTCCTAGCATAGTAAGAAACAAATTGTAGTTGCTCGCTCCAATACTGAAGCTGAATATTGTGCCATGGCTGATGCAATTCAAGAACTTCTCTAACTTTAATGGCTCCTCGCTGACATGGGCATCTCTTCTCCTGCTGCCACTACCCTACACTGTGACAACATGAGTATTATTCAAATCGCTCACAATGATGTATTCCACGAGCGTACAAAACACATAGAGACTAATTGCCACTTCATTAGTCATCACATTCTCCAGAATACGGTTCGTCTACAATCCGTCAGTTCAACTGATCAAACAGCAGACATTTTCACTGAGGCTCATCCACCCACACGCTTTCACTCTCTGGTTTCCAAACTCAAGTTCACCTCTCACTTACCACCTTGAGTTTGAGGGAGGATGTTAATGTATTATATGGGCTTGACCCACGTAGCCCATTAGGGCAAAACCCTAGCCCCCACTTCCCCTATAAATATGTGTATATCGTTGTATTATACTAGTATCTCTTTTCTCATAATATCAATATATGATTCTTCTCTCATTTCTCAATTATTTTAACAGTTCCAATTTCGTGGCTTCAATTCCGTGAAACCAAACGGGGCCTTAGTGTTTCTATGTTGGTTTTTTTTTTTTTTTAGTATTTTTTCCCCTCAAAATTATCAAACTATTTTAGGAAGTGTATTTCGTCAAATTATTTTGTGTGTATTTTAGAATATTTTTGTGTGTATTTCTTCAAATTGGTTCCCCCAGTTTTTCCATTAATTTGTTTCGATCCCAAAACATTAAAAACGAAGAGAATGATTTTGGATGAAAATTGAGTTATGCTTAGTATTTGTCTTCTAATGATGATATTTTTGTCCTTCCATCACCCGGTTAAAACCTAATACATTTTTCTGTAACCTTTTTCTTAACGACAATTCATCTAAAGAATAAGATAGAGAAGACTGAATTGTTGTTAGGGTAAAAAAAAAAACATATTAGATTTAGTGGATTGATAAAATAATAAAAATATACTCATTAAAATATCAAAATATCATGTACTAAGCACAATTTATTTTCTGTCCAAAATTATTAATGTTTTTAATTTTACGGGATTCAAACAAATATAAAACTTAAAGAGAGCAAATGTGCATTTTGACAAACCTCATAGTCTACATAGACACCCACCCTATACTTAAGGACATATAAATGTAATTTTCCCATAAAAATGATAAATTAAAAACATAAGTAGAAATATAGGAAAATGTGATTTATTTTTTTTATTTTTTTAAATATACAAATATATATTATAAATTAAATTAAATTAACATGTTTCTGGGTTTATTTATTTATTTATTATTTTTTATTTTTTATTTTTTTGTCTGAATTTTTGAATATTAGCCCAATACGAGGATTCTGGTTACTGGAGGAGCTGGATTTATTGGTTCACACCTAGTTGACAAATTAATGGAAAATGAGAAGAATGAGGTAATTAATTAAGATTAAAATGGCCATAATTATGCCTTTTATTATTAATTAAAAATTCAACAATGGGTTCAGGTAATTGTTGCTGACAATTTCTTCACCGGGACAAAGGAAAATCTCCGACAATGGATTGGTCATCCCAGATTTGAACTCATTCGTCATGGTCTTAATATTTTTTTTCTTCTTTTCTTACTATTATACCACGACGGTTTTTTAAATATTTTTCTCATTAACGATTTTAATTAATTTGAGAGAGATAGATGGTTAAAATAAGTTGATGAAATGTGAATTTATACATGAGATACCTCTGTCATTATCGCATTTTATTGAGGATAATATCCTTGTAAAATATTTTTTTCTTATTTTTTTATTTTTTTTATTTTTATTTTTTACCCTCTCTCTTTCTCTCTTGTTTTCTAAAAAAACATA
Source organism: Eucommia ulmoides (assembly GCA_016647705.1). NCBI lineage: Eukaryota > Viridiplantae > Streptophyta > Magnoliopsida > Garryales > Eucommiaceae > Eucommia > Eucommia ulmoides. The sequence continues at coordinate 3,607,791 of CM028338.1, forward strand.
AAAAATAAATAAATTTAAAAAAATGTTTGTTTTTGTTTTGTTTTATTTTATTTTATTTTATTTTTAAATTCATTTTTTATTTTTCAAATCCTACTTTTTATTTTTATTTTTTATCTTTTGCACTTTATTTTCTAGATTACTAATTTCAATCTTTTTTTAATTTTTTACCAATACCATAAAAAAATGAACTAAAAAACACAAAATAAAAGTAAAAAATATATATATAAAATATAATATAATAGAGTAAAAAATAGAAACCAAAATTAAAAAATTAGAAATAAACAATAAAAAATATTAAGTTGCGAGAATATTTTTGGTTAATAAAATGTGATGAAAGGTGTATTGGATAACCAAACTGAAAAGAAAATGAGTCTCAGATATTATGAAAATGACCATCCTTGGTATTTTAGTCGAAATAACAGGGGTTGTCTCAAGTATAAACTCGATGAAATATTTAGGAAAAAAATGCCTAAAAATTTGACACTCACACTTACGAAGCAGCTAAGTTTATTTACAGTTTCTACCCTTATGTTTTGTATGTATAGATTGTTAATAAAAATATAATGGTATTGTAAATTCATAGGACCAAAACATATTATAATGTAAATTTTGGGGGTTTTACTTAGTCGGCGAAAAATTTGCTTAGGGCTCCCAAATTCTTAGGGCAAATTATTCACGACTTATATTTTAGCACTTAAAATTTAAAGTGATATATTATTTATTGGCGAGAAAAGATGTATTAAATTAATATTCATAATACTATAAGATAGTACAATAAATAAAATAAAAATAAGAATAAACTATATTTTGACATCATTTTTATAATTAATTATTTGTGATTTTGGCGCAAAAGGATTCTATTGACATCAACCTCAGAAGTATATGGTGATCCTCTTGTGCATCTCCAATCAGAGAGTTATTGGGGTAACATTAATCCAATTGGTAAGTTTGATATCTTATATTACACAAATTTTTAACGAAAATTACCTGGAAAGATAATTAAAAAAACAAGACATTGTTTGGTAACGCTTGAATTAATAATTTGACAAAAAATATATACTTTTACTTAAATATAGAAGAAAAAAAAAACAAAAGTGTATTTGATAATGTAGCGATAATATCCAAGTATTTTTCCTATAAATGATCTTTTAATTCAAAAAAAAAAACATAGATGATTAAAAAAAAACAATAGAAGAGGACCTGGCATGTAAATCCTCATCGATCTCTTATAAATAATATAAATTTCGAAGAAAAAAGAAGCATGCATTTTTTATTTTTTGAAAAAGAAAAGGGCTTAAATCGTGTTTTTTCTTTTCTTTTTTATTTTAAAATTATTTTTTAAGCTCATAACAAGCGTAACTTTTAAAATCAACTTTTTTTTTTAGTTAAAAAAAATTACTTAAGACGGTATCTAATATTTTCTTTGTAATTGAAAAATAGGGGTTCGGAGTTGCTACGACGGGGGAAAACATGTGGCCGAAACTTTGATGTTTAATTATCATAGACAACATGGGATAGGTAACACATGTTTAGTTTGATCTTACATTTGTTAATTGTCTACTTCAATTTTTATATGTTGATGATTTCTACTCTTTGAACAGAAATACGAATTGCTAGATTTTTCAATACTTATGGACCACGGATGAATATTGATGATGAGCGCGTCGTATGCAATTTCATAGCTCAAGCACTTCGGTTAGTCACTTTTAAAAAAATTGATATAAAATCATGTACTTCATAGAATTGACTTGTTACTATTTACTCGATGTGAATCTGCTCTATTGTTTTATGTTGATAATTGATGTTTATGTAAATGTCTATGCGCAATTCCAATTATATTGATTGAATTAGTAATTTAAATTTGAATTTGAATTTGGTTTTCATTTACAATTTTCATGAACTTCAATTTCATGATTCTAAACTTCATATATAGTCTCATGTCTTTAAAATTATCATTGTATCTGATAAAATAGAACATAATTTTTTGACAACTTCGTAATTTGATAAATTGGATTTATTTTTACAGTGATGAAACTCTGACTGTTCAATTTCCTGGTACCCAAACCCGTAGTTTTTGTTATATCTCAGACGTGGTAATACTTATTGAATAATAATAAATAATTGATGTAAATGTGTTTTTATTTGTATACTTGACTGTATATATACATCGTATAAATCATTTGATAACCTTAAAGGTTGATGGAATGATTCGACTCATGGAAGGAGATCACACCGTGCCGATCAACATTGGAAACCCAGGTTATTAAACTCATTCGACTCCAACGGTTAACCTTTATTGTACAGTTTGATGTTATGCTGACATTAAAATTTATTTGTCATTCAGCTGAATTTACTATGCTTGAACTTGCTGAAACTATGAAAGAGGTAAGCTACTTCACATTGTAACTCATTTTAGTTTTGTTTTAGTTTTAACTTATTTACTTTGAAAATCTACACTTCATCCCATTCTATAATTGACGGAAGGAAAAAACTCACATTTTATTCGGCCTTTCTTCTTGGTTTCAAAATCTCCTTGCGCTCTTTCTCTCTATTTTTCTATTTTTTAAATATGACAAAAAAAAAAAATGATAGTGTTTGTTAGGACAAAATAAAACAAGATCAAAGTACAAGGGGTAGAAAGGCAATTAACCCAAAAATATAAAGACTTGGGTGAGTATCTATAGGGACCTTGATATTTGTCAAATTGCACATTTAGTTCAATATCCCAAAATTACAAACGTGGTTAATGATTTTAGATTGAAAAAAAATGGATTGGGCTTAACATGCGATCTTTTAATTGAAATATTTTTTTGTAATTTCAACACTTTAATAAACCTGAGACGTTTTCCTTCACCTTTTTTTTCTAACGACCCATTTGAAGAATGAGAAAGAAAAGTTCAAATCATTATTAAGAAAAAATGTCTAAAATTTAGTAGAGTGATGAAATGATGAAAATAACCCTTATTAAAAGGCCATGGGTTGAACGTTGAACGAATTTAATTCTAAAGTATCCAAATAATTCAAGTCAGTTCAAATCAGTAACTCCGTCATTTTCTATTATTGAAATCAACCACATGTCAAATGTGGGATCACCCACGTGGGTGAATTTATTATAAAAAATGACGGAATGACACGATTTGGATACTTCAGAGTTTAATGTATTCAAATCAAAGGGACAAAAGTTAAAGTGAGATTTTTTAAAAAGCTCCAAATGTAATATTTCCTTAATTTAAAGAGATTATCAACAATTGATAAATCATTTTACTTATATATATACTAGTGTATAAGCTGTGCCTGAAGGCGCGGGTGTAAAACATACAACATCTATTTCATCATAACATCTATAATAACTAATAATCAAGACAACTATTTTGCACTTATTTCATTTAACAGTAGAACATCAATATAATCTAATAACATTTAAATCTTATAACAAAAGTCACCCATGACATTGCTAGAATAGGACATCTCAAACATCAAACAAAAAATAGACAACTAATCTATAAACAATTGAGACAATTATAGTTACAATAATACTTCCAGATAAACAATATTTGTCGTGGATAGAGATCCATATTCGGAGAGAGACACACTTAATCAATCAAATGATGTACACCTTGATAGGGCCACGTATGGTTGACCGTGACTAAAAACTGGTGTAGTCAAATCAACTCCAACAAATTTCACTGATTGTCCTTGTGATTTATTTATTGTCATAGTATACGCCAAACAAATTGGAAATTGGCGCCTTGTCATTTGAAAAGGAAATTCAGAAGACGATAGCGTCAAAGATATTCTCGGAATGAATGCCAAATTTCTTGCTTTATCCCATGTTAATATTCGAGCTTCTATTACACATGAAGAGCACCTAACAACCATTAATTGTGTGTCATTACAAAGTCCATCATTTGATGTGATATTTCTCAATAACATAACTGGACATCCAATTTTCAAATTTAACTTGAACGGAGGTAATCCTGAAGGATCCAAGGAATTCAAGTACTCATTAGGATAACGATTTGTAATTTGACGATCGGTTCCATCATCTTCAGATATTTTGTCCGCAGCCAGATATGTGATCATTTCATCGGGAAAAATATTTAAAGCTGTTGAATTAATAACACTAACATCGTCATTTCTTACAGAAATGATGGAACATTCCGTTAGAAATGCAAGGGTAGCAACACCGGGTGTACCTAGACGTAAATAAACTGACGATATTAGTTCGTCCACATTACGACACTTGTGTATAGTTGATGGCAGTTGTACGATTTCTCGCGGATCACTGCTAATCTATTTTTTTTAAAAACAAATATAAATGAATAATTTAGTCTCAATGCATATATAAGTAATCTATTGCAAACGAAAGAATGCTAAAAGATGTTTAAATGAAATTTACCTAAAGTAAATGTCGCACCCCACCCCGGACTCCTGTCGCCCTGAGGTCAGCGTGACGTCAACATGATATTACCTAACTAACTAGACAAACACCGAAAATAAATATACAAACAAATGATAAGTACAACATATACATAATTTCCATTAGTAGGGACTCAATGTCCGAACTATAATAATAACCAAAATTCGAATCCCATGAATCTCACTTAGATTTATCACTGACACCTCGCCTCAAAAATCCCTTCCAAATGACTCCATCGTATGACCCGCATATCTCTATCTAGTGCCAGTAGGGGACCGACCGACTTCTACCTGTTTCACCTGCGAGTGTACTGCCTTCTTAGTAAAAATATTTTGTAGTAATAAATCACCCTACAACATCTAAATGGATCAAGCGTAGATACGTAAACAACGCGTAACTAATAAAATTTTCCATAATATAAGCAGTGGAAATAAGCCCATAAGTATAAGGTTCATCCAAATCCATCTAATATAAAATCATATCAATCACCAGAGTAAATAATAAATTACCCGATATAAGTAAAACACCACATCTCAAACTTATCATCTATAAACACACACACACTGGCCAGCCTTAGTGATCGTTTTAACCTCACGATCGGGAGTTTGCAACGGTACCGTACCATCCGTAGGATATGCCTTCCTACGAACACCCATCACTCCGCCGAAGCGGATAATTACTGCGCAATATAAACGTCTAACATCACTCTGCCGAAGCAGATAAACATCACTCCGCCGAAGCAGATAACATCACTCCGCCGAAGCGGATAAATACAGCATCATCAAAACGCAACTCAATAAAAATCATCTACTCAACATCGTCCAATTACCACGTCTATCCCTTTTCTCAAAATCAACTTTTAAATCCCAAGAATCATATATCACACTTCCATTTAAAGAAAACGTCTGATTTTATTAAAATCACTTTTTCACCCTTTATTATTTTATTTTATTTTTAGAAAACCAGGCATTTCTGGAAAACCAGATGTTTTCTATTTTCTTTTAAAAACACCGTCTGATTTCACCAAATTCAACAAAAATTCATTTTCAACTTCATTTCGAAAACCACCGAAATCTTTCGGAAATCCAGTTTACCAACTCACCCACCTCCTGCTTGATCCATATAATTTATAAAATAGTACGGTTTAAGTAAACCAACTTTTCATCATATATACATACAAAAGTAATTTAGCAAGAAGACAGTACACTCACCTCGATATCTGCTTTGCAAAACTGACACTGATCGTATTTTATCTGGACATCGATGTCTGCGAACCTAATAGTGACAGAGCCTGAATTAATATCTTATCTATAATGTCCTAATCATACAATACAGACCCTATATTCCGAATTGTTACTGTTTTATGTACCGCGTACTTAAAATTAATTAACCATTACGAAATCATTACGATTTTAGGATGTGTAATGCTAAATAAAATTTACTTTAACGACAATTAATAACCGATTGAAATTTCACCTGTTTCCGAACCGTTCGGCGACTCCGAGATGGATTTTGGATTTCCCTGGGGTAGTTTCTGCAAATTCCCCCTCTTTTTCCCTTTTTTTTTTTTTTTTTTCCTTTTTCCTTTTCTTTTCTTTTTTTTTTTTTTTTTTTTTTCTTCTTTCTCTTTCTTCTCTGTTTGCGTTTACTGTACCTGTTTCGGTTCAAAAAAAATCGCCGGCCACTCTCTCTCTCTCTCTACCATTTCCGTCCACCCAAGACCTCCCACTCCCCGTTGTTCTTACCGTCGGCCCTACTCACGGTTCACCAACCACCACCGGCCACTTCTCCCACCGATCTCACCTACCCACCTAACCCGTACGCTCCACCGCAACGACCCACACACACCATCGGCCATACTCATGCCGCCACTGCCTCTGTCCTTCACCCCAGTTGCTCAAACAATAAACAGAACACACACACACCACCGCCGCCACTGCCGTCGGAGGAATACCCACACCCCCGATGATCGTCGATCACTTGCACACACACACCGGACAACCCCACCCTCATACATGCACCCAGGAGGAACCCACACATACTCGGTCGTACACACGCCGGCGATTGAATGCCGGCGATGACACGACGGCACCGACGCTCCGCTCCTCCGTTTCTCTCTCTAGATTTCTGGAGTGTTCTTCGTTGTAGCAACTGAAACGGTCGGCACATGTATATATATGCATGAAAATGGTGGTGTGAGATGGATCGGTTGCTCGCCACGTCGATCCCCACTCTTCCCGATCTCCTTGTCGGCCGACCGGATCCACACTCACGGATATATGTATATATATATTTATATAAAAAAAACAATTGGTTAAATTTCACTTTCCTCCCCCTATTTTCCATTAAGTCATTATTTAATCCCATTCATCTTTTAGGATTTCTTAAATTGCATTTTGATCCCCAAAATTTCTATTTTACAAATTTTGCATCTCAAATTTAGAATAACTTTCTACATTTGCAATTTGACCCAATCATTTTTATTGTATTTTCATTTTTTTTTTATTATTATTATTATTATTATTATTATTATTATTATTATTATTATTATTATTATTATTATATATTTAACTCAATTTTTCCCGAAATTTCTAAATGCTCTCAATTGAAATTCAAAATGACGTACATGTTAAATCGGGATCTTACAGTAAATATCTTGAAAACTCTATATTTTTAACGTTGCTACTATTTAAGCGCATGTTTAAATTCAAAGTCAAGACATGTATATCATTCCAAAGGAACGAACGTCTCAATGACGTTGCCACAATTTGTTAACGGACACCTTTAGGTATAACAGGTAGAATTTGCCTAAAGTCTCCTCTAAGAATGACCATGATACCCCTGAATGGTTTCTGATTACCGCAAATATCTCGTAGCGTGCGATCCACAGACTCAACACAGTACTTATGTTGCATCGGAACTTCATCCCAAATAATTAACTTTGTCTCTCTAAATAATTCAGCATGCAACGATTGTTTACTGAAATGACAAATTGAATTATCAAGAATGTCCAGAGGAATGCGAAACGTAGAATGTGCAGTTCGACCTCCTTCAAGTAGTAGCGATGCAATACCAGACGATGCCACAGTAATGACAATATGACTGTTACTACGACATTTTGCTGCTATGGTATTATATAGAAACCTTTTTCCCGTACCAGCACCACCATTTAAAAACAAGATTTTTCCTAAATTTCCGAACACTGATGAAGTGATTGATTCGTATGCAACACGTTGGTCTTCATTGAGACGATCAATATTACACTGCACATTCCTTTGTTGTGCTTCACTTTGCATTTGACGATGTTCCCATATCAATCTATTTCCAACTACCAAATTCCAATTCTGGACAGGTTGTGGAATCGAAGGAAAATTTACTAAGCTCTTGCCCGATTCTTGAAGTAATTGATTCAAAAGGTACAAACCGTAGTCTTTAATCTGTGCCTCGCTTGGGACGGGTATCGAAAACAACGTGCGAACTTTATGTGAGAGATCATCACATATATGCATCCAAAATTGATCCCACAATTCACACGGATTTACAGGGGAGCATTGTGTAAGAATGACGCCAAATAATCTTCTCAGTTGATATCCAGTACTCATAATAGACGCCTCTTGAAGAAATTGTATCCATTCACTATCATCTTCCAATAGCCTTCTTGCTACACATGCGGCTCTGAACTTCGTATGTTCAACATTGTTAACAATACGTAGACACCTAAATGATTGCGTCCCTTTAACTATAGTCAATAGTAGACGCAGATAAAATCGTTCGCTCGAATTGGGAAGCGCAAAATACATTCTTCTTATGGCAAATCCCCTCTGTCGTGGTTTCCAAAAAATTTCAGTTTTATTCCAAACAAAATGTTGGGGAAACTCTTGATAAATATACGCACATGCAGAAGCATGTGCATCACAATATGAAAAAAAAAAATCTGTTAGAGTTGATTTCTGTAACTGAGCTCGAGAAATGATAGATTCTATTATTTCAGTAGGATTAAAGACAACCTGATGCATTCCAGGCAAATGGAGCACCAATCGAACAACTGTTGGATTCTCATCGTGCAACGAAAAACTCAACAATCGTCAAGCTGCCTTAGACGGTCCAATGTATCTTGCATCAAGATATTGCTTGATCTCATCCATCATTCCCAAAATCAATGTCGTCATATCACCTCCTTTATATATATACTTGTGGATATATTTAACGCACCTAATCCCAGCGTATACTTCAATGTTAATATGACAGTCGAACATCTTGGAAAGGTACGGATTGTATGGGACGACGTCTCTATTATCAACTTGTTGCCCCTCACGGTATAAACTTTGTCATTATCACGACGACGGTAAATGGGATATCCATCTGAATCCATCGTTGTATACTCCGCGAAATCTCGTGGATACCTCTTAGTGCATCTGCCATTCTCCATGTACGGGGCTTGAGGATTTCTAACGCCACATGGTCCGTGAACCATGCATTTTTGTATAGTCTCAAAAAGTTCTGACTCTTCATTTGGATTTGGAAATTCAGCATAAACTATTCTGTCTACTTGGTCGCACGTTCGAATTTTGTCTGGATTATCAAGAAATATCAGTAAGTGCATGTGTGGCAGACCTCTTTTCTGGTACTCAATTGTAAAAACATTGGCAATTTGTTTTTCCAAATACTCGAGTGTTTTCAATCTCTTTCATTAGAGCAATTCTTTTTAACTCGGAAACGCGGGAAATTAAGTCTGGACGGTCAGTTGGTTATTGATGAGGCAATGAAACTTCAGTGATTTCTGTCCAAGTTGGATTTGCAATCATGGTAAGAAATACATCAGGGTGATGGTGGTACCGGGTTATGGCCATTGAATCTTGGAAGATTTCAAACATATGTCTTGGACTACCAATAAAAGATGATGGAAAAATCATTCGTTGACCTATTTGATTAGGTTTCATCACATCTAATGCCACATCAGTAAGGTTTTGATAGAGTTCACTACGAAAGTTTGGTTGGTGTTGCCTAAAGTAATTCAACCTATTTTACTCGGTCGTAGCCCAAGCATCTACCAAGAACTCTTGAAATAATTTTTCTCCCCTTAGAATTGTCGAATACTCTGTCGGCCTTTCAAACATACGGTAGCTATAAAATTGCATTTGAGTTAGTCGAGCGTTTGTGTGTCGACCGTGAATCACATCCTACTGTCTAAATTCAGGCTCCCATCCAAGCTCACCAAAAGGGAACAACAAAACGTAATGCAATGATAGATAAGCAGGATGGCATTCATTGATTTTCATTAGTTCATTTCCCCCCTTTAAATGTATAACAATATCTCTCATCGCGCTGATTTCAGTTCTATCCCGCGGTAATATGACGGCCACGTCATCAGTTGTCGGCAAATTATATCACCGACGATTGGTAGATGTTGTGTAGTGAAGAAAAACAGGCAACGTTTGTTGTTCTAAATCCAATTGATTTAAAATCGCAAAAGCTTGACGAAATTTATCTACGAATGCATTATGTTGCAACAATATATCTTGAATAGTTTGCAAAACATCCGTTCTCAAATGAGGATTTCTACGGCTTCTCACGCCAAAAGTGAAATCAGGATCATAGATGTACAATTGAGAATAAATAGCATCTTGTCTCGATTTTGGGATTAATTCTCTTGTCCGACGCCGCAACTCTCCATGTATAGTAAACATTGTTGGGCCTCTTTCGGAAAGCAGCCTTGTATCCAAGTTGGCACCAAGGCTTGTAAAAGCATTGGTTGCATTGTACTCTTTAACATAACGTCGGAATGATTTTGATCTATCATCATTACTATCGTATAACGCTTTAATTTGCGAAGAAGGTGTGAGAAGTAATGGAAGCCTAACTTTCCCTTGTAAGCAACATGTACCAAAGAGAGGACGTCTTTCGGATGATCTTACTAATCTCTCATCCATCCAGTGTAACGCAGAACAATGAGGGCACATGACATTCATTCTACCAAGCGAGTGTCGATTTTCACTTGCATGAACAACACGGTCGGCAATTGGATTGTTCAACTTATCAATATCTTGATTATCGTAAAACTCATCATTGGTAGTATTTGGCGGCCTACATTTGATAAATAACAAAGTTATTATGTAGATTCTAACAACATATTTGTGAATGCCGTATTTAATTAGATGAATAAGATAAAAAAGAAACTCACCATCTACTCCCAGAAAGTAGATTTGTTTCTTCAACTGCTACGGTCGAGCTTTCATTAAGGTTTGTGGAAACAAAAGGTTCTTGGTTACTGCATGGAGAAGGGCATGCATTGTCAATTATACCAAGAGAATGGGGAATCAAATTTGTAACCATCCCATCGTCAACAGATGAATTTCCTGCACGTTTAGGCCCCGTTTGGTAACCATTTCCATCCCATTCCATTCCCAGATTTTTGGGAATTCTGTTTGGAAATAGCGTTTGGTAATTTTTGTTTCCGTTTCCATTTCATTCCCATTTGAGAATTGTGCCCACTTTTTTCTTAAGAAATGAGAAACAAAAAAAAGTTGTTTCTCATTGTTCCCATTCCATTCCCAAAACCCATGGTCACTATTCACCTACCGGCCGACCACCGTCCGCCGCCGCCGACCGCCGCCGACCGCCGCCGACCGCCGTCCGCCGCCGCCGCCGGTCATCTCCGGCGACCGTCGCCGGTCACCGTCCGGCGCCGGCGGCGGTCACCGTCCGGCGACCGTCGCCGGTCACCGTCCGGCCGGAATTTTTCCGGCCACTTCCGGCAGTCGCCGGCGACGGCGCCACCGCCGTCCGGTCATCGCCGGGGGCACCGCCGTCTCCGACGCCGGAGAACCGTCGCCGGCAGTTGCCGGCCGGCGGCGACGGGGCCGCCGGAGCACCGCCGCCGGCCGGCCGGCCAAAACTGAAAAGAGAAAAAAAAAAAAAAAAAAAAAAAAAAAAGATTTTAGGATAAAATCGTTACCAAACACAATTCCCTTCCCAAAACAAAAAAAAAATTATCGTTACCAAACGCAATTCTACTCCCAAAAAGAAAACAAAATTCCCATCCCATCCCATCCCATCCCATTCCCATCCCACTGCTGGAATTGAAACAGAAACGGTTACCAAACGCCACCTTAGTATCTTGATTCTCGGCAAGGTGTTGATTTGTTGAAGCTGACCTATAGTTGGCAAATATTAAATTTTACACATCAAACACTTATAAACATTTAATACTTAATAACATGAATAATTGATTAGTATAATACCTTATACCGGACAATACAATTGGTTCTTCAACTTCAGGCGTTGAGCATTCATTTGGAGTCACCGAAACAAATATTTCAGTAAGATTACGTGAAAAAGGCAAATTTGGTTCAACAATAGAATTCATTTTATTAGCCATGGACGATGGAATAGTGAGATCCCTAAGGAGGTCTACAATTCCAGGGGTATATGGACTCGTTATCACTGATGGCCCACATAATTGTACAATCATTCTCTGTTGTAGTAGAGGCTGAGATGATTCTTCAAGTAGTCTTCTATTCCTTTCTAAATGTTGACTATTCTGAATATTTTGTTAACCGGATCTCTCTTGTTCTCTTCATGCTCGTTGAGCTAGAGCACGTTTCGATATGTCGTTATTGTTGGGTGTTATATGTTCAGGAAGTGTAATTGTTTGCTCAACGTCCAATGTTGAGCAACTGTTAGGTATTGTGTACACAAACATTTCAATAAGATTTGGTGGGGACGTCAAATTAGTCTCAAAAGTGGAATCCATTTCGTTTTCCATGACTGGAGAAGAAACTTGATCACTGAGAATTATAGGAGTATATTGACTTGTGCTTGATGATGACACAGAGACTGTTATAACTATTCTTCACTTCAGCATAGGCTCTGATGATTCTCCCAAAAATCGCTAACCTCCTTCCAGGCATTCACGATTATCTTTATTGAAGTGATCACACCGCTCCCGATCAACCATTTCCCGTTCTCGTTAAGCTAGAGCCCATTTTGATATATCGTTCTTATTGAATACTATATATTCAGAAGGTATAATTGTTTGCTTAACCCCCGTTGAGCAACTGTTGGGTGTTGTGGACACAAACGCTTCAGTAAGACTTGGTGGGGGCGTCAAATTGGCCTCAAAAGTGGAATCCATTTCGTTTTCCATTACTGGAGAAGAAGCTTGATCACTGAGAATTATAGAGGTATATCAATCTAAGCTTGTTGATGCCACAGAGACGTGTCTAACCATTCTTCGTTTTGGCATAGGCTCTGATGATTCTCCCAAAAATGACTGACCTCCTTCCATAGGTCCATCACATATCTCCCGATCAGCTCTCTCCCGTTCTCTTCGATCTAGTTGAACCAGAGAACGTCTTGACACATCGTTTGTGCTAGATGTTCTGGCAATGTTACCTGTGCGGGATCTTCCACCTTCTTAACATTCTAAAATCGGACGACTAAACCTCCGTCATTTCCTTTGCATTCGTCGGGATAGAGCAGATTTTGATATGACATTATCATTGAATACCTAGAGATAATATGAGGTTGAATCTTCAATTTTCTAGATCGAATAAATGTAAAAGGACATTGGAGGACGGTGTGACAAAGTACGAACTAAAATTGGTACTAAATGAAACCATAAATAACATGTAATAAGCTATGATATAAAAAAGAATACAGATAATTTAATATCACCACAAAATTAAGCGTATAAATACAAAGTCAGATTAGATAAATAACTACACATTTGAAACCACAGCTAAATATGTTCTTGTCATGTTTACTTTCAGGTTAAGATTTTTTCAAAATTTATGTATAAACCTAACATAGACATAAATAGTTATAATTATTTAATGTGTTTAATAGATTAAATATGTGATTATTGTTGAATGATAAAACAATGATAATTAAAACTAAAAAATAATTAACCTTAGTAATTAGACACGTACCACATTGCTATTGATGTTCCCCTTTTCACTTTTCGCAACATTTGAGGTAAAACACATTTTCTCTTTCCCTCTACTATTTGAAGTAGAATTTTCATTCGACTTGTCATCATTCGCCTTCTGTTTTTCCATTGCCAAATATTTTTCCTTGAAAAAATAAAAATGAAAATATCTTTTAAAAAATATTCAATGCAAAATAAATGATAAACTAAAATTATATTATGAGCTTAAAAAATAAATTGTAAGATTGACATATTAATTAACGATTAACAAAAACAAGAGAATAATAAAGACAGAAGCATATATAATATTAAATCTATTGCATTAAGACAACTTTTGTTGAATATAACAAAGTAAACAATCAATCACTTTACAAAATACAAAATGTATATCATGAATACAAAATACATTCAAAATATATCTTCAACAACCAAAGAGAAGAAACAGACTTGACGTGGTAACCCTACAAAAGGAAAAGAAAAAAAAAATATATTAGACATAAAATATACAAAATGTATATCATGAATACAAATTACATTAAAAATTATTTATACCTTAAAAAACAGTTTAGGGCGCAACTTCATTACTTTGGCTGCCAATTTGTAGCCGAACCTCGTATTCCTCCAGTGCCTTTAAGCCAATCTGGTCGTCCTTGATGCTCTCTAACAAAGTTTCTAATGCTCTTAGGTCTATGAGTTATTTCTTTAAGGCTCTATAAACTCTAACTCTAGACCAGGATTTCGGTAGAGTACGCACTATTACATACACCAACACTGCCCAATTTGGTTGAAACCTCTTACGTCTTAGGTGGTAGTACAGGCGCTCTTTTCTAAGTACATGCATTCTAACACTCTCTTTTTTAATCATTTTTCCTCTTTCAAATTCTCTCCACAATGGATATACATCCCGTTCGGCCTCTTCTAAAAATTATACAAATTCAAAGGCAGTAAAAGGCTGATGATTTTTAAATATGTTCTTTGTCACAACATCCTAATTTGATGGTAAACCATAAATAATTTGGTTCATTATGTCTCTCTCACTTATTTTGTACTTATAATTCTGCAAATGTCTAGCACTTGAAATTTTATTCATCCCATATTCTCTAACGGGACAACTTTGTAAATAAAGCTTCTCGTAAAAGAATTATTTTTCTTTACGCAACTTTAGCCTAGTACTCGTTCTCAATACAATAGCGGGTCGTACTATATTGCTTGAGATTGAAGGACATAAATAACACATAAGGCAAAACAAATTTAACATAAACAGGGAACAGAAACAGGAATGGAAATAGATTTGGAAACAGAAACAGGGAACAGGAACAGAAATAAAAATAGGGAACAGAACAGAACAGAAACAGGTAACAGAATAGAAACAGGAACGGAAACACAAATCTGGGAATCAATATACACAAACGCATGATTAAAGGCATTGAAACCAAATTAGTGTTGGAACATAAATAGAAAATTGGGAACCAAATGCTATCTTGGAACAGAAACAGTAAACAAAAACACTCAGGTAATAATTAAGCTTCAATTATTCCAATCAACATAATAAAAACTCAGAAATTCCAGGAAATTTGTTCTAAAAAATCAGAAATTAATTTTCGTATAACCAAAATTACATTAAACCAAATCTAGGAACCAAATGCTAACATACTATATATGGCAGTCGACCAATATGTTCTTGAGATTCCATGATTAAACATGATTAAAGGGGCTCAGGGGCTCAACACGATCTATACATAAACAGGGAACAGAAACAGGAATTGATACAAATTCAGAAATAAAAACAGGGAACAGAAACAGAATTAGAAACAGGAAACAGAACAGAAACAGGTAACAGAACAGAAACATGAACGGAAACAGAAATCTGGGAACCAATATACACAAACGCATGATTAAAGGCATTGAAACCAAATTAGTGTTGGAACATAAACAAAAATTTGGGAACCAAATGCTATCTTGGAAAGAAACAGTAAACAAAAACACTCAGATAATAATTAAGCGTCAACTATTCCAATCAACATAATAAAAACTCAGAAATTTCAGGGAATTTGTTCTAAAAAATCAGAAATTAATTTTCGTATAACCAAAACGACATTAAACCAAATCTGGGAACCAAATGCTAACATACTATACATGATTAAAGGGGCTCAACACAATCTATATATAAACAGGAAACAGAAACAGGAATAGAAACAGATTCAAAAACAGAAATAGGGAACAGGAACAGAACATAAACAAATGCAAATTTAACTTGTTTCAAGAGCTTGTTGCTTCCCTCCTCGCTAGCTTGTCTCTCTTCCCTCTGATTCTACAATCGAACAAAACAAATGAACATAAACTGATTATGATGATCATGATTTGAACATAGATAATTTCTGTTTGAAATGAAACTAAATGAATTCAATTTTAGAGAGGGGCTAAAATGAAATAGAAATGAAACCATGATTAAACATGATTAAAGGGGCTCAACACATATATACATAAAATTGAATTGTGTACACAAAATTGAAAACAGAAACATGGGAACAAAAAATATGTTTCAGTTCTTCTGAACCCCGACAAAAATTATGTTTCAGTTCCGTTCCCAAAAAACTTCAAATAGAAATAGAAATTTGATAGCAAAACACAAAACAATCGACAATTCAAATACAAAAAACATAAACGAAATTGTTTATGTTTCAAGGTTTCTTTAAAAAAAAAAAAAAAAAAAAACCCAAAGTCTAAGAACATAAACAGAAATCTGGGAACCAATCAGAAACACTAAAAAAGTTGTTCTTGAGATTCAACATTAACAGAAATCTGGGAAACAAATGCTACCTGAGCATCTACATGAAACATATGGCATATAACCAAAACGACATCGTATATATGGCAGTCGACAATAACATATAACCAAAACAACATCGTATATAAAATCGTAAGCTCATCAAATGGCCTTTTTTATGATAACATACTATAACTTAACATTGCTAAACAAAACGGCATCTTATATATGATCACCAATGAACAAAAACAGAAACAGGGAACAGAAACATAAATAGAAAACAGAAACAGGAATGGAAGTAGATTCAATCAAAAAACATCAACCGCTTCATTCCCAATTCAACAGCAAAAACAAACAATCTTGAAACAAAAACAATTGCCGAACGCAAAATTTGAAAAAAAAAAAAAAAAAAAAATAATAATTCTTGTGGATTTTTATTTTTTTTTTTGTTTTTTTTGTTTTTGAAACTGAAACAGTCAGCAAACACTAAATCTTTGCATTATTCATGTAGAAAAATAGTTAGATTTGGAAAATGAATTGCAATAGACGAATCAATCACACATACCAAATGCCACTGCATGAATCAGAAAACCCAAAATTGAGTTGAAATCCAACTATTAATTCAGAAAACCCAACTTGGAATAAAATGCAAAGAATCGAGAATCAAATGCGATGAACAAAAATTAATTCAGAAAAAACTAAATCAAATTTGAAAGAAACACACTCAATAGACCAACGAAGTGACAGGAAGAAAGAAAACCTAAATTCAAACCAACCACTGGACCACTATGTTTTGGAGGTGAGGGACACCGTCAAACTTTGAAAGTGAAGAGAGAAGTAAGGGGCGGTGAGGAATAGAAGCTACCTGGACCCCGACAAAAAATATGTTTCAGTTCCGTTCCCAAAAAACTTCAAATACAAAAAACATAAACGAATTTGTTTATGTTTCAAGTTTTCTTTTAAAAAAAAAAAAAATCGAAAGTCTAAGAACATAAACAGAATCGTATATAGAATCGTAAGCTCATCAAATGGCCTTTTTTATGATAACATAATATAACTTAACATTGCTAACCAAAACGGCATCTTATATGTGATTACCAATTAACAAAAACAGAAACAAGGGATAGAAACAGGAATGGAAAACAGAGAGGAAACAGAAACAGGGAACATGAACAGAAATAAAAACAGGGAACAGAACAGAAACAAATGCAAATTTAACCTGATTCGAGAGCTTGTTGCTTCCCTCCTCGCTAGCTTGTCTCGCTTCCCTCTAATTCTGCAATCGAACAAAACAAATGAACATGATTTGAACATGATTATAATTATAATGATCATGATTAGAGAGGAAGATACATTATTTCTGTTCTAAATCAGTAGCTTGGAACATAAATGAAAAAAATGCATATTTCATGATAGAGCCAAAACACTTTTTAGGTTTCTTGGAACAGAAATGAAAAAATGAAAACAAAAAAAAAAAAAAAAAAAAAAAGCATTGTTTTTGTTCTGTTTTCAGATTTTTAATTTGAACACTGGGAACAGAAATGAAAAACAACTGCATTATTACAGTGCTTCTGAACCCTGACAAAAAATATGTTTCAGGTCTATTCCGAAAAAACTTCAAATACAAAAAACATAAACGAATTTGTTTATGTTTCAATTTTTCTTTTTCTTTTAAAAAAAAAACCGAAGTCTAAGAACTTAAACAGAATCGTATATAGAATCGTAAGCTCATCAAATGGCCTTTTTTATGATGACATACTATAACTTAACATTGCTAACCAAAACGGCATCTTATATGTGATCACCAATGAACAAAAGTAGAAACAGGGGACAAAAACAGGAATGGAAAATAGAGACGAGAAACAGAAACAGGGAACATGAACAGAAATAGAAACAGGGAACAAAATAGAAACAAATGCAAATTTAACCTGATTCGAGAGCTTGTTGCTTCCCTCCTCGTTAGCTTGTCTCTCTTCCCTCTAATTCTACAATCAAACAAAACAAATGAACATGATTTGAACATGATTATAATTATAATGATCATGATTAGAGAGGAAGATGCATGACTTCTATTCTAAATCAGTAGCTTGGAACAGAAATGAAAAAAAATGCATTTTTCATGATAGAGCAAAAACACTTTTTAGGTTTCTTGGAACATAAATGAAAAAATGAAAACAAACAAAAAAAAAGGCATTGTTTTTGTTCTGTTCTCATATTTTTAACTTGAACACTGAACAAATGCCACCTAAATGAAAAAATGAAAATGCAAACATTGGGAACAGAAATGAAAAACAACTGCAATGATCACAAATGTTTCCTAAAACAATGAGAGCAAAAATTCCTAAAGCAATGAGAGCAAAAATAGTGTTTTCTTAGACATCCAACGGGTTTGAACATAAACAGAAATGGGAACCAAATGCTACCTTGGAACAAAAACAGTAAACAAAAACACAAAACAGAAATTCCAAATCTGAACATGATTTGAACTAACTTTGCGAGGAACGATTGTTTCCTAAAGTAATAAGAGCAAAAATTCCTAAAGTAATGAGAGCGAAAACAGTGTTTTATTAGACATCCAATGGGTTTGAACATAAACATAAATGGGAACCAAATGCTATCTTGGAACAGAAACAATAAACAAAAAAACAAAATAGAAACTCCAAATCTGAAACAGTGAACTAACCTTGCGAGGAACGATTGTTGTTGCGAGGAATGATCGTCTGAAGCGAGGAACCAAATTAGTGTTGTTGTGAGGAACGATTGTTGTTGCGAGGGTCTTATAGATGCAAGATGGAGGGATTCCATTAGGGCTTCGACTGATAGGCAGAGATTAGGGCACGATTGATGTGGGAGATGACGGCAAAGAACCCAAAACAGTGGGGGAGGAGATTATGAAGGCGACGAATTCGGAGGAAAAGAAGAAGAACCAATGGAGAATTGGAGGCGACGAAGAAAAACGACGGTAAGCAGAGCCAGCTATGGTGATGGTAAGTCTCAAAAGTAAGTCTACGATTATGGAGGCAACACAAATTCGGCGGAGAAGAAGATGAACCCATGGATTGGAGGCGACGTATTCGGCGGAGAAAAACCACGCCACTAAGCAGGGGAAGCTATGATCTTGGAACTCTCAAAAGTAAGCTAATAAGTAAATGCAACCACCGTTGATCAAAAGTCACGTGATATTTGTATATATATGTATGTAGATGTTGTATACAAAAGTAATCCAACGGCTACAAATATCCTGAGACATCTAACGGCTGTGAATGTAAATGAACTGATTAGTGTTGTTGCGAGGAACGATTGTTGTTGCGAGGGTCTTATAGATGCGAGATGGAGGGATTCCATTAGGACTTCGACTGATAGGCAAAGATTAGGGCATGATTGATATGGGAGATGACGACAAGGAACCCAAAACAGTGGGAGAGGAGATTATGGAGGAGACAAATTCAAAGGAGAAGAAGAAGAACCAGTGCAGGATTGGAGGCAATGAAGAAGGACGACGGTAAGCAGAGCTAGTTATGGTGATGGTAAGTCTCAAAAGTAAGTCTACGATTATGAAGGCGACACAAATTCGGCGGAGAAGAAGATGAACCCATAGATTGAAGGCGACGTATTCGGCGGAGAAGAAGAACCACGCCGCTGAGCAGGGGAAGCTATGATCTTGGAACTCTCAAAAGTAAGCTAATAAGTAAATACAGCCACTGTTGATTAGAAGTCACATGATATTTGTATATATATGTATGTAGATGTTGTATATAAAAGTAATCCAATGGCTACGAATATCCTGAGACATCTAACGGCTGTGAATGTAAATGAGCTGATTTATTGTGTGTGTGTGTGTATATATATATATATATATATATATATATATATATATATATATATATATATATATATATATATATATATATTAGCTTGTAAATCTTGAGGTGGAGATCAAAATGATAAAAAAATACACCTGATGATCCAAAGCAAAGGAAACCGGACATCACCAAGGCCAAGGAGTTGCTCCAATGGGAGCCCAAAATCAAGTTGCGCAATGGCCTTACCTTTATGGAGGAGGATTTTCGACTGCGGCTTGGAGTTGCCAAGAACAAATGACAAAATATAAATGAATTAATTGTTACAAAAAATAATATATAAATTTAAACTTCATATTATGCCTATGATTAGTTATAATATTGTAAGGGCTTTTTTGTCATAATTGAAATAATAAAAATTGATTGTAGATGCGGAATTGATAAACTAAAGATATCAAAAGAACTGAAAAAACACAAAAAATTTACCTCCGGCCATTGATACTTTCAATCACAAATCCACTATTTTTCTCTTACTTTTGGTTCTTCTAAGCTCTTAAAACACTCCCAATAGATGGTGTATTTTGTTGGAATTGAGTGTTTGAGCTTATGGACCAAAACCTCCATTTATAACCAAGCTTCCATTAAGTTTTAATGATCATTCTTAATGTTGTCATAAAAATGATTAAAAAAACTTAAGAAAATACTTGTAACTTAAACTTTAATGTAAAAATTTACAAAAACATTTGTAACTTAAGCTTTAATGTGGACCATCAATACCAAAAAGTAATTTAATACGCCTTTTTTTTTTAAAATTTATGCAAAGTAAACGTTATATTCTCCCACTTGGTCCACATGATTAAACTATTATTTTATTAAGAAATAAATACATAAATCATGGCGACAAGTCCTCCAATAATTAGTATTATCTTCTATGTATTAGAATACATTTAATTTCTTCAGTTCACTATTTATCTATATTATGACAACTTTACTTAATGAATAAACCGTGTGTTTATTCTTGGTCCTACAAAAGAATTTTCTCAAACAAAATTAAGGTACACATGAATATGAGAAAACGTCATAATAAATAAGAGTTTTATTCGAACATTGTATATACAACTACATATTAGAACCAAGTCTCATTTTCTCTACATGAACCTTGAATTTCAATGGTAATATGCCCTTAGTCAAAGGATCAACGATCATCAATTTAGTACTAACATGCTCAATGACCACTTTCTTTTCTTTAACACGTTCTTTTATGGCTAAGTACTTAATGTCGATGAGTTTATTTTGACTTTCACTTTTGTTGTTCTTAGCCATAAAGACAATAGTTGAATTGTCAAAGTATATTCTCAATGACCTAGAAATGGAATCTATAACTTTAAGCCTAGATATGAAACTCTTTAACCATACACTATGTGAAGTAGTCTCAAAACAGGAAACGAACTCAGTTTCCATAGTGGAAGTAGCAATCAATGACTGGTTCACACTTCCTCAAAATATTGCTCCACCAGCCATTATGAAAACATATCCTAATGTTGATTTACGTGAATCAACATAGACAACAAAGTTTGAATCTGAATAGTCGATTACTTCCAGATTGTCCGCCTGTCTATACATAAGCATATAGTTTTTGGTTCCTTAAAGGTATCATTATTTTCTTTGCAGCTCTCTAGTAGTCGATGTCTGGGTTACTCTGATATCGTCCCAGCATTCCTACAACAAATACAACGTCAGCCCTTGTACAAACGTGAGCATACACTAGGCTTCCAACAGCAAAAGCATAAGGAATGTTTTTTATTTGTTCCCTTTTAAAACCGTTCTTTAAACATTAGTTCAAATTGAGCCTACACCCTTCACAATGAAAGTTACACTTGGTGAACAATCCTTCTGACGCGCCCCGTTTTTCCAAAAAGGAAAAAATAATAAATAATAAGCTTAAGGAGATAGCGGTTTTTAAAGCGCCGGTTTTCTCAAAAAATATACTTAGGCCGTTTTTAAAGAATAAGGAGTCGGCACCTAGCATTGGGTTTAAACGGTGTGCTAGGTCACCGAATTTTTAAAAAACAATTTAAAAAAGCCTAATTAAAAAATTGACTCTAAAAAAACACGGTCAAACCAAAGATTCATTTAAAGGCTCGGGGGTCTGTTACGTTCGGGGAAGGTGTTAGGCACCTCAAGATGCCCGTCCGAAAATGATACTTTATGTCTAATTAAGTCCAATTAGTTTAGTCCGAGTGTTTTATTTTATTTTAAAATTATTTACTTCTTATAAAATCTTTTTGGTATTTTCAGAACCCTAAATCTGTGTTTAATAAGTGTATTCTATTCTGAATTAGATTGCAATTATTTTTTTTTGGTTAATTAAAAAAAAATTATAGGGCCGGGTTGTGGGCTTAGGTTATTTTTATAAGGCCGGGCTTGGGTATGGAATTAAGGCCTGAACCATAGGGTCGGGCCAGGCTCGGACCTAACAATTTTTCGTAATATCCTAGTCTAAGCCTGGCCCGAACCCGGCCCATGACCATCCCTGGTGTCAAGGTCATTCAATATCTCCTATGGTAGGAGCCAACCTATGATATAAACCACCATATCATGATGATAATCATTATCGTCAACAACAACAACAACATTAACAACCACCAGCAGAATTTGTCCTCCTGTCATGTCACAACACAGCGTCCTACAAGACATGCCCTCTTGTTAAGACCAACAATATCCCGCAGGACATGCCAACCTATTGGGATCATACTATGGCATAGTAATATAATAAATAAAAATCACTTTCCACATTTAATAATTTACTCGATCCATTTAACATTATAAAATAATTCATTTTAATAAATCTTTTCTTTTCACATTTTAGTATGAAAATATAATTTGGCAATTTGCATAAAAGATAGTACACTCACCTCGATAATTACTCTGCTTTTCACACTACTGTCATAACCTTGACGGAGTTGGCATCGCCTGTGAACGTAACAACAACAGGATCTAAACTAAGAATTTAACTAAATAAATCTAACATGCAATGCGTCAAATGCGTGTTACTAAATACAATTTTTTCCATTCCTAATTTTTTTCTAATTATATAAAATTTATTAAAATTAAACTTTATATTTTCACAACCTAATATTAATTATACAACTAAAATATTATAGTTATATTTAATAAATTTATCAATTAATAATTTAATTACTACAAAAATATTATTTGATTATCATCAATATTACTAGTCAACGAAATACTAAAAATATCATTCTAATAAAATTTAGAATTTTTACTTTAAATTAAACTATTCACAAATTAAATATAATTATATATAAATATAAATCCACTATATTTTCCAAACTCACGTATATATATATTTTTTTCTCATATTATATATATATATATATAATAAAAAACGTACCTGAAAGAGAAAGGCAAAAGCTATAGAGAGAGAGAGAGATTTATTATAAAGAGAGAGTGAACAAGGAGGATGAGCAAAAGAGATTAAAAAAAGTTCCAACAAAAAAAATCACCCATCTATATATATGTGAATACAAGAATGAGTTGTGAATATCCCTCTATCATTTTTCTATTTTTTTTATATGTATATCTATGCTGAAAGTTTTCGTCACCTAAAACCTTGTTTCCCATTTCTTTTTTTTTTAATTGCTTTGTATTGGCTTAATCTAGGGATGACACATCATCCTTTCAACCTCATGAAAGACAAATTGAAAAGGATAAAGGTGAATTGATAATTAATTTTTTTCTTTTTACTTTATTTACACATATAACCCATATAAATAATTACACATATAAATCCCATATAAATAATTACACATATAAACCCTGTTTTTTTATAAATGTTTATTCAAATCTCAAAACTTTTTAAAATCAAACTTTTAAATGCCGTATTAACCCCTTAGAAATTTTAAGGTACAATTTAAATAATATAATGGACCTTATTATTTTAAAAAATATTCTAAAATGCAAATAAAAATACACATAAAAAAATCGGATCTTATAATCCTTATCTCCTAAAAGAAATATCGTCCCGAAATTTAATTACCTCAAATAAACAAATGATGCATAAGATGTCAACAATAATATATAGAGCACATATATTACTTACTAATAAAGTCATACGAACAATGAATATAATGCAATGCCAGATGAATAAGTATGTACTAATAAGGTCATAATGATGAAGGGATATTCACAACTCATTCTTGCATCCACATATATATAGATGGGTGATTTTTTATTTTTTTTTGTATGTATATGTATGTTGAAAGTTTTTGCCGCCTCAAACCTTGTTTCCCATTTCTTTTTTTTCTTTTTTCAGTTGCTTTGTGTTGGCTTAATTTAGGGATGACACATCATCCTTTCAACCTCATAAAAGACAAATTGAAAAGGATAAAAGTTAATTGATAATTTTATTTTATTTACTTTTTACTTTAATTACACATATAACCCATATAAATAATTACACATATAAACCCCATATAAATAATTACACATATAACCCAAAAAATTTATAAATGTTTACTCAAATCTCAAAACTTTTTAAAATCAAACTTTTGAATGCCATATTAACCCCTTAAAAATTTTAAGGTAAAATTTAAATAGCACAATTGACTCTATTATTTTAAAAAATATTCTAAAATACAAATAAAAATACACATACAAAAATCAGGTCTTACAGCAAGCAAAATGTCATCCACATATAAAACAAGAAAACATATCTTACTCTTATTAACTTTATGATATATACATCAATCCATGTGGTTTTCATCAAATCTGAATGAAGAAATTACTCCATGAAATTTAAAATACCATTGAAGTGACACTTGTTTTAGACCATATATGGATTTCTTGAG
The DNA here is from genome assembly GCA_016647705.1 of Eucommia ulmoides. NCBI lineage: Eukaryota > Viridiplantae > Streptophyta > Magnoliopsida > Garryales > Eucommiaceae > Eucommia > Eucommia ulmoides. The sequence continues at coordinate 3,632,578 of CM028338.1, forward strand.
CTTACAAACCAAGTGTTCACCATCACTAGAGGGGAATCCTTCAAGTTGTTTCATATAAACCTCTTCATCTAGGTCTCCATTGAGAGATGTCATTTTCACATCCATTTATTGCAACTCAATATCAAAATGGGCCACTAATGCCAAAATGATGCGCAAAGAATCTTTCTTAGATACAAAGAAAAGGTCTTCGCGTAATCGATTCCTTCATTTTAAGTGAATTCTTTAGCAACGAGTGTCACCTTATATCTCTCTATGGTACTTAATGAGTCTTTCTTTGTCTTAAAGACCCATTTATATCTAATGGCTTTTGCATCATCACGCTCCCAACAAGATCTTAGACTTCGTTACTCTTCATGAGACTCATCTCTTCAGTTATGGCATTGTACCATAATTCTGACTCTTTGCAACTCATGGCCTGTGAGAAGGATTTGAGATCACTCTCGGCTCCAATACTGTAGTCATATTCTTGTAGGTACACTAAATAATTACTATGAATAACTGACCTTTTAATTCTAGTGGGTCTCCTTAATTTTGTACCATCATTTTCATGAGAAGCTCGTGGTTTAATTGATTGTTCAGGAAGTTCTAGTAATTCCTGAACTACTCGATCCACTGGAATATTGTCAGCTGCTTGTGGAACTTCAATGATTGGTTGTTCAACACTGATTCGTACTTGAGGGGTGTTATGAACTATAACTAATCTATCACTTGAAGTGGAAGATCGAGAATGATTAGTTTTAGGAACATTATTCCTGATTTAATCGCTACCACTGATCGAGTCATTCTAAAAAAACTTGGCGTTTCTTGATTCTACAAACTTAGTGCTATGAGATGGACAATAAAATTTGTACCCCTTAGACCTTTCAACATATCCAACAAAATACCCACTAATGGTCCTTAAATCCAACTTCTTATCTTATAGATTCTTACTTTAGACAGACATCCCCAAATGTGCATATGTCACAAACATGGTTTCCAATATTTCAATAATTTAAATGGTGTCCTTGGGACAGCCTTGGTTGGAACTTGGTTTAATATATACACAATCTTTATTTACCATAATACTCTCTACCTCTATCTGATCTGACGATCTTTATTTACTTCCCTTATTGTTTTCATACTTCTTAAAGGTTTTTAATGCATCTAATGATTCGTTCTTGTTATTAAGGGTGTGTGTGTGTGTGTGTGTCTATATATATATATATATATATATATATATATATATATATATATATATATATATTTATATATATTTATCGTAAGTAATCATCAATAAAGGTGATGAAGTATCTTTGACCATGTGAGTCTATGTCTGGACTACATCTAGTAGTATGTATGATTTCTAATATGTTCGAACTCCTATTGGCACATTTCTTAGATTTGTTGGTTTTCTTTCCCTTAATGCAGTCCATACATGTTTCAAAATCAATGAAATCTAGAGTACTAAATACTCCATTAACCAATCTCTTGATTATTTCTATAGAGATATGATCTAATCTCCAATGCTATCGCATAGAGGAGTCCTCGTTAATAATACACTGCTCAGAGCCATTATAAATATACATTGAACTATGTATTATCTTGTAAGTTAATACGATAAAGACAATTAGACAAAATAACATCCCCAACACAATTAGAATTATAAAATTAATTGAATGATATGTTTGAAAAAATAATAAAAAACCCCAAAGGTACAAATTTGGAAATTGAAATTAAGTTTCGTGAAAAACATGTTCCTATAGACTCTACATGTGAGCCCACTTTGTTTTCGAATAAGATGTTTTGCTCACCATATTAGATTCATAACAAACAAACGAGGTTGGATTACATTTATTCTGAAGCCATTTCTGAAATTTGGCACATTCTTTTATAGAAGAAACATTTATCCTCTTTCTTAATATCAGCTTAGGGTGGTACTTTATCTTTCCCCTTCTAATTGGCTTGTGATTTGCCTTTCCCGTGCATTATCGCCATCATTTCACTTTTACCGAGCTCCATCACAAGCCTTCCTTCATCTTGAACACACATGGTCATTAATTCATTGATTGACTATTTGTCCTTATGTGTGTTGTACGAGATTTTAAATGGTTCATACTGTTGTGGGAGGGTGTTCAGGATATAGTGCACTAGGAACGAATCAGACATCTCAACCTCGAGTTTCTTAAGTTGAGCTGCAATGTCCCTCATTTGCATGATATGCTCACGCACACCTTTCACGCTGGTGAGTCTGATGGATAAAAACTTCATGATCAGGGTACTTTCCAGTCCCTTATCTGAAGTGATGGATTGATCATCAATGGTTTTCAGCAAGTCCTGGATCTTTTTATGCTAAGCGACAGAACCATGTATACTAGCATAAATTTTAGTCTTAATGAACAACATGTTGAGGCGATTAAATTGCTCCCATCGTTCATAAAGCGCGATGTCCGCTGGAGTGGTAATATTAGTGATAGCTGGTGGTTCGTCTTTCCTTATAGCATAGTCGATATTTATCCACCCTAAATGGAGGAGAATTCTCTTATTCCATACCTTATAGTTATCCTTTTTTAGTTAAGGGATATCGCAATAAATATCAAAAAAATTTGCAGATTGTGAAGCTGCATTAATTAAAATTGCTTATGTCAAAATTTGAGGTCTAACTAAATAAATTGCATGTTTTACCAATGCAAAATGTGTAAGAATTGAATCTAATGACACCAAATTTGTCTGTGGGCTAAAATTTTAATTCAAGTAGATTCTTTTAATTCAAGTAAATTCATTTATAGCTTATGATAGAATTATCAAATTATTCACTTAAGTTATAATTAGTGGGTATATAATGAGAGTAATTTGCACCCTAATTAATTATATAAATATAACAAAAATTCCTGTGAAAAAAAATTATTATATTAAGTATAATTAATTACAATTAATATCTACAATTCTTTATGTGATCCTAAACAAGCATAATATATAATTTTATTTAATTAAAAATGTTGTGGTTAATCCCCAATTAATTAAAATTATATGTATCACAAGACATTATAAATTTAAGTTTTATGAGAATATTCCTATATTACACAAATTTAACCATAACAAAATGTATGTTATTTCATGCACTCAATAATTATCATAATTAAACATAAAAAATTACATAATTAAACATGGTATCATGCAAACATTTATTTTCATGCATAAACAATAACTTAATATAAGAATAATAAATTGCATAATTGAGCTATAATTAACATGTTATTATTGTGCACAAAATATTCTCATAACTTAAGTATAAAATATTATATAATTTAAAACTATAATATTAAGCATAACATTTAATTATTGCTTTTATCCGTATATACTCATCAAAAAATTGCATATAATAATTTGGAAATGAAATAATCAATTCATACAAAAAATAAATATGAGCATAATTAATTTAGAATTTTGCACAATTTAATTTATCCAAATTCCATAATTTAAACCAAAAGGAATATAATATGCATAACTAAAATCAGCAAAATTAGACATATTACTAAAGAAATGTTAAAAAATATTTTTTTTACAAAAAAAAAAAAAAATCATCATCTTCAACCTTCAACCGGGTTGCACAGACCTGATTCAAACCCTCGGACTATTTTCTAATGATTTCCAACATTTGTTTATATGAAAAACAACTAAAAATCAAATTTTGATTTTTTTTTTTTCAAATGGTCATGAACAAAGAGCTTCAAATTTTTTTACAAAACATCAAGTCAGAAATAATACAATGATTTGAAACCAAATAAAAGAAAAAAAAAATTGATCCTTGATGCGGAATTGATAAACTAAAGGGATCAAAGGAATTGAAAAAACTCAATAATTTTACCTCCGGCAATTGATGCTCTCAATCACAAATTCACTATTTTTTCTTACTTTTGGCTATTCTAAGCACTCAGAACACTCACAATAGATGGTGTATTTTGTTGGAATTGAGTGATCGAGTTTAGGGACCAAAACCTCTATTTATAGACAATTTTTCATCAAATTTTAATGGTCATTTTTAATGTTACCATAAAAAGGGTTACAAAACTTAAGAAAACATTTGAAACTTAAGTTTTAATGTAAAAAATTAACAAAATATTCATAATTTAAGTTTTAATGTAAAAACTTACGAAAACTTTTGTAGCTTAAGCTTTAATGTGGACCATCAATACCAAAAACTAATTTAATACAAAAAAATTTAATGCAACATAGAAGTTAAAATAATTCTAAATTTTGCAATTCATTATTTATTTAATTCACTCGGTACAATAATATTATTAGAAATCTAATAATTTCGTCAAAAATTCAAAGTCGTTGTACGCCATAAAAGTTATTGTTATTTTTTACATGAAAAAATCACTGTGATTTTCATGAAAAAAAATTGTAGTAATTTTTATGGAATGTAATGACTTTGAATTTTTTATCAAATTATGGGACTTCTTAAATCCAACTCAATCGGTATAATAATTTTTTTAAAAATCTAATAATTTTGTCAAAAAATCAAAGACACTACACACCATAAAAGTTATTGTAATTTTTTACATGAACATTTCATAGTAACTTTAATTTAATACAATAACTTTGAATTTATGAAGAAAAAAATATTGTAGTGTGTGGATTGTAGGACATTTTTTTTTTGAACTTTGTGGACTGTTCACCAAGATCGCCATACTTTAGTCCCAAGCTACTATTAAAAATTGAAGTTAAAATTAAGTTTGTCATTTTTCTTATTAAATCATTTCGAACACTTGGTACAAGATCAATGGAAATGTAACACAAGTGAACACACAATCAAGCATACATAAACACAATATAAAGTAAAGGTAGTCATGGGCTCAGGGGCCCGCCCAGTCCGAACGGTTCGGCTCTATTTTTTTAGGGCTTGGGCTTAGGGTTTGAGCTCACGGGCAGGGCCTGGGCCTAGGTATTAAGGCCCGATCAAATTTAGGGTTAGGCTTGGGCAAGGCTAAAAAAATTTCGGGCAGGTCCAACCCGAAGAATAATTAATACACACACACACACATTATACACCCACTGACGCAAGACAACCCTAGTTTTCTAATTTTTTTAAAGTCGCGCCGCTGGAGAGAGAACTGAAGTGAGAAGTGAAAGAGAGTCACGATATACACACAAGACACAACCCTAACCCTAAATCACTCCTCCATTCCCCGCCGCCATTGGGGAGAGAGAGAGAGAAATCTGACCTTCGTTTCTGACTTCCCCTCCCTCCCCCCCCCCCCCCCTCCGCTGCAGCTAAACACAACGCTAACCCTAAACCAACAACATTTCACGCATACAGAATTCTCGTTTGTTTCTGACTTTCACCGACCTCTTTCTCGTTCGTTTCCGACTTGTCTTTGAACGTCGCCGCCGCAACTATGGATTTCAGGTAATTGATTTATGCGTGTGATCTATTGTTTTTGCTTTTTCTAATCTGAAATTGAACTTGATTTTTATCCAGTAATTATTGTGTTGATGATGATGATGTATTTTTTTTTTCATACTTGAACTGAGAAATAACATTTTCAAGTGATGCATATACCTTTGCGATTGAATCTCACTTATTTCCCAAATTTCTATGTTTGTTCTGCTCCCAGCTTTCTGACCTTCAGATCTATTCGTTTTGTGTTTGTTTTGTTTTGTTCTTGTTGTGTTCGTTTTATGTTCTGTTCTCTGTTCGTTTTGTGTTTAGTTCGTTTTGTGTTCTGAGTGTTTTGTATTCTATTTACCATATTATTGTTTGTGTTCTTTACAGAGCTTTGAGAATGGTTAGTGCTTCTCCAATCAATTTGGATGGTGATAAGGTTAAAAAACCAGTGACCAAAAAGAGCAAAACAACATCAAAAGTTTGGGATTGGTTCAAAAAGTTACCACTGGATTCGGATGATCAGTTGAAAGATGAATGCAAACATTGTTTCAAGGTACTTTATGCTAAAAGTACTAGTGGTACGTTCCATTTAAGATGTCACATGCTTGAATATTGTGTTAAAAGGTTGAATTATGATATTAAGAATTATACAATTCAATGTGAAACGAATTTTTTTGAGAATAAGATTTTGAGAAATTATCAATATGATCCTGCTGAACTTCATAGAGAGATTGCGATGATGATTTTGGTGGATGAGCGTTCATTTAGAGTAGTTGAAGTTGTAGGTTTTAGAAGTGTAATGTCAAAAGCTCGTCCTGAATTTAGAATGATAAGTGGATCTACAATTAAGAGAGATGTTATGGGCATATACACTATAGAAAGAGAAAAAATGTTTCAATCGTTAAGTACATGTCCTGGTTGTATTTGTTTGACAACCGATACGTGGTCTTCTCAAACTGATGATCATTATATTTGTGTGACTGCGCACTTTATTGATAATGAATGAAAGTTACAGAAGAGGATAATATGTTTTAGGCTTATGCGACATCCATATGACAGTTTGGCACTTGAGGATGAGTTGACTTCATGTATGTCTCGATGGAATATTGAGAAGAAAGTTTTTAGCATTACTTTGGATAACTTGTTTGCAAATGATTGTGGCTAGTAGAATTCAAGCACGACTTTCTACAAAAAAGCTTCTTCAGTATAATAGTGTATTTTTCCATATGCATTGTTGTGCACACATTCTTAATTTGATAGTACAAGCTGGTTTTAATTCGATAAGTGATATTATTGGAAAACTTTGACTTGGAATTAAATATGTGAAATTTTCCTCGATTAGGAGAAAAAAGTTCTTTGCTCTTGCTTCAAGTTTAAACATGGATACTAGGAAGAAGTCGTGTCTTGATTGCCCAACAAGGTGGAATGTTATTAATCACATACTTGAAGTTGCTTTTCATTATAAAGATGCATTTCTGTATTTGGGTGACCATGATAGAAATTTCAAGTATAATTTGTTAGAGGATGAATGGGAGCGAGTAAATGTTTTGTGCGACTTCTTGAAGTTGTTTTATGGTGTAATACATAGTTTTTTTGGAATAAAATATCCAACTTCAAATTTGTACTTTAGAGAAGTGTATGGTGTAAGACCCTGATTTTTCTTATACGAACAATTTGAGTCGCATTTGAGCACATTCGAAAATAACAGGGTGAATAGTATAATTTATTATTTAAATTAAAACTTAAGGGGTTAATTTGTAATTTTCAAAGCATTAAATTTAGAATTTGGTTAATTTATAACTTAACTAAAATAGAAGGGAGGTTAGTGCAAATTAGATATATTATATATATAGAGAGAGAGAGGGGGGGAGAGAGAGAGTTGGTGAAGAAAGGAGCGGAGAAAAAATGGCCACTTGGCCAGTTGCTTGATCACACACACACACACACACATATATATTATGTACATAAACAGAGAGAGGGAGAAGAATCGAGAAGAGGAGAGAGAGAAAAAGAAACGAAAAAGAAAAAGGAGAATCGACGAGAGAGAGGGGTCCGCCGGTGAGGGTTTCGGTTGTCCGTCATTCGGCCGGCGTGGGTGTGTGTGTGATGGTGCGTGTGCTCTGTTTTCGTTCATCGTCGTGGGTGTTGTGCCGTTCGGTGTTCATCCGTTCGTCAGGTGAGAATGTGTGTGTGTGCTGCCCGTCTATTCGATGGTGTAGTCGTTCACTCTGGTGGAGTTCGCCGACAGTGGGTTAGAGAGAGAAAGAAGTGGGTTTGTGTGTGTTGTCTGTTCTCCGGCAGTGGTGGCTACTCCAGTGGTGGTCCGCTGAAGGTGGGTGTATGGTTGTGTGTTTTGTGTGTATGACCGTTTGGTTTGGTTGTGTGGGTGTTGCCGGAGTTCGACGGCGGTAAGTTAGAAAGAGAAAGAGCAGTGGGTGTGTGCATGGAAGTCTGCTGTGTGTGTGTGTATATGTGTATTGTGCCGTCATTTGGTTGGTCCGACGGTGGTGGTTTGGTGTAGGGCTGTTGCTACTTGGTGTTGAGGGTTGTCGGAGTTAGCAAGGATGAAGAGAGAGAGAGTGGCGGCAGGATCAGAAACGCAAACAGAAGCAGGAGAAGAAGCGGGAAAAAAGGAAGCGAAAGAAAAAGGAAAAAGGGAAGAAATGACATAAACCACTCCACTAAAAACATAAATACAATCTCGCGGCCGACGAAAAATTCGAAAGAGGTAGAATTCCGAACTCTACTAATATATGTATTTAATTGTAGTTAATTGTCTCGTGGGTAATCCTGAAATTATTTGGTATATCGTTGTGATTTTTGGCATGTTAAACTATATGAGATAAATTGGTGATAAGTAAATTGTGGGAATTTTACCTGTTAAATTATATTATATAAATTGGACGATGCGGGATTTATGTGACGTGCGCGCCTATGTGGTATACGTGTTAAATTTAATTATTAGCAACAAAAATGACGAAATGACGATAATAAATATTGAGACCATTAACATGAATAAATAGTACTATTTCATAATAAAAGGCGGGGAATAGAAAATTACGAAATTTAGGGCATGCATCGCATAATTTCATTTTTGGTACAGAAAATATTAATTTAAGCCCTGTCACTATTAGATTCGCAAGCACCGGAATATCAATAGAGAATAGTCAGTAAAAGCCTTCGGAGCGGATTATCAGGTAAGTGTACTATCTTCTTGCAAAAATCTATTTTCATATATATATATGATGGGAAAATGTGTTTACTTAAAAATGGATGAATTTATAACTTATATGGATCAAGTGGAGTTGGGTGTTTTGAAAATGTGGATTTATTCGATTTTGTAGATAGAGCGTTGATTATCTATTGATTTGTAGTATGACGATTATGTTGTTGATTTGATGATGCAATAGTATTTATCTGCTTCGGATGAATTTATAACTTATATGGATCAAGTGGAGTTGGGTGTTTTGAAAATGTGGATTTATTCGATTTTGGAGATAGAGCGTTGATTATCTATTGATTTGTAGTATGACGATTATGTTGTTGATTTGACGATGCAATAGTATTTATCTGCTTCGGCAGAGTGGTGATTATCTGCTTAGCATGGTCTGGCAAAGTGACGGGTGCTCGTCACGCTATCGTTGTAACTCCCGATCGTAAGGTTAAAACGATCACATGGCTAGTCGAGGTGTGGTGTGATGTGGTGTGGAGTAATGTGGTGTGGCGAGGTGTGGTGTGATGTAGTGTCATATGTGGTGTTTTGTCGTATGGAGTGTTTTGTCGTATATGGCATTTATATATATTCTTTTATACATTGATTGGTATGTTCTGATTTTCATTACACTATATGGTTAGCTATATTATCTGGTTGGTTTTCATTGCTTAGTTGGGGTGTGAAATATATATATATATTTAGACGCTGATCCTGTGGTGACAGGAAAAAAATGAGTTTTCCTTGTGGTATGAGATTTTTCTATTTTGGTTCGATATGTAATATTTATATATTTTATACTTGATCCATCTAAAATATTTTATTAAGAAGGCAATACACTAACAGGTGAAACAGATAAGAGTCGGTCCCTTACTGACACTAGTTTGAGTCTTACGACGGAGTCGGATGTAGGTTTTGAGATGAGTTGTCTGGGGTGAACCTATTCAGGGTATTTATTTTGTTCTTAATATTTGGGGATGGGTGTGTCCCTATAGTAGAACATTTGTATATGCGTATTTAGATGATTGTATATTGTTGTTTGTATTTTGTCGTTTTATGAGTTGGTTTGGCGTTCATGTGATGTCTTGTCGACATCACGTCTGCCCCACAGTGAAAGGTGTCCGGGGTAGGGTGTGACATATAGAGTTCACCTTAAATTATTGGATGTTTTAAAGGGGGCTCCTAATTTTTTTATCCGGCATGGTGAATGAAATGTATTTGAAGTTTAACAAAAATTGGGCGGATTATAGTTTAATCTTGTGTTGTGATGCAATTTTAGATCCAAGGTATAAGGTAAAATTTGTTGAATATTGTAATACCAAAATATGTGGAGAAGAAACGGATCGATACATAAGCACCACTGTTACTACCCTTTATTTTTTGTTTGACGAATACATGAATAAACCCAGCTCTTCTGGTAGTTGTGGGCCTTGTGGCATGTCAACGGGCGAGTCTAATATCGTGGGAAAATGTTGGACGGATTTGAAGATTATGCAAAATTTCAAGGTACTAGGCTTCGCCAACAAGTTGAGAAATCTCAACTAGACTTGTACTTAGAAGAATCTAATCTTGATGTGAATAGTGAGATTGAAATCTTGTAGTATTGGTCTTCTTCTTCAATGAGGTATCCTGATTTGACAAGAATGGCTCGGGATGTTTTGACTATTCTTGTATTTTCTGTTGCTTCTAAGAGTGCTTTCAGTATAGGTCGTCGAGTCATTAGTCTTTATCGATGTTCGTTGAAGTCTAAAACCATATAAGCTCTAATTTGTTTGCAAGATTGGTTTCGTGCTTATAATTTAACAGGTAAATGTTACAATTATTACAATTATTATCGACACTTATGAATTTTATTTACATGTGATTTTTTATTAAAGTATGATATTTTTAATTCTCAAATACAAGTAAATGTGATGTTTTAGGACAACAAATAGATGATGATGTTTCGAGCTCTAGCGACGAAGATGACAATGATGGTTATTAGTTTTTGAGGTTTATATGTTATATTTCAGTTTTAATGATTCTAGTAGTTTTTGAATTTAGGAGGTTAGGGAATCACGATTTACTAATCATGTGATGCTTGACTTTTTGAGTTAATTTGTGTCGGACTTCGCAGATGTATTTTTGGCTAATTGGTTCCGATTTGAGCATTGCCTCAACCAGTGTTTGGCTCGGCAATTTCGCTTTGGCTCAGTTCCCCTTTTGGTTTAGCTCGACAATATTAGTATTAACTGGTTTATTGAACGCTTGTTGAACTTTTATCTTGTTATTTTAATATTTATTGTTGTAATATTGGTTTAGCTCTAGTATTTATTGTTGGAATATTGGTTTGCCTTTAAACTGTAATTTTAATATTTCTTGTGGGTTTGGTACTGTAATTTTTTAACTTATTTTTTAAATTAAAAAAAATATATAGGACTAAGACCGAGGGCCCTAGGTTTTTTTATAGGGCCGAGCTTGGGTATGGAATTAAGGCCGGACCATAGGGTCGGGCCGAGCTCGGGCTTAGCATTTTTTTGTAATATCCTAGTTTAAGCCCGGCCCGACCCATGACCACCCTTGGTATAAAGAGAGGGGTAGAGTCACTTGACACACAAATTTATAGTAGCCTAACAAGACCTCTTTACCTAAGTCTACTTTTTCGAGCTCTAACGGAGGGTTCTAATTTCACTATTTTTTGTTATTCTTCTCAGGTGAGAATTAAACCTATATATCCCATGAGTGAAATCCTTACACTCACACAATTACTATCGGTTGAACTAAAATCCTAAGTCAAAACTACAATTAATTGTATCACTAATTTTATTTTTATTTTTTTAAAAGAAATTTCTCAAGGGGAATTTTGTGAATTCTCCCAATTTTCACTTCCACAAACCAAAGATATCTGGGAAAAATGGCTAAAAACACTCCCCAAACCCCCCTCTCCCACTCCCAAAGGTTATCCTGAACTTGTCTCCTCCTAAAATAAGAGGGAAAAAAAAAAAAAGAAGCAAATTCATCCCTAATGGCATTCTTTTTTAATTTTATTTTTAAATTCTTTTATTAATGTGCAAAAAAATAAAATTAAAACATCCAACATTTTATTGAATTATACAATTAGTGAAAAAAAAAAAAAAAAAAAAACTTGAAATTGCTTGTCAATTTGATGGATTTTCGAAAATAATAAAACGTTGGGGTCAAAATAGAAATTTTCCAAACTACCCATATATCAAATTGACTTATGGAAATGAAGTGTAAAATTGTACGCTCTTTTATGATAATTCAATCGTGTTATGCAAGAGCATTATGATGCTGGTTTGATTTTTTACTTCAAAAAAAATTGAATATCCCAATTTATGTGGCCTTAAAATTGATATATATATTCACGAGGGAGTTATCAAGCACGTATAGCCATCAAAATGATTTCTTTGAGAGACCCAATACCCGACTTTTAGCTCCCCGAGCACAAGGATGTGGTAAAAAATGAAATAATAAGGGAATTAAATGAATAATTTGTACTATCTAAAACCTTTACAAATAAATCTCCAACATTTTTAACTCTTCAAAAACTATTCTAATACAATTAAACAAAGTTTAGAACAATTTAGAATGATCACTTTTGAAGAAAGAGTTGAATTTTTAAGGATAAACATGAATAAAATCATAGATGTGGGCAAAACATTCAAAACTAGGAAAGAGAGAAAACAAAATCATTAAAGGTTGTGTTTGGATAAGGGATTTCGAAAAGGGATTTGATTTGGGTAAGGGATTTCAATTTATTTTTTTTTTGACAAATATCTTGTTTGTGTATTTATGAGAAATGATTTGTAAAATTCTTTCAATTTAAAAATAATGGTGAATGAGGGATTTGGAATTCTATTCAAACTAAGGTGTCATTTATAAATCCCTCCGAGAAGGGATTTCAGATCCAACCGCTGATCGTTTGAAGGCTGTCGCTGCCCGCCGGCCACCAGTTAACGACAACCACCGCCGCCTCCTACCGCCATCGTCGCCAGCTGCCGCCTGTTGCTGCCGTTCCCCTGCCACTACAGCCTACAATAGCTATCACCAACCGTTGCCACCCGGCTTCGCCGACCACCACCACCCGCCGCCGCCAACCATCGACCCCCACAATGGTGATGGTGGTTATCCAAATAAAGAAATTATAAAATTACACAATCAATTTTTTCATCTAAAATAGTTATCTAAATAAGGGATTTGTAAATGATAGGATTTCAAAATTCAGGATTTTGAAATCCCATCATTTACAAATCCTTTAAATTTATCAAATCCCTTACTCAAACACAACCTAAACTCTCACGCGACCGTGTTAAAATGGTTTGGTTAGCCAAATAAGTGTGGATTGGGTTCTATAGGCTCTCTGTTTTGTTTGCTCGACCGTTTGAAGGTATTCAGTCGATTGGTTCAAGCTTAAATTAATTAAATATTTAAGAAAATATTTTTCCTAAAAAAATTATATATTGAAATTAGAGATAAATTGCTTTTTACCCTCTTTATTTTGTCTAATTATCATTTTATTCTCTTCCACTTCAAAAAATTATATTTTACATACCTCTACTTTTGAACAAATTGAAAATTTATTATTTTTATTTAAATTAATGAAATATACTTAAAAATGAATAAATTAAATATTCTATTTAATTTTTGGATAGATAGACAAAATTATCCTTTCGTTTTTTTTTTAATTTTTGTTTATTTTTAAAAAAAAAATTTATGATAAAAAAATTAAATTAAAAATAAAAGGTCAATACTAGGGATGGTCATGGGTCTGGGGGCCCGCCCGACCCGCCAAGCCCATCCACTCTTTTTTAGGGTTTGGGTTAGTGTTTTGAGCCCGTGGGCCGGGCTTGAACTTGAAAATGAAGGACCGACGAATTTTAGGGCCGGTCTTGGACTTGGCTATTTTCTTTTAGGGCCGGCCCGGTCATTAAAATATATATATATATTAATTTATATGTGAAAATATTGTGATTTACATGTTAGATTCTTGATTTATTTGATATTATTATATTATATGTTAATTAATTATAAAAAAAAAAAAAAAAAAAAGAAAAAAAAAAAGTTTGGATTGCAGCGTTTAGCTATAAGGCTTTATCAGAACCCTAAATCTGTGTTTAATAAGTGTGTTCTATTTTGAATTGGATTGTATTTTTTTTTTTTTTTGGTTAATTATAAAAAAATTATATTTTTCAATTTTGTTGTATTTTTTTTAATTTTTTTTAAATTAAAAAAAAATTATAGTGGGCTCAGGTTATTTTTATAGGGCCGGACTTGGATATGAAATTAAGGTTCGATCATAGGGCCAGGCCAAACTCGGGCCTAACAATTTTTTTATAATACTTTAGTGTAAGTCCAGCCCAAGACCACCCTAGTCAGTACTCACTATTAAAAGCTGGTGCTCCCGCCTGGTATTTCAGTTTCAGAATTCAGACCCGCCCGAATCGCGCTCTATTTTCCCCATCCAAGACAAGACTCCACACCGTAGATTTATCGGCAATCAACGACTCTAATACACTAGCACTACCTCACGCGGATCGCTAATACAGCCCGTCGATTCAATCAAAATATCAACGGTGACGATCGACCCGCCGGAACTCAAATCCCCAAACCCTTCCATCTATAAATAACATTACCCAACGATCTCTCATCACCATCTCTCTCTCTCTGCAAATCGAAGTTCCATCTCTCCTATAAAAATGTCTGGCCGTGGAAAGGGAGGCAAGGGCTTGGGCAAGGGCGGCGCCAAGCGTCACCGGAAAGTCCTCCGTGACAACATCCAGGGCATCACCAAGCCGGCGATCCGTCGTCTCGCCAGGAGAGGCGGCGTGAAGAGGATTTCAGGACTGATCTACGAGGAGACTCGCGGCGTTCTGAAGATATTCTTGGAGAATGTGATTCGTGATGCGGTGACTTACACTGAGCACGCCAGGAGGAAGACTGTGACCGCCATGGATGTCGTCTATGCTCTGAAGAGGCAGGGAAGGACTCTCTATGGATTTGGTGGTTAGATTTGCTTGTTTTTCTGTTAAGAATTAGGACCGAGTTGAATGTACATCTCTCTGTTTCTTCTATTAGTATCTCTTTTGGATGTTTTCTCTTTTGATTTTGGAATTCAATGGCTTATTGTATTTCTCTTCAATATCAGAATTAATGGATCTCTGTTATGAGAATTTTTTGTATGAATCTGCTGGTGAACATCGTCAATATTGATGCCACGTTTTCAAATTGTTAACTATTTTACTTTATTTTTCTGATTTGTTAATACATATAAAATTATTTAGGAAAAATTCGCGATTAGTCATATTTTAGAGTTTAATATGTAATTAGTTTTTTTTATTATTAGCTTTTGATTTAATTTTTAAGTTGAATTTTATTTCAATTTTAGTTATGTGGGGATTATAGAAAGTAAATTTGGTTTTATAATAAATATTGATTAAATGTAATGAATATTAGTTATAATTTAATAATTATTATATTTTTACATATAATTGTATATTTATGGTTTCATGTATTTATATAATAGGGGCGTTGACCGAACGGTTCTGATTTGCGACCAAAATTATCGAATAAATCTACTAATATTTACATGTATCGAGAGGTTCTTTTGTTATTTTTGTGACGGAAATATCCTTTGCATTTATTAATGTTACATATAATATAAATGTTACGTATAACATTAAAATCAACTCAACATTAAATCTTTCAAAAAAGTTGGTAATTATATTATATTACATATAATATCAATGTTACATATAACATTAAACAAAATCAAACTAAAATCAAAATGTTAGTAATTATGTTACACCCCATCTCGGACACCTGTCACCATGAGGTCGGCGTGATGTCGATCCGACCTCATTTTAACGTCAAGCCCACTAGTAAACGACAAAGTGCATTAAAAAATATACGACCACAAATTCTGACCATATACAATATTCTTAACTGGGGACACACCCGTCTCTGAATTATAATGGCAACAAAAGTATAACAACACTAAAACCCTCAAAGGTTTGCCTCAGACAGTTTATCCCAAAAATACTTCCATACTACACTATCGCCGAATTCTACCTAGTGCCAGTAGGGGATCGACTCCTAGCTGTTGTACCTGCGAGTGTACTGCTTTCTTAGTAAAATATTTTTTTAAATAATAATACATTCTAAATATTACCACAATTAAATATGGATCAAGTATAAGTGTATAAACCCTACATAATTGGTAAAATCTCCACTATAGAAGTAGTGAAAATAAAGCGATATAGATAAATTTCATCCAAATTCATTTAATATAGAATCATACCAATCACCATAATAAATAATAAATCACCCAATATAAGTAAAACACCACATCTCAAACCACATATCTCAAACCACCACAACACAAACTGACTAGTCATAATGATTGTTTTAACCTCACGATCGGGAGTTTGCAACGGTACCGTACCATCTGCCGAAGCAGATCACATCACTCTCTATTTCCAAAACTGATTTTTAATCCAAAATCATATTTCTCATTTTTCTTTATAAAAACATCTGATCCCACCAAAACCATTTTCACCTTCTTTTAAAAAACCATCGTAATCTCATGAAAATTCATTTTTACCAACTCACCCCAAAACCTGCTTGATCCACAAATTTTTTAAAGCATCTTATGTAAATATAACCATTTTCTATCATATATAGATATAAAAAATAGTTTGGTAAGAAGACAGTACACTCACCTGATTATTCGTTTTCAAAGACTTTAACCGCCTATTCTCTACCGGTACTCCAATACCTGCGAACCTAATAGTGACAGAGCCTGAATTAATATTTTTATGTAAAAATAACCTAACCATGAAATGCAGGCCTTAATTTCCGTGATTTTTTATTCCCCATATTTTATTATGAAATATTACTATTCAACTAATGTTACTCCGTTACGGTTTATTATATCACAAATTTATTCATGTGAGCGGTCCCACTATTTCCTATCGCCATTTCTATTTAAACCATTAAATATATATATTAAAGAAGTTCGAAATTCTACCTTTCCCGGATTTCCCGATAGTTGCGAGATTGGATTTTTTATTTCTATTGGGGGGGTTTGTGTAATTTTCTCTTCTTTTTTTCCCTTTTTTTTTTCCTCCTTTCCCGCTTCTTCTTCTCCCGCTTCTGTTCACTGTTCTGCTGCCGCTGAACCTCCGATCACGCCATCTCCGTTTACCGCCTCTGTCGGCCGCCCATCCCCAATCCATCACACACAAACCCACCCCCAAACGCCAAACACACGTATTCACCGTCCCGATCGTCTGATTCGCAACACACACACGACACCCACTACACACGCACAGACTGTCCGACGACGGTACATATCCACACTCGTCGGAGGAGCACACACACACAGTCAAGATTGAAGAACAACCACACACACACGCCACCGGACCTCAAAACAGAACTCACGCACAATCATGCTCACCCCGCGAAGTCGACGGCACCCTCTCTCTCTCTACTCTCCACTCCGGTGGCGACTACCTATAACAACTATAAACGCACAGAAAACACGCCCACACACCCCTGATCACGTACCCACAACTAAACACTCACATACACACTCGAAATTCATACTCCTACTCACCGGCGACGACACCGTGACGATCGCCGATCATCCCCACCGTTTGCGCACACACACATACACCAACAATACGGAAGAATACACACACACAGTAGGTGCGCACACACACGCCTGCCCTACTCTCTCTCTAAACCACACTCGGGCCAATTCCAGCGACGACGATGATGATCAAACACACCACCGCCACCTCTGTCGACGAACTCACTGACCGAACTCACCACATACACCTACACCGCATCACACACACAGACGGTGAACATGTGACAACCCCATGCCATCGGACGATCGACGGCCGACCGACTCCCCCATCGCCGAACGTTCCCTCTCTCTCCTTTCTCTTTCTCCGTTTTCGATTTCTCTTCCTCCTTCTCCCGCATGTGTGCATGTGTGTATATATATATGTGTGAGAGATCGGCCATGTATCCTCTCCGAGCACCATTTGATTACATATTGCGTTTATATATATATGTATATATACATGTGTATGTATAAACGGTAGGAAACAAAAAAACATATTAGTGTAATTACACTCATCTCCCCCTCTATTTTGTTAAGTTTTAAATTAAATCCAAATTAATATCTAATATTTTAAAAATTATAAATTGACCCCTACAATATTTAAATCAAATAATAAATTACGCCATCTACACCGTTATTTATTTATTTTTATTTTATTTTATTTTATTATATTTTATTTTATTTTTTTTATTTTTGAAACTTTTTTAAAATACGACTTTAAAAATCAGGGTCTTACAAATTACATCATGTCACATTTAATATTCGTGTAACATTTATATGGATAATTATTTTTAGTTGATATTACATGCAAAAATATATTTTTATATAAATATTACATGCGACATCTATATTTCAGAGGATGTTATATGTAACATTAATGCGATTTCCAATTTCTCTCACTAACACATGTAATATCTATATTTCAGAGAATGTTATATGTAACATTAATGCAATTTTCAATTTCTCTCACTAACGCAAACTCATATTATCACATACCCACATTTCTTTCACTATATTTCAAGAGGATGTTACATGTAACATTGCAGGGTACAATGTGTAGATAGTCAGAAATGAACTCCAAACACATATGTAACATCTATCGTTATGAGGATATTACATATAACATTAATGAGATTTCTAATTTCTTTCATTACCATAAACCCATATTATCACATATCCACATTTCTCTCACTATATTTCAATAGAATGTTACATGTAACATTGTGGGGTGCAATATGTAGATAGACAAAAAAGAACTCCAAAGGCTCAAGGGAATATTACATGTAACATTGCGGAGTGCAATGTGTAAATAGTAAAAAAGAAACTCCAAAGGTTTTAATACTCACTTCACCATTTCTCTTTCTCTCTAAAAATAAAGAAAATCATACCAGATTAAAACAGATCATAAATAAGGTGACGACATCCATTGAAATGCTTGGATTTGAGTTGCGAATGTGATGGAGAAGCTGAATTTGGACGGCGACAGTGGGAAAGGCGTCAACGACAATGGGAAAGGCATCGGATTTGGACGGCGACGACGAGAGTGCGTCGGATCTCGACAGTGACAGCGGCGAATTGGAGTTGCGAAGGCGATGCTCGGCGATTTAAGAATGTAATCTCGTTTGCATATAATGGAGGGGTAAATAGGTCACCGAAAAATATACGAATGATGAATTTGGGACTGATCGGTGCACAGTAAAATTGGCGAGGGACTGATCTGTGCGGTAATAGATGAGCAGGGTTTATTGGTAGATTAAGGCTAATTGTGGGTTTAGCCGGTAATTTTTTCTATATAATATTAGTTATATGTTACAATTATATATATATATATATATATATATATATATATATATATATATATATATATATATATATATATATATATTTATGTAATATTTGTAATATTTAACAAATATTAAATATAGAAATTAGTTTAATACTAATTATATGTATTTGTATACGTTTAGTTAAATGTTATTAATTACATGTATTTTGTATTATTTTTATTACATCTAATAAAATGTTACACATAAAATTGTTACATGTTATAAAATATAGTAATATTTGTAACATGTAATAAAATTTTACACATAAAATTGTTATATGGAACAACTCGTGTGCATAACTTCCACTTTTTAAAAATAAACAGGATTAAAACAAAAGTTATTTTCGTCTCTGGGACTTTTATAAATTAAGAGTGAAATAAGCGATCTCTCACCGAATATCCCAATTATTTGTTATGAATGTATTGTCATATTGAAGTGAATAATTTTTCGTTATTTTTAGAATTTGGATTGAGGTAAGTCTAATTTAAGCTACAAGAAGAAATTAGTATATCAACAGAGAAATTTTACAAGAAAGTGTATATACAAGTGAGATTATTAATTTTATTTCACTTGATAACGGTGATAAGTGATTTCATTGCCATAAAGGCCCGTAACGGTTGTAACGACCGTTATACTGTTGTAACAGCTATTACAGCAGTGTAAGGGTCGTGAAATTTTATGTGCCTATAAAATATACAATTTTTTTATTTTTTCAACTTATTTCCTTTTTTTTCCTTCAATTGTCATCCATTTTCTTCCCTTTTCTCTCAATTATACACTTAGATCTGGTCAAATTTTTTTCAAAAACTAAAATTTAAAAATAGATCTAGATTTGTTACCTGTCAAACACTTGTTATGCTTACTCTTTAATAATAATATTAATTTATAAATGATTATATTATGAACAAATTTCTAAAATCATTGTACTTGCATTACTCATTATTTATTTTAAAGTAAAAAGCCAGAATTTTCTAAGTGTTTGAGTGTCGTAAATTAAAAACCTAATTTCATGACTGCGGTATGCATTACCATCACATTACACCCGTATTACTCCTATTTCCGCGTCATCGTGTCCGTTATTGTGATTTAAAGTCACGATGCATCTCTCTATTTATAAAAAGTGGGTATTTTGAAAATTCAAATGTGTTTTTACTATTCATGCATACATCGTATATTGTTTATGTGCTTATGTGGTTTATTGTTTAAATGAAATCCACTATTCACACACATTTCGTTGTTCGCAATGTTTTTAAAACCGGACCGGACATTGAACCGGAAAGGTTACCGAGTCACAGGTCACTGGTTCAACCGATAGACGAACCGCAGTAGAATCGATGACGTCATAATTACATCATAATTATTTTTTATATATATTTATTTAAATTAAAAAATACAAAATACATATATACACACACAACAACACGGAACGATGAAGAATACTCAATTGAAAGTGATCAAAAACAAAACTTAAATGAACTATCAATAACTTAACAATAATCAACAACTCAAGATTGAAGAACAAAACACAAAACTAACAACCAAAATATAACTTTCAGATTCAGACGAAAAAAAAAAAACCTTACAGCAATCGTCCGCCACGCGTCGGCAATCATCCGTCTGAAATCAACAACAATCAAAAACTCAAGATTGAAGAACAAAACACCAAACTAACAACCAACAACAATCAAAAACTCAGATTCAGACTAAAAAAAAAAAAAACTTACCGCAATCGTCGATCGTCAGTCGTCTCTCTTTTGCAATCGTCGGTCGTCTATCTTTTACAATCGTCCGTCGTCTGCAATCATCCGTCGTCCGGTGTTTGCAATCTTCCATCGTCCGTTGTCTGCAATCGTCCGCCATCTGCAATCGTCCTTCGTCCGCCGTCTGCCGTCGTCGTCAAAAGTTGTCAGATCTCGTTGGGTAATTGGGTTGGGATCTCAGAACAATCATATTTTTTGAAATCTAGGCGACGACTTTTGGGAATGGTCGAAATCGGACAAGAATAAGATGAAATCGGAGATGGAACTAAGATCAAAAGACCAAAATTGAGAAAGGGGAAGGCAGCGCCGATGATCGGGAGGCTGTAGGTTTTTTTTTGGGGTGAGTATCTGTAGGGGGGAAAAATGTCCAAAATCGGACCGGGTCACCAGTTTGCGGTTGAACCGGTTTGACCCGGCCGGTTTAGCGGTTCAAAGAATAAAACGGGTTTGGGGGTATTTTTAGACCGGAGAGGAGACCGGTTGGAGGTTCAACCGGTCTGACTAGTCGGTCCAATCCGGTTTTTAAAACATTGGTTGTTCATAGTTAGTATAATTGCATACTATTTATGTGTACAGTATTGTTTATGCTTATGATACTATTCATGTGTTGAAGATTAAGACAACTCTATCACTTATTAATGATGTTGGTTAATTAGTTTGACATGTCATGCTTATATTTTTGTCTCTAACTCCCAATAGTCTCTCTTTAGAGGCTAAAACATGATTGTTCATAGCTACAGTTTGAGGTTAATTAAGGTTACACAACCTAAGTTTGTCAATTGTCATGTTTTCGACAACATGTCTACATGATTATCTTGAGTATGGATCTTCTCAAATGCAACAAAGCTTTCCTCCAACAAAGATTAAATGAAGTGGAATTTGTTGTCGATATGCTTTGTCCTTGAATGAAAAGTAGATTTCTTCACCAAGTGTATGACACTATGATTGTTGCCATATAACTTAGGATCCTCTTAAACTTGTCCCAACTCTTCCATGAAGTGATTGAGTCACATAATCTCCTTGCACATTTCTATTGCTATAACATATTTCGCTTCAGTTGTTGAAATGACAACCACATTTCGCAACCGAAATATCTAACTTATCACAACACTATCAAGGATAAAGACGTATCCTATGATGCTCCTCATGGTATTAATGTTGCTCGTATGATCCAAGTCAACATATTTTGGAAAGCTAATATCGTCACCCCCTAATACAACCTTAAATCTAAAGATCACAAGCACAATTATAACTCCGGTATTATATTTTGACATTGACAAAAAATATCACATGGAATATAAAAAATAATCACATTTAGGCCCTTATTACAACTTAACATGTCTTCTTATGGTTGTTCTAGTATCTTACACTAATTATTTTGAAATTCAACATTCTCAAAGAGAAAATACTCCACAAAAATTAGTCTAACTAAATCGCTAAGTCTTAACGTAACAATTCTATATGACTTACCAAAATGTGTTTGATTACATTCCTTTTAATCATCAATAAAATTTAAAATATTTTCAACATAATAACGAAGGTATCTCAATAGTATGATATTGTTAGTGTCTAAAAACGATAAATACCTCAAGTTGATTCGATCAAAGTCCACGTGAATTTTTCTTACTAAGGTGGAGATGAGATGTCCTGACTTCGAAGATCGGAGAACGAGATTCTTTTAACACTCTAAGGTCACAGTCATTTTCGTACAATTCGAGTTGAGGTTCAGAGCTGGTACCTGCACAAAAATCCACTGGGGTTGTGCCCGATGAAGTCCCTCCAGCGTGAGGTAAGAGCTCAGGCGAAAAAGGCTTTAATATGCTTTAATTGAACAAATGAGTATTGTTTGGGGCATTAAATGCCTAGATATTTATAAGAGAATAACTCAATTAGCGCCGCATGATTAGGGACTTGAGATTGGTTAATTACCATAACTTGGCGCGTGGCCAATGAGCTGGTGCATGAGGAGATTAAGGTGGCGTTTGGTTAGTGTTCCCAATTTTCTGAACCTAACTAGAATGAGTTGGGTTGAGAATTTTGGGAACAGAATTACGTTTGGTAACGACAATTTTTGTTTTGTGCTGAGAACAGAATGTGTTTGGTAACAATTTTATCCTAAAACTAATTTTTTTTTTTTTTTTTTGTTTGGTGGCGGCCGGACGGCAAGGGCGGTGGCCGGACGACCGGCGGCTGAGGTAGCCGGCGAAGGTCGCCGGAGATGACGGCAGCAGCGGAAGGTCGCCGGTTGCCGGACGGTACCGGAAGGCGGCGCCGGCACCGGCGATGGTCGTCGGACGGCGGCGGGTGGTGGTGGTCAGCCGGCAGATGAAGACGGAAGTTGAAAATTTTGGATTGAGTTTTTGGGGCACAAAAAGAAACAATTTTTTTTTTGTTTCTGATTTCTTTAGGATTTTAAGAATCAATTCCTATTTTTTTGGTTGGGTTGGGTTGAGTTTTGTGTTTGCCAAACGCGTTCCCAAAAATCAAACCAAAAATTTTTGGATTGGGTTGAGTTGAGTTTGATTGGGAACACTAACCAAACGGGGCCTAAGCTTCTGAGTTTGTCCTTTTGGCCCATTAGTAGGGCGTGAATACGCCGTTACTTACACTTGCAAGCATACGAGGTCAAAGTTTTAGAATAGTGAATCGGTTAAGATCGAGTATCGTGTCCACAGGGAAAATATGAATAATTGAGTACCGCAATTTACGTAATCTCATATTATCCTGACAATTCAATTTAATATTTAAATTAAACTAATTAAAACTACTCCTAAGGATTAATTCTAATTACACTAATTAACTAGGGATCGATTTCATTCACTTAGTACCTATTTGGCTTAGTTTAGTTATCAATAACGGTTATTATCACATCCAACAATCTCGATATCTATAACTCACTCGCTCTCTCTTCTGAGTGAAAAACGAGTGAATACATGACTTCACGTTGATGCTGAAGTCCCCCTCGAACACCTTTTCGAACACATAGTCACGTGAGTCTTGACCCAACCTCTTGAATTACACACTCTCCAACTCCCTCCCGGGTTATTGGATCATCGCATTGTGTTTAACCCTAGTCCGAATTCGGGGTTACCTCTTCCGAGTGTCAAGCCCTGTATTCTCGGTTTATCGTAACAAGCATAATAAACGTGAAATAACGGTAAACACAATTGGAATTGGATAACAAACCATTAAAATTAACTTATATTCAACCAACAAGGTATTTACATGAATTACATCTAACCCTAACTAATATCTAACTAAACTAATATGATCTTGGCCATTGAAACATTAAACCAAGGGAAAATCATCATTTACAATAAATCATTAAGTACAAAGATAGAAACAAGGAAAGAAAGATCAAATCTTAAAGTGGAGTGGTCTACTTTCGCCAAAGAACGATTCTCCCGAGCTTCCTCCTCTCCATTTATGAACTTCCTCTTTTAGCTCTTCAAGAATTGGCCAAAATCACTTCCTAAAACTAATCTAATCTACTCCTAAATTCTCTAAGGTGTAAGGGGTCTCCAAGCATCCTTTTTCAAATTGGGTGAGAAAAGGTTTTAAGTAAAGGTTTTGAAAATATTTCAGAAAATATCTAAAAAAAGATATTTTTGTGCACAGTGTCATCACCTAGGCGGAGGTTAAGTCGGTTTGCTTTTCGCCTAGGTGGTGGTTTACCCACCTAGGCTGTGGCTGCTGGCACGAAACATTCTGACTGGTTTTCACCTAGGCGGTGGTTTCTTAGCCTAGGCGGTGAAGCAGCTCTCAACTTTCTGACGGTTCTCCGCCTAGGCGGTGGTTCTTGTTTATTTTTCAGCATATCCTCTACATTCTCACCGCCTCGGCGGTGGCTTCCTTGCCACGGCGGTGGCTTCTGTGATCTTGAAACCTTATTTCTTCAACGTTTCTTCACCATTTTTCCACCGTTTTCGCTCGTTTGTCACTTATTTGCATCCCTACACCTGAATTAACTAAAAACAAACTAAAACGCAATTAATTATAAATAAAACACTCGAAAACTACCAAATTCGGTTTAGAAGTAGATAGATATTTTACACCTATCACCCATCAAGAACCCATGGGCTGACCCAACAAGATCGAGGATAATGGGCCTAGCCTACAGTGACGCCGTCGTCGAGGTAAGCCGTTCTTTCCCTGGTATTGATATTGGGACAAAAATCTTCATTATGAACTTAAAAAGACGTTGGTAGAAGCCTATCCAGTGAGGAATCTGAGTAGGGGGTACTCTCGAAGAATAGTTGTCGAGGCCTAAAACTCGGAACTGGCTTCCAAAAGCCTCCAAGGCTGTTGTACCGAGCAGGGGCAACCCGAAGAACCTTATTCGGACAATAGACGAAAGGTCTTCTATTTGATAATGACCGAGCAGGCAGTACTCGGAGCACGGAGCTCGGGAAGAACCCTAAGGGTCTTCCTCTTTGATGATGACAGAATAGAGACAACTTAGGGAGCGCAACTCAGAAGGGCTCCAAGGGTCTTCTTCCCCTTTGGTCTCAGACCGGCTCCAAGGGTTTTCCCCTTTGATGATGACTGAAAAGAGGCAGCTCAGAGCTCGAAGAGCTGAGGTCGGCTAACTGTTCTTGCTTTAGTTAGATGTCTTTCTAGGGTGACCAAGTAATCCATGTGTGACGTTCTGAGTGGGTGGAGTAAGTCCACTAAAATAACCCATGTCATATATAATAAAATACAATATCAAAACCACCCTGCATTAATATATCCTTGAAATTTTAATTTTGCAGAACAGCGACAACAATAACGATTAGGTCTTTGTCCCACTTAATTAGGGTTGGCTATACGAATCCGTTTACGCCATAATGAAGGGTTATCACCTCAGTAAAGTTTAATGCTATCAAATCAATTCTAATAGTTTTGTTTCAAGTATTCTTAGGCCTATCTCTTCCTCTTGTACTCCCTAGACTTGAACTAAATTACATTTTTTCATTATTATTTCTATAGGTCTTCTATGCACATATTCAAATTATATGAGTGATATCCTCTTCCATTTTGTCATTACTCATAATCATTGAACCTGTAAAATTAAAATGTATAAATTGGATTAACTACATTGCTTATATCCAAATAAAAATTTGTTGAGCCTGAGGAGAAAATCCTCCTCCCTCCATTAGGTGAAATCCATCGCACAACTTGATCTTCGGCTACCATCCTCACAATTTCTTGCCCTTTAGAATGTCCAATTTCCTTCTTTTGGGGATTTTTTGGTGTGTTGGCCACCATTTTTATCTCTACTTTTGGATTTATAAGCTGTTCCAACAAATCGATTTCATCATGCAGTGGCTGCGTAAAAAATATAGAGATGACACAAAAATTATATTTTTCAGTACATTTTTATTAATTTTTTTAAAATAAAAAAATGCAATTATTTCGGTATAATTTATTAAATAATTAATTGAGTGATTTTACAATAAACGTTTTAAATTGATTGATTGTGGTAATTGCGCTCAAATTTCGAAATATATATTTACGAAAATTATTGGGACTGTAAATATAGAATATAATTGATGGTCAGAGGGACATATATGTCTATATATTCTAAAAAGGGCTACTCGATTCATAAAAAAAATCGGGGAATTTATTTGGTAGTTTTAGGTCCAAAAAAAGACCCTCCAGTAGAGGTCCCTTTAAAAAAACAACCTTACCACTACAATATTTGTCCTACCATTATATCCTTCTTTTTTCATGAGAATTAGCCCTTGTGTTCCCCAATAACCGGTTCTCATGCCTTCTATAAGAGCCTGAGAATTGTGACTAGGCTTTCAAATAAAGTCTTTTTCTTTTTCAACGCCTTTCCGCACTTTTATTTTCCTGACATTTACTTATTTTTTTTCTTTTCTCATTTTATGTCTATTTTTTTCCTCTCTCCCCCAAAAATAGTTGAACAACTAAGACGATAAACCCTACCATGAAGCCTTAGAACCGTTCTGCAAACACTTGAGGATCGTTCTCACGCTTTTGCAAAAGGCTTGAGAATCCGGTTTTCTTTATTTCTCTTAAGTTACCTTTTCAACAAATTTGTTGACCAAATTATAATTGCTCGACTTTTAATCTAAACAAAATAGTATTAGAGTAATATAATATTTTTAATTTTCAATTTAATTTCTTTTTCCATCAAATAAGTGATTTTTTTTACATGAATTTTATAATCATAGTTTGAATATTTTAATATATATATATATATATATTTAATAATTTAAAAGATCATATATAATAGAAAGATAAATTGTCGAAATAAACACTAAAATTATTAATTCACTGCAGCTTCGGCGTACTTTTGGGGTGTCGTTTGGTTTTCAAAATAACAAAGAGTGTCGGTGATACTTTCAAGATGAGAGGGGGTTTTCTTGTAAGTTTCCCAAAGGAGAGGGGATGTTGCTGAAATTTAACCATTTCTGACCCGCCCAAATCGCCCTCTTTTCTCTATCCGCGACAAGACACATTCCTCCCCCACAAACACCCCACACCGTAGATTCATTGGAAATCAACGACTCTAATCGATTCGTACTACCTCACGCAGATCGCTAATATATCCCGTCGATTCAATCAACAACTCAACGGTGACGATCAATCCCCCGCCAGAATTCAAATCCCCAAACCCTTCCATCTATAAATATCATCATCTCACAATTTCTCTTCACCATCATCATCTCTTTCTCTGCAAATCAAAGTTCAATCTCGCCTCTGAAAATGTCTGGCCGTGGAAAGGGAGGCAAGGGTCTGGGCAAGGGCGGCGCCAAGCGGCACCGTAAAGTCCTCCGTGACAACATCCAGGGCATCACCAAGCCGGCGATCCGTCGTCTCGCCAGGAGAGGCGGCGTGAAGAGGATTTCAGGACTGATCTACGAGGAGACTCGAGGTGTTCTGAAGATATTCTTGGAGAACGTGATCCGTGATGCGGTGACATACACTGAACACGCCAGGAGGAAGACTGTGACCGCCATGGATGTCGTCTATGCTCTGAAGAGGCAGGGAAGGACTCTTTATGGATTTGGCGGTTAGATTTGTTTGTTTTTCTGTTAAAATCATTAGCGTTGAGTTGAATGTACATCTATTTCTTCTCTCGACTTCTATCTGTTTAGGATGTTCTCGTCAATATCTGACTGAAGTAATAGATCTCGTCTTTCTGTAATGGATCAAGCAAGACACATGCAAGGAAATGTCCTGCATAAAATTTAAAATCATATTAGTA
This sequence comes from Eucommia ulmoides, assembly GCA_016647705.1. Lineage (NCBI taxonomy): Eukaryota > Viridiplantae > Streptophyta > Magnoliopsida > Garryales > Eucommiaceae > Eucommia > Eucommia ulmoides. The sequence goes on from CM028338.1 coordinate 3,660,591, forward strand.
AATCTGAAATTATCCGAACACTTTAATCAAATTCATCTGGTTCATATGTGGTATTCAAGTCGGTATATATCCCAGGAGGAATAATAGTTCGTTGTATTATGGGTTTTGTGGATGGAACTTTTCTTATCAACCAGATTTGACTCCATGGGTGTCATCTAGAAATTAAATTTTGAATTTTATTCTGAATATATTAGGTTAATGTAGAAGAGCGTGTTCTTAAAATTGTACTATTTTGCCTCTAACAATGTATTGCATTTGTATGCGCTACAAAGATTAAATAGCACATGGAGAGTGTTTTATGATAGGTGATTGCTTCAATAATGTATTGCATATCCCATGCTATTCTATATTTTATTCATGGTTTTAAATTGCAGTAATGACAACTGTAACGGTAACGAATGCGGTGTTGCCGAAGCGGGGGTAAAACGGGTGTAATGTAATGATAATAGATATTGCAAAGTTTTATTTTCAATTCATAACATTTATATATTTAATATATTCAAGCTCTTTACTTTAAAATAGATTATAATCAATGTAAATATGATAATTTTGGAAATTTATTTGAAATTATTGTTTATTGTATAATAATTTATAAATTAATATTATTTTTAAAGAGTAATAATAATTGTTTTATTTTGTCTTTGAAATATTATGAACAAGGTAATCTATAAATATGTATGAGAAGAAAAAAAAAAAACTCAAAAATAATTTAAATTTAAATCAAGTTATATATTAATAAATCATTGATAACAAATTCTCAAATTACATATATGTGAAATATTGATGTTACCATTAAAAAAGAGTGTTAGGGAAGATCTTGTACTTGATCTTAATCTTCATTTTGTTGTTGGGGAATAATTTTGTTGGAAGAGACAATACGAGTATTGTTGATCATATTGATGAAAATAATATGGGACGACATATGGCTCGTACTACATCGACGGATTGATCGGGTAATCTTAGAAAACCATGTTCATGAGATAGTACCTAATTTACGTAGTTATTTCTTTGACTACTAGAAACACTACTTTGAGATAATTCATTAAGAGATTAAAACTTCTCAGAGATTGTTATAAATCAGATGTATGATCAATCTGATTTCTTTTTTCGGTTGATTTAGGTTTACTAAGGTCCCGGTGTTCACAACATCGGGATGCTTGGCCTTGGTAAATAAGTTAAAATTTGCATGTTGTCAATTTTATTTTATTTTTAAAAATGTATTTATTGTGTAAAGAACTCTTAGGATCAACATAAGTTGCATCTCTTCTACTCATGTGGCTTCTTTTTCATCATCATCATCATCATTATTACCTTGACTGTCACCTGAAGACCTCAAGCTAGGAATATTTGCACTTTCTAGAGGGGGTTGTAATTATTTGTCTTCATTTTCATCTTCATCAGAATCATTAATCCAAGATCGAACTCTTGAGTCTCCATCCAACAAAGGGGCCTCTATTTCTTTCAATCAGGGGCTCAATGGATCATCTTCCTCAAATATAAAATCCAAATTAATATGATTAAAGGTTGAATCAATTTCTTCTTGATTTTTCCTCATGGTATTGCGAATTTTCAACTTTATATTATAGTGGATGAAAACTAACTTTTGATGCTTAATATACTTCAACTTATTTCTAGTTTTTGTATGAATTAAGCTCAAGTGGACCAATTTTGTTCGCAATTTGATGAAGACGTAGTCTAACTTAATACTCTCATGGCTATGCGTAGAAGTTCATGTCACACTCCAAACCTTGGGGTCGTGAATCAGGCCTCGGGACGGCCAACTTAAGTAATCGACCGATAACCCTATTGTGATTTTTTTATTTCTTGATGTTTAATTTTATTTAATTACCTAATCTTACTAGGTGTGTTACTTTCAAACATTAATTTGTTTTACAGTTACCAAGTATGCTTAGCGGATGTTATTGATTAATTAAACACTTAATAATATCTTGGTGAAATTTTGTAATAAAAACTAATTAAATTATTGGATTGGGCTTCTATATCATATATAGAGCCCTTAGCAGTATTAATAGACACATAATTAATAAAAGTTACAACAAACCAACAATCCAAATGTTTGGACCTTACTTGACCTATTTTTACATGCCATGCTTAAAATAAAGAGGTCCATAGCAACAGAAAGTACCAAAATGATTCAAATACACCAAAGTTAGAAACTTGACACAGCGTACTTTCATATCCGAGTTAACTCTTGCTCACTTTCCTGTGCACTACTTGAGGATGGGGGAAAAAAGGGGTGAGCTCAACGTGCTCTGTCGGAAAATCCATCTAGTTTCTTACATTTTTCTAATGTTTATAGAAAATACATGATTTTATAAACCATAATACTCTAGCTGGAATTTTATAAATAAAACAATATATAATGCACCCGCACATCGTAATAAAACATGTATTTATAAAATTCAAGTAGAAAAATTTAAAAGACATACACAACAAGTGTATCACTAGGATACCTAGTGAGTGGTGATCGAACTGTACTATTGGGAATCTATACCATTCCGTGAGATACATAATTTGGAGTATCCCTTGCGCGGGTTTAGGGATTTGCACCCAAGGTTAGCTCCACGATGACTCAATCTCTTCGGTCCTCACATGATATCATTGCAATACCATTAACCAGCTATATTCAACACAAGCATATATTTCTTTTATAATACCATATTTGCCTAAACTTTAACTTTTTATCGCAAATCCAATTTCATTTGAAAACACATTTTTCAAATAAGCACCCAAGAATACATACATATAATGCATGCTAAAAAACATAAGAGAATGAATAGAATTCTCTACCTCAAGATGCGGGTGGTCACTTAGCAATCTCGAATCAACCTACTTCAACTCACCCAGCTTCTGGAAGCAAAATTAAACATCTTCTCATTAACACCATCATTTTATGTGCGTTCCCTTAATATCCTATTATTTCTTAGGGGGACATTATGCGTTGTGAGAGCAATTTACTATGAGTAGTCAGGTTTCCCATTTATTTTACCACTGTTAAAAATCGTTTTCTACTCTTTTTCTATTTTTCTATGAACATAGACATCTCAAGCTTTAAAACGCAGTTTGAATTACCAGATTTCGATTTTTTTACATTTAGCTATAATTTTTCAAAGTTCAATAAACAAAGCTGTCAAGATCTTACAGGATTATTTTCAGCTACGTTTTGGGGTCTATAAAGGTACTATATCCGGCTCAAAATGCATCATATAATAGCTCAAAATGATCCTCATTAAATCTAGTTTCATTTTCAACAAGTTTCATATTTTTCTGATTTTTCTACGAATTATTATGAATTTTCGAAGACAAGTTCTTCAGATGAACCGAGTTCAGAATTTGAACTTCCAAATTTCAGTTCTTCAATTCGTTTTAATACCCAATGCTCCTAAATTATGTTTTTTTACTTTCCTAAGGCCTAGAGTTCATCCCATGCCAATATACAACCTTTCTAATTCATCTAAGGTTCATTTACATCATGATTTTCTCAAATTTTCTCTCCCAAAATCGAAAATAACAAAGTTAAAATTCTAAACCATATTTAAAAAAAGAAAATCAGATTTCATGCAGGGTAATTTTACCCAAATATCATGTTTAATTCAACCTAACAAGGTCATACTTGACCGAATCCAAGTTTTACTAGGTTCAATCCAAATATACTTTACATCTTAACCTTTAGAATCATAAAATTTCACACTAGAACTCATAATAAAAATTTCTAGGGTTAGGACCTTGCCAAATTTGAGCTTAATCCTCCACTAAGACTTGTATTCATCTATGGATCTTCTCAAATTTCTTGCTCCAAATTGAACGCGCCCCGATTTTCCAGAGAAAACCAAAAACAAATATATATATAGATATATGTTTATGTATGCTTGGCGCTGGTAAAACGAGAAGGGTTTTTAAAAACGTCGATTTTCTCATTAAAATGCACTTAAGCCTGTTTTAGAAAAAGGAGTCGCCACCTAGCATTGGGTTTAAATGATGTGCTAGGTCACCATATTTTTCTTTTTTGAAAATAATTTAAAAATGGCTTAAGTAAAATTTGACTCCAAAAATAATATGGTCTAACCAGAGATTCGTTTAAAGAGTTCGGGGGTCAGTTACGCTCGGGGAAGGTGTCAAGCACCCCAAGACGCCCGTCCAAAGACGGTACCTTATCCGATTAAGTCCAATTAAAATTTAAATCCGAATGTTTTTATTTTATTTTTAAATCCTCCTTATATACACATACACACACATTTGAGGGAAGTGATCCCCCTTCTAAACCTAGACCGTTCTGATTGAAGGTTGGGAATTTTCCACCTCGTATTGTTAGCACATTATATTTAATACAAATTAAATAAAACACCCGCACACACGCATCGAGGAGAGTAATTCCCTTCTAAATTTTAGCCATTCAAATTGAAGGTTGGAAATTTTCCACCTCGTATTGTTAGCACATTATATTTAATACAAATTAAATAAAACACCCGCACACACGCATCGAGGAGAGTAATTCCCTTCTAAATCTTAGCCATTCAAATTGAAGGTTGGGAATTTTCCACCTCGTATTGTTAGCACATTATATTTAATACAAATTAAATAAAACACCCGTACACACGCATCGAGGAGAGTAATTCCCTTCTAAATTTAGCCATTCAAATTGAAGGTTGGAAATTTTCCACCTCGTATTGTTAGCACATTATATTTAATACAAATTAAATAAAACACCCGTACACACGCAACGAGGAGAGTAATTCCCTTCTAAATTTAGCCATTCAAATTGAAGGTTGGGAATTTTCCACCTCGTATTGTTAGCACATTATATTTAATACAAATTAAATAAAACACCCGTACACACGCATCGAGGAGAGTAATTTCCTTCTAAATTTAGCCATTCAAATTGAAGGTTGGGAATTTTCCACCTCGTATTGTTAGCACATTATATTTAATACAAATTAAATAAAACACCCGTACACACGCATCGAGGAGAGTAATTCCTTTCTAAATCTTAGCCATTCAAATTGAAGGTTGGGAATTTTCCACCTCGTATTATTTACTTAAAAAAAATAAAATAAAAATAAAAAATAAAAATTTAAAAAAAAATAAAATAAAATAAATAAATAAAAAATAAATAAATAAAAAGAAAATAAAAAGTAATAAATAAATAAATAAATAAATAAATAAATAATAAAGGAAGAAGAAAAAAAAATCTAATTTACAAAAAAAAAATTAGTATAATAACAACTTAAAAAAATAAGAGTAAGATTTACAACAGATGAAAATTTACCACCTTCTTGGAGATTTTTCTTCTTCAAAATTACAATAAAATGAAAATAATATTATTTTCTTCAAAAATTTTCTCCAGATTTCTCCTCTCCCTTACAAAAATTTCTCTCAAAAAATTTCTTCCTCCCAAAAATCTCCTCCTCCCTCTTGTGATCCTTCCTATATTTATAGGAAGGAAATCTGAAATATTCCTTCAACAATCACGCGCAAAAAGAGGGAAAAAGGGGAAAAAAGGGGGTGGGTGCACCGAAAATTGGTGCACCCACCCCCTTTTGGGTGCACCAAAAATGGTGCACCCAAAAAGGGGGGGGCTGGCCCCCCCTTGCTGGCCGCACATGCGGCCAGCAGTGCTGGTCGCTACAGCGACCAGTGCAACTGGTCGCTGTAGCGACCAGCCTGGTCGCACGTGCGACCAGCCCTTGGTCGCACGTGCGACCTTAATGCACCCCCCCACCCCCGTTCGGTCCAGACCTCTCTCGTTCTCGTCTGTTTCTGTTCCATTTTGTTCCGAATTAACGCGTTTTTATTCCACTTCGAAAAATCTACAAAACAAAAAAAAAAAAAATTAATTAATTACTAATATTTAATTTACTTAAGAGATTAATAAAACTTAATTTAGCAGTATTAAACCGCACAAATATGGTACAATCAAAATAAAATAAATAGAAAAATAAAATAAAAAATAACTATAAAATAAAGTATATTTTTTTTTTGCGGATCGGTCAAAATGCCGTGTCTACACAAATCTCCCAAGACCTTCCTTCTCCTCTTTCTCTCTCTCGATTGCTCATTTTCTCTTTCTTCTTCTCTTCTTCACTTATGTTGATGGCGGTTGAAAGAGAAGACAAAAAAAAGGGTTTTTGTCTTCGTCCTTCACCTCTCTCACGTGAATTCTAGAGGTTTCTTTCTTCTTTTTCTTTTTATTGTTTTCTTTTTTGACTTGATATGGGTAGGGTCTTGGGTCATGGGTTATGAGTTATGATATAGGTATGGATACTAACACTTAGGGAAGTGGGTATGGATCTTGACTTGGGTACTGGGTTATCTCAAAACAAAATTTGGGTTTTTCTAATACAACTTGGGCTCTAACCATTTACATTGGGTTTTATAATTTACCTATTTTCGTACATTTTATTTGTAGTATTTTTAAAATAGTCTTAAGTGGTCCAAATGTACACTTTGAGCCAAGAATCATGTGCCCAAACTTTGATAGACCATTAGATAATTTAATTTTAAGTTAATTTCATTAACTTGACACCTAAATTTTGTGATTTTCACTATAGAATTTTTAATTGCACCAAAATTTTTATTTAATTACTCTCACAATTTTATAATTTTAATTTCTAAAATTTGAGAATATTACAATTCTACCCCCTTAAAGAATTTTGTCCTCAAAATTCAAGACATACCATAATTGTCAAACAAATACGGGTACTTCTCGCACATATATGATTCTAACTCCCAAGTTGCACTTCTTGCCCTTGATAACGCCAAAGCACCTTTACGAGAGATATCTCACGTTTCCGCAAGGACTTCATCTTCCAACCCAAAATATACTGAGTCATTTCCTCATATGAAACATCCCTTTCGATCAGAACATCCTGCCACTATATCATGTGAGAAAGGTCTGACTCGTACTTTCGTAGCAGAGATACATGGAATAGGTCATGCACATGTGACAACTCTTGAGACAATGCTAGACGGTAGGCGACTTTTCCAATTCTTCCCATAATTCAAAGGGTCTGATATACCTCGGAGCCAATTTCCCTTTCACACAAAATTGAGAAATTTCTTTACGAGGCTTTACCCGTAGAAATACGAGATCGCCTACTTGGAACTCCAAAGGTGTTCTTCTCTTATCAGCGTAGCTCTTTTGCCGATCTTGAGCTATCTTGAGTTGCTTTCAGATGAGCATGATCTTTTCTGTGGTCTTCTCAATCAGATCTGGATCGATGGTAATCCGCTCCTCTGCCTCTGCCCAAAAAATAAGAGACCAGCATAGTCGTCCATAGAGTACCTTGTATGGTGCCATGCCAATGCTAGTTTAATAGCTATTATTGTAAGCGAATTCTACCAATGACAAATGCTTGCTCCAGCTACCCTTGAAGTCCAAGATACACGTTCGCAACATATCCTCCAAGATCTGAATTACTCTCTCAAATTGTCCGTCCGTCTGGGGATGAAATGCAATGTTGAATTGGAGTTGTGTGCCAAGGGCTTTCTAGAAGCTCTTCCAAAACTTGGTTGTGAATCGAGGGTCTTCATAAGAAATGAGAGATAGCAGAACCCCATGTAATTTTACAATCCGATTTATGTAAAGCTTGCTTAACCTTGAAGGAATAACTTGACTTGATCGGTATGAAGTGAGCTACTTTTGTCAACCGATCCACTATTACCCATACAACATCAAATCCTTTAAGAATTCTTGGCAATCCGATCACAAAATCCATAGTGACATGATCCCACTTCCACTCAAGGATGAGTAGTAGCTGTAGGGATCCTTTTGGTCGTTGATATTCAACTTTAACTTGCGGATAGGTCAAATATCGAGCGACATACAAAGCTACATCATTCTTCATGCCGCTCCACCAATACTGTCTCTTTATATCCTGATACATCTTGTCACTGCCGGGATGTACGGTAAAACGAGTCTTGTGTGCTTTATCCAGTATAGCTTACTTTAGATGTTGATTATCTAAAACAACTCTTCTCTTTCTGAAATGGAAAGATCCATCTAGATAAATCTCCCATCCTTCAAAATTCATCATTCTGGATTATTCTCCACATTTTAAAAAGTGTATTGTTTGATACTGATTCTCCTTAATGATCTGCAAGAGTGATAAGGTAGTAATGGCATTGCAGATGAAGGCTTGGTTATAATTCTCGGTATATTGAAGATTGTAATCTCCAATTACTATCGATCTCTTCCAATCTACCAAATCCAAACTCGCCATGATGCCATGATTCTTGAGACTTAAAGCATCTGCTACCACATTGGCCTTCCCAAGATGATATTGCAAGGTGAAATCGTAATCCTCCATATATTTCATCCATCTTCTTTGCCTTAATTTCAACTCTCTGTGTGAACAAATATTTGAGACTTTTATGATCTGAGAAAATCTAGAATGTTGTGCTGTAAAGATAGCATCTTCAGATCTTCAAGGCAAAGATTACCGCTATTAGCTTTAAATCATGGGTCGGATAATTTTGTTCATGAGGTTTGAGTTGTCTAGAGACATAAGCCACAAACTCTTCCATGCTACATCAAAACACATCCTAACCCTCTCCCCGAAGCATCAGTATAAACTTCATATGGTTTATTTGGGTCAGGAATGATCAAGACTGGAGTACTTGTCAATATGTCATTTAGTTCTTGAAATGTTGCTTCACATTCATTACTCCATTCAAACTTAATGTCCTTCTTGGTGAGTTTGGTTATAGGCAAGGCGATTTGAATTTTTTTTTCCACAAAACGCCGATAGTATCCAGGTAATCCTAGGAAAATCTGAACCTCCATCAGATTCTAAAGTCTCGGCCAGTTCAAGATAGCTTTAATCTTAGATGGATCAACTGAAATTCCTTGGCAAGAAATAACATGCCCAAGGAACTTCACTTTTGTTAACCAGAAGTCATACTTTTCAAACTTTGCATAAAGTTGGTCGTCACGAAATGTTTGCAAAGCAATCCATAGATGTGTCTCATGCTCTTCTTGTGTCTTAGAGTAAATCAAAATGTCACCAATAAACACTACAATGAATTGATCCAGGTAAGGTCGGAAGATCTTGTTCATGAAGTCCTAAAAAGCTACCGAAGTATTCTTCAGTCCAAAAGGCATGACTAGGAACTCAAAGTGTCCATACAGCGTCCGAAAAGTTGTCTTAGGAATGTCTTCCTCCTAGATCTTCAACTGATGATATCCTGATCTCAAGTCAATCTTAAAAAAGAACTAGGATCTTCCTAGCTGATCAAACAACTCGTCGATTCTAGGTAAATGGTATTTGTTCTTCACCGTAACTTTATTAAATTGCTGATAGTCATCACAGAATCTTAAGCCCTGTTTGGTTAGTGTTTCCAACCCAACCCAACCCAAAAATTCAGGGATTGATTTTTGGGAACGCGTTTGAAAACACAAAACTCAATCCAACCCAACCCAAAAAAAATGAAAATTGATTCTCAAAATCTTAAGAAAATGAGAAACAAAAAAAACTTTTTTTTTTTGTGCCCAGAAAACTGAACCCAAAGAAGATGACACTCGGAATTATTAGAGATGTTAGTGAGTCCTGTGTTCAACTTTTGTTAAGCTCAAAATAAAGAAAGTTTTATTTTTCATTTTTCTCTCTCCCATTTCTATCGTCTTCTTCGTCTTCGCTGAATTCCTTCTCGTTCGCCGTCCACCACCAGCTCATCGTTCTCCTCTTCTCCTTACAATCGTCTTCGCCATCCTCGCCTCCTCGTCTTCGCAATCGTTTATCCTCCTCCTTTCCTACCCATCGTCGTCATCTTCCTCGTACTTCACATCGCTATCGCCATCGTCTTCAATCTGTTGGAAATCGGTTTCGATTTTAATATGTTCGTCGTCGTCTTCGATCTGTTTGACATCGATTTCAAACTCGTCTTCGCCGTCCACCTCCTCTTCAATTTGTTCGTCCTCGTCTTCAATCTGTTCGACATCGATTTTGTTTTTGATTTCGATTTCACTCTTGATTTCAATTTCGTTCTTGATTTCGATTACTGAATTTGGTTTAGGGTTTGATTTCGATTTCGCTCTTGATTTCAATTTCGATTTGGTTCGACATCGATTTGGTTTAGATTTCATCACGAAATCAAAAATTGATTTCGATTTCATCACGAAATCGATTTTGATTTTTGATTTCTATTCTGATTTTCATTTCGATTTCGAAATCGATTTCGATTTTGATTTTATTACGAAATTGATTTAGGGTTTGGTTCTTGATTTTCATTTAGGGTTGGTTCTTGATTTGAGGGTTTAATTGAATTTGGGGGTTTGGTTGAATTTCTTGAAATCATTTCTAGGGTTAGTTCTTGATTTAGGGATTTGGTTTTAATTTGAGGGTTTGGTTGAATCAATTCTAGGTTTGGTTCATGAAATCAATTCTAGGATAATATCGTTACCAAATGTGATTCTATTCCCAGTACGAAAAAAAATTATCGTTACTAAATGTAATTCTGTTCCCAGTAGAAAACAAAATTCTCAACCTAACTCAACTCAACTCATCCCAGTTGGGTTGAGAAAAGTGGGAACACTAACCAAACGCCACCTTAATGTCTTGTTATGTTTCTTTGCAAATAAAACAGGAGCTCCCCACGGTGAAGTACCATTTTTGATAAACCCTTGCTCAATTAGTTCCTAAAACTATTTCAGTAATTCTGCTAGCTCCATTGGGGCCTTTCGATAGGGAGTAATTGAAATTGGTATAGCACCTGGGTAGAGATCAATACGGAAGTCTATCTCTCTGTCTGGTGGTAACCTTGGAAATTCTTCTAGGAATACATCTCGATATTCATTTATGGCCGGGAGATTCATAAGCCGATTCATTCTACCCACTTCATTGTCCAATTTTGTGTGCAGGACTAGTGTCTCTCTGTTTCTCCTACCAAAACACGCCTTTAGCAGTAGGCTAGGGGATAAGTGACTTGACTTTCCTTGATATACGACCGTAGTACTATCATCAGGACATAGTGTCACTATTCGTAGTTGACAATCCATTATAGCTCTGTATTTGGATAACTAGTCCATACCCAGGATAACTGATCGCTCAAATTTAATACTCAATTTAAGCGTAATATATTATAGTATAGCGTGCTTAAGTAAGGGTGTCGAACCACAGGGATTGGATTGTAATTACTAATTCTTTCTTATTTTTCAGTTGAATTTAATAAATTGATTTTTGGATTTTTTTAATTAATAAAACAAAAAAATAATTAAATTAAAATATAAAATGATAAACGACCAGGTTGAGGGCATGCATTCGGTTTTCAATTATCCTAATGTGTTCTAATTTTTTATCTATTTTTATTCTGTGTATAGTGAAGTAATTCAACTACAAGAAAAATTACAACGAAAACTTGACTATTTAATCAGCATGAATTATCTCCGGGATTCGGTTCCTAATCTACTATGAACCAATCCCTAAGTATAATTAATCCTATCAAATATGTCGATTAATCGACCGTTTAATCGGTATAGATTATCATCGGAATTCGATTCCTAATTTACAATGAATCAATCCTTAAGCATAACTCATCCTATTAAACCGAATCGATTCCAATAAAACTGATTGTATAATAGTTAGATCTAAACCACATGTATTAGATCTAACCCAAAAGTACCAATAAATTATTTCTAACATTCATAAAATGATAAAAAACAATAATTGATTTCATAAACAATGTAAGAACATAAATCCTTGTTATACAATCTTATACACAAATAAAATATAACAAGAAATTAAAACTACATAGGAAATCTTAAAACGAATACAACCTAACCTAGTTTTGTGCCTTAACCGTTCATGGATTGTTGCTCCTCCAAAAGATGATCAACTATAGTCACATAAAGAATAACAGTTTAATTAGGTAGTAAGAAAGTGGCAGGGAAAAGAAACTAAAGTTCGCCCCTCCAAAAATGGAGAGCCGACGGAACAGTATAAAAAAATAAAAATAATGAATTCAAAAACCTACCATAGTGGCCGAACCAAAACCTACCGGAGAAAAAACTAAAACTAAAGGCAAAAAGGAAAAAATGAATAATAGAAAACTCCCCCACCAAACAACCACTGTTTCCTTTTTTTTGACCATTAATCTCCATTAAATTTGATCTTAATGGCCATGCATCTCTCAAATGTAACTGTTCCCATTTAGGCCACCTCAATAATGAATAAAACAATTCCAAATAAAGCCCCTCCTTTATGCCGAATTGGATCCATGATTTTATCAAATTTCCCACATCAATGTTACTAATTAAAGCTCCTTTAATTGGTAACGGTTTCTTTAATTGGGACCCGTTTTGTGAGCGGGTCGTGGGTCTAGGCCGATTCGGGTCAATTTGCGGATTTTCTCAATATTGGCTCTTTTTAACTATTTTCTATGCTCTTTTTCAGGATTTCTTTATTTTCAAACTTATATCTGCAAAAACAATAAATTGTATTATTACTAATTAAAAATGATTAAAAGACTATCAAAATTATAAATTAAGGGTGTAAATTTTATATAAAATTGAGAACGATCAATAACATGAAACTGCTCCATGGGTAGAACTATCAAGTTGGCAAATAACTTCTTGTCTGCTATAACGATTCAACATCTTTGACAAATCGAAGTAAAATTCGCATAATCTCCAAGCAGAGTCTTTCCCATCTGAGAAAGAGAACCCATTGAAGAACATCAAGTGATTAGTCTGCGGAAGACCTCTACCCCAACGATTCATCGCCATGGATTTAGGTACGCATGTTTGTGTGTTTAAAGAACTTTTGATGATTTGACATGTTGATTTAAGACTTAGAAATCTATTGAGATTTGGGGATTTCTTTCCAACAAGTGGTATCAGAGTTTGCTTCATGTTAAATCATTAGGGTTCTTAAAACCTTCATGTTCATGGTATTTTTAGGTTTGAGTTTTCTCTCTTAGGGTTTAGCAAAATTTTGGTGGGAGCGAACAAAGAGGAGCCACGACACTGCTAATATGACTTGGGAGAGGTTTTGTGATTTATTCTATGAGAATTTATTTCCCCAGTCACTCAAAGAAGAAAAGATACGAGAATTTTACAACCTCACTCAGGGAGATATGACAGTGTCAGAATACGAGGCTAAATTCTCTGAGTTGTCTCGATGTGCATCGGGACCTGTGTCAAATGAGATAGAAAGGTGTGTAAAATTCGAGACGGGACTCCAACAAGATATCAGAAGACAAGTAGTGGCGGTTCAGTGCCTGTACCTACTCTCAGTTGGTGGAAACAACACTTAGGGTGGAGCAAAATCATCTCCTTGATCTAAAAGAGACCAGGGGTAAGAAGTACAAAGGCGGAAGTCCCGGGAGATGACTCGCAAGAACCAGAACTATGACCAAAGTCAGGGCAGTACTGGAAACACCAGCGGCAGTGGCGGAGGGAATATCTCATCTGGCAGTGGACATTCCCTTATACCTGTTACGTGTATGGGCAGCCAAGGCATATAAAAAAGAATTTCCCAATTCGTTAACAACAACTGCAACAGCGATCCAGCAACCTCCAAGGCTTTAGCCGAAGCAATCAAGTAAGACCTATACAATCTCAATAGTCTATGCCAAACTATCCACCACGAAATTATTAGATATATGGTTATCAACCACAATATCAGTATCGTCCTCAGTCTCTACCGTAGTATTAGCCATCTGCAACCACATCTCACCAGAATACACCTCAGGGAGGATAGGGGCGAGGAATATACTGAGGCACAGGGTAGTCATACCGTGGTTGATGGTATGATTCTTATCTCTTGCTCATGGGCTCGTATATTATTTGATATGGGTGCATCGTACTCATTTGTGTCTACTTTATTTGCCTCATTACTTGGCTTAAGTGTGGAAAATTTAAATGTGCCTTTATGTGTAACTTGGGGGTCAAAAATGTCAGCTAGTCAAAGTTGGAGGACCTCAAGTAGCCAAGTGGCAAAGCCAAACTTCCAAAAGACAGAAGTCGCGCCATTGGCTTGGCTCCTCTCACTGTAGCGGCTGGTCCGAGCCGTCTAAGCCGCAGCTCGCTAGCTTGTCTGTTGTTCCGGCTGGTTCGGCTTGCCGTAGTTTGCTCGATTTTTATCTGATTCACTCCAAATCAACGCCATTTTGTTCGTTTTTCAAAAACCTACAAAACCATATAAAATAATTCAATTTTTGATATTGTTAAGGGATCAAACAATTCATTCCAGTTTATTTGGTTTTTGTTCGGCTTTTGTTCGGATTGCTGTGGATTACTTGTTTTTAATCCGATTTGCCCTATCTTAACGTCATTTTGCTCCATTTTCATAAACTTACAAAAATAACTAAAATAACTTTATTTATAATATTTACACTATTCAAACGATTAATAAACCTAAGTTTAGGGCTATAAAATCGCACATATGGGGTGCAATCACACCCCCAAACCTAACTTTTACTAGTCCTCGAGCAAAACTAATATAATAATTAAATAAAAAAGCCAATTTCGTAGGGAACACAATTGTATTTAGCATATGTAACAAGCCTTTAAACCCCTAGGTTACCCCTAGTGGACGAGTATAGCCTCGTGAGGGTTTACAGAGATGTTACCCACAAATATCCAAATTTGTTAATTTCTATTCCTTTAAAAAATTTATCAATCCTGTCAAATGTTAACATATTAAGTTGAGATCATACAAGAGTTACTGAAATAATTATTGATTTCATATCATGTGATTTTTAACAATATCTACTTTTACACCCTCAACATACATCTAACTCTTTTTTATAATGAATTTAGTACAAGTAACTAGTCAACTGATTTTAAACAATCAAATAATGTTTTCCTTGAAATAAAAATATTTTTGAGTGTATATATATATATATATATATATATATATATATATATATATATATATATATATATATATATATATATATATTTTCTTTAAATAAATTACTTGTACAATGTTAACCCCACTGGGCTTTCTAAGATGTTCATGTAGCGAGCGTTGGGCCAATGATTCCAATCCAGTTGGCTTGGGACATTAGGTGTTAAGACACCCTTCAGACTTAATAACTCGAACAACTTAGGCTTCGAAGTTAACGAGCCACTTATTGACTTAACAATTTGTTTCCCCCTTTTGACACGAACACTCAAAACTTATTGAGATAAGAGACCCGGTTACTTAGCAAATGTTCATTACTAAGACCATTTTTTTTTTTTTTTTTTAACGCAAAAACATTTTTTTTAATTAATTTATTTAAGTTTATTATTATTTTTATTTTTTTTATTTAAACTCCAGGAATATGTTATTATCATGTCAAAATTTAACAAATCAGTTCATGTATTAAATTTAAAATAAGATAAAGTTAGTATTTATGCAAAAGTCGAAAAATGAAATATTTTTTAAAAATTAGTGCTATGCTCCAATAATTATTTAGCAAACTCAAGTTTTTATTCGACATATATGTTATCATATGATTGTTTGACAAAACTAAGTACGAAATAAAATTACAGAAGGAATACAAACATTTATCCCCCCAAATCTAAATCTCGCATTATCCTCAATGAGAAAGGTATAAAATTTAATTGGTAAGGAAAGATACTACCCGGTGTAGCTGAACTATATGGTCTGAATGCTTGTACCTGTCTGCTACAAAACTCATGGAAACTTAGCAAAATAAAAGTTAAAACTATAATAATTTTTTTTAAACAACGGTGGGTTGCCTCCTACTCAACGCTAAGTTTAATGTCTTCAGCCAGACGTTTTATCAAGAGAATGACTAATCTTGATAAATGGGATCTTCGAGGACTGTTTCCTCCACTTCGGGAGTTTTTAACTCCAAAAATGGTTTTAACCTTTGGCCATTAACTTTGAAAATATCACAATTTTTTGAATTTTTAATTTCGACAGCTACGTGGGGGAAAACAATACGAACGACATATGGACCAGACCATCGAGAACACAACTTATCAAGGAATAGATGTAGACGAGAATGGTACAGAAAGGCCTTTCAACCTGCAAAGAAAGATTTTCTCAAAATGTTTTTATCATGAAACTTTTTCATTTGATTCTTATATCGTTTTCCCAAATTGTATGCATCACTCTTAATCTCCTCTAACTCATTTAATTGGAGTTTCCTCTGAATACCTGTTTGGTTTTGAGGAAAAATTAACTGTTTGATAATCCAATATGCTCTATGCTCTAACGCAACAGGTAAGTGACATGTTTTACCGTAAACAAGTCGATAAGGTGACATTCCAATAGGGGTTTTAAAAGCAGTTCGGTAAGCCCACAATGCATCAGGTAGTTTTAAAGACCAATATTTTCTTTTAGGGTTAACCATTTTTTCAAGAATGTGCCTAATTTTTCTATTTGAAATTTCCACTGGACCACTTGTTTGAGGATGATAAGGAGTAGAAACTTTATGAGTAAAGTCATATTTCTTTACCAAATTTTTGAAATGCTTGTTACAAAAATATTTCCCCCTATCACTGATGATAGCCCGTGGTGTACCAAATAGGGAAAAAATATTTTCTTTTAAAAATTTCACCAAAACCTTACAATCTTTCATTTTACAAGAAATGACTTCTAGCCACTTTGATACATAGTCAACAACAACAAGAATGTAAAGGTTACCAAAAGAGTTAGGAAACAGACCCATGAAATCGATACCCCAAACATCAAATAACTCAACAATAAGAATTGGATTCAAGGGCATCATATTCCTACGAGAAATACTTCATAATCTTTGACATTGGTCACAGGAGCAACAATACACATGATTGTCTTTGAAAAGAGTGGGCCAATAAAATTTGCTCTGCAGAATTTTTGTAGCGATTTTCTTTTAGGAAAAATGACATCCACATGCATGATCGTGGCAAAATGAAATAACACTTTGTTGTTCGCTCTCAGGAATACATCTCCTAATGATTTGATTAGGGAAATATTTAAACAGATAAGGATCATCCCAAAAGAATTTATTTACCTCAGTCAAAAAATTAGTTTTATCTTGGTGACTCCAATGATTAGACATATGACCAGTGACAAGATAATTAACTATATCAGGAAACTAAGGCAATTGGGATATAGACATGAGCTGTTCATCAGGAAAAGTTTATTTGATTGGCAAATTTTCATTATCAGATTCTATTACCAACCTAGACAAGTGATCAATAACAACATTTTTAGATCATTTCTTATCACGAATTTCTAAATCAAATTCTTGTAACAATAAAATCCACAATCAAACAAGCTTTAGAATCCTTCTTGGAAAGAAGGTATTTTAATGCAGCGTAATCAGAATAAACAATGATTTTAGAATCAATCAAGTAGGATTGAAACTTGTCTAGAGCAAACACAATAGCAACTAATTCTTTTTCAGTGGTGGAGTAATTCAGTTGTGCATGAATGAGAGTTTTACTGGCATAATAGATCACATGCGGTAACATATTTATACATTGGCTCAAAATAGCACCTATAGCATAATCAGATGCATCACACATGATTTCAAAAGGGAGGTTCCAATCGGGAGGTCGAATGATCGGAGCAAAAGTCAACAAGTGTTTCAGTTTCTCAAATACACGAAAATAGGAATCATCAAAGACAAAAGGGGTGTCTTTTGCAAGCAAACTACACAAAGGTCGAGAAACCTTACTAAAATCTTTGATGAACCCACGATAAAACCCAGCATGACCTAAAAATGATTGAATTTATTTCACTGTTCGTGCATATGGTATATTAGAAATTAAATCAACTTTGGCTTTATCAACCTCTATTCTATCTTTTGAAAGAACGTGACCTAGAACAATTCCTTTCTTAACCATGAAATGACATTTTTCCTAATTTAACACAAGATTTTTCTCTTTGCATCTAACTAACACTAATTTCAAATGGTGCAGACACTCATCTAAACTAGACCCAAACACGAAAAAATCATCCATGAAAATTTCGAGAAAACGCTCTACCGTATCAGAGAAAATACTCTCCATGCATCGTTGAAAAGTACTTGGAGCATTACATAAGCCAAAGAGCATTTGTCGATAGGCGAAGGTTCCGAACGGACAAGTGAAAGTGGTTTTTTCTTGGTTTTCAGGGGCAATAGAAATTTGGTTATAACCGGAACAACCATCAAGAAAACAGTAGTAAGAATGACCTGCCAATCTCTCAAGCATTTGATCAATGAAGGGAAGTGGAAAGTGATCTTTTCTGGTGACAGCATTCAGTTTCCTGTAGTCAATACAAACACGCCACCCAGTTTGCACTCGGGTAGGGACTAATTCATTTTCATTGTTTTTTACTACTATTATACTAGATTTCTTAGGATCTACCTGAACAGGGCTGACCCAAAAACTATCAGAAATAGGATAAATGATAGCCGCATCTAAAAGTTTAATCATTTCAGCTCTAACAACCTCTTTCATGTTTGGATTTAATCGTCTTGGGAACTCACGACTATGCCTGGCATTATCTTCCAAATGAATTCTATGCATGCACACTGATGGACTAATACCCTTAATGTCTCTAATTGTCCACCCTATGACTTCTTTATGATCTTTGAGAACATTAATCAATTTATCTTCATGTTAGTTATCTAAGTCGAATGCTATGATAACAGAAAAGGTTTCTGATGGTCCTAAGAACACATATTTCAGGGTATCGGGTAAGGGCTTAAGGTCTAACTGTGGTGACTCAGAATTTGAATGGATAAACTCAGTAGATGTAACATGTTCAATTTTGTCTTTCCATTCATTAGTATCCACTAATGGTGTAGATTCTAACAAAGAATTTACATCATTAATTGAACTTTCAACATCTATGTTCATGTCAAACATTTTTCAAAAGAGTCATTTCCATTTATTTGCAAGAATAAATCATGGGTAGCAGTCTCAATCGTATTCACTTCACACAAATCATCCAGATCCACACATTTATTAGCAACATTAAATACATTTAATTCAACAGTCATATTTCCAAATGATAACTTCAAGACACCATTACAACAATTGATGATTGCATTAGAAGTAGCTAAAAATGGTTTACCCAGGATAACAGGAATTTGAGTATTCAAGTTTTCAACAAGTTGGTTATCAAGAACAACGAAATCCACAGGAAAATAGAATTTATCAACCTTGATTAAAACATCTTCTATGACACGTCTCGGAACTTTCACAGACCTATCAGCTAATTGGAGTGTCATATATGTGAGTTTCAACTCTCCTAGACCGAGTTGCTCATAAACTGAATATGGCAACAAATTCACACTCGCACCCAAATCAAGTAAAACTCGACTAATCTTTTGATCGCCAATAACACAAGATATTGTTGGACAACCAAGATCTTTGTATTTGGCAAGAGTTTTGTGCTGAATTATGTAGCTTACTTTTCACGACCCATCCTGGACACCCGTCATCCCAAGGTTGGCGTGACGATAACATGATATCACCTATTACATTCAATCAACTAGCACGTTACAATATGCATACAATACTATACAATTCATATACAGGAGATACATAATCTCTCATAAGGTTCACCTCTGACAGCTCAACTCAAAACTCTCAGATGACTCCACCTAGTGCCAGTAGGGGATTGACTCCTAGCTGTTTCATCTGCGAGTGTACTGCCTTCTTAGTAAACACATTTTACAATAATAGTAATTCATTTTACAACATCTAAAATTGATCAAGCGTAAATATATAAACGTCACATAGCTAGTAAAAAATCCTTATAATATAAGTAGTGAAAATAAAACAACAAGTATAAATTTCCATTCAAATCCATCCAGTATATAATACCAATCACCGTATAAAAAAAATCTCTAAATATAATAAATTTAAACACCATATCTCAAAACACCACACCATTCACTGCCTAGCCATAGTGATCGTTTAACTTCACGATCGGGAGTTGTAATGGTACCGTAACTATCTGTAGGATATGCCTTCCTAGCGGACCTAACTGCGCAGATAATCACCTATCGGACATTTTCGGAGGACATAATATAAATCACCACATAATATCAATCACCACCTGCCGGACCACCCTCCGGACAGGACATACTATGGCATAATCCAACCAACAATACCAATCAAAGCAATAACACCTATCTGCCGAAGCAGATAATCACCATCGTCAAATCAATAACATAGTCAAATTACCAACATCCCCTCATTTCCAAAACAGATTTAATCCAAAAATCATATTTTTCACCAAAACCATTCTTCCACCCTTTATTTTTAGAAAACCATGCATTTTTAGAAAAACAGATATTTTCTACTTTCTTTTAAAATCACCCAAATCCAGCTAATCATTTTTAATCTTTCTTTCTTTTTAAAACAACATAATTCAACGAAAATCCATTTTTACCAACTCACCCAAAATCGGCTTGATCCATATCATTTATAAAATCGTACAGTCTGAAATAAACAAATTCTTCATCATATATATAAAAATAACTTTGGCAAGAAGACAGTACACTCACCTGGATATTCGTTTTCGAAGACTTTGACCACCTATTCTCTACCGGTACTCCGGTGCCTGCGAACCTAATAGTGACAGGGCCTAAATTAATATTTGATATAAAAATACTCTATCCAAACCATGTAGGCCCTAATTTTTGATAATTTCCTATTCCCCGTTTTTTATTATAAAAATATGTCTATTTAACTAATATTGTTCTGTTACAGTTTACTATGTCGAATTTATTCATGCAAACCTATAACGCTAAATTCAACGATAAGGTTAACATGTATTTTATATTGAGACAATTAAATGTATTTATTAGAGAAATGCAGAATTCTACCTTCTCCGAATTTTCCACCGGCCGCGAGATTGGATTTATGTTTTTCGTGGGGTGATTTGTGCAATTTCTCCATTTCCCCCTACCCCCCCCCCCCCCCCTTTTTTTCGCTTCTTCTTCATGTCTGCGTTTCTGTTTTGTTGGTTCAGCTCGCCAACCTCCTTCCACTCTCTCTCTCTTCTGCTTCCAGTTTGAGTTTCTGGTTTAGCCTCACCGCTGCGGCGAGCTCATTACTGCCACAGCGAAACCACTTATCACAGCTCCCTGAAGTTTTACCGCCGCGGCGAATGCGTTCTCTCTCACTTTCTCTAATTCTTCACCACCGACGACGCTACCTCCGAGCACACACACACATGCAGTTGACGACTACCAACGACGACACCCCCTAACGACAGGACCTCCCCACTCCCCCGTCGACCCACAATGACACCCAACAGTATATACACACTACCGGAGGATCACCGTCGACGCGTTTCTGTTTCGCTTTTAAATTTTCGCCGTCGACGACGAGTCTCGCCGCCGACGTTCTCTCTCTCACTAGTTCTCAATCACCACTAGCCAAATAATCGCCACCACAAGCATCACCAGACTGATCTCTCTCTCTCTCTCTCATCTCACAGCCGAACGGCAACACCGCCGGTGAAACCACACCCACACCTCCGGATGACATAACAACACATACACACTTATTCACAACACCTAGAACACTCACCAACGATGATCAGCACAACACACACACAAACGAAACACACACCCTCACCCCCGGCGAACCATGACGACAAACCCACGTCGCCAATGACACACCACTGATCATCTCTCTCTCTCTTATTTTCTGGATGCTTCTACGTTTCTCCTGTATGTGTGGATGTATATGCGTGTATATATATATATATATATATATATATATATATATATATATATATATATATATATTTGTGTGTGTATGTGTGTGAGAGAGAGAGAGAGTTGACAAAAGGGGAGACCAAGTGGCCGGCTCCCCACCTTTCAATTTCAATTTATTTATTTTTTTTTATTTTTTTTCAATAGCTTCTTGGAGAAGCTTTGCAATAATTACGCTAACTGTCACACCCCACCCCGGAACCCTATCACCCTAGGGTCGGCGTGACATCGACATGACATCACCCAACTGACTAGACAACCACAATAAAAGAGAATATAATACACAAACAAATTATATGTACAACATATACATAATTCCCCTTGATAGGGACACACTGTCCGAACTATAAGAATAACCTAAATTTGAATCCCATGGATCTCACTTAGAATCATCTCTGACACCTCGCCTCAAAATCCCTCTCTAATGACTCCATCGTATGACCCGCATAACCCTATCTAGCGCCAGTAGGGGACCGACCGACTCCTAACTGTTTTACCTGCGAGTGTACTGTCTTCTTAGTAAAAACATTTTGAGATAATAAATCATTCTACAACATCTAAATGGATCAAGCGTAGGTATGTAAATAACGCGTAACTAGTAAAAATTTCCCCATAATATAAGCAGTGGAAATAAACCCATAAGTATAAGTTTCATCCAAACCCATCTAATATAAAATCATACCAATCACCAGGGTAAATAATAAATTACTCAATATAAGTAAAACACCACGTCTCAAACACACACACACTGGCCAGCCCTAATGATCGTTTTAACCTCACGATCGGGAGTTTGCAACGGTATTGTACCATCCATAGGATATGCCTTCCTACGAACACCCATCACTCCGCCGAAGCGGATAATCACTGCGCAGTATAAACGTCTAACATCACTCTGCCGAAGCAGATAAACATCACTCCGCCGAAGCGGATAACATCACTCCGCCGATGCGGATAATATCACCCTACCGAAACAGATAAATACTATGGCATCGTCAAATCAAATACAGCATCATCGAATCACAACTCAATAAATATCGTCAAATTACCACATCTATCTCTTTTTTCTCAAAACCAACTTTTAAATCCAAAAATCATATATCACACTTTCTTTTAAAGAAAACGTCTGATTTTATTAAAACCACTTTTCTACTCTTTATTTTTAGAAAACCAGGCATTTCTAGGAAACAGATGTTTTCTATTCTCTTTTAAAAACACCGTCTGATTTCATCAAATCCAACAAAAATTCATTTTCAACTTCATTTCGAAAACCACTGAAATCTTCCGGAAATCCAGTTTACCTACTCACCCACCTCCTACTTGATCCATAAAATTTATAAAATCGTACGGTTTAAGTAAACCAACATTTCATCATACATATATACAAAAATAATTTAGCAAGAAGACAGTATACTCACCTCGTCATCCGTTCTCCCAAACCTTCCCTGACCATACTCTATAGGGACACTGGTGCCTGCGAACCTAATAGTAATAGAGCCTAATATTAATATCTTCTCTAAAACATCCTAATCGTGTAATGCAAACTCTATATTTCGAATCGTTACTATTTTATGCACCACGTACTTAAAAGTAATTAATCGTTACGAAATTATTAAAATTTTAGGATTTGTAACGCTAGATAAAATTTAATTTAATGAAAATTATTCATCGATTGAAATTTCACATGTTTCCAAGTCGATTGGCGATCACATGATCGGTTTTAGATTTCCCTGGGGTGGTTTCTGCAAATTCCCCCCCTTTTTTTTTTTTCTTTCTTTTCTTCCCTGTTTCCTGTTTCTGCTTCCCGTTACTGTTTGCTGTTTTGGGTGTCCACCGGCCAGCCACGCACCACACGTCGGCAAGGCAGAACCCCCTACGCACACCATCACAGACGTCCGACGGCCGACGGCCAACTGCCCACACATCCACCGACCGAACAAATCCGACGAACACTCCTCCACGCACAGTGTCATTGGTCCGGAAACACCCACCACAGCCACGCCGCACAAAACCAGAAACGGAAAACACCCACTCCGCCGTAGGCCACCCCCGACGATCGACAACCGTCCGAACCCACTCACGCCAATACTCGTCGAATCTCGCCACTCCCCCCCACCCCCCGCTGACCCCTCTCTCTCTCTCATCTGCTCTTAATTCTGGGTTTACTGCCAGTACCCACACACTCCACCCACTTAGCTGGAGAGACGGCGACAACACCCCCACCGGACCGACAACGACGCCCACCACTGATACAACCATGGCGATTGAACAATACACACAAAACGCACACCCCCGTAGCCCCTCCGACACCTTTGCCGGTGATCGTTTCTCAAACCCACATCCTCGGTCTGCTCTCTCTTTCTCTCTTCTCTCTTTCTCTATATTTCTAAGTGATTTCTAGATTGTTTTTCATATCTTCCCTCAATTCCATAAGACTGAGTATATAATGCATGAAATTAGTGGGAGGAATCGTCCCTGGCTTGCCACGTCGCCTACGCCAATCTCTCTTGCCGGCCGGTTGGAGTCCTGTTGCGCACACGGCGTTTTTCCTTTTTCTCTTTTTTTTTTTTTTTTTTTTTTTTTTTTTTTTTTAACTTTTAATTAAAATGCACTTTCCTCCCCCAACTTTCTTTAAGATCTTATTTTAATCATTTTCAACTTTTACAAGTTTCTAAAATTATAATTTCACCCTTACTATTTTAAATTTTGATTTTCATTATCAATTTGGATCTCAAGTTTAATTTCCATGTTTTCTAAATTTCAAATTTGATCCCAAATTTCTCCATACTTTAAAATGCAACTATTAATGATGTACCTATTATGATTTGGGCCTTACACTAACACTCCCTCATTTTTCTTTAGATATTAATTAGACTAAATGCTAATCTTTTTAATGTTTTGAAAATTTCGAATTAACCCCTCAAATTTAAAATTAAATCATAATTAACACTACCAGCCCTGTTATTTCCGAAATATTTTTAAATACGACTTTAAATTATACGCACCCCCAAGGTCAGGGTCTTACATTACTTGTTCAGTCAAGAATTCCTTTTTTGGAACATTGATTTTCCTTTTCATAGTATAAAGATCTTTCAAGAATTTTGAATAGGCAGACACTTGTTTTATAACATCAAGGAAGGAAATGTTAATGCGAACTTGCTTAAACACCTCTAAAACGTCACTATATTTTGTACCTTTCTCTTTTGGAACAAGTCTTTATGGAAATGGAGCTTTTGGAAGGTAAGGCAATGATTGATTTTCAATTAAGTCGTTGGATTCAGAATTTTCAGGTTAGCTCTTAGGGTTCTCTTTCTCAAATTCAGGTAGGTGATCAGGTTTGGCAATAAGTTTTCCTGACCTAAGAGTAGTAATGGATTTAACTTGCTTATTAGGATTTGATAATCCTACCTCATATTGACCTTTTGGATTTAGGATGGGTTGACTTGAAAATTTTCTTTTTTCTCTCTCTCCAATATCAGTTGCTAGTTAACCCAATTGCATTTCAATTTTAGAGATAGATTGTTAGGTTAACTGCATGAACTGTTGTAAGGTTTCCTATAAAGATGGTTTTCTTGGAGGGTATGACGGATTGGAATGGTGAAAGTTTTGGTTGTGGGTGTTAACTTGAGGCTTTGATTGGTTCATTGTAGATTGATTCTGTCTCCATGAAAAATTTGGATGGTTTCTCCAATTTGGATTATATGTAGGAGCAAATGAGCTATTAGATGATTTTCCATAAGAATGGAGTGCATTGGCCTGTTCAGAATAGGCTTCTTGGAAAGTTGGCAATGATGGACATGACTGAATGGTGTGGGACGGATTTTGACATAAGGCACATACCTCAGTTTTACAATTCATGCTTTGGCTCAAGACTAATGCATCAACTTTCCTAGTCAAATTGGCTAGACTGGTTTTATATCATTATTATCTCTCACCTCATAAATTCCTTCTCTCTTTGGTACATTGGGTTTGACTCTAGAATCTAGACAGTTTCATTGTTGAGAGTTGACAGACAGTGTTTCAAGAGATTCCCAAGATTCCTGCCAACGTAACTACAAAAAATTTCCACCATATATAGATTGTATCATTTGACGATTTAATGGGGTTAAACCGTCATAAAAATACTTCACAAGGCTCCAGATTTCAAAACCATGGTAAGGACACTTTAAAGTTATATCATTAAATCTTTCCCAACATTCATAAAATTCTTCACCCTCTTTTTGGTAAAATTTAGATATTTCTCTCCTAAGATGATCAGTTTTTGACATGGAAAAGAATTTAGATAGTAATTTGTTAACAAGTTGGTCCCAACTAGTAATTGTTCTGGGGGGAAGAGTGTTCAACCAGGCTTTTTCTTTATCTTTTAAAGAGAATGAAAAAAGTCTAAGTCGGACAGATTCTTCAGAAACTTTTTGGAATCAGAATGTGGAGCATATCTCGAGAAATTTCTTAACATGTATGTATGGATCTTCTCTTTCTAACCCATAAAAATATGGAAAAAGTTGGATGATGGACGGTTTGAGCTCAAAGTGGGAAGCAATTGTTTGTGGTAAAACTATACAGGAGGGAGAGTTGGCTGAAACGGGAGAAAAGTATTCAAGAAGAGTTTTCTCTGGTGCTAGTAGATTTGCAGGTCTTTCTGGGTTCTTAACATGTTCTTCCATTTTTATTGAAGTTTCACGTGCAATTCCACTTAAAGATAGTCTTCTCCTAACCAAACGATTCTTTGAATCTTGCTCCCAAGCATGCATAAACAACCTATAACAAATTTTATAATAATTTTTTTAATTAAAAAAATTGTTTTTATGTTTTTTTTTTAATTAAAAAAAATATGAAGAATAAGGGTGGTAGTCTAGCCGTCCGATCCCAACGGTAAAAATAAAAATAAAAGAAAAGAAGTAGGTGGCTCAGCCTGTTGATTCTCAACAGAAAATAAAAATAATAAAATAAAGAGTAGGTGACTTAGCCTTCTGTCCAACAGAAATAATACTAATAGTAATAGTAATAAAATAAAAAAGGTAGGTGGCTCAGCCTGCCGATTCTCAACAAAAAATAAAGACAATAAAATAAAGAGTAGGTGGCTTAACCTCCTGTCCAACAGAAATAAGAATAATAGTAGTAGTAATAATAATAAAACTAGTAAAATAATTAAATTAACTTAGATTCCAAAGCTTTTCCGTCGCAATCCCCGGCAACAGCGCCAAAAACTTGTTGTGACAAAAACTTGTTCTGTCTTGTTTTAAAAATACTCGCAAGCGCACGAATTAGTTGCAGCAAAGGTTAACGGAAGCGAGGTCAATCCCACGAGGATTTTTTTATAGAAAAATTCAATCAATCCAATTTAATTTAATTATAATCTAGTTCAAGATGATTTTGTTTTGTGATTTAAGAAATGGAAAACTAAATAAATAGTGAAAAAACTAGTTTAACTTGATTGAAGATGGAAAGATACTAAATTTTAGAATCCACCAATATATAATTAATTAGTTCTTATTATTGTTTTGGCTCCAAAATTTTAGTAATAGTTTTAGAAATTAAGCCCAATGTAAATCTCAAGTTGGTTTTTTTTCGCTTAAAAAATTGTAATTCTTAAGTATTATATGTATACAATTTAATGAAAAATATATAATCAAAATATATTACTTGTTTCACAATACAAATCCAAACATCAAATAATTCATAACGATCAATAATACATGACATTAAAGATGAAATTATTTATTTAATTGAAATAAAAACCTTAAATATTTCATTACAAATTGATTGGAATTAAAACAATACAACAACTTAATTAATTATACATGATTTCATCCTCAATCTTAGTATAAGAAAAATTAGAAATACATAGAAAAAGAAAGTAAAACCTTATTGAAAATTGACATCTTTTCCAAGACTCCTTGATGTCCAAATTAGCTTAAAAATGGACTAAGAAAATGTGTATCAAATTGTGTCCAACCTCAAGTCATATTTATAAGCACCAAAAAGAAGTCTTAGGGGTCAAAAATGTCAGTTGGTCAAAGTTGAAGGGCCTCAAGTGGCCAAGTGGCAAAGCCAAGCTTCCAAAAGGTGGAAGCTGCACCGCCGACTTAGCTCCTCTCACTGTAGCGGCTGGTCCGATCCGTCCGAGCCATGGCTCGCTAGCTTGTTTACTGTTCTAGCTGGTTCGGTTTGTCGTGGTTTGCTTGTTTTTTATCTGATTCACTCCAAATCAATGCCATTTTATTCGTTTTTCAAAAACCTACAAAACCATATAAAATAATTCAATTTTTGATATTGTTAAGGGATCGAACAATTCATTCTAGTTTATTTGGTTTTTGTTCGGCTTTTATTCGAATTGCTGTAGATTACTCGTTTTTAATCCGATTTGCCCCATCTTAACGTCGTTTTGCTCCATTTTCATAAACTTACAAAAATAACTAAAATAACTTTATTTATAATATTTTACACTATTTGAACGATTAATAAACCTAAGTTTAGGGCTATAAAATCGCACAAATGCGGTATAATCAAAACCTTTACAAATCACTCAAAAAATAACAATTCAATTACCAGAAGAACCTAACATTTTTGTAGGATAATGATCAAACTCTAATCTTTTTCACAGGAAAAAAAAAATCGAAACCTAGCTATCATGACTAGACACAATTCCAAACGTGTCTAAATCTCTCAAACTCACAAATACAAAAAAAAATATGAGTTTCTTCCCACAAGGAGTTTTTACCATCTCAATATACAACTACTGCCCACCTTTGTTTGATATGTTCATTCAGTACCAATACAAACTCAAACTACATCAAAGTGGAAGGGTCACTATAGAAGCTAGAAGTAGCCCTAAACTAGGCGATCTAACCAAAGCACTGGAAATACTAGGCCTACTAAAGGCACAAAAATAGAGGGAAAGTTGAAAGT
This sequence comes from Eucommia ulmoides, assembly GCA_016647705.1. Lineage (NCBI taxonomy): Eukaryota > Viridiplantae > Streptophyta > Magnoliopsida > Garryales > Eucommiaceae > Eucommia > Eucommia ulmoides. The sequence goes on from CM028338.1 coordinate 3,689,178, forward strand.
TGTCATTGAATGGGTACCTCAATTGATTAGAAAATCAGGATATCTATATTATATAATATAATTCTAATTATTTAATATTGGAATGATTATGAATTAGTATATTTCATATTTCATCTAGTATGGATCTAAGTATCTAGAATCTATTCTATCTCATTCTCATTAGATCTATGCTCTGTATAAAATATATTTTTGTATATTTAAGATATTTTGTGTTTGTATATTTAAGATATAAAATAGATTTTATGCATAAATAACAAAGAAAAGAAATAGTAAATGATATAATAATATAAAAACAACTACACGAAGAACATATGGAAATGCATTCATTTTTTCTACATTGACAAGCTCGACAATACTATCGGAGTGAAATAAGGGATCTAAAGAAGAACTGATGCTAGAATATATTAGTAACGAGTCAAACATTATGACTCTTCTCTAACCCTATAGTTAACAAGGGGCGACGTGCCTCATATCCAACTCCCGGGAACAAGAGCTACCATCTACTTTATTTTGTTATATCCTTAATGTCCCAAAAATTACTACGTGATAGATACAATGTGAAGAAAATAAAATATGATTAAATAATAAAGTGGATAGCACAATTTAGAGCACGTAATCAGATTATCAAATAAAATTGTTTAAAATAGATTTTCAGGCTTTTAAGTTAAAAAAAAATGATTTTCTAAATAATCTTAAACCAAGCAAGCGATAAATATATGAATTCAAAATAAACAACAAAACTTGGAAAGATCTCACCGCGAAACACCGAAGATAATTATAGAATCGCAATAAAACATAAGTCGGTAACACCAAATCAACAACGCTTTAGATCAAGAACGAATATGAATCTCTCACAAAAATCTCAGTGTAAATATGACTCTTAAAAAAACTTGAACTGATTGTTCTTGATGTGATTTGACTGATTTCTGCAGGTCTATTTTTATAAACAGATATCAAGCCCTCAAACGGCTAGTTTTTCAAAGATATACCTCTAAAACTAGCTCTTAGATCCCATATAAAAATACCTCTCATTTTAGGTGTATTCCACATTAAAAATATATTTCAATTCTCTCAAATAAGTCCACAAAAGTATTCTCAATTTAAAACCATAAAGATAGGAAATATTAATCTATTTAAATTAAGAAAATCTTAAAGTTTATGGACCAAATCATTAGAGATCATAGAATAGATAGACCATATCTCAATTAAGTTTAAATTCTCCCAAATCTCTCATTTGGAATCCTCAAAAAATGATAGTTTTTTTTATCAAAAGACCAAGTCCCTCAAAATCTCAACCAACACAGTCTGTTAACCGAGCCTTGTCATTCAGTTAACCGATTGATTCAAAGTCAAAACACAACCTGAACTCACAGGCCAATCGGTTGACTGACCACCACCAATCAATTGATTGATTGGTTCAAGATGGTCCAATTTCGCTTAAAAAAAACTCACTGACTCAAACGGTTGACTGATTGATTCCAATAGGTTGACTAATTGGTTTAGGTTATTCATTTCCTTCACTAATTCAGCCACTGTTTCAAACAGTTGACCAACCTCTTTAATTAAATTGACCGACTGGATCAGTAGCACAATATTTCTGTTCCAAAACACACGATTTGATTCAGTTGATCGATTGCTTTTCTTGGTTGACTGAATTGACCCAAAAATATAACTTTATACCTTAAAACATGTTTTATAATTAGGTCAATTATCAATTTTATTTCACATAAGGAGCACATACAATATCTTATTTTAAGATCTTGAACTTATCACTTCTTACAATGACACACATATAAATAACTCATTTAAAATGTCATGTGTGATCCTAATTCGAGTTGCATTAAGAGTATAAAAGTAGAGAGTTGTTCTCACCTAATTTTCTTCAAGGTTTTCAAAACTCTTCATATCTTCATTGCGTTCAACTTGCACCATTTACGTTTTCTTTATGAGGTCTTCTTCCTAATCAACTGTATAGAACTCTTTTACAAAATACTCAACAAAATCATTAGTTCCACAAAAAATATTAATACTTAATTGTTTATCAAAATCTAGGGTTCAACAGGTTGCATGGATCTTGACTTTGCGTTAAGGAAAGAACAACCTTCACTTTTCACTGAAGAAAGTTTCCCTGAGGCTAAAAGGGAATAAGAGAGGTGGGAGTGTTCAAATCGCATAAGTCTTATGATGATCAAACGCAACGTTTTGGAAACATTCAGGGGCAGTATATCCATTGAGGTAAGTGCTAAGATATTCCTTGAGGAAATAGAGAAACGTTTTATTAAGAACGAAAAGGCAATGTCGAGAGATATAAGACTCGTCTAGTCACTAAGGGTTTTACTCAAAAGGAAGACATTGATTGTAAATAGACTTTCTCTCCAGTTTCATCGAAGGACTCTTTTAGGATTATAATAGCACTTGTAGCTCATTTTAATTTAGAGTCACATCAGATGTTTAAATTATACTGGAAGAGTGCTAAGCAGTCACTCATAGCTCTTTCCACCATAGAAGTTGAATTCATAGCATGTTATGAGGTTACAAATCATGAAATATGGATGTGAAACTTTATCACTAGACTGCGAGTGGTGAATGGTATTGAAAGACCACTAAAGATATTTTGTGACAATAAATCTGTAGTGTTATATTCTAACAACAACAGAAACTCCACGAAGTCGAAGCACATTGACATCAAATTTCTAGTTGTTAAAGAGATAATTCAGAGTAAGATATTATCTATAGAACATATGGGGACAAACTCCATGATTGTGGATCCTCTAACTAAAGGTTTGCCACCTAAGGTATTTCATAAGCACACTGCTCATATGGATGTGGTTTTATTTGGTAATGTGTTGGTTTAGTAAGAATTTGTGTTTGTTGAATGTTCTTTTGTTAGATAAATATATTTGATTTTTTGCATAATAAAGTAGATGGATTAACGTTTGTTTACTCTAAATGTGCTCTTTCTAATTGTGGTTTAAACATAAGGATAGAAAGACTAAGAATTGATCTCACTACGGAATAAAGAAAGACCAGTTAGAAAATAGTCATGTTTGAGATCACATTGCATGTAATTTCCTACTGCACATCCATACTTGATCTATGTCATTGAATATATTTTGTATGGTGACCATTGATGGATCTAGTTACAAATATGAATGCAACGAATGTTGCTTTGATCCTATGCTGGTACAAAAGATGGACCAAATTGTAACTAAGGAATGTTTCCAAGAAGATAACACTTTTGTGCGCACTCAAGACTATGGAATATAATTGTTTTTGGAATTTCATACGTAGCCCAGTTGGAGATTGTTAGGAAATTAATTATTTTCTATTGTGGGCTCATATGTTTAATTAAACAGTATATTATGTGCTATCAATTTTATAAGGGCCCAAATAAGTGATCTAATTAATTGAGATCAGGAAACATTAAATGGTTATGGGCTTTGCAATGTATAGTTACTCATATTAGGCAATTAGGCTTAATGGGGCTTGAGTTGACCTAATAAGTTATAGTCCTCGAGATTAATCAGACGGTTACTTTTCTCTTCTTTCTCATTTGAGAGAGAGAACACATTGAGGAACATCAAGTGTTTAGTATATGGAAGACCTCTACACCAACGATTCATCATCATGGATTCAGGTACGCTTGTTTATGTGTTTAAAGAATTTTTGATGATTTGACATGTTGATTTAGGACTTAGAAATCTATTGAGATTTAGGGATTCATTTCCAACACTCCCAACCCATCATCAAGCCAAAAATCAGCAAATTCATAGAAAGAGAAAAAAACAGAGGCAAATCAATTAAAACCCAAATTACAAAACTCACCCCCTCTAATTATAATGCATCCACCCAACCCTACCCGTTTCATTACCGAAATCAGATATAAGATAGCGAGAAAAAGAGAGAGAGGGAGTAAACGTTCAACGATCTGCAATTGAAGAAGATAAGGATTCGTTCGACGACAACGAGGATTTGCCACGGCGAGGGTGATTCTGGCTTTGGATGACTATGAGGATTCGTTCTGCGATGACAATTCTGGTGACAACGAGGATCTGCGACGACGATTCTGACGACGACGAGAATCCGTTCAGCGACGACAAGGATCTGTGATGGCGAGGACAATTCTTGCGTTCAACGACAGTAAGGATTCGTTATGCGACAACAATTCTGGCGACGACGAGGATCCGTTCAGCGACGACGAGGGCGATTCTGGCATTTGGCGACAACGAAAATCTATTTGGCAATGACAATTCTAGTGTTCGGCTTTAGTAAGCTTTTTGCTCTTCCCTTATTTCATACAGTTGGAGTAGTCTTTGATACTCCAACGGTCATTTTAGCATGTCCTTTGTTTGTGCCAAATATGGCATAGACAAATCTGGTGTGCCAAAATGGCACGTCAGATGGCATAATTGTTGGATCTGTTTTGAGCTTCGAATTCAAATGGCATACCATATGGCACACCTGTTGGAGTTGCTCTAAAGACATCTTTTCTCATTTTAAAAATGAGATGACATCTTTTCTCATTTTAAGATTGCAATTTTGACATTGTTATCATATATATAATTTTTTAAATTCTCATCTAAAATTATCTTATAATAAAATTATTATACATTTTTAATTTCTTGCGATTTTTCTTTTATTTTTTGACATACCTCGGACAAAATTTCCTATAAATATTGTTTGCCAAGTATTTTTTTTTTATGAAGACTTTTTTTCAATAAATTTATTTACCAAATAAATGTTTGATTTTATTGTCAGAAAAATGATTTTTATAACGTAATATATTTTTTAATAATTAATTTATATATTATTATTACATGGTTTTTATAGGAGTTGTTTACATTTATAATATAATTTTAAAATAAAATTACCAAAATAGTTCACTTTTGAACTTATTTACGTAATTAGAGTTACCCGGGGTTCGAAACCCCGGGTTGGGGGGTCCGGCGGTATACCCGGGGTTCCGAACCCCGGGTATACGAAAAAAATATATATATTTTTTTTTTTTTTTTTTGGGTATACGGGGTTTATACCCGGGGTTCGGTACCCCGGGCTATGTAGAACCCGGGGAACCAAACCCCGGAAAAAAAAAAAAAAAAAAAAAAAAAAAATATTTTTTTTTTCGTTTTTGCCCAATTTTTTTTAAAATTTTCGGTAACTTTAAACTGATTAATGGTAGTCTATCGATATTTTAAATAAATTTAATTTTTTTGTGCATAAATTAGGTTCAAAACACTACATAATGCTTTTTACAACACTAAAAACGGACAAGTGGATGAATTTTAAAAAATCGTCAAAGTTGACCAGATGAGTTGTTTCGATAACGGCGGAATTTTTTTCGGCAATTTAGAATTAACAAAAGATTGCATGTCCGTAACAGAAATGAATCAAATTTTTTGTATATAAATTATGTTCATAACACTACATAACAAAACTTAGAACACTAAAAACGGACAAGTGGATGAATTTTAAATAATCGCCAAAGTTGATAAGACGAGTTGTTTCGTTGACGATGCAATTTTTTTTAAAAATTTTGAATTAACAAAAAATGGTCGTCTGTCTATCCGTAACAGAAATGATCCTGATTTTTTCGTATACAAACTACGTTCATAACGCTAAATAATAAAATCGAGAATACCAAAAAACACTATATTGCTCTTCAATGTTTGGATGGACATAACTTTGCGCTCGGTGATCCGTTGGGGGCAATTTTTTTTTTAAAAGTTGGATCTGATTTGAGTCATCACTCTGACTTTTAAAGATTTCAATTTTATCAACAGAACAAGACACACGTTCGCAACGAAAATTACAAATTTATTCACCCAACACTTCGAATTCAAAATTGAAGGTGCAAACGGGCTTTATTTAAAAAAATACTAGACCAAACCGCCTGCGGCTGTTTGGGGCACCTAGATCTCGAAAAAATACCCGAAATCAAAAAAAAAATCGCCCCAAACGGACCACCGAGCACAAAATTATGTCTATCCAAACTTTTTCTATTATTTTACGTAAGATTTATTTTCTCTCGATAACATATTATCTGTTTTTTGTGTTCTCGATTTTATTATTTAGCATTAAGAACGTAATTTGTAAACAAAAAAATCAGGATCATTTCTGTTAAGGATAGACAGACGACCATTTTTTGTTAATTCAAAATTTTTAAAAAAATTACATCGTCAACGAAACAACTCGTCTTATCAACTTTGGCGATTATTTAAAATTCATCCACTTGTCCGTTTTTAGTGTTCTAAGTTTTGTTATGTAGTGTTATGAACATAGTTTATATACAAAAAATTTGATTCATTTCTGTTACGGACATGCAATCTTTTGTTAATTCTAAATTGCCGAAAAAAATTCCGCCGTTATCGAAACAACTCATCTAGTCAACTTTGACGATTTTTTAAAATTCATCCACTTGTCCGTTTTTAGTGTTGTAAAAAGCATTATGTAGTGTCTTGAACCTAATTTATGCACAAAAAAATTAAATTTATTTATAATATCGATAGACTACCATTAATCAGTTTAAAGTTACCGAAAATTTTAAAAAAAATTGGGCAAAAACGAAAAAAAAAATATATATTTTTTTTTTTTTTTTTTTCCCCAGGGTTTGGTTCCCCGGGTTCTACATAGAACCCGGGGTACCGAACCCCGGGTATAAACCCCGTATACCCAAAAAAAAAAAAAAAATATATATATTTTTTTCGTATACCCGAGGTTCGGAACCCCGGGTATACCGCCGGACCCCCCAACCCGGGGTTTCGAACCCCGGATAATTCTAATTACGTAAATAAGTTCAAAAGTGAACTATTTCGGTAATTTTATTTTAAAATTATATTATAAATGTAAACAACTCGTTTTTATAGTCATATTTAACTATCTTAATGCATTTTTTTTTTTTATTTTAAAAAATAATAAATAATAGAAAGACAAATTAATCGCCCTCTCTTTTCTCTATCCACGACAAAATACAATCCTCCCCCCCAAAACAATCCACACCGTAGATTTATCGGACATCAACGATTCTAATTCACTGATATAACCTCACACGGATCGCTAATATAGCCCGTCGATTTAATAAAAAAACCAACGGTGAAGATCATCTCCCGCCAGAAATCAAATCCCCTAAATAAACCACCAAGCAACCTCTTTTCAGCATCAATCCTCTCTCTCTCTCTCTGTGCAAATCAACTCTCTCTCTACTTCAATCTCTCCTCTGAAAATGTCTGGCCGTGGAAAGGGAGGCAAGGGCCTTGGCAAGGGCGGCGCCAAGCGGCATCGTAAAGTCCTCCGTGACAATATCCAGGGCATCACCAAGCCGGCGATCCGTCGTCTCGCCAGGAGAGGCGGCGTGAAGAGGATTTCAGGACTGATCTACGAGGAGACTCGCGGCGTTCTGAAGATATTCTTGGAGAATGTGATTCGTGATGCGGTGACTTACACTGAGCACGCCAGGAGGAAGACTGTGACCGCCATGGATGTCGTCTATGCTCTGAAGAGGCAGGGAAGGACTCTTTATGGATTTGGCGGTTAGATTTGTCGGTTTTTTTCGTGAATATCATTAGCGTTGAGTGCAGATCTTTCTCTTTCCTCCATTAATCTCTCTGCATTTCAGCTATATGGATTTTGGAATTCAATGACTCATTGTAATTCTCGTTAATAGTTGAAGTAATAGATCTTTGTTTTTGAGAATTTTTTGTTTGAATCTGCAGTTGAATCCCGTCAATATTGATGATATGGTTTAGACCTAATTTGTTTGAACTTGATTGAGTTGTTCTTTTACCCTCTTCACTTTCAAAACTTACACATCATTCAACCCTTTTTACTATGAACGAAAGGAAAACACTTGCATTTTAATGTTATCTATTTTAACTCACAATGGGGAAATGATTTTTTTACCAAAATTAAAATTGAAATATTAAGAGTAATTTCAACCCACTAGTTATTTCGAGAGCTAAATTGTTATTTTGACTAAACAAATTTAAAAATTTAAGGTTCAACACAAGAATTTGAACAACTTCAAATGAACAAAATGCTTGTTGAAGAGTGTTTCGCCTAACCAAAAATATGTTATTATATACTCCAACCCAAATAGGCATTTGATTAAACATTTTTATTTAATTAAATTTTCATGTCAATTAATAACAACTAATTAAATATAAATTTTTTTAAAAGCCAAATTAAGGCAATTTGGCGAAGCCTAAACCATTGTCATTTTTAAAGGAGTAATAGATAAGGAGATAGGAAGAGAGAGAGATTGACGGTTGGCCTTCAAGATCTAAATTGGTAAAGAGAAAGGTACAACCAAACGGTTTTGAAATTTGCGCGTGGATGATTTGCTTTGCCTATGGATTGTAGGTAGGAATAGCTCACGAAATCGGAGCTTGGCAATTTGGCGAAGCCAATGGCGAGCGTGTTGAGTTGTGTTTTCTTCCTTTGATTAGGCAAAACGATGGTTATTTCTTTTTGCGAAGATGATGGCGAGCCCATTGGAATTGCTCTTACAATCTTACTCTAGTTACTTTACCTAATTGTTGTCTTAAGAGCAATTTCTACATAGAATCATAGATGATGATGTTAGCTAAAAATTGAGAGAAACTTCTAACCATTAATTTGTTTATTCAACATCAATGTTTACTATAATTCACTTGATAAATAGTAGGCTAGTCAAAATTAAAATATAAATAATTAATTTATTTGGCTCTCATGGTTGGAGTACAATTCCAAATTTGTAATAGCCAAAATATTATTCTTGAGTTAAAATAGTATTTTAACTAATTTAAATATCTATTTGAGTTAAATTTATTTAGCTAGTATGATTGGAGTACATATCTTATTTTCTATAAGTCAAAATACTATTTATGAGCCAAATTAGTTTCAAAATTTTATAATTTTGAGTTTATCATAGAACTGACAAAATCATATATTTTTTGTGAGTTACAATCTTTCACAATTTCATGACTTCGAGTTTTTCATAGAAGTGACGAAATCAAACTTTTAGGGTGATGTATAATCTTTTCAAAATTTACAATTTTGAAGTTTTCATAAAAATAGTGAAATTGAGCTTTTTCAGTTAGCTATAGCCGTACAAATTCTTAATTTTGATTTTTTATAAAATTGACAAAATCACGTATTTTTAGGGAGTCATAACCATTAAAAAATTCAACGATTTCGATTTTTTCATAAAAGTGACAAAATTTGACTTTTTTTTTTTTTTTGTGTGTGTATTATGGTCTTTAAAAATTTCATGAAATTGGTGAAATAGAAACTTTTTCGAAGAGCTATATCCTTTCAAAATTTCAAGATTTCGAGTTTTGAATAAATTTTGCGATATTATTTGTTGTCAGTGAGCAATATCTTTTTAAAATTTTATGGTTTTAAGTTTTTCATAAAGGTGACGAAATTGAATTTTCAATGAGTTATAGTCTTTTAAAATTTTGTGTTTTTTAGTTTTTTATAAAATTGGCCAAATTGGTAATTTTTTGTGAGCTAAAATAACCTTTCAAATCTTTATGATTTTGAGTTTTTCATAATGTGGTGAAATCAAAATTTTTTCAATGAGCTATAGGCATTCAAGATATTATGATTTTCAGTTTTCATAAAAGTATCAAAATCAGCTATTTTCGATGAGCTAACCTTTTAAAATTTCACGCTTTTAAGTTTTTTTATGAAAGCAATGAAGTTAGAATTTTTCAATGAGTTATAACCTTTCAAATTTTCAAAATTTTGAGTTTTTTTTAATAAAATTAACGAAATCGAGTTTTCTCAGTGAAATTTAACCTTTCAGCATTTCACGATTTTAAATTTTCATAAAGTGATGAAATCAGAATTTTTTTGATGTTTTTTAGCCTTTCAAAAGTTCACGATTTTGAATTTTTCAAAAAATTATAAAAATCGGGATTTTTCAATGAACTATAGTCTTTCAAAATTTTCTATTTTGAGTTTTTCAAAGAAGAAAAAAAATCAGGTATTTCAGTGAGTTCTTTCAGAATTTAACGATTTTGAGTTTTCGTAAAAGAATAAAAATTGAGTTTTTTTTGTGTGCCTTACAAAATTTCACAATTGAATTTTTCATAAACTTGACGAAATCTTTTTTTTTTTTTCCTTCAGTGAGCTATAGTAGTTAAAAATTTAACAATTGTCTTTTTCATAAAAGTAAAAAATTGGACTTTTCTGATGAGATATAAAATTGGCTAAATCAGATATTTTCGATGGGTTATAGTTTTTTTAAAATTTTATGATTTTGAATTTTTTATAAAAGTGATAAAATTGGGTTTTTCAATGAGAAATAACATTTCCAAATTTCACGATTTTCATAAAATTGACGAGATCAAGTATTTTCAGTTAGTTATAACCTTCCAAAATTTTATGATTTTTAGTTTTTCATTAAATTCGAAAAATTCGTCTTTACGGTGAGTTATTACTTTCAAAATTTCACGATTTTGAATATTTCATAAAAATAGCAAAATAAGGGTTTTTTGGGTGAACTATTTAAAATTTCATGATTTTTAGTATTTCGTAAAATTGGTGAAATTGAGTTTTTTTTTTTTTTTTTTTTTCCAATGAGCTATATCTTTTTAAAATTTCATTACTTTGAGTTTTTTTTTTTTTTTGAAAGTGGCAAAATCAAAATTTTTTAGTGAGCTATATCTTTTCAAAATTTTATGATTTTTAGTTTTTTATATATTTGGGAAAATATGTATTTTCGGTGAGATATAGCTTTTTATTTTATAATTTTGAATTTTTCATAAATAGTGAAACTCGAGATTTGAATCAAGATATCACAAATTTTATGTAAAATTTGAAATCGTGAAATTTTGAAAGACAATACTCAATGAAAAAATCAATTTTGCAACTTTTATGAAAAATTCGAAATGGTGAATTTATGCAAGGTAGCACACAAAAGATTCAATTTCCCTACTTTTATGGCAAAATATCATTTTATAGAGTAACGAAAATAATTGATAAAAAATTCAAAATCATAAAATTTATAAAGACAACTCACTAGAAAAAAAAAAAAAACGATTTTTCTATTTAAAAAAAACCGTAAAAGTTTCCAAGGCTAGCTCATAAAATAAGGAAATATGACATTTTAAACTCTCTAGATATTGACACATTTCTAAATTGTTCCTCTCTATTGGAGCGTTTCATTTTAAACCCTATAGATATCAGCACGTTTTTATTTGGTTCTTCTGTAAAAAAATTTGTCAAAACTAACCGAATTTTGAGGGCAAAACAGTTGTTTCTCATATTTTCATTTTTTAATCATTTTTAATTATTTTTTAATCTTTTAATCTTTTCTTTTTTTACTCTTTTCTCTCTCTTCCTCCCTCCTTCCCCCTCTCTCTTTCTATTCCTCCTTCCCTCCTCCTCTCTCTCCCTCCCTCCCTCTCCCCGCCGGCCATTATTTTTGACAAATTTTTTGACGGAAGGATCAAATAAAAACGTGTTGATATCTAGAGGGTTTAAAATGAAACGCTCAAACGGAGAGGGACCATTTAGAAATGTGTCAATACCTAAAGGGTTTAAAATATATTTTTTCCCAAAAAAATATGATTTTGCAACTTTTATGCAACATCATTTTATATAGAGTTATAGAAGTAATTGATTAAAAACTCAAAATCTTGAAATTAAAAAACTATAACACACCGGAAAAAAGAACGATTTCATTATTTAAAAAAAAAAAAAAAAAACTCTAAATCGTAACATTTTGCAATATATCTCACAAAAAAAACTCGGTTTTGCTACTTTTATGGCACAATATCATTTTATAAAGTAACAGAAACAATTAATCAAAAAATTAAAATCGTAAAATTTTGAAAGGTTTTGACTCAAAATATCTAATTTTCACTACTTTTATGAAAAACTCGAAATCGTAAAATTTGTCAAGGCTACAACTAAAAAAAAAATCTCTACTTTTATACCACATCATCATTTTATAGATTAACAAAAGCAATTGATCAAAAATTCAAAATCATGAAATTTTAAAATCTATAGTTCACAAAAAAAAAAAAAAAAAAACATGATTTCATTACGTTTGAAGAAAAAACCTCAAAATCGTAGAATTTTGCAAAATTATAGTTCAAAATGAAATAAAATAAAAAATCGTTACCTTTGTACCATGTCATTTATAGAATAATAAAAACAATCAATCAAAAACTCAAAATCACAAAATTTTGCAGCGCTATAGCTTACAAAAAGAACTTGATTTTACTACTTTTATCCTTCAACATAATTTTGTAAGAGTGACCGAAATAATTGATCAAAGACTTAAAATCTTAAAATTTTGCAAGACTATAGCTCACAAAAAGAATTTAATTTCGCTACTTTTATATTTCATATAGAGTAATAAAACCAATTTATCAAAAATTCAAAATCGTGAAATTTAAAAAAAAAAAAAATACATCACCAAAAAAATCCCAATTTCTCTAATTTTATAAAATACTTGTGAAATTTTACAGGGCATAGTTCCAAAAAAAAATTGCCACTTTCATACCACAACATCATTTAATATAATAACGATATTTAATAGAGTAACGAAAACAGTGGATTAAAAACTCAAAATCTTTGAAGGGACATTACAGCCAAAACAAAAAATCTCCTCAGTGGGAGCCAATTAAGATAATAAAGAAAAGCTCAAACTCAGCACCATTTGATTGACCAAGATATCATATATTGGTCAAAAAAAAAAGGAAAACTGTAAAAATTGAACTCATGGGGGGAGGGCAAAATTGGAAGAGAAATTATTCGTTGTTTCCAACACCGAGCCTGAGGCGGAAATCCTCCTCCATGAGAGGAAGTCCATCGCGCAATTTGATCTTCGGTTCCCATCCTAACAATTCCTTGGCCTTTGTAATGTCCGGTTTCCTCTGTCGGGGATCGTCTGGTGTGTTGTCCACCGTTTTTATCTCCACTTTTGGATTTATAAGCTGTAAACAATAATATTATGACATCGATTTTATCATGGAACAGAAAAAGTCAGACAGATAGTTGGCATTTGTTAGGGTTTCTGTTTCTGTTCTAAAAAGAAAAAGAACAAAAAAATAGAAACAGAAATAAAGGACCATTTTTTGTTCCTTCTGTTGGTATATTTTAAAAACAAATTTCAGAAAACAGCACAGATATATATATATATTTTGTTCCCAGATTTTGTCTCAGTTTCAAGTTCCTGAAAAACTAGAAAAAGGAAGCAAGTGTTTCTGTTCCCAGAAAACTTGAGGCAAGACATGAATCAGGGGAACAATTTTGTTATGTTACCAAAATTTTGTTCTAAAAACCCAATAACAAAACAGAAACATCTTCTTTTTTTCTGTTCTAGTTTTCTCTTCTCATGAACAGAATAACTAAATACTAGTTATGAAATGTGATATTGCAGAACAAGATGTAAAAGCACAGTTGCTTACCTCCTTCACCGTCTCAGCAAGTTCAATCATAGTAAATTCACCTACACATCAAAGAAATTTTTTAACCTTTTGTATACCTTAATATATACATATATGTGTGCGTGTATGTATATTCCGATCTTTCGGGTCTAAAAACGCTGTAAAATTTCCAAATCCTTTTTTTTTTCTTTAGAAACCTGGGTTCCCAATATTGATTGGACCGGTGTGATCGCCCTCCATGAGTCGAATGAGCCCATCAACCTTCAAAATTTTCAAACATATTTAGTGTAAATACATGCAATCAAGTAACACCAATAAATCGTTATTATAAACAAAGGTCAAATGAAGATATTTTTTATTTTTTGGGGTGTACCATATCGGAGACAAAACAGAAACTTCGAGTTTGTGTTCCAGGTGATTGGACAGTCAGCGGCTCATTCCTGAAAAAGTGCAAACCAGGTAAAATATTAGAAACAAAATAAAAAACTATGGCCCCGTTTAGTTAGGTGGCTTTGGTAACCATTTCTGTTTCCATTCCAGCAGTGGGATGGGAATGGGATAAGATGGGATGAGAATTTTGTTTCCTTCTTAGGAACAGAATTGCGCTTGGTAACGATAATTTTTTTTTTTTGGGGGGGAATAGAATTGCGTTTGGTAACGATTTTATCTTAAAACCAATTTTATTTTATTTTTGTGAGTTTTTTTTTTTTTTTGTTTTGGCGGCGACAGTCGCCAGGCGGCAACCGCCGCCGGAGTTTCCCGGAGATGGCTAGCGACGGTTGCCGGAGGTTCCTGGAGGTGGCCGGCGACGGTAGCCGGAGGTTGCAGGCGACGGTAGCCGGAGGTCGTTGCCGGAGGTGGGCGATGGCGGCAGACGGTGGGAGGCGGCGGCGGGTGGTGGCCGGCAGGCGTATGAACAGTGCCAGTAGTTTTGGGAATGGAATGAGAATTATGAGAAACAATTTTTTTTTGTTTCTCATTTCTTAAGAAAAAAATGGGCACAATTCTCAAATGGGAATAGAATGAAAACGAAAACAAAAATTACCAAACGTTATTCCTAAATAAAATTCCCAAAAATCTGGGAATGGAATAGGAAATTCTGAGAAGGAATGGGTTACCAAATGGGACCTTACTGTTTCCGTTCCCTGATTTATGTTCTTGCTCCCTAAATTTTGTAATTAATTTACAGAAACGTATTTGGTAAACGTGCTTCTGTTCTCAAATTTTTGGGAGTATTTTCTGAATTCTTTAAGAATCTAAGAAACAAAAAAAACGTAGCTTCCTATTGACTCCCACAAAACTATTCCCACCATCATCCCCGGCCACCACACATTTAAAATAAAAAAAAATAACAAATTTTGCAACCATACACGTTTCTTGTTTCTGTTCTCATAAATTAAAAGAAACAATTCCAAGACAATGGTCATTACGAAACATGTTTTTATTCACGAAATACTCTAAAACAGAAACATAATTCTCATCCCAGTTTATTGGAAGTAGAAACAGAAATGCAGAAACACTAATGCCACCAATATTACCAAGTTAAATTAAGATGTCGTGTTTATTTTTTATTTTTTTTGTGTGTGTGTTTTCTGTTTTTGTTCCCGGAAAACTTGAAATAAAAATAAAATTACAGGAAAATTGTATTAGTTTTGCTTATATAAATTTGGTCTAAAAATTGGGAGCATAACAGAAACACTTTTTTCCCATGTATTTCCATTTCTATTCCAGGTTTCTGGGAACAAAAAAAAAAATGGAACACTAAGGCCCTTTTGTTTCAGTTTTTGAATATAGTTTTCTAGTTGCAAAAACACAAAATACAAATATTTCTCTTTTAACTGGAGGACTTACCGAATTGCTTGAGCTATGAAATTGCTGACAACACGCCCATCATCAATATTCATCCGGGGGCCATAGGTGTTGAAGATTCTAGCAATGCGGATTTCTGTTGAATTAAAATAGATAAGTTTATCAAAAAAAAAATATATATGGTAGACGATAACGGTAGTAGAGAAAGATTAACATTACCTATCCCGTGTTGTCTATGATAATCAAACATCAAAGTTTCAGCCACGCGCTTTCCCTCATCATAACAACTCCGAACCCCTATCATACAAGTGAGGCAATGTTTTCATAGATTTGTGAACATTTTAACAGATACTATATATATATATATATATTTCCTCTCCCTTTTCGAATGAAACAAATGAAATTGCAATCATCACCTAGAAAATCATTGCGATCCCCCATGGACCATTTACATCAATACTGACAGGCCATTACTTAGCGTCCATTTGATAACACAATTAAGCATTTAAAACTAAATGCATTAAGTACTTAATTTTAACACTTAGATTTCAATTAAGTTTTTAGCACTTAATTTTCTTTCAAGTAAATCAAAAAGAAAACCCTTACTTTGAGATCTAGGACACAAGCATTAGTGACAAATGAACTATAAATCTTTCTATATGAAAGAAACTGCCTTCATCCATTCATGCAACGGCATCAACTGGATTTGCAGACTTACCAATTGGATTAACATTACCCCAGTAACTCTCGGTTTGGGGATGTTCAAGGGGATCACCATATACCTCCGAGGTTGACGTGAGCAAAATCCTGAACACCGTCATTGAGAAAGAGCAAAAAAAGTGAGAAAGACGATACCGCCACCAATAGGATTGAAGTACTAAATGCATTGCGTTTTCAAACCTCGCTCCGACACGCTTGGCGAGCCCCAGCATGTTCAGTGTGCCAATTACGTTTGTCTTAATAGTCTATCAAAATAAATTTCCACATTTCTTAGACAATCATTACTGCCTTTTACTTCAAAATTTGAAACAAAAAAGATAGGATTTAGCACTTCAAATAGAATATATTCTATTTACCTTAACGGGATTGTATTTGTAGAAAATTGGAGAAGCTGGGCATGCAAGATGGTAAATCTGATCAACCTCAACCAACAATGGCTCCGTGACATCTAAAATAGGGCAAAAAAATGAAATAATGAGTCATGACAAGTCCCAGAATTCATATTTCAAAAGTCAAATTTCACCTTATGATGAATACTAAAAAGAAACACACTCAAAATATGTAAATTAGAAGAAACTAAAATTAATACCATGACGAATGAGCTCAAATCTCGGATGACCGATCCATTTCTTAAGATTGTCCTTTGAGCCGGTGAAGTAATTATCAGCAACAATTACCTGATTTAGAAAAGCACAAGGAAAATATTACTTAATGTCTTACATGTCTAAACAGAATGATATCAGATAAATATATATATATAATAATTCGATCCCAGAATAATTTACTACTGCTTATCAATAGCCACAATTAGCATTGCTAACCTCATTCTTTTCGTTTTCCATTAATCTGTCCACCAGGTGAGAACCGATAAATCCCGCTCCTCCAGTAACCAAAATCCTCATATTGGGCTGTTGTTGAAAGTGGGAGCAATCAATCAAGAGCACAAATAAGCAGCTATAAGATTAAAAACTTCAATGACAATATGGTGAATATGATCACGTAAAAATATGAAACTGATAAAAATATTCAAGCCCATAAAAAAACCATTATGCAAATGAAAATATTACTTAAAAAAGTATTCAAAATATCGTCTATTGTTCTAAACAGTACTGCACCCTTGAGAGTTAAGTGCTATTGTACTTTTTCAATAGTATTTTTTATTTTTTTTTATTTTGTATACTGTTAGATTTCTATCCCACATCGATTACTAGGGAATTCCCAAAGTACTACATAACTCAAAGAAGTTAAACCACTTGACACCATATAGTTTTAAATTGTAACCTCCTATTCTCCTAACATGGTATCAAAACCAAAGTTATGGGAATCCGTCTTCCATTCCCTCGTAGTCAAATTATATGTACAAGTCGGAAGTTGCACATTTCTCATCATTCCCTCATAGTCAAATCATCCGTGCAAACCGAGGGTTGCACTTAAGGGCGGATGTTGTATTCTTGTCCCACACGGATCACTTGAGAATTCTCAAACCACTATATAAGTCAAAGAAGTTACTCCACTCGACACCATGTGGTTTGAAGTTGGAACCTCCTAATATATACATTGCCCCTTGATATTTCATTTATTGTGTTTAATTTCAGTAATTTCCAAATTCGATGCCTTTTAATGCTAGAATTGTGAGAAAAGTACAATTGAACTTTAGGGGTATGAAGTGAAATGAGAATATGTGGATATTCTAGAGTGATAAAAATATTCAAGCCCATAAAAACAAATATGCAAATGAAAACATGGGATCATTCATCTGCCTTAATTTTAGTTTGATTTATTTTTAAGAAAAAGAAAAGCGGATGCGGAATGAAAAAGAATTCCGAGAACCATATTCAATGAAAACACGAGACACTCGAATTGAGTTATGCTCTTTGAATCATTGTAATGATTTGGGTGGATTAAGGTTAATGGACCTAATGGTTCTAGGCTATAAAGGTGCAAGAATTGATCTAGTAGATGACCGATGATACATCTTGCAAGCAACAATAACTTATGGTCTCTATCCTGCACACCTAACATTAATAATTTGGACTCCCTTGAATTCATACTTTTGCTTCTAACACATATAATTAATATAAGCAATTGCACCAAAAGCTTAAATTAAGATGATAATAAGGAATTCACAATTTCCAATGTGGGTGAATTCCCCACGACCCACACGAGCATTAAAAATGGAGGTAGTGGTGGGCCTAGTCAGATTGGGCACATGACCTTCCGGAAATATACAATTTGGTGGGCTTGAAGTAAACAAGTCCACCGTCTGAGAGAAGAAAGAACATGGGCCTGCATCAGGGCAGCCCATGGGAGATCTGGAATGATCAAAGAAAGGCCTCAACATTCGGCTAATCTAAACATTAAAGATTGAATAAGTCTAAGATAGACGTTGATCAGTTAAGATATGATCGAGAATACAGGAATTCAGGTAATTTCTACTCTAATTACAATAATCAATAGGTTACATATGGATTCTATTCTGAAATCAATAAAAACCTGATTAACTTATTCTCACGCCGGAAGGTAATTGGCCGATACAAACACCGATATCCCAAGTACTTATCCTAAATTTTGCAGGTATTGATTAGGGATTTGGGAGCTGGGATCATCAATAAATTCTGGCATTATCAATTTCAATGAAACATGTGATTTCAAAATGAAATTTTCACCTGAAAGAACTTCGAGAATCGAAGAGGAGAAGGCGTTGGAGGTGGTTTCGTGGTGGTTTTCTGCTCTCCATTCGAAGAGTTCTTCGCCATTGTTTCGGATCTCCAAGCTATTAACTCTGTATTCACAATCAAAACCACCACATGTACTTAAAAAAGAAGAATCAACAAGACATTTTATTTGACAGATGAAAACTCTTATTCCTAGATCAATTGAAACCAACAAAAACGTATAAAATTTTACTGAAAACCGATTTCAAATTATCAGAATGGAGCAATGCGGCCATATCACAATAATTCCAGATCAGATAAAAGAAATCAGAAGATGAGAACAGACCTGATCGCAAAATAAACTGAAGAAGATAACCCTAATCTGTAATCCGATTTTCAAAATCAAAGCTCACGACTCGTATATATATATATACACACACACAAACACACAATTATGGTAGAAATATACAAATAGAAACTTAATTGACGAATCGATGCCAACTAATGCAAATCAATTAGAGTAGGTAGAATCAAAAAACATGTGGAAAAAAAATTCAATGCTTCAAAATCAAGAAACGCAGCAGTTAATGATAGCTACTAATGATAGCTACTCGATATCAACAAATGAATCAAAAAAAAAAACAATAAAATAGTATGAAATTCAGAAGCTACCTTCTCCCGAGTCCCGAGGTCAATGGCTTCTGCAGAAATTGGGGTTTTTGTGGGGTTTAATAATGAGGAGGAGAGAGTGCTGGAGGGTATCGTCGTACTCTAGACAGAGAGAGAGAAGACAGAGAGGAGGGGGGGGGGGGGGGGGGGGGGGGGGGGGGGGATCTTTTTCGAATGTATTGAGGGAGAGGGAAGTGATACCCTGATACGCGGGAAAAGTACTTGTCGTTTCACGGGTTAGGGTGGGACCCGCGTAGTAGCGACGATCAACCGTCCCTTTCGTGAAGTTGCGTAGGATCTACGGTTTGTGAGCGTTTGCGGAATGTATGATTGGAATGGTAGATTAAAAATGATCTCATGCACCATTGAATTTATTTTATTTTTGCTATGTCAAATTCCTTATTTTATTTTTAATTTTAAAAAAATCTCCTACACAATTATAACTTGTATTTTAATTTTGCTTATTTAAAAAACAAAAAAAAAAACAAAAGACCAATACACGTACTACACTTTCGTAATTATATATATCTAATTTGTATATAAAATATTTGTTAAATAATAAATATTACACAAGTACATGTAGTATAATTTGTAATTTGTAACTAATATTACACATGTATATATTGGTGTTGAAAATTGGTTCAACTAGCATTATGGTCCAAACACCCTCGAATCAGAGAGAAGGGGGGTATGGTAATTGAACTTCCTTACGTGTTGCAGCCGGGCCAAACAGGTTCGATCCAACATGTGTCCGAATCCGGGTCTTCCTTTCTTTCAAAGCTCATATCCGTTGTCGGGCCGAGCTCCAATCTGTCACCTACACACAGGACGGGTCGGGTTCCCCTGGCGTGTCCCCTCCGGCGTGAGAGTAAGAGCTCGGAATGAAAATACAAATCGGAGAGTTACTATTACCTCGACCTGTCTGAGTGACCTATGGCAAAATTTCTCTCTCTAGAATGGTTTTTTCCCCTCTTTTGAAGTGTTGGGAAAGCCTCATATTTATAGGCGGAAGCGGGATTAGTGTAAACCAGATTAAGGCCTTAAGCTCGGATTACCAGTAAACAGTTAGGCGCATGGGCGGTACGACAAATTAGAGCACTGGGAATGGGCCTTGGACGTTTTACTGTTGATCGCGGGGGCCGGAGTCTGACCTGTCCAGAAGGCAGGTCAGACCGGTCATGGCGGCAAAGGTCGGTCTGCACCTTCCGACCTTCCGTTGAGTGTCGAGTCTTCACAAGGCTTCTGAATGAGGTACTTGAGTGCTTACAGCCTACTGACCCAGGGGCCATCCGAGTTGTCTATACACCGGGCTAGCTAAGGTTGTAGATGACGTGGTATTGGTGACGTGGCGAATCTGATCTGGGTGTATGACACGTGGAAAGGACCTGACTTTCCCCACATCAGTTGTCCCCCAAGCCTTAGCACGGAAATGGTACATGAGACGCTGAGGATTTCATGGGCATGTCTCCGGGAACAGTCAGCCGGGCTGATGGAGAAAGAGAACGAAGAAACCGGGATGGCACAACTAGACCGGGCGCGCCTTTTGGCTTCCCTAGGAAGCTAAACTGTCAACCCTACCGGATGCGCCCTTTGGCTTCCCCAGGAAGCTAGACTGTCAGCCCGACCGGATGTACGACACGTGGTTGAAGGCGCGTGAATCGAAGTCTTACGAGTTCGATGTGATGCGACGGTTCAGCTTCTCGGCACCCTATAAATACGCGTCCCATTTCTCAAATTTCTTCACCAGATCCTCGCAAAAGCTCCTCCCAACCTCCAAGCATGATACTCCTTCTGCCTTTGTCTTCTTTTCTTGTTATTTTCATCTCTTCTTATTCTTCGTGTCTTTTGCCTTTGAGTCTGACTCGTCGGGGAGTAGCGCGTCCCTAACCGACATGATAGCGGCCTACTCCCCGGCCGTCCAGATTGAGCTTAGCTCGTCTACGACGAAGTCCGATTATGCAGGCGTCCCTCCGGCCTCCGGGCTGGCAGGCGAGCAAGAGCTCGCCGTTTAATGGACGTCTTCTTCTGAAAAGTCCCAAGGGGAGATCGAAGTAAGGGCACTCCCTACTTTAGGTGCCCCTTGTGGGTCTTTAAGGACTAGGAGCGAGGCGGGCTCTTCTGGTGGCCCAGCGGCCTCTCAACCATCGACGTTCGGACGTTCTCCCCAGGCCAGCTCGACTTCTTGCCGACCGACCTGTAAGGTTCTCCCATATGCTCTGGTCTGGAGGATGGAGTCCGACCTATCAAAAAAAGACGTTCGAAAACTGCGTACCACCTACACGATTCCCAACTTGGTCAAGCTGCGTGCTCCCAGGGAGGATGACCAAGCATGCAATCCACCCGAGAAGTTCATCGCGGTCTACGACCAGCAGTTGTAAGCCAGGCTACGATTCCCCATTCACCCCTGGGTGAGGGAGGTCTGTTGGGACTTGGGTCTATGTCCATCACAACTTTCTCCCAACAGTGTATGCATGATCGTGTTTTTTTATATCATCTTCCTGGCCAAGAGAATTATGCTGTCCCTCGAGCTATTCCATACACTGTTCTTGGTAAAAGCCATGCCCGACGGGAAAGGCTGGTTCTACTTCTCGGCCCAGCAGAAATTACTCAAGGGCTACCTCGATTCCATTAAGGACTGGAAGTCGGGATTCTTTTTCTTGGGAGGTACCGGGTGGGAGGCCGACGAGGCGCCGTCATTCAATTTTTCGATCCAAAGGTATTGGGAAGACCTGGGTAAGCCTTTTTAGTTCAGACCTCGTCCCCCCTTACCCCAATTTCTGTTCTAACATGGTCCTTTTTTCAACAACAAAGAAACACAAGCCCAGCCCGGAGATCCTCAAAGAGAATAAGGTAATTCTCTAGACCTCATACACTCACGTCGGCTCACTACTCACGTCGTGCCTGTATAACGTATATTTTTGGAGTGACCCTTCTCTATCTGCGTTGACCCTGAACCAGAACTCTCGGAACGGTAAACATCTCAAGCTCGGTCTGGTCATTTTATTTTACTCGAGAATTATTTTTCTTTGCCGACTGACGATCATTTTTTATTTTTTTTATAGCTTTGGACATGGTGGCGATAGCCTGGATGGCGGTGAAAGAAGTGGAGGCGCGCAAGGCCACTCAAGGTGCTTAGGCTGATCAAAGGACCAAGGAGGTGAGACCTTCCGGCCAAGCGGGGCCCGTCCCTACCCAGAAAAGGCCGGGGACCCCGGCCACCACTAAGACCAAGCAGACGGAGGTCATCTGGGGAGATCTCACCCTCTCTGCCAAGAAAGACAAGAGGAAAAGAAAGGCGGGGACGTCCGATACGCCGATCGGACATCATAAGAAAAGCTGACCCTCCATCCTAGTCCAACATGAAGAACAATTAGATAGACGTGGTGAAGGGTCCGAGGAAGTCATCATCCGGACCGGGCTCTTTGCTGTTGAACCCGCCACCCAGAATCCAGCCATGCTAATGAACTTCGCTCAGCGAATCGTACTACCGACGGATAAGGCAAGATTTGCTGAGAAAATCGACGCCCGACTCCGCGCCGAGATGAATTGGTTCATGCTTTCTGTAAGTCGTTCTCCCCGGGCAATGTTTGGTACTTACTCTTTTTAAATTGTTAATGACTCTGGTTGTCGACCTTGCAGGAGTTGTTCTCTTCATTGGAGACCGGTGCCAGCCTACACCAGGCCAACCAAATGGTCGAAGAGCTGACGAAGCAAAGGGAGGACGACATCAGTCTCTTAGAAGAATACCACAAGGAGATGGAGCAGATATGTGTCGAGAAGGGGGCCGTAGATAAGAGGGCCGAGGACTCTAGGCGATCCGAGCATATTGCCAACTCTTTATTAGAGAAGCTTCAGAGGAACCAAGCAGCCGAGCTGGAGAGAGTTCGAGCTGAAGCGGTCGAGCTTTACAAGAAGAGTAAAGAATTCACTAGGCTCCGAGACTATATTACCGTCAGCGTGATCCAACTTGGTTTCAAAGGAGCGGTCAACTCTGTCCGGTGCCTGTTCCCAGAGGTCGATCATACGAAGATAGCCCTCGAGATTTCCGACCAGGACATCGCCAAAGCTCAGGCCCAGTAGGACGCAGCCATGGACGAGCCGAGCACTAAGCCTACTATTCCAGAAGCTGGGTCGAGCCGGCCATCAAGGAGCCGCGACCAAGCAAGTGTAGAGGAGGTCGGTGGCGATGAGACCGGTCCTGACTAGTAACCCCAGCCCTCGGTCCAGTCGATGAGGGATACTTAAGCTTTTTCTCTTTTTCTTTTTTCTTTTTGTTCAACCTGGCTAATAGCGGGCTTGTATATCATGGGTAGGAGTCCCGTTTTGTCTTTTTGTAATCTTTCTTGACAAATTAATGGAACTCATTTTTTGCCAATTGCGTGTACCTTGTATATGTGTGTGTGTGTGTGTGTGTGTGTGTGTGTGAGTGCAAGTTCACGAGATTTGCCGAGCTGAAATAATACTTCTATGTCCGACTGGCTGTGAAACTTGAGCTGTACTCACCTTGCCCCCAAGGTGACTAGAAGATCTTGTATCGAGCGAGCTGTTGTGGTCGTCTTTCTAGTGCCCGGCAGAGTTTCACCACTTGTCGTTGTCCTTGATTTTTTCCCCCAAACGACCAAGAGAGCTCGGATCCCCCGAGCTTCCTTGGTGTCTTATAGAGCATGACATCGAGGTCGGTCGTTGCCACCTAACTTTGGTGGCTTGTTGAAATTGTAGGTCATTTTGGCCCAGACGATCTGCCAAGCTCGGCTTTCCCAAGCTTGTGGTCTTCTTTATGAGCGACCTCGACTCAAACAGAAGGACACCTACCTCAGCAGAGGACATAGGCTAAGGGATAGCTCACCCAGATGATCTATCGAGCTCGATTTTTTCGGGCTTGTCGATCTTCTCCTGAGCCCTTGGCACGAGGGGTTGCTCGCCTCTGCCTTTGCAGGGATAAAGGCTTAGGGATGGCTCACCCCGGCCTTTCGGCACACAAAGAGTTGCTCTTTCCCGCCCTAGGACTCAAACTTTGGTTGGATCGTTTTACCCCCCAGATGATCTGTCGAGCTCAATTTTTTCGAGCTTGTCGATCTTTTTTAGGGCCTGATCCGTCAATGCACTATTTAACTGATTATGGAAACGGGAAACCCATTGAACTGAAAATGCCCCTTTTTCATTGACTTCAACTTTTTCATTACAATTATGTGAGATCAAAATAAAAAATCTTTAGCAAGTTTAGGGATTTCGTTCATCACTTGGGTAGTAGCGTTTCAGATGCTCAGCGTTCCAGGGGTGCCTAAGCAGTACCCCTTCTTCAGTTTCAAAATTATAGGTCCCTGGTGGGGCTATTTGAGCCACGCGATAAAACCTTTCCCAGCTCGATGCCAACTTTCCGGTATTTTGCTCCTTTGTAGCTAGGGTGACCTTCCTAAGGACAAGGTCACCGACGTCAAAAGATCGAGGTCGGATACGATGATTATAGTATCGGGCCGTCCTCTGTTGATAGGCGGCCTAGTGAATCTGAGCCATCTCCCTCCTTTCTTCGAGTAGGTTAAGGTTGAGAGCTAGGTCCGCTTCATTTTCAATTTGGTTAAATGGTCGGGCTGTTCGGGCGAAGGGTTTACCGATCTCCACCGGGATGACAACTTCCGAATTGAATGTCATTGCAAAAGGCGTTTTGTCGATCGGGGTCCGGGCTGTTGTGTGATAAGCCCACAGCACGAGATACAGGTTTTCCACCAATAACCCTTTTGATTTGTCCAACCTAATTTTCAAATTTTGTAAGATAGTCCGGTTGGTGACTTCAACTTGGCCGTTAGCCTGAGGATAGTCAGGGGAGGAAAATTTCGTCTTAATCTCCAGCCCGGCACACAGCTCGACAAACAGGTCGTTGTCGAACTGCCTCCCATTGTCAGAGACGATAGCCCTTGGAATACCGAATTGGCTAATCATGTGCTTCCAGACGAAGTCCCGGATCTGTTGCTTGGTGATCGTTGTGAGTGGTTCGGCTTCAACCCACTTAGTGAAATAGTCGATGGCAATGATCAAGAATTTTCTCTGGCCGGTTTCCAGAGGAAACAGGCCGAGGAGATCGATTCCCTACTGGGCGAAGGGCCACGGGCTGGACATCAGAACGAGCTTAGTCGGTGGGGCGTGAGGGTACGCGGCAAATCGCTGGCACTTGTCATACTTTTTCATGAATTCTCTTACGTCCTCCAACATTTTCAGCCAGTAATACTCATTTAGGAGCAGGTTCCAAGCTAGGGACCTGCCCCCCGAGTAATGTTCACAAATCCCCTCGTGGACCTCCCTCATAACATAGTCGGCCTCTTCAGGTTAGAGACACTGGGAGTACGGATCGAAAAAGGATTTCCGATAAAGAATCCCGTCGATGAGAGCGTATTGTGCCGCCTGGTATAGTATTCTTCGGGAGTGAGCCGGATCACTGGGAAGCGTCCCGTCGACGAGATAGCTCACTATAGGATCCATCCAGGTCAGCTCAGAGTCAAGGGCACATATCATCGCGGTCTCATCCGAGGAGGTTGTGCTCAGCTAGACAATGAATTCAACAGGGACCGTTCTCTTGAGCGTGTATTCCACCATAGAGGCCAGGTTAGCCAAGGCATCAGCGTGCATGTTCTCTTCTCGGGGTATTTGCTTGACTTTTACTTTCTCAAAGAGTTTTGTCAGGTTTTTCACCTTCTCCAGGTAGGCCACCATGCTCGAGTCCTTCGCTAGGTAATCGTCGTTAACCTGATTGATAACGAGCTAGGAATCGCACATCACTAGGAGGGTTCTTACGCTAAACTCTCGGGCTAACCGCAACCCGGCTAACAATGCTTCGTACTCAGCCTCGTTATTTGTAGCTCAAAATTCGAGCCTGAGGGCATACTCAATTTTTTCTTTATTCGGGGCGACGAGGACCATCCCGGTACCCGAGTCGCTCTAGTTGGAAGACCCGTCAGTGAAAAGCTGCCACGAGTCGGGGCCAAGGTCCTTATAAGCTTTAGTTAGTTCGACCGAGCTTCCGGCCCGTCTCGAATTTTTAGAGGTCTACTCGGATTGACCTTGATCGGAGACGGTTTTTTTCCTCGAGGAAGGTCAGCTCGGCTATGAAGTCAGTTAGTACCTGTCCCTTGATTATCGTCTTGGGGCGATATTTGATATGGAATTGGCCCAATTCTAGGATATACTTCATTAACCTCCTTGAGACATCAGGCGAGTGTAAAATTTACCTCAACGGCTGGTCGGTCAGCACCACAATGGTATAAGCCTGAAAATACTAGCGCAACTTCCTCGAGGTGATCAGCAGGGCATAAGCCAATTTTTTGAATTTTGTGTACCTCGTCTCGGCATAGGTTAAGACACGGCTCAAGTAATAGATCGGGCTCTAGACGCCGGCCTCCTTCCTGATGAGGGCGGCGCTGACGACTGTGGGGGAGGCCACAATGTAGAAGAGCAGGTTCTCACCTTTTTGAGGCATGGTGAGCAGGGAAGCTAACGAGAGATATCTTTTCAGCTCTTCAAAGGCATTGTCACACTCGGTCTACTCGAACACCTTGTTCCCCCAGAGGATTTTGAAAAAATGAAGGCTTTTCTCGGATGACTTGGAGATGAATCGTTTTAGGGCAACCAACCGACCTGTCAGCATCTGGACCTTCTTCTTATTCCGAGGAGTGGTCATCCTGAGCACCATGCTGATCTAGTCGAGGTTTGCGTCAATACCACGCAGGGAGACCATGAAGTTTAGGAATTTATCAGCGGACACGCCGAAAATACACTTGTTCGGATTCAGCTTCATGCGGTGAGCTTGGAGCTTATCGAAGCAGTCCTGGAGATGGTGGAGGTGATCTTCAGCTTGGCTACTTTTCACGAGCATATCATCGATGTACACCTCCATCGTGTTCCCGATTTTTTCCTTGAACATTTTATTGACAAGCCTTGCGGAGGCTAAACGGCATGACTTTGTAGTAGTAGGTGCCCCTGTCGGTGATAAATGAGGTCTTGCTTTTGTCCAGAGAATACATAGGGATTTGATTGTAGCCGGCATAAGCATCGAGGAAGCTGAGTCGCTCGTGTCCCGCCGTGGCGTCGATCATGATATCGATCCTTGGAAGAGGAAATAAATCTTTCGGGCTAGTCTTGTTCAGATCTTTGAAGTTGACGCAAAGTCGCCATTTGTTGTCGGCCTTCGGGACCAGCACGACATTCACAAGCCAGTTCGGGAACTTGACTTCTTCTACGACGTCCGACCTGACGAGCTTATTCATCTCATCTTCTATTATTTTCTACCAGTCTGGATGAAACTTCTTTCTTTTTTGGCGAACAGGTGGATAATGCACGTCGGCGTGTAGCCAGTGTATTGAAACACTGGGATCAATACCGAGAAGTTCGTTGTGCGACTAGGCAAAAACATCATGGTTCCTTACCAGCAGCTCGGTGAGGCTGGATCGTTCTTCTGGGCCTAGCCGAGCCCCAATCCTCACATTTCTTTCTGTTATAGTGGGGTGAATGGGGACGTCAACCAGGTCTTCATGGGACCAGGGGATGGGCTCGTCGTCACGCGGATCGTCGATCAGAACGGGCTCAAACACGTCCGCTAAGACCACGAGCTCCCCGTCAGTCTGACTCGGGGCACACAGCTCAGGTTCCAACTGTAATTGTTATTTCTTCTCCAAGACCCTTCTTGCACAGGACCGAGTAGTCTCGTGGTTCCCTTGTACCTCTCCAACCCTTTAATCCGTGGAGAATTTTATTTTCTGGTGATATAGGGAGCATACGGCCTTTAGGGTGGCCACGGTGGGCCGACCCATGATAGCGTTGTAAGGCGACGGCCTATCGACTATAAGAAACTTAGACTAGATGATGGCGACGCCAGGGCTGGAGCCAACGGTGACGAGTAGAGAGACCCAGCCGATCGAACTAACCATGTCGCCGCCGAATCCGACGAGAAGGGATTTTACGAGCTGCACAAAGTTGGAGTCCACGCCTATTTTATTGAAGGCTCCCTTAAAGATGATATCGGTTAAGCTGTCTCCATCGATGAGTATCCTCGCTATTTTGAAATGATTGATTAGGGCTGAAATGACCAGGGCGTCATCATGCGGAACGTGCACTCCCCTCAGGTCGGCTTCACTAAAGGATATAACATTATGGGAGACAACATCTATCGTGTTGATCTCATAGACGCCCTGTTCCGTCTTTCTCTTGCTCTTACATTCGTACCTCTTCCGAGAAGAAGACGTCTCTCCACCAAAACCCAGGTCACCATGGATGACGTTAATTTTGCCATCAACCCTCATATCAGAGTCGTCCCTAGCTCACTCACCATGGGGCTGAGCTCGGTTATTATTTCGCTTTCTGCATGGTCCTTGGCGCCCATCACGACGGTCATTTGAGTCGGACCGATCTTTATCAGGCCGATGAACGTAATTTCCAAGGTAACCTCTTCGGATGAGAGCCTCAATTTTCTCTTTCAACTGGAAGCACTCGTTGGTAGCATGGTCGTTGCTCCTATGGAAATCGCAGTACTTATCGGTCGACCTTCCTAGAGATTTCCCCCTCTGGGAAGGTGTAGGTGAGAAAATTCTTTTTTTGGCATTCTCAGCGAAGATGGTTGCAACGGAGATGGTCAGGAGAGTGTAAATGACATGGTAGGGACTTGAAGGCGACCTCCTATCACCGGGTAGCGGCCCCAACCTTTCCTACACCTGGAGTCTCCTAGAAGCTTGAGATCGGCTCGTCCTCTCGTCGGCTTAGGATTTTTTTCTAAGAAGATCTTCCTTCTCTTTCGTGATCTTGTCTATGAGGTCGACTTTATAGAAATTGGCATCGAGGTCAAGGGCCTCACGGAGGCTGGTCGCCAGCCTAGAATTCAGGTCGTATAGGAGCCTCATGTGCCTCAGTCTGCCAATGAAGGCATTGAGCACCATATCATCAAACACCCCCTCACACGCAAGGACTTTTATCCAAAACATGTACACGTAATCGGCCAGATTCTCATTCTCCTCCTATTTGACGCCGAGGAGGTAAGAGGCAGTCTTAGGCCTACGCCAAGATCGGTTGAACCTCTCCATTAGCTACTGCTCAAGCTGGAGAAATATGGAGATTGAGGCCGACAGAAGGTCGTTGAACCATGACCCAGCAGGACCGGTCAGTTCGAGAGAGAAGAACTTACACCTTATTGCGTTGGTGGCAACATGCACATCCATGTGGGAGACATACACGGAGAGATGATCCAGTGGGTCAGTTGTCCTGTCGTACTGGGCTGTTGGGGGGTTGGGAAATCGATACAGAACTGGCTCTTCCATGATCTCCGCGGTGAAAGAAGACCTGATTCCAGTATATAGCCCCAGGGCTCCCCCGGTGTTGCGCATTCGACTGAGGACGGCCTCTATTTTGGCCAGGTGTCACTCCATTGTGGTCGTCACTCTCTCTAGGACGACAATCTGACTAGCGGTAGGCCTGGGCTCCCTCCTAAGAGTCGGTGGCGAAGAGTAGGAGTCTACCTCCCAAATTTGATGAGATCAGTACTCAGAACGCTCATGACGGTTATACTCTCGAGCCGGTGGCGACCCCGGTCGATCTTCGAACTGTCGAGATCCCTTTCCCTCAGTACTCAGTTAACGACCTAAGGCCGAGCTTGATCCATCTGTCCAGGAGAGACGAGCGTCTGATCACCGGACTCCTGTGGATAGGCTCTCTCCTGCGCAACATGGAGGTCCGGCCCCTCCTCAATTGGGGCTAGAGGAATGTAAGAGAGGAGAATGTCAAAGTATTCCTGGAATTTGCTGAGCTGGCATTCCATGTCATCGAGCCTGGCGGCATCGATGGCCTTAGACGCCTAGCCCGGGCAGAGTTCCGGGGCGAGGTTGGGTTGATGGGATTGTCCCTCAATATTGATATTTCACCTTTCAGCATTTGTGTCTTCTTCTTTCACTGTTCTTCGGGCTGTGGCCCTAATTTCTAGCCTTGGTGCTCACGACATATCCTTCCCGGGCTGTCTATTCACCGAGTTGTTTATATTTTCAGATCGTTGAGAGTGACCAGACCTCGTGTTCATCAAACCTTAGCAAAGCAGGTAGCTGATAACTTGGAGAAGGCTTTTAGTAGCACTTCCCATAGACTGCGCCAAACTGTTGGTGTCAAAAATTGGTCCAACCAGCTGTATGGTCCAACACCCTCAGATCAGGGAAAAGAGGGTATGGTAACTGAACTTCCTCACGTGTTGCATCCGGATCGGACAGGTTTAACCCAACCTGTGTCTGAATTTGGGTCTTCCTTTCCTTCAGAGCTCTTATCCATTGTCCGGGCCGAGCTCCAATCTGTCACCTGCACACAAGAGGGGTCGGGTTCTCCCGGTGTATCCCCTCTGGTATGAGAGTAAGAGCTTGGGGTAGAAATACAAATCAGAGAGTTACTGTTACCTCGACCTGTCTGAGCGACCTATGGCGAATTTTCTCTCTCTAGAATGGTTTTTTCCCCTCTTTTGAAGTGTTGGGGAAGCCTCTTATTTATAGGCGGAAGCAGGATTAGCGTAAACCAGATTAAGGCCTTAAGCTTAGATTCCTAGTAAGCAGTCAGGCACGTGGGCGGTATGGCAGATTAGAGTCATGGGAGTGGGCCTTGGGCCCTTTACTGTTGATTATGGGGGCCGAAGTTCGACCTGTCGATGAGGTAGGTCAGACCAGTCATGGCGGCGAAGATCGGTCTGCGCCCTACGACCTTCTATTAAGTGCCGAGTCTTCACAAGGCTTCTAAAAGAGGTACTTGAGTGCTCACAACCGACCAACCCAGGGGCCATCAGGGCTGTCTATACACCAAGAATGGCTGAGGTTGTCGATGACGTGGCATTGGTGACATGGAGGATCTGATCCGGGTATTTGACACGTGGAGGGAACCCGACTTTCCCCACATCAGTACATATAACTAATATTACACAGGCGTGAGCACATGCAAAATTAATACGCAAGCAAAAACTAATTTATTGGACTAAATCAAAACTTATGTTTTACATATGACTAATAACAGATTAAACCCATTATTTGAGACTAATAACTTTATTTTAAAAAAATGTAATTTCGAATTTCATAATATTAAGCTTTTTAACTTTTCATCCCTCAAGTTTGAACTAAATTTTACATTCGTCTCTATGGTTTCAATTTGAACATAACCCTAAAGTATGCCACTTGTTTCAGTTAAGGATAAATCATTAACGGTGTTAGAAAGTGGACGAAAATTGATCATGTACCAGGCACGTGACCTTTTCGTTAAGAGAAATATCATCATTTTTCTTTAAAATTAAGGGTAGTTTTGTAAAAAAAAAAAATCAAATAATTCAATGGGTTCCATTTCAAAAAGTTATTCTAATTTTAAGGGCAAAATTAGCATTAACTCTTGTGTCTATTTCATCACTTTGTTAATATCAACTGTTGGCCCAGTAGAATACCCAAGAGAGGAGGTGAATTGGGTAATTAAAAACTTATCAGAATAAAACTTTAATAAATCAAATAATTAATTTTAATCCTAAATTAATTATTATTTTTATATCACAGTAAAATTAAATAATCAACTAAGTCCACACCAAACAGTAAAAATAAATAAAGTAAATATTGCAGCACATCAAGATATATCTTAGTTCACCAAGCTACTCTTGGCTAGTCCAATCCTCCGAGTCCCACGGATATTTGCACCCACAAATACTCAAGATCCCTTTAAAGGTAGGAACCAAACCTACACAACGATTCTTTTACATGCTCAGAATCAACCTTTACAAAATCTTTTTTCCAGACTAAGGAAGAACCTCTATTTTTTACAGGCTAAAGAATAACCTAATCTTTTTAACACTTAAGGCTAAAGAATCAAAACATGACCAATCACTCCCAATATCCTTTTACTCGATAAGGATTGAACCGTTACAAAATTCACTCAAAACACAATTCTATTCAGGAAGAATCACTACCTCAATCTCTTTAGAGGAAGAGACTGAAACCCAACTACCTTTTCATTAAATACCCCCAACAGTATTTAACCACTCACATTACTCACCAATACAAATTGATAAGCAGAAAATCTCACTCGGAGCTTCTACCACCCCAGATAAATAATAACTCAATTAATATCCCAACTAGTGATAGAAAAATGTGAGATAGAAAAATCTGATTTTAAACAAGATATGGGTAGCAAATTTGAGCACGTAATTAGATTCAAGAAATTGTTTGTAAAATATTTTTCTTCAATAAAAATCAAAAACAATTTCTAAGATCAATTTCTAAAAGATAAACAAGTAATGCAATAATAGAATATAATTGGAAAGATCTCTCCCGGAATCCACAGAAAGAATAATTAATACGATGTAACTTCAAATCCGGTAGCAGTAAAGATTAACAGTAATTGATCTTCAAGATCGTCTCTTAGAAAAGCTCACACAATATCTTAGAAAGATAACTCTTATAAAAACTCACAAATGATCTTAACTCTTTTAGCTCTCTTGATATCGATTGATCATTTTTCTTTATATATGAAAAACGCAGGTCTTTATATAGGATAATGAAATCAGCCTTCTAACGGCTAGTTCCCACTTATCATGACATTTAAATGCTCTCTTAGACCCCTTATATCATTATGACTTCATTTTGGTTCAATTCACTTAATAATATCTTTTAAATCTTTCAATTAAACTTCCCAAGTATTTCTCAATCTCAATTAATTAGAATAGAATCAATTTTATGTACCAAATTGAGAAATATTAAAAATTAATGAACCAAATCAATAGGATTTAAATAATAGATGAAGCATATCTTAAATATAATAATATCCCTAAAATCTTTCTCAAATCCCAACAAAAAACGGCTACTTTTGGATATAATCTCGGAATAAACAGTATCCTAAAACAGCGAGTCCGGTCGACCGCCCATTTTAGGATATACCCAAGCCATTGTTGCTGCGTTCATCGGTCGACCTACCTATCGATTTGGAGATTCAAAGAGTTCAGTTTTCCTTCACCGGCCGACCTACCTGTCAACTTAGAGATACAGAGAGTTCAGTTTCTCTTCACAAGTCGACCTGTTTGTCAACTTAGAGATACAGGTTGTTTCTGCTGCTTGGTTCGGTCGACTCATCAGTCAACTTGTATATGCTGGATCTCTCATCTGAACTCATTTTTAACTTATTATTTTTTACGTTTTCACCCATTTAACCATTTTCTTTTCTAAATTAGCTCCACTATCTTCTTAAATTCCATTTTAATCAATTAAAAATATTTCTTTTCAACTCACATATAGGAGCAAATAATTTCACCTTATCAAAACACACATAAATAATAATAAAAAATTGTGTTGTGTGTGTTACTAATTGGGATATTAAGAGTTGACATTTACTTAGGTTGTTTTTCCTAATTTCTTCAAACTCTTAATTCTTCAATATCTTCAACATCAATGTTTAGCATCCATTTAATTTGCATCTTCATCACTGGAACTTTAAATCACTGAAGCATTCAATTAAAACATTGTTCCACCAAAACATCAGCACTTAATTGTTCATCAAAATCTTAGGATCAACATCAACAAAAGTAACTCCTATGGTAATCTAATCAGTTTGTTGACATTAACAAACTGGTGGGAAACAGTGAATGATTATATTTCGAAAGACTGAAATCTCTTTAAATATGTAAAGCCTATTTTTTGTGCATGCACAGTTCTTGTCACGACCTGTCCTGAAATCTCGACATCCCGGACTGGCGTGACGACAACATGACATCACCGAAAATAACCAACCAACCATCTATTACACAACAATATGCATATATATAAATAAACCATCATCTATACGAAGATATACATATTTCTGTTATGGGAACACACTCGTTCCCTAAATATACTAACAGCAAAATATAATACCATGAACCCCTCACAGGTTTGTCTCTGAAAACTCATCTAAACCCTCCACACGACTCTATCGTAGGACTCTACCTAGCGCCAGTAAGGGACCGACTCCTAGTTGCTTCACCTACGAGTGTACTGCTTTCTTAGTAAAAACATCTTTAATAATAAAAACTCATTCTACAACATCTAAATGGATTAAGTGTAAGTTTATAAATACCATATAGCTCGTAAAATCCCCAGTATAAAAACAGGAAAAATAAAGCGGCATAATTAAGTTCCATTCAAATCCAACTAACATAAAAATCATACTAATCACCATGATAATAAATATCAAATCAGCCAATATACGTAAAATATCACATCTCAAGCACACATCTCAAACACACTTTTAAGCACACAACTCAAACACACACCTCAAACACACACTGACCAGCCCTAGTGATCGTTTTAACCTCACGATCGGGAGTTGCAATGGTACCGTACCACCCGTAGGATTTGCCTTCCTATCGGACACCCATCACACCGCCGAAATAGATAATCATTGCGCAGTATAAACGTCTAACATCACTTTGCCGAAGCGGATAAATACTATGGCATCGTCAAATTAACAACATCATCATCAAATCACAACATAATGATATCGTCTAATCAACATCGTCAGATCACACATCCACCTCTCTTTTTCAAAAATTGACTTTTTACCCGAAAATCATATTTCTCACTTTCTTTTAAAAAGAAACATCTGATTTTACCAAAACCACTTTTTCACTTTTTATTTTTGAAAACCATGCATATTTAGAAAAACAGATATTTTCCACTCTCTTTTAAAACCCCAAATTTCAGCGAAAAACCATTTTCAACTTCCTCTCGAAACCAACACAATTCATCGAAAATCCATTTTATCCACTCACCCAGAAACTTACTTGATCCATATCATTCTGAAATCATTTAATTTAACTACAACAATTTTCCATCATATATATATATATATATATAATAGTTTGGCAAGAAGACAGTACACTCACCTGGCTATCCGGTCCACAAAACTTTCACCGACTACTCCCTATCGAGACTCCGGCGCCTGCGAACCTAATAGTGATAGGGCCTAAATTAATATTTTATGCAAAAATAATCTAATCATATAATGCAGACCCTAGTTCCGTAATTTCCTATTCCCCACATTTTATTTATAATAATTATTATTCGGTAAATTTCATTCCGTTAATTACTGCATAAAATTTAAAACGACAGTCCCAAATTTATTATTGCGGTTACAAAATTTTGATACTAGAATTTAATTTAACAAAACTAAAATAAACTTAACGAAAAACGTTACCCGTTCCGAATCGTTCACTGGCCGCGAGATGAATTTTTGGTTTTTATTGGGGTTGTTTGTGAAATTTTTATTTTTCTTCATTTTTCTTTTTCTTCTTCTTCTTTCTTTTTTCTGGTTCTATTTGGTTTCAGCCGCCGGTCACCGACGACATTCACTCGTCGCCGATCAACACACACACACACTAAATGGCGACGATCACACGCCACGGATGGAACGAAACAAAACAGCATACCTATACACGCCGATCACTCCCACTGGTGACACACACACACCGTCAACGGCTGTCTAAGCACTAAACACACACACAGTACACGGATGATCAAAACAGAGCACACACATTCACACAGAGCAGCGGCACCCGCACACACAGGCGGCGATGACACCGATCACCGACAATCATCAACGAAAAATCCTTACAGATACACACACACGATCGCCATCGTCCGAACACCCACACACACATAATCAAACACAGCACACATACATATAATCTCAGAACACGCACATACACACGACTACCTACACACACTCACTGAACGATGGCGACGATCCCACATTACCGACGATTAATCGAACTCACACACACCCCTGTAACCGAAACACACTGCTCCCCGGAGAACCCACCCCCGTCAGCGATCCCGAACAGCAACCATACACACCCTCACGTCTGAACATAATAACTACGATTACACCCTCTCACACCCACAATCGTCGATTGGTCAGAACAAAACCCCCTCCTATCGGCGATCACAAACACCCGATGACCCCCTTTCGATCCTCTCTCTCTTTCTCTCTAGATTTTCTGAAATTTCTTTAGATTTCCTCCTTTTAAGGTTTTTCATTCATGATGTTCATGCATGGGTATTTATATGCATGAAATAAGTGGATGGATGTTTGATTTAATCTCGCCACGTCGCCGATCTCTCTCTTCTCTCCGTTTTGGTTCACAGTTCGGCCAGCAAACACACACCCACATATGCATATGTTATATATGTGTTTAAAAAAAATCTTTTATTTTATTACTCTTTTCTCCCCCTAACTTCTTTACATCCTTATTTTAACCCAATGTACCATTTACAAATTTCTTAAATCGCAATTTGAACCCTTAAAAATTTTAGTTTAGAATTTAAGTGACAATTTGAATCCCAAAGTTTAGAATAAATGTTTCTAAATTTTCAATTGACCCAAAAACTTTTAATTAGGTTTTCAATTAACTCAATTTTCTTTTACCCCGTAATTTTCTAAATGCTCTAAAATGAAAATAAAATGACATACGTGGGAAATCGAGGTCTTATAACCTTTCCCTCCTAAAAGAAATTTCGTCCCGAAATTTTATTACCTTAATTGAACAAATGCAGGTATTTTTCCTCATCTCGTCCTCTCGCTCCCATGTCTCCTCTTCCACTGCATGAATGCGCCATAACACTTTGACTAATGGGATCATTTTCGTCCGCAACACCTGGTTTTTACGGCTTAGAATTTGGACTGGCTCCTCAACGTATGTCAAATCTTCTTTTAATTTGATCGGTTGTGAAGCCAACACATGAGAGAGGTCTGGCACATATTTGCGGAGCATCGATAGACTGTCGCGCCAACCCGATCTAAAATTTCATATGGTCCGATGTACCTTGGACTTAATTTTTCTTTCTTCTCAAACCTCATTACGCCCTTTCACGGGGATATACGCACACCACATAATCGCCTAATTTAAAATCCAACTCTCGCCTACACTTGTCAGTATAACTCTTTTGTCAACTCTGAACAATTTTTCAATCTTTCCTGAATCACCTTTAATTTGTCTGTTGTCATTTGGGCAATATCCAGCATCAGTAATTTCATTTCTCCCACCTCAGTTCAACAGACTGGGGTTCTGCATCTTCTACCATACAACGCTTCATACAGGGCCATCTCGATTGCCGAATGATAGCTGTTATTGTAGGCAAATTTCATAAATGTCAAATGATCATCCCAGCTACCAGGAAATTTTCGAACACATCCCCTCAACATATCCTCCAATGTCTTAATCGTACGCTCTAATTGCCCGTCCGTCCGAAGATAGAAAGTGGTGCTACACTTCAGCTTGATACCCAAAGCAGTTTGGAGACTCGACCAGAACCTCGAAGTAAACCTCGGATCTCTATCCATCACTATAGAAACCGGTGCACCATGTAACCGAACAATCTTGTCAATATACAATTGGGCATACCTCCTGAAAGTACGTTGTTTTTACGGTCAGAAAATGAGCAGACTTGGTAAGCCTATCAACGATCACCTAGATGGAATTATGCCATTTTTTTTAGTATGGGGTAATTTTGAAACGAAATTTATCGTGATATACTCTCATTTTCACTTTGGAATAAGTAAGGCTGCAATAACCCAACTAGACGTTGGTGCTCAATCTTAACTTGCTGACAAACAAGATACTTGGCAACAAATTCTGCG
This sequence comes from Eucommia ulmoides, assembly GCA_016647705.1. Lineage (NCBI taxonomy): Eukaryota > Viridiplantae > Streptophyta > Magnoliopsida > Garryales > Eucommiaceae > Eucommia > Eucommia ulmoides. The sequence continues at coordinate 3,727,054 of CM028338.1, forward strand.
ATTTCCCATTTTATTCCGATCCACCAATAATGTCCTCGTAAATCCCGATACATTTTGGTACTGCCTAGATGCATCGCGTGCGTTGAGTTATGCGCTTCCTCCAAGATATCTTTCTTCAAATTGACGTCGTTAGGCACACACAGCTTATTTCCAATTGTCAAAGCTTCATCACTATCCCTGACATGATAATCAGTTATGTGACCATTTTTTACTTCATTTCGAATCCTCTTCAACTAAACGTCTGACTTCTATGCTTCAATAATACGGTCGATTACTGTCAGCCTCAAAGTCAAAGTCGCAAGCAACGCTGTCGTATGATCAACCCCAACTGAACTCGTAAAGATCTCAACTCAGCATACAGATTAGTATGAATAACTTGAATATGTGCGACCAAACCTGCCGATTTCTGACTCAACGCATCCGCTACAACATTAGCCTTCCCTAGATGATAGTGAATGGTGCAATCATAGTCTTTAATCAATTCTATCCAATGCCTCTGCCTCCGATTTAGCTTCTTTTGAGTAAACAAATACTTCAAACTCTGGTGGTCGATGTATATTTGATAGGTGTGAAAAACTTATCTATTTTCAATCCGAATTTGTTAGTTTTCGAATATGTTTACATAGTATTTTATTATGTTTTAATTAGTTTTATACTTTTTGTATAAATCAGGTGTGGGGGGTAAAAAGATAGGAAACTGGAGCTAAAACAATGAGATCGAACCAAAGCGGTTCGAAGTTACAATGGATAAACAAGCTCAGAGGCTAAAAGATAAAACAGGCCCACCGCTTAGGTATCCAGACCACCGCCTAAGCGGTGAAGATGCAGAAAAGAGCAAAATATTACTGATGGAAGACCGCCTAAGCAAAAATTCTATCGCCTAGGCGGAAATCCAGCAGAAGACGAAGAAGGGCTACTAACAGCCACTCGCCTAGGCGAAGTTTTCTTCACCTAGACGAAATTTCAACAGAATGTTTTCCCAGTCCACCGCCTAGGCGATCAGACCGAACCGACCTAACTCCGCCTAGGCACAATTTCCACCGCCTAGGCGGATTTTTCCTGCATAGTCTTGAGATATTTTTGCTATAAATATCCCCTCTCCTCCCCCTTGGCTGGTATCTCTCTTGCCCCCATGGATTTTTTAGCCTCTTAGGCTATATCTAAGGGTATATTTAGGAGTTTTAGATGTGGAGCTCACATCCCGAAGTGGAGAAGACGACGAATTGATCGTGGAGCGTTCTTAGCGATTTATCTTCAGACGAGGCCAAGTTCTTCAATTGTTTTTCCTTATTTCCTTATCTTAGGAGTATGTGAGCATATTTAGCTCGTTATTTTCTTGTATATGCAGCTATGGCCTTGAGTTAAATATGGATTGTAGTAGGGATTAACAATAAATTTATAAATACGTTGTTTGGATGATTTCGGTGTTTCGTTTGTGATTATTCTTCGTAGTTTGATTGTATTTATCGTATTGTTTTTTTATTATGCTTGGATTGATAAATGGAGAATACGGGGTTTTGACAAACTCGAATTCGGATTAAGGTAAATAAATGCCACGATTCTATAACCCGGTCGGGGTTTAAATCGTGGACAATCGATGACGTGGGGCAAGACACACGCTACCTAGGGTCGTTAATACATTGAGGGGGACCTCTTAGTTGACTCAAAATTGCGTTATATCCCTCGTCTTACACTCGGAAGAGGTGGCGAGGGAGTTTACGAACCGAGATTGTCGGATACGCCGAACGCCGTTAATGTTAACTAAAACGAAATCAAATGCATTTAAGTAAATAAAGTTAATCCCTAGGCAATCTACTCCCCTAAACAATCTTAAATTAGTATTTATAGTATAGTTAACTTAATTAGTATTTTAGTTTAGTATTAGTATTAAATTAAATTCTATTTTTAGCGCCTAGATAAAATTAGGTTATGACAATCACGATATTCGATAGTAATCTCAACCAATCCCTGTGGATACGATACCCAACCGAAAGGTCCACTATACTAAAACTTAATCCGTACGCTTGCGGTGAATGTGGCAGCGCACTATTTGCGGCCACCAAGTTTTTGGCGCCGTTGCCGGGGATTGTCTTGTTGATTGCTATCAATATTGGGAGTAAATAACTTGATTTTAATCTAGGCATTTTTGTATATAATTTTCGTTTGTAGTTTTGTTTTTGTTTCCGACAGGATGCTTGAAGATGTTAGATCGACGGATGCTTGAAGATGTTAGATCGACAGGTGCTCTTGCAGTTTGATCATTGAATATCTCGCCAGTCTTGAGGGCATATGTCAGGCCGACGACATTAAATAAAGTGCTTCTTGGGAGGTAACCCAGGGTCACAAATAAGTTAGATACATCTCCATCAATTTGAGTCGGAGGCGAGATCCTCTCGCCTCCCAGGTATATGTTTTAAACCCCCGTCTTCAATATCATGCTATATACTGTCATTGGGATCTCTGACGGCTTGTTTTGGACATCACCTATTTTAAGTTGGTGGTGATGTATAGTATGTTTTAGTATGTGTTTATGTTTTTAGTTAAATTTTACTGTTTTTATTGTTTGCATGCTTGTTTAGGAATAGTTTGTTTAGTTTAGTTGTTGTTTTATGCTGAGTTTTGACGTCATATGGGCCTTTACCCGATGATGACTCTATTCCCTAATTGTTTTAAGGTCGAGTGTAAAGCTCATTCATGTGTGTTCTGTGTGCTTGACGTATCGTCTTAGTAAAAGTTATTGTGGATCCTAAATGCACGAGCACGTAAACTCAGTATAGCACTATCTAATTGATTTGAAATCGATTATCCTTCAATCAATTTCATGACAATAGGGATTCTAGAACCTGATTTTGGAGAAATTCGAGACGAAATCCTAGGCGAGGTTGTTTAGGAGATATGATTTAGGCAGTCATTTGATCGCTTGAGCCTTTTGAAAGCCTACCATGTAATATCATTATCCCTTGTTACCTTGTCAAAGCCTAATAGCTGTTTCAATTCTGAACACTTAACAAATACCCTAGCCGATTGAACTTTTTCCAAACCTATATCGCTAAACTGAAGGCACAATTTGAGTGAATTAAGTTAGTATTTTGCTACTTGAAGTGAGCGGTTGGGTTTAGGCCGAAATTCTAATTTGGTTCGGTATTCGAGTACTTGCTTGTCGTTTGTCGTTCATATTGTTTGCACATTCCTAAGGTTATAAGAATTCAAATACGTTTTGGGGTGTGTTACTTAATCATTTTTGCATACTCTTAAAATTGTAGAAATTCGAATAAGTTTGGGGGTGTGTTAAAAAAACAAAATAGTTTCTTTTTGACATGACAAGTGAGTACGACGTTTTTAAACGTTTGTTCAGGGTTGTTTCTAAAAAAATAAAAAATAAAAAAAATATGGGGTTTCGAGTATGAGAATGCCAAGCGATGTGCCTCAGGTAACGTTAAGTTAACGACGTTAACCTATTCTCTATTCCAAAATACCCTTGGCCATTATTCCAAAACCGAACCAAGCCCTATTGATCTTCATGAACCTCCGAGCCTACATTAGTGAAGAATAGATCCCAGGTCAAGCATATAGATTGCCTATACCTTAAAGGTTTTAGTTATGATCTTTATTTAGGGATAATCTCATCTAATCAATGGATAGTAGTATATTTGAGTTTAATCACACACACACTTAAACAGGATCTAGAATGGCACTTACTATTTTTTAACGTTAAAATTCTAGAACATCACATGGTGTGATTTATGCTTGAACTTGATAGGATTAGGGGCCGATAAGGGAAAAATCTTTCGGCCGGTAAATGATAATCAAAAGTTAAACATTTTTGTTTTTAATGTTTTTCATTTATAGTTTTTAATTTTGTAATTAGTTTGTATACTTTCTCGTATTGTGTGGGTGTTTTGCTCGAGAACTAGCAAAATTCTGAGTTTGGGGGTATTTGATAGGTGTAAATTACCTACGTATTTCCAATCCGAATTTATTAGTTTTCAAGTACGTTTATAGTTATTTTGATATGTTTTAATATGTTTTTATACTTTTTATATAAATTAGGTGTGTAGAGCAAAAAGATAGGAAATTGGAGCGAAAACGATGAGATCGAACCAAAGGCAAGTCGAAGTTACGATGGATAAACAAGTAAGGAGGCAAAAATATGAAGGAAGCCCACCGCCTAGGCGTCCAGACCTCCGCCTAGGCAGTGAAGGTGCTGAGAATGACAAAAGGCTACTGACAACCCACCGCCTAGGCAAGAAATTCCTCCACCTAGGTGGAAACCCTAATAGAAACATTTCCAAGTCCACCGCCTACTTCTTCGCCTAGGCGGTCACCAAACCTGCAAAGTCGGTACAGGTGCTATAACTTCAAGGCTATTTTGGAATATGATTCAATCCTATTTTGGAAATACTCAAAACATATAAGTTGTATATCTTTTTCTTAACTTTTCATAGGTTTTTGAATCACCTCAATCGGAATTCGAATGAAGAAGTTACAGCCAAAATAAAATTACAAACCTGCAGTAACTTCGCCTAGGCGAAGTTTTCTCTGCCTAGGCGAAATTCCGGCAGAAAGTTAACCGACGTAACTTCGCCTGGGAGAAAATCCTGTAGTACAGCATTGATATTTATTAGATATTTTGAGATCTTTTCGATATTTTTTTAATCCCTTCTCTTTCCTCTGTTCAGCCCTTAAGGCCTTAGGCCATATTTTAAGAGTAGGATTAGAAATTTTTGAGGGAGATCTCTCAACCTGAGGTGGAGGATCAACGAGAAAGCGATCGATCGATGTTTCTAGCGGCAAATCTTCGGATATCAGCTAAGTCGATCGTTTCCTCTCTTTGTTTTCTTTATTTTGGTAATTGTTGAGCATGTTTAGCTCATTTTACATTGTATAAATGGTTAGGGCCATGAGTTAAACATGGATTGTAATAGGGATTAACATATTATTTATGAAAATATAGTTTTGGTTAAATTTGTGTTTCGTTTATAGTTGTTCCTTATAATTTCGATTGTGTTGCCGTGTTTTCTATGATTATATGCTAGTTTAGATATATTGAGAATACGGAGTTTGACACTCGGGAGAGATAACCCCGGATTCGGACTAGGTTTAACACAACACGACAATCTAACGACCCGGGAGGGCGTTAAAAAGTGTGCAATCGATGACGTTGGGGCGAGACTCACGTAACCTAGAGTCGTTAAGACGTTGAGGAGGACTTCGACGTTGACACGAAGTCATGTATTCCCCAATCTTACACTCAGAAGAGGTGGTGAGGGAGTTTATGAACCGAGATTGTCGGATACGCCGAACGGCGTTAATGTTAACGAAAACGAAATCAAACTCATTTAAGTCAATAAAATTAATCCCTAGGCAATCTACTCCCCTAAACAATCTCAAATTAGTATTTATAGTATAGTTAACTTAATTAGTATTTTAATTTAGTATTAGTATTAAATTAAATTCCATTTTTATTGCCTAGATAAAGTCAGGTTATGACAATCGGGATACTCGATAGTAACAACACCAATCCCTGTGGATACGATACCCGACCGAAAGGTCCATTATACTAAAACTTGATCCGTACGCTTGCGGTGAAAGTGGCAGCACATTATTTGAGGCCACCAAGTTTTTGGCGCCGTTGTTGGGGAGAGGTAACCCCGGATTCTAAAAACTTGGTGGCCGCAAATAGTGCGCTGCCACTTTCACCGCAAGCGTACGGATCAAGTTTTTGTATAGTGGACCTTTCAGTCGGGTATCGTATCCACAGGGATTGGTTGAGATTACTATCGAGTATCGTGATTGTCATAACCTAATTTTATCTAGGAGCTAAAAATGGAATTTAATTTAATACTAATACTAAACTAAAATACTAATTAAGTTAACTATACTATAAATACTAATTTAAGATTGTTTAGGGGAGTAGATTGCCTAGGGATTAACTTTATGTACTTAAATGCATTTGATTTCGTTTTAGTTAACATTAACGGCGTTCGGCGTATCCGACAATCTCGGTTCGTAAACTTTATCGCCACCTCTACCGAGTGTAAGACGAGGGATATAACGCAACTTCGAGTCAACGAAGAGGTCTCCCTCAACGTCTTAACGACCCTAGGTAGTGTGTGTCTTGCCCCACGTCATCGATTGTCCACGATTTAAACCCCGACCGGGATATAGAATCGTGGCATTTGTTTACCTTAATCCGACTTCGGGGTTTGTCAAAACCCCATATTCTCCATTTATCAATCCAAGCATAATAAACAAAAAATACGATAAATACAATCAAACTACGAAGAACAATCACAAACGAAACACCGAAATCATCCAAACAACGTATTTATAAATTTATTGTTAATCCCTACTACAATCTATATTTAACTCGAGGCCATAGACGCATATACAAGAAAATAAAGAACTAAATATGCTCATATACTCCTAAGATAAAGAAATAAGGAAAAACAATCGAAGAACTTAGCCTCGTCCGAAGATAAACCGCTAAGAACGCTCCATGATCGATTCGCCGTCTTCTCCACTTCGAGATGTGAGCTCCACATCTAAAACTCCTAAATATACCCTTAGATATAGCCTAAGGGGCTCAAAAATCCATGGGGACAAGAGAGGGAAGAGAGATACCGGCCAAGGGGGAGAAGAGGGGATATTTATAGCAAAAATATCTCAAAAATATCTAAAAATATCTCAAGACTGTACAGGGCAAATCCGCCTAGGAGGTGGAAATTGATCCTAGGCGGAGTTAGGTAGGTTCGGTCTGATCCCCTAGGCAGTGAAGTAGGCGATGGACTGGGAGAACATTCTGTTGAAATTCCACCTAGGCGAAGAAAACTTCGCCTAAGCGAGCGGCTGTCAGTAGCCCTTCTTCGTCTTTTGCTGGATTTTCGCCTAGGCGATAGAATTTTAGCCTAGGCGGTCTTCCGTCAGTAATATTTTTCTCTTCTCTGCATCTTCACCGCTTAGGCGGTGGGCCTGTTTCATCTTTTAGCCTCCGAGCTTACTTATCCACCGTAACTTCGAACCGCTTTGGTTCGATCTCATCGTTTTAGCTCCAATTTCCTATCTTTTTGCCCCACACACCTGATTTATACAAAAAGTATGAAAACTAATTAAAACATAATAAAATTCTATAAAAACATATTCGAAAACTAACAAATTCGGATTGGAAATAGATAGGTTTTTCACACCTATCAATATTTCACAAGTCTCACCATACAGGTAATGCCTCCTAATCTTCAGGGCGAACACGATCGCTGCCAACTCCAAATTATGCGTCGGGTAATTACTCTCGTGGTTCTTCAACTGCCGAGATGCATATGCGATTACGTGACCATGCTGCATCAGAAAACATCCCAGCCCTTGATGTGACACGTCGCTATAAATCACGAAACCACCTCCTTCTGACGGGAGGGACAGTATTGACGTCGATATCAACCTTCTTTTCAACTCTTGGAAACTTTGTTCACATTTGTCGGTCCACTCAAATTTGGATTTCTTGCGGGTCAATCGAGTCAATGGAGCAGCTATAACAGAAAATTCTTACACAAACCGTCGATAGTAACCCACCAATCCTAAAAAAAACTTCAGACTTTAGCCACATTTTTCGGCCTTTCCCGTTTGACAACAGCTTCAACTTTCTTTAGGTCCACCTGAATACCATCTCCTGAGATAACATGCCCCAAAAATACCACATGATCTAACCAAAAATTCTCATTTACTAAATTTCGCATACAACTGCTTCTCCCGCAACGTCCGCAACACAAACTAGAGATGCTCTGCATGTTTTTTTCTGCTTTGAGAATAGATCAATATATTGTCAATGAATACGATAATAAATTGATCCAGATAAGGTTGAAAGATCCGATTAATCAGATTTATAAAAGCAGCAGGGGCGTTTGTTAATCCGAAGGGCATAACCAAAAATTCGTGATGTCCATATCTTGTACAGAACGCCGTTTTCGCCACGTCATTGTCTTTGACTTTCAATTGGTGATACCCCGATCGAAGATCTATCTTGGGAAACACTTTAGCCTTCTAGAGTTGGTCGAACAAATCATCAATCCTGGGCAACAGATATTTGTTACGAACCGTCACCCTATTTAGATGCCGATAATCGATATACATTCTCAACATGCCATCCTTCTTCTTCACAAACAACACTGGGGATCTCCATGGGGAAACACTAGGTCAAATAAACCCACGATCCAATAAGTCTTGCAATTGCACTTTCAATTCTTTCAACTCGGTAGCCACTATACGATAAGGTGGAATCGATATAGAAGTAGTTCCTAGAAGCAATTCAATAGTGAATTCCATCTCCCTATCTACTGGAAACCCTAGCAATTCTTCTAGAAACACGTCAGGAAAATCTCTGACTACTGGGATCTCTACCATCTGAACTTCTTTCTGATTGGTGTCAATCACGTGCGCGAAATATCCCTGACATCCTTTCTCCAAGACTCTCTTGGCTTCTAAGGCTGAAATCAAATTGATAGGAGCGATAATTTTGTCTCCCGAGAGTACAAACTCTGGCTCGCCTGAGATTCAAAAGATCACTTCCTTCTTAAAACAATCCACCGTGGCATGATAGCCGAACAGCAAATCCATACCCAGTATTGCATCAAGATCGTAAATATTCAAGGGTAATAAATCTACCGACAACTCCCTGCCACCAATACGAAGTGAACTATATTTATACGCACTAACTATTAACACAGACTCATAGTTCTCGGCTACTTCCTACACATCATTCTCTATTAATTTGCACTGCTTTTACCCATTTTGTATAACTTGTAATTTGCCTGCCTGTCAACCTAAAACGTATTTCCAAATTAAATTTTTTCCTAGATTAGTCTACATCTTGTCCCTTCCGTTTTTACCAAATCAGATTTAATTTCATACCGCCGAATGGTCGTCTCTTTCTATTTTAATCATATGAACCTCCATCTCTAATAAAATCATGAGCACACCCACACATTTATGATAGCATCCACGTATCTCAAATAGTAGCGCAATGTGTCATGTAATTTCATACTATAAATAAAGTGTTGTCTACCAATACAATTAATAACTTAACATTGGACGAATTAAGTGTGCTCTGCCACACTGTTGGTTTAACACCGAAAATATTACGTACTACCAACAAGGAATCCCAATGTCAAATACTACTAATAGAATTACTTATCAGTTATAGTTTAATATTCCCAACCACTAGCACCCCCACAAATCGCGATCCATCCATTACCACTACTAACCACACTACCCGAACCACCAACTGGCAGTATCACAATTTCGTCGCACCTACTAATTACCAACAAGACAAATAACCATGCACGATGTCAATGTACCATCTAATGCAATGCAATAACAATCACTCACGTGCTTAACCCACCTATCGACACCCTATCTCATGGTCCACCACTGGCTCGACACCGCCTATCAACACCCTATCTCATGGTCCCCTACTGACTAGACGACTGGCACATCTTCCTATCTCATGATCCTCTATTGACCCAACTACTGGCAAGTTTACAGAACCTATAACCTAGGCTCTAATACCAAAATTGTCACGACCCGTCCCGAAATCCCGACATCCCGGGCTGGCGCGACGACAGCATAACATCACCAAAAACAACCAACCAACCATCTATTACACGACAATATGCATATATATAAATAAATCATCATCTATATGAAGATATACATATTTCTGTTATGGGAACACACCCGTTCCCCAAATATACTAACAGCAAAATATAATACCATGAACCCCTCACAGGTTCGCCTCAAAAAACTCATCTCAACCCTCCACACGACTCCATCGTAGGACTCTACCTAGTGCCAGTAGGGAACCGACTCCTAGTTGCTTCACCTGCGAGTGTACTACCTTCTTAGTAAAAACATCTTTAATAATAAAAACTCATTCTACAACATCTAAATGGATCAAGCATAAGTTTATAAATACCACATAGCTCGTAAAATCCCCGATATAAAAGCAGGGAAAATAAAGCAGCATAATTAAGTTCCATTCAAATTCAATTAATATAAAAATCATACTAATCACCATGATAATAAATATCAAATCAGCCAATATACGTAAAACATCACATCTCAAGCACACATCTCAAGCACACAACTCAAACACACACCTCAAACACACACTGGCCACCCCTAGTGATCGTTTTAACCTCACGATCGGGAGTTGCATCGATACCGTACCACCCGTAGGATTTGCCTTCCTAACGGACACCCATCACTCTGTCGAAGTGGATAATCACTGAGCAATATAAACGTCTAATATCACTCTGTCGAAGCAAATAAACATCACTCCGTCGAAGTGGATAACATCACCCCGCCGAAGCGGATAAATACTATGGCATCATCAAATCAATAACATCATCATCAAATCACAACGTAATGATATCGTCTAATCAACATCGTCAGATCACACATCCACCTCTCTTTTCTAAAAACCGATTTTTTATCCGAAAATCATATTTCTCACTTTCTTTTAAAATGAAACGTCTGATTTTACCAAAACCACTTTTTCACTTTTTATTTTTGAAAACCATGCATATTTAGAAAAACAGATATTTTTCACTCTTTTTTAAAATCCCAAATTTCAGCGAAAAACCATTTTCAACTTCCTCTTGAAACCAACACAATTCATCGAAAATCCATTTTATCAACTCACCTAGAAACCTACTTGATTCATATCATTTTGAAATCATTTAATTTAACTACAAAAATTTTCTATCATATATATATATATATATAAAATAGTTTGACAAGAAGATAGTACACTCACCTAGCTATCCGATCTACAAAACTTTCATCGACTACTCCCTACCGAGACTCCGGTGCCTGCGAACCTAATAGTGACAGGGCCTAAATTAATATTTTATGCAAAAATAACCTAATCATATAATGCAGGCCCTAGTTCCATAATTTTCCATTCCCCACATTTTATTTATAATAATTATTATTCGGTAAATTTCATTCCGTTAATTACTGCATAAAATTTAATACGACAGTCCCAAATTTATTATGGTGGTTACAAAATTTTGATGCTAGAATTTAATTTAACAAAACTAAAATAAACTTAACGAAAAACGTTACCCATTCTGAATCGTTCACTGGCCGCGAGATGGATTTTTTATTTTTATCGGGGTTATTTGTGAAATTTTTCTTTTTCTTCCTTTTTCCTTTTCTTCTTCTTCTTTCTTTTTTCTGGTTCTCTTTGGTTTCAGCTACCGGTCATCGACAACATTCACTCGCCGCCGATCAACACACACACACCCTAAACGGCGAAGATCACACGCCACGGATGGAACGAAACAAAACAGTGTACCCATACACGCCGATCACTCCCACTGGCGACACACACACACTGTCAACGCCTGTCTGAGCACTGAACACACACACAGCACACAGATGATCAAAACAGAGCACACATATTCACACAGAACAGCGACACTCGCACACACTGGCAGCGGCGACACCGATCACCGACAATCATCAACGAAAAATGCACACAAATACACATACACGATCGCCATCGTCCGAACACCCACACACACACAATCAAACACAGCACGCATACACACAATCTCAGAACACGCACATGCACACGACTACCTACACACACTCACCGAACGACGGTGACAATCCCACACCACCAACGATAAATCGAACTCACACACACCCCTGTAACTGAAACACACTACTCGCCGGAGAACCCACCCCCGTCAACGATCCCGAACAGCAACTATACACACCCTCACGTTTGAACACAACAACTATGATCATACCCTCTCACACCCACAATCGTCAGCTGGTCAGAACAGAATCCCCTCATACCGGCGATCACGAACACCCGACAACCCCCTTTCGATCCTCCCTCTCTCTCTCTAGATTTTCTGAAATTTCTTCAGATTTTCTCTTTTTAAGGTTTTTCATTCATGATGTTTGTGCATGGGTATTTATATGCATGAAATAAGTGGATGGATGTTTGATCTAATCTTGCCACGTCGCCAGTCTCTCTCTTCTCTCCGTTTCGGTTCACAGTTCGGCCGGTAAACACACACCCACATATGCATATGTTATATATGTGTTTAAAAAAAATCTTTTATTTTATTACTCTTTTCTCCCCCTAACTTCTTTATATCCTTATTTTAACCCAATGTACCATTTACAAATTTCTTAAATCGCAATTTGAACCCTTAAAATTTTTAGTTTAGAATTTAAGTGACAATTTGAATCCCAAAGTTTAGAATAAATGTTTCTAAATTTTCAATTGACCCAAAAACTTTTAATTAGGTTTTCAATTAACTCAATTTTTTTTTTTACCCCGTAATTTTCTAAATACTCTAAAATGAAAATAAAATGACATACGTGGGAAATCGAGGTCTTACAGTTCTAGTTGCATTTTAGAGAATTTAGAAAAATAACAGGATTTATTGTGTTATTTAAATTTTATTTTAAAATTTTTGGGGGTTACTAGGATATTTAAAAGTTTGATTTTAAAAAATTTAGGGGTTAATATGTTAATGTTAACTTCAACTTTTAAAAAATTTGGGGGTTAATTTGCATTTGAAAAAAAAGTTACTTTTAAGAGTTTTAGGGGTTTAATAAATGTATATAATATTGTCCTAGGGTTATATATATTATATTTATAAATCATTAATAAATACTTATAATATTGTTTTTCTGATAAGATCAAAAAAAAAAAGGAAGAGATAAAATCAAATAATTTGTGGAAAAGAAACAATGCACGTGTCATCAAGATCAAACATAAAAAAAAAAAAAAAAGGGTTGGTCAAGATAAGTCTTCATATATATATACATATATATTATATGTTTGCATATAAACATATACACATTCAAAGCTCAACCAAACAAAAAAAGAAAATAAAAGAGAAAAAAAAAATTGTTGCGGCTATTGCAGGTATATGTTTCTATGTGTGTGTGTGTGTGTGTGTGTGTATTGCTAAAAATAAAATATATCACACGTTCGATTTATGAGACTATCAATACGGACACATATACATGTATATTTATATGTTAAAAATATATATACATATGTTTGATTAATATAGTGGGTTCGAGAAATGTAACAGGTGTATTTGTATACACAGATATATCCAATTTACAAATAATACAATTTAAGATAAAAATTATAAATTTTACTAAAACGATAATTTTTAGTATTTCGTTGACTAATAAAAATTTTAACGATTAATTAATATTTTATTGCAAATTACATTATTAGCGGAATTTTTTTTATAGTTGTTCATATAATAATTTCTCTACAATTAATATTAACTTAAGAAATTAGACGTTAAATAATTTCACATAATTAAAAAAAAAAAAAAAAAAATTGGAATGGGAAACAATGCATTTTATGGTCATGCATTGCATAATAGATTTATTTTAAATAAATTTTTAATTTAGGCCCTTTGGTTGTTAGGTTCACAGGCGGCAGCGCCCGCGTAGTATTCCAACGATAGTGTTTCTAGTGGCGCAAAAATCGAGGTGAGTGTACTGTCTTATATGTAAATTATCAAATTATATTCTCGTACTAAAATGTGAAAAAAAAAATAGTTTATTAAAATTGATTATTTTACCACGTTACGCGGATCAAGTGAATTTTTAAATGTGGAAAGTAATTTTTACTATCCGACTATGCCATAATTGTCTTCTCGTCAGGAGGGCATGTCTTGTGAGATGTGGATATTTGTTATTACCTGTCAAGCAAGTCCTGCAGGGTGGATATTTGTTGTTACTTGTAAGGTAAGTCCTACATAGTGAATATTTGTTGTTACATGTCAGGCAAATCTTACAGGATAGATATTTGTTGTTACCTATCAGACAAGTCTTGCAGGGTAGATATATGTTGAGACATGTCAGGAGTGCAAATCCTGCAGGTGGCTGCCCCTACCATTGGGGATTTTGTTAAATCTCTAGTCAAATTCGACCTAACCAACTCACACATGACAAATTCAAATTTTAATAGGTTAGTTTTACATCTTAACCCTTAGATCTATAAGAAATCAAATTAGAACTTCAATTGTAATTTCTAGGGTTTTTGAGACTTACCAAATATGAGTTCATCATTCCTCCAAGAATTGATTTCACCCATAAATCTCCTCAATTTCTTGATCTAAACCCCCAAGCCCTTTCTTCTTCTCTCTTCCTCTCTTGAACGATCTCCTCTCTTCTTCCCTTAGGTTCATGAAGGTTGAGAGATAAAATACAAGAGTGGGTTTTTTTTTTTGTCTTCATCCCTTTCTCTCTCCCTTACGTTTTCCACACAATGGATTTACTATACAAGATTTTTTTATACTAATTACACTAACATCCCCATTTGTTTTATAGTATTATCATCAAACCCTAAAATTATAAAATGTTCATCTTTACCTCAAAATTTCCAGGATATATCAAAATAACCCTATGAATATTTAACCATAAAATATTATTTTTCGAAATATTATTTTCGGGGTATTACATTACAAGTATCATGTCTTTATATGATAGAGATGCACATATACTTATCGATCTCGGTTCTACTCATTCATTTGTTTCGGCGACCTTTATGATACGTGTAGGCAAATTTTCTACTTCTTTGTCATATAGTATCGTTATCTCTACCCCTATGGGTCAGTCATTATTAATAGATAGTGCGTATAAAGACAATTCATTTTGTATTGGTGATAGAGAACTATCGGTGGATCTATTTCTCCTAAGTATTCACGATTTTGATGTGATACTAGGTATGGATTTGTTATCCAGCTATCATGCCATAGTGGATTGTTTTAAAAAGGAAGTTACTTTTCGAGTCGCGGGCGAGCCGAGGTTCGTATTTTCGGGGGACAAAATCATCACCACTGTCAGTTTGATTTCAGTACTAGAGGCCAGGAAATTATTAAAGAAGGGATGTCAAGGATACCTCGCGCATGTGATTGACACTAGTTAGAATGAGGTACAGGTGGCAGATATCCCAGTGGTTGGGGATATTTCCAGAAGAATTGTCAAGGTTGCCAATAGATAGAGAAATTGAGTTCACTATCGAATTACTTTCGGGAACTTCTCCTATATCAATTTGACCTTATCATATGGAACTTGCTAAGCTAAAGAAGCTGAAAATTCAGTTGCAAGATATGTTGGACCGCGGGTTTATCAGACCTACTGTTTCTCTGTGGGGAGCCACAGTGTTATTTGTAAGGAAGAAGGATGGCAGCTGAATAAGGTGACAGTCCGTAATAAATATCTGTTGCCTAGAATGGATTATCTGTTCGATCAATTGTAGAAGGCTAGGGTATTTTCCAAAATAGATCTTCGATCAGGATATCATCAGCTGAAATTCAGAGACAGTGATGTATCAAAGATGGCATTCTATACGAGGTATGGACATTATGAATTTCTAGTGATGTCATTTGGGTTGACGAATGCTCCTGCTGCTTTTATGGACCTGATGAACTAGATCTTCCAGCCTTACTTAGATCAGTTTATTATCGTGTTCATTGATAATATATTGATCTATTCCCAAAATAAATAAGAACATACAGAGCATCTCAAGATTGTGTTGCAGAGTTTGAAAGAGAAACAATTGAATGCGAAATTCAATAAATGTGAGTTTTGGTTGAATACAGTTATATTCTTGGGACATGTTATCTCGGGGGGATGGTATTCAAGTTGACCCAAGGAAAGTCGAAGTTGTGGTTCAATGGGAAAGGCCAAAAAGTGTGACCGAAGTTCGAAGCTTCTTGGGATTGACGGGTTATTATCGTTAGTTTGTTTAGGGATTTTCTGTTATAACTGCCCCGTTGACTCGATTGACCGGCAAGGAATCTAAATTCGAGTGGATCGACAAATGTGAACAGAGCTTTCAAGAGCTGAAAAGTAGACTGATATCCGCATTAACACTTTATCTCCCGACATAAGGCGGTGGCTTTGTGATCTACAATAATACTTCATACCAAGGGCTAGGGTGTGTACTAATTCAACATGGCCATGTGATTGCATATGCCTCTTGGCCATTAAATAATCCTGAGCGTAACTACCCGACGCATGATTTGGAATTGGCGGCGATTGTGTTTGCCTTGAAACTCTGGAGACATTATCTGTACAGCGAGACATGCAAGATATATACTGACCACTAGAGTTTAAAATATTTGTTTACTCAGAAGGAACTAAATCTGAGACAGAGGCATTGGATAGAGTTGATCCAGGATTATGATTGTACTATCCAATATCATCTAGGAAAAGCCAATGTCGTAGCAGATGCGCTAAGTCGAAAATCAATAGGTTTGGTCGTACACTTTCAATTTGTTCACACTAACCTATATGCCGAGTTGAGATCTTTGCGGGTCTAGTTGGCGGTTGGCTAGATGGCAGCGTTGTTTGCGACTTTGACCTTAAAACCGACATTAATCGACCGTATTATAGAAGCGTAGAAGTCAGATGCCTAATTGGAGAAGATCAAAGATAAAGTGAAGAATGGTCATAGAGCCGACTATCACATCATGGATAATGATGAAGCCTTGATGTTTGCAAATAGACTATGTGTACCTAATAATGCCGATCTGAAAAAAGATATTCTGGAGGAAGAGCACAACTCAGCATATGCAATGCATCCAGGCAGTACCAAGATGTATTGGGATTTACGAGAACACTATTGGTGGAGTGGAATAAAATGAGAAATTACAGAATTTGTTGCTATGTGTCTCATTTTCCAGTAAGTCAAGATCGAGCACCAACGTTCAGGTGGGTTATTGCAGCCTCTACCTATCCCAAAGTAAAAATGGGAACATATCACAATGGATTTTATTTCAGGATTGCCCCGTACCCAAAAAGGGCATAATTCTATCTGAGTGATTGTTGATAGACTTACCAAATCTGCTCATTTTCTGATCGTAAAAACGATATACTCCCTGGACAAGTATGCAAAATTGTATATTTAAGAGATTATCCGATTGCATGGTGCACTAGTTTCCATAGTGTCGGATAGAGAACTGAGATTTACTTTAAAATTTTAGCCAAGTCTTTAAGCTGCTATGAGTACCAAGTTAAAATTTAGCACAGTCTTTCATCCTCAGACTAACAGCCAATCAGAGCATACGATTCAGATGTTGGAGGATATATTGAGGGATTGTGTTCTAGAATTTTCTAGTAGCTGGGATGATCATCTGACGTTGATGAAATTTTCCTATAATAATAGCTACCATTCGGTAATCGAAATGGCACCATATGAAGCCTTGTATGGTAGGAAATGTAGAATTCCAGTCTGTTGGACTGAAGTCGGAGAACAAAAATTATTGATGTCTAACATAGCTCAGATAACAACAAAAAAGGTAAAAGTAATTCAGGAAAAACTGAAGACTGCTCAGAGTCGGCAAAAGAATTATGTTGACAAACATAGACAAGAGTTGGAATTTGAAATAGGTGATTATGTGTTTTTGCGTATATACCCGTGGAAGGGCATAATGAGATTTGGGAAGAAGAGAAAGCTAAATCCGAGGTATATCGGGCCCTATGAGATTCTAAAACGAGTTGGCACGGTGGCCTATCGACTAGCATTACTGCCAAAATTGTTTAGATTGCATAATGTTTTCCACGTATCGATGCTTAAGAAATATGTGTCAGAGACGTATCGATACTTAGGAAATATGTGTCAGACCATCCACATGTGTTGACTTCTCAACCAATCGAATTAAAAGGAGACTTGATATACGTTGAGGAGCCAGTCTAGATTCTGAACAACAAAGATCAAGTGTTGCAAACGAAAATGATTCCCTTGGTGAAAGTGCTATGGCGTAGTCACTGAGAAGGCGACATGGGAAAGAGAAGAGGAGATGAGGGAGAAATATCAGCATTTATTCGTCTAAGGTAACTAAAATTTTGGGACAAAATTTATTTTAGAGGGGAAGGATTGTAAAGCCTAATTTTTGTGCATGCATAGTTCTAGTTGCATTTTAGAGCATTTAGAAAAATAACGGGGTTCATTGTGTTATTTAAATTTTATTTTAAAAATTTTGGGGGTTACCAGGATATTTAAAAGTTTGATTTCAAAAATTTTAGGGGTTAATATGTTAATATTAACTTTAACTTCTAAAATTTTGGGGGGGTTAATTTGCATTTAAAAAAAAAGTTACTTTTAAGAGTTTTAGGGGTTTAATAAATATATATAATATTGTCCTGGGGTTATATATGTAATATTTATAAATCATTAATAAATACTTATAATATTGTTTTTAGGGTTAATTACACTTTACCCCATGTGGTTTGACCCATTTGCACTTTGCCCCCTATGGTTCAAATGTCACCACTTACCTCCCCATGGTTTGTGGACCTAAGTGCAACGCTAACTCCGTTGACGGAAAACGTGAAATGTTGATTTTGCCATTCCATAATTATTCACAATTATTGGGGTATAAAATGTAATAAACTCTTAGCTCTTCCCATTTCTCTCACTCACCCAAATTCCCAAAAGTAAAACCTCTCTCTCTATCCTCCGTTTTCCATTTCTCTTCTCAAATTTGACACCCATCAGATGAAAAACACACACAGACACACACTTATTTCACACACACACACACAAAAGAGAGGAAAAAAATAATTTGAAGGTTTTGAAATTGTAAATTAGTAACTGAATTTGAATTGTAAAAACAATTTGAAGGTTTTTTTTTTGGATTTCTCTCTCCTTCATAGAAAAAATCAAATACCCACTTATTTGGATTTCTCTCTCTCTCCTCCATTCTCCATTTCTCTTCTCAAATTTGACACCCATCAGATGAAAAATACACACAGACACACTTAGTTCACACACACACACACACAAAAGAGAGTAAAAAAAACAATTTGAAGGTTTTCAAATTGTAAATTAGTAACCGAATTTGAATTGTAAAAACAATTTGAAGGTTTTTTTTTTTTATTTCTCTCTCCTTCATAAAGAAAATCAAATACCCATATGGGGAATTTCGAAAGCCCAAATCAAAACCTAAATCGAAACAAAGTTTCGATTTCGAAATCAAAATCTAGAGGCGAATAACACTTCAAAATCGGAATCGGAATAGAGAAGAAAACGAACATGAATGAACTAGGGTTTCAATTTCGATTTCGAAATCGAAATCGAAATCGAAATCGAAACCCAGAGGCGAATAACTCTTTGAAATCGAAATCGAAATGGAGAAGAAGACGAAGACGACAGTGAGGTAACGGCGAAGACGGTACCAGTGACGGCGAAGAAGACAAAAAAGACAGTGAGGGAGAGCAGACGACCTGGAAAAAAAATTAAAGAAAAAAAATATTTTTACCTCTTAAGTTTAACAAAATATGCAAATAGATCTCATTAAATTAATAGACAAATATGAGGGTAAAATGGGAATAAAGAAAATGGATTTTGGAGAGAAAAAATACAAAAAACAGGCCCAACCACATTTCTGGCGCATGGGGCTCAATTCTGTCAATTTTGACAGAAAGTATTAGTTTTGCACTTAAGCCCAATACCATAGGGGGGTAAGTGGTGACGTTTGAACCACAGGGGGGTAAAGTGCAAATAGGCCAAACCACAGGGGGTAAAGTGTAATTAACCCTTATTTTTATGATAAGATCACAAAAATAAAGGATCAGAAAAAATCAAACAATTTGTAGGAAATAAACAATGCACGTGTCATCAAGATCAAAAAAAAAACAGGGCTCATCAAGATAAGTCTTCATATATATGTGTGTCTGTGTGTGCGCGCGCGCGCGCATATAAACCTATACACATTCAAAGCTCAACCAAAAAAAAAAAGAAACTGTTGATGCTATTGCAGGTATATGTTTCTATATGTGTGTGTGTTGCTAAAAATAAAATATATCACACGTTTGATTTATGGGACTATCAATATGGACACATATACATGTATATTTATATGTTAAAAATATATATTCGTAGGTTCGAGAAATGTAACAGGTGTATTTGTATACACAGATTTATCTAATTTGCAAATAATACAATTTAAGATAAAAATTGCAAATTTTACTAAAACGAAATTTTTTAGTATTTCGTTGATTAATGAAAAATTTAACGATGAATTAATATTTTTCGGCAAATTACATTATTAACAGGAAAATTTTTATAGTCATTGTTATAATAATTTTTGTACAGTTAATATTAACTTAAGAAATTAGACGTTAAATAATTTCGCATAATTAAAAAAAATGGGAATGGGAAACAATGCATTTTAGGGTCACACATTGTACAATAGATTTATTTTAAATAAATTCTTAATTTAAGCCCTTTGGTTATTAGGTTCACGAGCCACGACGTCCACGTAGTATTCCAATGATAGTGTTTCTAGTGACGCAAAAATCGAGATGAGTGTACTGTCTTCTATATAAATTGTCAAATTATATTTTTGTACTAAAATTTATTAAAATTAATTATTTTACCACGTTACACGGATCAAGTAAATTTTTAAAATTTGGAAAGTGATTTTTACTATCCGACTATGCCATAATTGTCTTCTCATCAGGAGAGCATGTCTTGAGAGATGTGGATATTTGTTATTACCTGTCGGCAAGTCCTGTCGGGTGGATAGTTGTTGTTACATGTCAAACAAGTTCTGTAGGGTGGATATTTATTGTTACTTGTCAGGCAAGTCCTGTGGGGAGGATATTTGTTGTTACTTATCAGGCAAGTCCTGCAAGGTGGATATTTGTTATTACCTGTCAGGCAAATCTTGCAAGGTGGATATATGTTGAGACCTATCAGGAGTGCAAATCCTGCAGGTAACAACACTGACACTGACAGCCACCTTAGATGGCACAGTTGTACAGGTTATGGTACCGTCGTAACTCCCGATCATAAGATGAAACGATCACATGGCTAGTAGGGAAATATGTATACAGTATTTTATTATATATCAAATTATTTTATTGGTTGATTCAAATGCGTTTATTTAATTGCAATTATAGTTGTGGAGTTTATTTCGGCTCAGTGTGCGGTTATATTTATGTTATGTTTGAAAAGTTGTATTTGATAAATATATTTGATTCATAAATTATTTTTATAGTATGAAGATAGTACATTGATAAAATATTTGGTTTCAAGTGCCGCAGCTAGGAACAGGTCCACTACTGGCACTAGGTAAAGTCAAGAGGTGGTGTCGTTTTAGAGGGTTGGTTAGACAGGTGTGAACCGTGAAAGGTTCATTTTTTTTTATGATTTTATTGTGAATATTTAGGATATGTGTATTCCAAAATTTTATAATGGGTAAATATATTTTTTGAAAAAAAAAATATAGCGGTGTGTGTATATATATATATATATTTGTTGATCGGTCAAGTAACGTTAAGTCGACGATACGCCCAACCTCGGGCGATGGAGGTCCGGAAAGGGGTGTGACAAAATATATGTTGATGTGGAAGATAATTAAAAAATAAAAATAAAAATAGAGAAATTAAGAATAGAATCATTGTTAACAATGAAATGAGAAGAAATATTCTTTAAAACTCGTCTAAATTCTCTCTTTTTATCTTTATATATATATATATATATATAATTGTCTGAGTTCATTTAATAATAATAAATAAATAAAAGATAAGAAGATATTTCATTAAGAAAAATATTTTTGATTTATTAATATTATGAAAAATTAATTTTTAGAAAAAATTAAATTAAACAATCCATTAACTTTCCTAATTTAAAAATTCATGAGCATTAATATTTCATACTAACTATTCCAATTAAGGTTTGTATTGACAAATCTCAATCAAGTTTGACCCAATTATCAACTTACTCAATTTATAATATTTTAATGTTCTATACAAGTGGGGTAAGCTTGCATACAATAAACCTAAGTGGTTCGACTATTTCCCAGACTCCACGCATCGTCGGAGCTTTGTAGCACTGGTCTATCCTTTTTTTTATATCAATTTTTAAATATATAAATATAAAAAATAGTAAAATAATAAATAATTAACTAATAAAATACATATATAAAAATTAAAAGACGCAAAATATAATTACACTCAACCGCTTTATAAGTGGGGGAGTGAAATTTTTAAGCAGAAATTTCTCCCCCCTTAAATATTTCATATTTTCATCTCAGTCATCGATTTATTCCAAATCAATCTCAATCCTCTATTGAAAGACATTTAAAAAAACGTTATGATCAATCAATAGATTGTTCTCGTTTCCTCTTTCTTTTTCTACCGGCTCCATCACCATTGGTCACAACGATCACAACGCCTCCACTGAACTCCACAATACCCCCGAACATTGACAAACAACACAGGTCCTCTGGCTCCACGACCCCACAATCTATATAATTATGATTTCAATGATTTAAGAAGAAAAAAATAGGCGTTTTTGACTAAGTCATGCCCCAACTAGACTAGTAACTAATTTCTATTTAATTAAAAAAAAATCAAGTACATATAAATATATATAACCTAAAAAGTAAGACTCAAAAAGAATTGTTTTGATGACTGACTCACCTACGACTGACTTTACACCTCAAGATATACTTCTGATGAATATTTTAGGAGTAAAATCATAAATGCACGAGATCGATATGAGGTAATGCGCCTTTAAGATTGCAAGAGGATGTGATTGGTCAAGGTGCATGTGAATTAATCTGGACACATTCCAAAAAAAAAAAAAAAAAATAGTGATTTGCGCATTATATAGACATCATGTACAATATTATGAAATATTTTCTCGATAATTTCCAATTATTTTGTATACAAATAATTTTTTTTTCTTTCTAATCACTAAGTTTAGCAATTAATTACTGCTGTATTCGGTGGCAAGTCCCTTATTTTACCCTTAATTTTAAAAAAATCTCAGAGGTAGAAGCAAATTGTGTTTTAGTCCTAGTTATTTAAAAAAGGCGGAAGCCCAATACACGCGTCTGCACACGGGTAGTTACATGTAACTATTTTGTGTGTAAATTTTAATAGATGTAATAAATATTACTGTATTTTGTAACATGTAACTAATTTGTATGTAAAAATTTGTTAGATGTAATAAAAATTACACAAAATACATTTAATTAGTTATACGTAACTAAATGTACAGAAATACATGTAACTAGTATTAAACTAATTTATGTGTATAATATTTGTTAAATATCACAAATATTACACAAATACATATAATTTGTAACGTGTAACTGATATTACATAAGTACATATAACAAAAAATATTAATATATAATAATTATTAAATTATAATTAATGTTAATTACATGTGACTAATATTCATTATAATACAAATTTATTTATTAAAATTATCTCTATAATTTCTGCAATACTTACACATACGAGACTAAAATCCAAGTGAAAATTAATTTAAGAGACTAAATCAAAACTTAAGTCTTAAGTATAAATTTTTTTAGATTAAGTCTGTTATTTGGGACTAATCGCTAATTATTTTTTAATTTTATTATTTTTTAATATATTTTAGACAAATTAATTCAATTATTTTGATAAAATGGAGAAAACCACGATTAAGCAACTCAACTAAACCGGTTGATGCAACCGCCGTCACGATCATCGTGGCCGTACTTGACCGAGAAAATCGGTATTAAATCCACATTCCTGTGTCGATTATTCAACGATTTCTACCCAATCGGATAACGCCGGCGATGTACGGCGATTACGACCACCGCCGATCACATCCCATCCATTGATTGATCCATTAAAATATAGATCAATAGCAGGCTGGTGAATATACACGTGGAGATTGCTCGGGCGAACCATCTCAGCTTCTCCTCTCTCTCCGTGTGTGCTTCCTTCTCTGACACGCACCATTGCTCCTCCATTAAATTATTAATTTATGGACCCATTTTTCATGCCATGCGGATTGTAGGACCAGTGATAATTATCATGTTTGTCGGTTTGGTAAGTGGAGGACAGTGAATTCAAGATCTTATAGCAGGTTGAAGAATCAGCTCTCGTGATGTTGTTTGTCTGAAATTCAGTGATATGGACGCATGTAATTGTAGTCCCTTGCCATGGCGTTTTTGTGTGGATCAGATCTAGAATAGAGCGGTTCGTTAGGGCTTTTTTTTTTTTTTGGCTTGAGATGCTTTGTCGCTGGAGATCTCGATCAACATGCTACGACTATTGACGCCTCGAAGTTCTGCTTATCTCACCGCTCTCACTCAACAAATCGAGCGAAAACTTCAACGAGTATGTGTTCTTACGCTCACGCGAACACGTTATCCCTGTGAATTGATCTTCATTTTGTTCAAAATTGTTAGTCAATTCCTCGTTTCGATTGTTTAATCTGCCTGAATTTGGTTGCAGGCAATAGTTTCGCCGTCACAGAGACGCAATTTGTTGCAAGAGTTGTTCGCCGACATAGCTTTGGAAGTTGATGACCGAGCAAGAGGTAAAATCTAACTTCATCTTCTTTTTGCGTTTTCATTTTCCTTCTTCAATAATCTGTTCATGCTACCAGAGTATTTGATTATATACATTGATGTGGTCCATGCATGTTAATATCATTATTTTCACTAGACAACTCAACCAGAAGGGATTTTGATTGTATGAGTATTCAAGCAAGGTAGACCTTAGAGATGTTAGTCCGGTTGGCAAGGGGAGGTGTCCGTCAACCAGGGTGTTCTACTCTCCTGGGGACCACTCTAAAAATTTAATCTTGAATGCACTTAAATTTAATATTGAATGCACTGGGCCAATGTTGGAGGTGCCCTCTTGAGATCGTCTGGTGGGGTGATTAGCTGAGGTGTTCATAAATTGGTCCGGACACGTTGATGAAGGAGGTCAATTAAAAAAAAAAAAAATTAATAATAATAATAATTAAAAAAAAAAAATTACTCAAATAATTCAATAATCAATTAATCAAAAGATGTTTTTCTATTATAATAAAGCCTCGTTATATAGGCTTAGAATGACAAACAATAACGACTACTTGACAAAATAGAAATAACGGTTACTTGACAAAATAAGAATAACGGCTACTTAACAAAATAAAAATAACTTTTACTTTATTAGCTATAATTAACTATTGGCTGGAAAAAAGACTAATGATTTTTCCACCCCTGCCTTACATAAGTTCAAAGCACCCTAGTCGATCCCCATCACACACCTTACCACCCAAAAAAAGAAAAAAAAAGTATTCAAGCAAGGAATTTTTATGGTAAGACTAATTATGGATCTTCATGTAAAGAATGTCTCAAGCCATACCCTCTCACACTCCGTCGTAATGCCACATTAAGTTTCCATTAGCTGTAGGGAAGTGGTTTGAATGCATCATACTGACATGGTGATCTTGATTGTCTTATACTATAAGAAATCACTTTCCAATTCGTGTCTTATACACCCTCTTCGAAAAAGTTAAGGAGAAAGTATGAAATTCTTGTTGTTTTTACTTTTTATAAACAATGAATCCTGGAAAGGACATAAATATTAGGAAATACTTAGGCCATGTTTGATAACTCAATTAAGTGTTGAAAACTGAATAGATTAAGTATTTTTTATAATAAGTTTGTGTGATAACCACAATTAAAGTCAAGTCCTTAAAAGTTGTTTAAAAATTTCAGCCAAATGTAGGTTATTCAATTGTCCTGCTGAACATGCTCAGCCAAAAATTAAGCCCTTAAAATTTTGATTTCATCAAACAAACCTTAGCTATTTTCAGCCCTTCAAATTTAAACGTTATCAAAGATGTCCTTACTAGTGACGAAAAGGAAATCATGCATTTGCAGCTCTTTTGCTGTTTCTTTTTTCGCTTCATTACTTGTTCCAATTTCATGATTTTTCCATTCTTTTGATTTAAAAGAAATGAAACATATGTATGATCCCTGAGATGAAAATTTAGTCAATTACTGTGAAGAGTCGCAAATGGCGATCATGTGTTCTTTGTGCTGATGAGGTTTGGTTCTATCGTATAATGTTCTCCTGTGACGTTCAAATCTATGTGTCGCACTTGGAACAGATATGATTCTTAGTGGGGATGATGTGATTTGTGCGGAAGAGGATGGCACTGAGGGACTTCTATGCTTTTATGATGTGCTAGCTGACCATTTTGTTTTGGTGCGTGAGAATGGAAAGCCAATTCTTGATTTGATCGTCCAGCTTTGGAGCCAGTCATTTGCATCTCATATTTTTGCCCTTTTGTTCCATAAATGGGTATGTCAGCTTGTGCATTATTGAAGTGTTTGTCTTTGAAATTTTTGGTTTTATTTCATACATGTCATACATGTTCTTACGTATCCTTCTGCCGTTAATCTTAGGAGTTTGGATGTCTCTTAGTTGACCTACGTCTAGTAACGAGGTTTGCTCTGAAGGAAATTTGCTCCAAATGGTGCTTGAATAGTTTGATAGTAACGCAATCGAAATATTCTTGTTTGGGAAAAAAATATCATATTCTTCCTTTTTAGTCAAGCGAAAAATTCACTAAACAGTGCTTAAAAGAGGGCTCAGATCAAGTACTGTCGAACCTGGATTCCACAAATTGTCGAGCTTGTTTATTTGTGATTCAGTTCAGCTGCAAAATATTATGTTCTTTATTAATTTACCAATTTTAGTTGTGAAGTGCAACAATCGATGATTGCAGATTTCTTTTAGCACACTGATGACCCACTGAATATTTTGGGGACACAATGACAGAAAAAAGAGAGAGAACCAAAAACACTTTGTAATTTCTAGAACACAAACAGACGATTAGGTTTTACTTATATATGATAGAAGGTACTGCAGAACTACTTTTCCAAACTCTAGGGGCATGTTTGATTACTACTTGATTTATAAATGCTTAAATTTTAACTGTTGAAAATTTAAAAAGAATGTTTGATAACATTAAAATTTTAAATGCTGATGATTTTTTGTTTGTTTGATAAGTATAAAAGTTGAATGCTGAAAATTGTTTAATTTACATAACAACCCTTGAATCAAGATAAAAACATAACACCACATACAATCACATTTCTCACATCAAAATCAACATAAAAACAAAACTTGGAAGACAAATAAAAAAGAGTATACTACAGTAGTAGGCAAATCAACGTCTCTCTCAAATTAGGGCAAACTTTCAAAGAGACTCATCACGCCAAGAAACCATTCCTTAGATTTCTCTCCATCAGATCAAGAGTTTTTCAATAGCATCCTGTGCAATTGAAACATACCGTGATTAAAAAACAAACCACAATGAGGTAATAACAGAAACATGAGGTGCCATTTGTCTAGCGTTTCTGTTCCCAGGGAACTTGGTAATGCGAACCTCACCAAGGATTAGTGAGACCCGAAACCAATTTAGGGTTTCTTCGCGAAGATCGAAACTAAATCAGATTTTTGAGCGAACTAAAAATACAGAAATTGAAAGATAGATTACCTTGACCCAACGTTTATGAACGAAACGTGAACCAATGGTATAATGATCTTGACCCAATGATTATAATGAATCACGAACCAAAGATATAAGTTTGAACGCCACAAGAAACTCTTGATATATTCAGGAAAAGTTCTCTGAAGAACTAAAGAGAAAACTCTCACAATTTTATTAATAAAAAATAATGTAAAATTCGTAGGTCTACAAAGCTCCTTAAATAGGCGGCCAAGAGAATAAGAAAGAAACCCTAATACACTTTGAAATTCGTGGATCTACATGGAGGTAAAAGGAAACTCTAAAATCAAATTGCTAAATAAAGAATAAGGAAACTTGCTAATTTGCCTTACATTCCTAGTTGGAAAAGGAAATGATTTACTTGGCAATCATGCCTTACAAATCAGCCTAAAAATAATTAAAAGACTTAAAATAATAAAATAAAATTCGTGGGTCTCATTCTTGGCCCGTTCAGGATCATGCTTTAAACCCATTCACTTGCTTTGATGAGGTGGACTAGGCTTTGACTGTCCGATGGGCCTAATTTAGGTTTCCCCATTGTAGTTTTGGCCCCAATCTCTCGAATAAGCCTATTAAGTGCTTCTTTGAATCTTTTTGTCATTGCCCTGGTTATTGGGCCAACTGAAACATGCAACGGATCTCTTGGTGCAGCTGATATATTCTCATCACTTGGAACAGAAACAAAAGTCCCCTAATTTCTCATTCTTGTTATCGAGATGTTTCCAAAAAAGAACTCTTAAAAAATCAATCCATAAGCAGCAACTATACACATTCAAAAAATTTAGATTCACCAAATTAGCAACACCAATCCAAGAACTCAAACAGTTCAAATAACTCTAATTGCTTGATAGTGAGGAAGAATGTTGTCTTTGGGATATTGATGTTCATATATATTTTAGTAGCACTAGTAGACGATAAGGTATAGTCTCCTGTTCATAAATTACCAAAATTTTATTTGTGGTGTAAGTTTTATATTTTTAATTTTTTAATAGTGAAAGAGTAAGAGCATTATCGACAATTATTTTTATGAAATTGCATAAGGAATACTTGAAATATAATTAATAAGTTTAGATGAAATAGTCTTTTACATAAAATGGAAATTTTATAAAGAAAATAAATGAAAATTTTACAAAATCTCTAAATGTCTTCACAATAGTCGAAGTGGTAGCCATTATATATGATCCATTATTTTGTGTTGGCCCAATGAGCTATTCAAGAAAGGGGTAATGGAAGACTCTAATTTTCGCATACGCATAATCATTAGCTGCATTTTAGAATATTTAGAAAATAATTGGGTAAATTGTGTTAAATAATATTTATTTTAAAATTTTAGGGGTCAATTAGCAATTTTAAGAATATTAATTTTAGATTTTGGGTTTAAATAATAAATTAAAGATAATTAGGGGAGATTAATGTAATTTGAAAAAATTATATATATATATACATAAATTGTGATAAGATAAAAAACAAAACAAAACAAAAAAAAGGACAAAACGTGACAGTGTGTCGTTCACTTCTCTCATGCATATATATATATACACACACACATTGCAGCGCAACCTAAAAAGAAGAAATAGAAGAGAGAAAAAAGTCAGTCGGTCGGCAGTGTGCTTTATGAGTGTTGTCATCGTCGGTGTGTGTCGTTGTTCGTTCGGTAGCGTGGGGGGGCATCGTCGATGGGTATGTGTGTCGGTCGTCGTCGACAGTGTATGCAGTCTGGCGTGGGTGTGGCCGTCCGTTCAGTTTGGTTTGTGTGTGTGTGTGTGTATGTGTCCGTCGTTCAGTCCGTCGTTCAGGTTGAGTATGTGTGTGTGTGCTGTCTGTCCGTTCGACGGTGTGGTCTTTTACTCCGGTGGTGTGTTATCGTCGTGGGGTGTTGCCGGTGGATTGCTATGTTCAGGCGGTGATCGTGTATGTGTGTGTGTGTTCTTCAGTATTGTCGGTGTGTGTGTGTGCTCCTCCGACGAGTATGTGTGTGTGGTCGTCACCGTCCGTTCGGTGAGTGGGGGTGTGTGTCTCGATCAGTGCGTGTGTGGTCGGCGGTGAGTGAGAGTCAGTGAGAGAGAGAGCATCGCCGACGGTAGGTGAAGAAAGAGGACGTGTCGCCGCGGCGGTGAGATCCGGCAAGTAGAAAACAGGAAAAAAAAAAAATCAAATAAAAACCAAAAAATCCAAAAAAAAAAAAACCAATCTCTCGGCAGACGGAAAATTCGGAACAGGCAACGATTTCGTCAATTATTAATTTCGTCAAATTAATTTATTAATATTAAATTTTCGTAATCGTAACGATAATTTTTGCAACCGTTAATTATAATAATTTTGTATAATAAATATTAACGCAGGGGACTGGGGAAAATAATAATTTTGCATAATTAAATTTGGGGGAATGGAAAATTGTGCATTTTAGAGTCATGCATTGCATTTTAAATAAAATATTAATTTAGGTCCTATCGTTGTTAAGTTCACAGGCGCCAATGTTCCAGTAGTTGTTGACGACGGTATTTTTGCAATGCGAAAATTGAGGTGAGTGTATTGTCTTCTATGTAAATTTACAAATTATATTTTTTGTATAAATTGTGAAAAAAAAAAGGTGTTTATTAAAATTGGATGATTTTATGACTTATTTGAATCATGTAGATTTTAAATGTGGGAAGTAATTTTTGTCCGACTATACCATAATTTGATCTCGTCAGGAGGGCATATCCTGCAGAATGGTATTGACCTGTTAGGATGACACATCCTACAGGTAGTTGATTATGTTGTAATATATTATGACTTGTCAGGAGTGCGAGTCCTACAGGTGGTTGATATATTTTGACATGTCAGGAGTGCCAGTCCTACATGTGGTTGATTATATTATAACCTGTCAGGAGGATTAGTCCTGCAGGTGGTTGATTATTATGACATGTTAAAAGGATTAGTTCTGCAGGTGGTTGTTGATATGATGACCTGTCAGGAGAATTAGTCCTACAGGTGGCTGTTGATATTATGACATGCCAAAAAGATTAATCCTGCAAGTGGTTGTTGATATTATGACATGTCAGGAGAATTAGTCATGCAGGTTATTGTTCCATTAGGGCCATGAGTTTTAAGGTCTTTCATATTTTTTAAGTTAGATTTAATCTCCTTATCATCTGGAACCAGGGTAAGTAACGATTGATCCTCCAGATCAATAGGATTAGGACAATCCTTCACCAGAAAATTAGGATTAATAACACAAGACACATTTTCACATAAAAGATCATAAAAATACTGTCTAACGTGAATTTTAATATCCTCCTAATCAATGAGCCAAATGCTATTAGAATTTTTAATCATCGACACTCTGCTTCTTCTTCTTCTTTGGGTTGTAGCAATATGAAAAAAATCTAGTATTCTTATCCCCAACGGAAAGCCACATGACTCTAAATTTTTGGTACCAGAAAATCTCCTCCCTCTTAAGGAGGTTCATATAATCATTTTTAAGCACATTTTTTTAATTATTAAGACCACGCAAAAAATGAGATTCCTAATATTTTTTAATACCTTTACGCCTGGATAAAATCCTTTTTTTCTCATTAAAATATTCCCAAACGCATCCTTATTCCAGATTTTAACCTTATTAGTGAAATTATCAAGCTTACTATTAAGGTAAGTATTAACATCATCCCAATACTTATCAATCAAATATTTGAAGTCTGCGTGATCCATCCACATGGCTTCAAACCTAAAAGGACGAGTAGCATTAAGGAAATGAATAAAAAGAACAAAAATAATAAGACAAGAGTGATCAAAATATGTACGAGGTAAATTCTCAAATCGGGCATCTGAGAAGGTCGAGTACCAGGCTTCATTAGCCATAACTCTGTCCAATCTTTTGAAGACCCAAAGACCATGCCTATTAGAGCCTGATCAGGTCATGGATGGGCCACTAGCCCCACGATCATTCAAACCACAGGCCGCAACATTAGCATTAAAAGAGTTAATGACAAAATATCAGATAAACTAGAAGAACCAGATTTCTCAGTTTGGGAGCTGATATCATTGAAATCCCCCGCCAACAACCAAGGAGAGTCATTAAGTTAGAAGAAATTATTTAGTTCCAACCAAAGCTCTCTTCTCATCCTAGGGTTCGGGTTACCATAAATTGCCGAAAGGATTCACTCCTCGTAACCCACTATCGAGACTTTAGCGTGTATAACTTGTTTAGTAGCATGAATTTGACTAATAGAAACTTTTTCCGGGCACCAAAGTACTCAGATTCCACCAGCACGCCCTTGGAGGTCAACATGAGCGATCACCGTAAGGTCAAAAGAATTAAAAAAAAATTACCAAGTAACCCCAA
Organism: Eucommia ulmoides; assembly: GCA_016647705.1. Lineage (NCBI taxonomy): Eukaryota > Viridiplantae > Streptophyta > Magnoliopsida > Garryales > Eucommiaceae > Eucommia > Eucommia ulmoides. Next base: position 3,758,733 of record CM028338.1, read on the forward strand.
CTCGACCTTGGTTTCCAACAAAATGAGCACCTCAAGTCTTTTAGTATTAAAAAATCCCAAAATGCATTACGAAAATTACTATTCCCCACCCCGCCCAATTCAAGCAAGAATCTTCATAGAAAAAAAAGATGGAAAACTAGGCAAACCATCCAAATTACTGAGCCCTAGAAGGGCCTTACACCTCCTTACTAGGCAATCCCACGCCTTTACTGTTTCTAAGGATATCTCCATAAACGGGGGATGTGGAGCCCTTCTTTCCATAATCTTCACCTATATTCTCAAAGAATCCACTAGCCAACACATTTCTACACATTGCCTCACCTCCTCCGATTGTTTTATGAACATCGAGAACGTGAATCTTGGGAGGTTAGTTACTCGAAGATCTTCCGTAAGAAATGAGAAGACTTATATTATTGTCGGGTGGTTTAGGATTTAAATAAAGATTAGTCTGCAAGGAAATGGATGAGACAGTGGTAGAAATAGGAAGAGATTTGTGAGATGATGGAGGGGTAGATTTAATAGAGGATGCAATGACAGAAGATAAGGTGTATTAAAAGATGAAGATGGATTAGACAGTAAAGGAGGCGAAGGACCTGATGTAGCTGCGAAATATGATTTTCACGACACCACCGCCATCTCTGATCTAAACTGTGAATACGACCTCATCTTTTCAGAAGGCATGCTAATAACCTTTGCCGTCATAGAAGAAATCACAGAGCTCGAAACATCCTTAGCCATTGATTCCTTCTGATTTATTTTGGTATTCGAATCCCTCTTCACGCCTGAATTATTATTAGGGTTAATAGGATCCAACTAGCCTTCTTTATCACTAACATCCCTTTTTCTGACTTGGGCCCTAATGATTTTTAGCAAAATTAAGACTTAGACAGACTTACCCCACTCAGATCAACAATATCCTCATTCCTATCCGGGTCATTACGTTGATCCTTTCTTTCCCTAGGCCCAAAGTTTTGGTTATTTTTCCTACTGGGCCCTGATGCCTGACCTCTAACAGAGTCCTGTTGAGCAACTTTGGGCTTATTCCCCCTAAACCTTCTTTACTTCCTCACCAAGACCCATGACCCAAATCCATATTCCATAGCATCGACACCAACGACGTCATTACCTTCCATCGTCATGTCCATAGTGGGAACAAATACAGTCTTCCCCTCCGCCATCTGATCAACCATCCCAGTAACCATATCACCATGCATAACATCACAATCAGTCTTCTCCAACCCTTCTCTACCGCTCATTTCCAGAGTCCTGACAAAAGGACACATCTCCGTTCAATGATTCACACGACCACAGGAAAAACACGGCTCATAAAGACTTTCATACTCCACTATAAATATCACTCCCTTCATCTGAAAACTAGGGATAAGAGGTTTATTAAAAGCAATTTTGACGTATATCTTTGCAAACTTTTGTCTTGAAGACGCAGTCGTGTTTCCATCAATCTTAATCGGTCATCCGAACATACTGCCAATATTGAAAAGAAGTAATACTCAAACAAAATATGCGGTAATCTAGCCCAGACCACCGTTCCTAATTCAATGGCAAACTCCGGCATTAAATTTGCTTCCCACTTCCTTACCATAAGATAATGATCAAGAATTACCCAAGGCCCTTCCATGAGGACCTTATGAGCATCACTAATCATGTCAAATTTAGCAAGGTAAAAACCATAATCAAGCTCAATCAATTCTAAATCCCCTTGAAGTTTCCAAATCATCTTTGCTCGATCACAGAGAATCTTGTATCCAATTGGTATACCCAGAAACTTAATGATAATAGTATCCTTCCATTTCTCCCTAATTTGAGACAAAATTTTATCCAAAATAGCATCTCAAGAATAGAATCAACATTACAAGAATCATTAAAACCTGGATTAAGGTTAATTTCTGCCACAAACTCCTCATCTACTTTGTCAAAATACATATCTTGTAGGCTCGGCTTCAATTGATCAGGTTTTCCTTTCAAAACTTCTTTGAAAGATCCAAGCATGATTCTTGGCGAAACTGGCTCACTCGGAGAAGCAAGCTCCATCTCCAAATCTTGACTCTTTTCTTGAACCACCTCCAAAATTGAAAAATAGTCTGTGCATGCATCCACCTCTATGTGTTTTTCCGTGGAATCATGATCACCATTTTTTATGTTCTTCTTACTACGCTCAAGGCCATCTTCTTTTTCAGTTGAAAGCTCCACAAGTTTTTCTTTAAGAACGTCCCTCTCTAACTCCATCTCTAATAGGGGCAAAGATCTTTTCAAATATTTATGTGATCTGAAATATTCATAACTAATTTACATGAATAATTAAAAAATTATTAACTAGTATAAAATAAAATTTATATAATTAATTAAAATGCACATTTAATTTACTTCAAAATCCATAGTTAGGTCGTGTGCCTAATTTTTTTTAGATTGGAGTGTTTTAAAAAAAGTAAAGATAAATTTGAAAACTAACGGGCTTCCCCCCCCCCCCTCCCCCTCCCCCCCGTCTTCGCCCGTAACACTTCCTCTGTCCCGCTTAACTATCTGAACTCTCAAGTTCATTTTCTCTCTGTCGCTCTCGGTCTTACACTCTGCTGTTGTGTGGCTATAGCCACGGCGGCGACTATTCTTTCGCTCTTGTCCCTCTCCGCCGTGGTCATCCGTCGGCCTTCATCTTTGGTAGCCCTTTCTCTCTCTATCCCTCTCGATCAAGCACACCCTTAATGTATTTTTTTAGGAAAAATTACCTATTAATCCCAAAAAAAGAAATTATTTACCACTTACTCCCATCGATTTTTCTTTGCACCGATTAGTCCCGTCAACATGTTTTTCTTGCACCAATTAGTCCCATCAATACCTTTCCTTACACCAATTAGTCCCATTTTAAAAAATGGTGATGATTGAGTTTACCGAAATGCCCTCCTATGAGTTTCATATTGAGAAGGAAGATCGTCAATAGGACTGTGCACGGGTCGGGTTGGCCGAAATCCGAGCCAACCCGACCCGAGACCCGACCATCTCGGGTGGACAAAATTCACACCCGAGACCCAACCGTTTTGGCTTAGGAATCGGCGGGTTGTCGGGTTCGGCGGGTGTAGGTCGGGTACGGGCGGGTGCGGGTCAAAGGGGATACAGGTTAAAGGTCGGGTCGGGCTTCGGATGGTATGGGTTGCGGTTCGACGGGTCTAGGCATAATCGGGTTCGAGTTCGGGTCTGGGCCCATTAAAAAAAAAAACTGAAATTTGAAACAATTAAAAAAAAAAATACAAAAATTCAAACCAAGAGTTGTGCTTGAGCTTTTCACAAAAGAATCCTCAAGAACCAAATTTGAGCTGGGGTATCCATAACATAGAAATTCAAAAATATGAAAGATTTGCAGAACAAAAATCAAATGAGAATCCCAAAAATGATAAATAAATTACAAAATCTGAGAAAATCTCAAAGACGAGAAATATAATTGCCAACCCCCCGCACAAAACCTAAATTCGAGGTTTGCCGCATACAAACAGAAACCCTAAACAAATTAATAGAAATCCTAAACAAATAAACAGAAAAACAAAAATTGGGTGATAAATGAAGATTGATGAATTTTCTGCAAACTGTTCGATTGAGGATGCAAAATCACATCACACTTGAAGAGATCGAAGAAATGCAAATTTGGGAGTTGAAGAATTCAAATCTCGAGTTGAAGAAACGAAAAACTATAGATTTGAAGAACATACCTCGTTGAAGATTTGTCTATTTGCCTCTGCCGCTTCTCTATTCGCCACCTCTCTTCTCAACTCGCCACTGCCGCCTCTTCTCAACTCGCTTCTCCGATCTCTCTTGATAATTGAAGAAATAAATCGAAGGCCAAAGGAACCCTAGGTAGGATGAAGGGTAAAATGGTCAAAACATATATTTTTTTAATTTTAAAAATGTTGAGCGCCTTCTGCCAAAAAAAAAAAAAAAAAGCCAAGAGTTGTTTGCTAAATTTTTAGCTTAATTTTTCACTTATTTTTTCAACTAACTTAATTAATTAAGTAATTTTAATTACATTTATCAAACACACTTAATTAATTAAGTGCTTAGTCTAATTAGTTTTAAGTGCTTAATTTAGTTATCAAACATGTCCAAGGTCTGATATTTCTACCGTGATGTTTTAGTATGGTATGTTTGTTGGTTATCTGTGTGATTTGGATTCCGATTAAGTATTACGAGGATGAAACCAACTGTTTCGAGGATGTTTTATTTTGGAATGCAACGCCGTTTGGATACTATTTCTATTCCTTGATTCTTGTTCCCGCTCCCAAAATTTTGGTATTAATGTACAAAAATATACTTGGTAAACCCTTTTCTATTCCCAAAATTTTGGGAGTAATTTAGGATTATTTCCTTAATTCCTTAAGAAATTGAGGGAAAAAAAAATTGATTATTACACTTCCACAAAACTATTCCCACCACCACCACGCCGGCCACCATACATTTAAAGAAAAAAAAAAAAGAACAAATGTCGCAACCAAACATGTTTCTTGCTTCTTTTCTCATAAATTAAAAGAAACAATTTCAGGACAATGTTTGTTACCAAACTTGTTTCTATTTTGGGAATGCTCCGAAACGGAAGCAGAATTTTCATTCCATCTCATCTCAGTTTATTGGAAGTAGAAACAGAAAAACAGAAACACTGACCAAAAACCACCTTCTGCATTTCTATTAAATTAATTCTTTGGATTCCCTAAAATCTTGTGTTAGCATATCTAACTTTTGTTCAATGCTCTAAGCTTACCTTCCAATTCACTCAGTCGTGTATTTATTTTTAACAGTTCAGGGGTGATGGTATGTTCATTATATGCAACACATGCAGAACTTTGAAATGTACTTACGATTCCCGCACAACACCTACCGCACAACCGTAGCGCACACGAGCCATGTCTAAGTGCCCCTACCGCGAAACATTTTAGTTATGCTTTTAGCCTGCACAACCTAAGAGCTATGCTAGCTGATATAACTAGACCGCACAATCCTAGCGCATAACGTTTTAGCTGTGCTAATATTACACTCAAACTAGGTTGCTTGCACTACTACACAACCCTAGCACTTTAGATAAGAACTGTGATGATTCTTCGGGTTTGATGATATTGACTAAATTTTCTTTTCGCCTTTTTAAACATGAGTTGTGACTGGTATATATATGTCTCTATGTATGTATCTATCTTGTTGACTATATATAATTGGAATTGTGTTTCAGTTGTTTCAAATTCAACTTGATAATTCCGAAGTCCTCATCCGCTACTCGTCAGCTCTTGTTCAAGGCGCTACAAATGTTTTCTGGTATGAATTGTAGCAGTTACATTTCTGTTGTAGTCTTCGGTTGGATGTAGACGTGGTCATTCACATTGGGATCTTAGGAGTTAAGTGGGACTACACGAATTAATTTGGATTAAATGATGCTTCCTAAAGGAAAAATGAAGCCTCATCAATATTTGATTATTTGAGGTTACTTAAATTTAATATTTTCAATTTTGTTACAACTTTTTTTTTTTTGTAACTGTTAGAAGGTTCCAACTTAAAACCATATGTTATTAAGTGAAGTAACTCCTTTCATATATCAACTACTTTGGGAAGTCTGACAGATCGATGTGCGATTCTAACATCCTCCCTCACGTGCAATCTCGCCTCGCACGTGATGCAATTAAACAAACTAGACTTCCCAAACTTAGCTCTGATACTATGTTAGGAGGTTTCAACTTATCATATGGTGTTAAGTGGAGTAATTCATTTCACATATAGACTACTTTGAGAAGTCTGACAGCATCAATGTATGATCCTAACACCTTCCCTCATGAGCATCCCCGCCTTGCACGTGATGCAAATAAACAAATAACAGAGAAAAGACAAGCATTTAGACAAACAAATGAGATTTCTCAAACCTAACTTTGATACCATGTTAGGAGGTTCCAACTTAAAACCATATGGTGTTAAGTGAAGTAACTCCTTTTATATATAGACTACTTTGCGAAGTCTGGCAAATTCAATGTGGGATTCTAACATTGAATATCTTGGTTGTGATGATTAGTTCAATTAAGATCGGTTTTTGCAAACATAGGAAAAATATTTGCTTTGTTTTTAGTGCCAACATCTACTCTCTTATTCATATAAGAAAATAACACACTGATTGGTGGCGGAACCACGTTAGCCGAGAGGAGAATCAAGCCCCCTTCAACTTTTGAAATTTTTCACTTTTACTCTTATATTTTTATAAAAATTCAATTAAAACCCGTAATTTTGATAGAGAAGCACCAGCAACGTTCTGTAAAAATCCCTCTTTTCCCCTTTTATATATCTATATTCTATATGTAAAGGAAGAGCGTGAAGTAAGTAAGTTATTTTGGTGAATTTATACTTTATTTCTTTTATCATGTAAGTTGTTATCAAAATATTGTTTATTATTAAAAGTAAAAAATAAAATAAATATTATCTCTAACAACATTCGAATAATGCACAAACACTAATAGTAATTTATTATATTACAATTGTAGGATTGACACCCAAACAAACACAAGGCATTTCCAGAGTCTCTTCCGGGTGAGATTCCTTCAAAAAGATATAAAGTAGTCTAAGTAGATTTATTTTACATGAACAGGGTGATTATAGTCTCTCTTTAAACAGGTGTAAGTTTGCATATATCTAACCCTCCCCAAACCCTGAAATGGCGGGAGTTTTCGTGCACTGGACTACCTTTTGGTGTGATTTTTTACTTGCGGTTTTTTTTTTTTGGTGTTTCAGTACCTTCTTGAGGAAGTTGCTTTGGTACCTGACCGATTAAACAAGATCCCGTTGCAGGTCATGCATCGATCTTTTTTAATACGTTCCATTAGCCAATTATTGTTTCAATGTGTGATATGATTGTTTGTTTGTTTTAATCAGGCCCAACGAGATTTGTATCTTCTCCTCTCGAGGTTCATTTGCTTTTACAACTTAGGTAAGGCGTAATTGATAAATATTACTTCAAAAAAACCACTGTTTCTCATGCTTGTCCACATGTCTTCTGCAGATGACAAATTAGAAAGCTTCTTAAAATATTTTCCTGATTTTCCGAATGCTTTCTTGGTCGGTGGGCCGGCAGACATTTTTGTTATCGAACTCACTGATCAGGTAACAAGACACGGATTCTTTTCTTAATAAATCAATACGTATTTTACATTCAAACATTTTTTACCATTGGATGGTTGGAGATTTTCAACCGTTGATTTAGAATTTATTGTGATTAATATATTTGAACTAACTATGGGTTATTCAATATTATTGAATTGAGTTTAAATTAGTGGCTTTTGGCACAGGGTTTATACTAAGCCTACTTTATAAATCATGACATATTTTACATTTTAGACATTTTTTACCATTGGATGATCGAAGACATATCAACGGTTGATTTAGAATTTGTTGAAAAAACTAAGGTGACTTTTGGTAAGTGTTTCTGCTTTTCTGTTTCTATTTCCAATAAATTGATATGAGAATTTTATTTCCGTTCTAGAGTATTCCGGGAATAGAAACATGTTTGGTAAAAACTATTGTCTTATTTTTTTATTTTTTTTTATGAGAACAGTAACAAGAAATACATTTGGTTGCAATATTTGCTCTTTTTTTTTGTCCTTTAAATGTATAGTGGCCGGCATGGTGGTGGTCATGTGAATAGTTTTATGGGAGTGAATAGGAATCAACATTTTTTTTTTTCTTAGATTCTCAAGGAATTCAGGAAACAATCCAAATTACTCCCAAAATTTTAGAAACAGAAATGTGTTTACAAAACCCGTTTTTGTACATTGATCCCAACATTTTGGGGGCGGGAACAAAAATTAGGGAACGGAAGCAGTAACCAAATGGGGCATAAACGACAAACTCTTAACAAAATGTCTTCTCATGATTAATGTATATAAACTAACTATAGGATATTCAAGATTAATGTATCGAATGTAAATATACTATATATATGTATATGTACATAGATCTTTATAAAGGAAGATCAAGGGGTAGGTAGGTAATTTTTTCTGACACTGTAATTTTCTGATTGTTAATCAGCTTCAAAAATTAAAGGTGGAGCCCGTGCTATTGCATTACCTTTCCCACATGAGAGTTCTCCAAGGTAATATTAATCAACCTTGGCTCTTTCAGGCAATTGATGATTTTGATTTCTATGAATCTAATGTATTGATCCTCCACAGGTCTGGAACTGAGAATGACGACAAGCACAAGACTGAAAGCTTGCTTGTATAGTTTCACTTCTCCAGGTGGTCCGATGTATCCAACCAGAGCTGTTCGTCACGCTGCCTGGATTGCATTGGACTTGCTTTTCCCAGTAAGCATTCGTCCATCCTCGAGCTTTAGCTTTAGGTCAATGTAGTATGGCTGCATGTGCGTCGGGTCGGGTTGGGTTGTGCCTGGAACTCAAACCAGGGCGAACATTTCGGGTTTCTGTGTTTTCTGACCGGAAACACCCGAAGTCGGGTCGGGTGACCAACTCGTCCATAAGACAACAGGTCGGGTTTGTGGCCTGGTTATGGGTTGTGTTGGTCCAAACTGAATTAATATTAAAATGGGCCAAAAAAAAAAAAAAATCAGAGGTCATGAACTTGATATGTTGATTTTTAGAGAGGTTTAGGGACCCAAAAGATCATTTGAGAGACAACTCGCAATTTGTAGTGATTTTCATGCAGTGGGGACCCCCCAAAAAGATCATTGAGACTTAACCCAAAAGGCAAACCATTTTTTCCCATGGACCCCAGATTCTGCAACCCACTATTGACTCAACTCACTCGCTGCGACTTTAATTTTCTGAAAAATTTAATAATTCTATTGGAAATTTAAAGTTACTGCATTGCAAGAAAATCAATTGGCAGTAATTTTCATGCAATATAATGACTGTTGGATTTTTGAAAAAAAACTATTGTAGCATGTGGACTGCATTCAAGGTCATTTCACTACATGAAAATCAATTTGCAGTGATTTTTATGCAGTGTATTGACTTTGCATTTTTGCAAAAACTATTGTCGAGTCTGGATTACATGGGCATAAATTTTATGTCTGTGGACTATTCACCAAGAACGCCATAGCTTTTAAAGTAGAAGTAGGTAAAATGTAGTTTTTTCAACTGGAGAAGCAGAAAGTGATAATTAGGCAAAGTAGAGGAAGTTAAAAAACAATTTATCCTTCTATTTATATGGCAAGTTTTTTTTTGGGTTTCAGGTGGGGAGATACCCTAGGCATTTAATAAGCCTATTCTTCCGGCTGTTGTATCCATGGTACTGGCCATCCTCTTGTTGGAACTTCATAATCTCCTGCATAAAGGCCTTATTCTATTCTCTCCTCAGATTCATTTTTTCTAATTGGGAAAAAACGAGGCAACCCAGGCCTTAATTGTATGTCTATGTATATTCCGTAAGTTAGAACGAACGTCCATTTAACTATCGCATCGCTAACGACATGTTTGACTAGAGGTAATAGGATATAATGAAATCGAGTTTTAAATGGATATATTTGATTCTATTCCATTAGAATTCAATTTCATTATTTCCAACCAAACATTGTGTAACAGTGTTTGGCGCGTGTGGCTTTGGTTTTCCTCTTTTGTTGTACCAAAAGTCGCTTCGTCGTTGATTGTAATGACAGTGTTTGTATCAAAGAATCAACACTTGGGGCCTTCGAGATTTATTGCCACAAGTACTATCGGGTGCCAGATATAAAATTATTTTTTGTTAGTTACAGTATTTCTAATCAAATATATCATCGGCCAATATAGTTCTTACATCTCGATACAGTAATATTTTGAGAAGTTCAATAATAGTATAAAACGTTCGAAGTCGTTGTAAGATATGAAAATTACTGTAATTTTTTATATAATTTTTTTATATAATGCTATGATTTTGGATTTAAGGCACTGAAGTTATATGCATCTCGTACCCTCTTTTTTGTCTGGTTTTGTTAGCGACTCTCCAGGGGAAAGTGATTTTTATCATCAATTATATCGCGGGCATATTTATTTTCTCTGTTTCTATATATACACTAGAGTTTCCATGTACCACCTAAAGGTACTCTATTGAATTTTTAATTTAAAAAAAAAAAAAAAAAAAAGTTATAAAAAAAATTAACCAATTAAATATAAACATAAAATTTGAAGATTACAAAATATAATTTTATTATATTAACTAAAACCGGAAAACAATGCTTTGCAACGAAGTAGAGCTCAAAATTGCTCATTCCTTCACTCTTGTTGATCCACGTCTCAACAATAAATCTTGCCTTCCACATCTAATCTTTCACTTCATTATGAATGAACAAGTGTTGTTTTCTCTCTTTGCAGTCTGCCGTTTTCCGTTTTAAATCTCTATTCACTCCCGTTAACTATCGTGTCTACTATCATCAACGGAGATGCCATTTCAAATTGATCTTCTGTTTCAAATAATGACCTCCTATGGAGCGCTAAATGCATCATTACTTCCCATCACCTCATCAGCTAGGTATTCTCCATATTATTATCTTCGGTCCATATTTGTTCATCACCAGCTAGGTATTTTTTTCCTGTCTCTCTGTCTACACATTATTATCTTCGGTGCATGTTGTGTGGGTGTTTATTTTAGCAAATTGGAATGTGGGTTTTAGGGTGTTTTCCTCTGTTTCTTGATTGTGATGGTGAAATCCATGAAAGTGTTCTTCTTTTCTAATTTCATCTAAACAGTTACCAATTAGTGTTCATCATCAGCTGGGTATTCTCTTTGTCTCTCTCTCTCTTTGCACGTTATTATCTTCGGTCCATGTTTGTGTGGGTGTTTATTTTAGCAAATTGGAATGTGAGTTTTTTCGGTGTTTTCCTTCGTGTCTTGATTGTGATGGTGAATTCCATGAAAGTGTGTTTTTTTTTAATTTCATCTGAGCAATTACCTAGTAGTGTTCGTTTACAAATGGGTTTCCTTAGAACTCCGGTGTTGCATCACCTAGTAGATTCTCCACAGTACCATGGGAGGTATTAGCCATTATTAATGACAATGAGATACGTTCTAAACACTTATAAAGATGGTTGTTTGTTTTGTGGGTATATATATAGCTAGAAACGGGTATAGTGTATTTACTTTATCTCTCGGCCATAAAATGTTATTGGGTTCCCAAAGATGGTCAGTAACATTAAAGGGCATGCGCCTGCACTTGGGATTAATGCATGGTAAATAACAATGTTTAATGGAGTTTGTTGACGGGATATGAATAGTTCCTAATGAGAAAGTGTTTTGATTTCTCCTATTAGCATTTATTAATCATAACCAATCAAATCGGGTACGCAAATCAAATCTAATCTAAAAAAAAAAAATCTTTTTTGTTTTATGGTAAATTGTTGTCCAGGTCAATTTACGCGCACCTCGACTAATCACCTCTCCGGACGATCTTAAGAGCGCACTTCTCCACATTAGCCTGGTGTATTCAGGATTAAATTCGAAATTTAACTCTTGAAATGCTCCCTAGGAGAGTCGAACCTAAGTTAACAAGGAAATTGGGCATCTCCCTTTGCCAACCGAACTAATACGTGTTGGGTATATCTAATCTAATATCTATCTAATCTAACATTAAAACTTAAAAGTGGAAAACAATACCTTGAAATGAATGAGCATTAAATAATGGTTATCACTTCAATCTTATTGAAATGTGAAATGAATGGTCAACATAAATTCCTTCCACTTTTAATATTCTACTAATTCCAAGAAGGGTTTACACCGCTTACCTTTCTTGTATTTTTACTGTTGACCAGATAATTTTCCTGTTATTTTACAAAAACTAGTTAATCTCGTTGACCTTTTTTCTTTCTTTTTTTTTTGTATAAAAAGACTCTGATACCCTTACTTTTTGTGTAGATTTTATACAATTAAAAAATGCCAATTGAAATGACCAATTTACCCCTACATTTCTAAGGAGGATCAGATTTTGGTCTGTAGAGAGAATGCTCTAAAGAAATAATAAAGATAAGGGGTTCGATAGAAATGTCTAGAGAGTTAAAAAATATGAATCCATTTCATGAAAATTATTTACAAATTTGTAAGTTGGATTGATTCATGATTGTGTGATATGTGTAGAGAAAGGGAGAGAAAAAACTCTAGAAAGAGAATAGAGAGGTGGTTAGAGAGAGACTAGAGAAAGTGAGTTTAGGGAGAGAAACGTCTTGGAATGGTTCATAATTATTTGAGATGTAGAGAGAGAAACTTAGGAAAAATGAGGAGAAAAAACAACGATACTTATGCCCAATTATTTAAATTGAGAAATTGTATTTTCTGTCATTTAATTAAAGTATAATTAATCTAAGGGTATTATTATCAATAATAGTGTTGTGAATAATATTGTTGTGTCAGCAACTTTAAACTAACAGGGGTGTTTGACTGTCTAAAATATAAAATTATAAGAGATTGATCGGTATTTGTAAAATAACAAAGGAAGTATATGATTAACAGCAAACATACAGAGAAAGTAAGTGGTATAAACCCATTATATTAATGTCACATGGATGGTTATGGATTCATCTAAGTCAAATTTGAATTTATACTTCATATAAAATTTTAAATTCCACATTAACTTATATGGCAAAAATTGTGATTAGTCTTCTATAAAAATATATTTTTTTTATTACGTTGATTAGTTTTGTGTTTCTATTTTTATTTCCAGGAAAATTTGAGCCGAAACAAAAATATATGTTCATAATATCTTCTTTAAAATAAGTTTATATTTTTTAGATATAATTTTGAAAAAAAAAATTGTTAATATAATTTTGAAAAAAATTGAAAAATCGCTTGTGGGTGTATGATGTCATATATAGTTAATTTTTTGTTTGTGGGTGTATAAAAATTTATATAATTTATTTATTTATTTTAATGAGTGTATAAACATTTATATAATTATATTTTTTGTTTGTATTTGTATATAATTATATTTTTGTTTGTATATATATAAACATTTATATAATTATATTTTTGTTTGCGAATTTATAAATGTGTATATAATTATGTTTTCGGTTAGGAATGTCTACATGTATATATAATTAAGGTAAATTGGTTATTTAGAGAGATTGCGGGAGATTAAAAAAAACACAAACTAACCATATTAGTTAAGTAAAATTGTAAAAATAGATTTATTTTCTTACTCTAATACAAATATAAAAAATGAATTTGCAATCACATGGCTTTTTAAAATTAAAATTATGTTCAACTAAGATTTTATCATTTCATCAAACATCAAACACCACCTTTAGTTTAAACTCATAAAACTATAATGTTCTTAATGTTACAAAAAAAAAAAAAAAAAAAAACCTTATATATCTGATCATCATCTCAATAATTCATAATTAACTCACATAAATAATATAAAAAAAAATCTCTAACTCATACAAAATTATATTTATACAATTAATTAAAATACAATTACTCCTAAATCCACACTTAGCGCGGCCTAAAACTAGTTATCGTGAAAGTGAAGGTTTGAAATTTTTGTTTAAGATATTTTGAGATAACTTTTTAGTTTGTTAAAAAAAAATTATGACGTGGTTTAAAATTATTTTTATTCTCGATCATTGAATCTAAAATTGAATATCTAAACTATAAAATATGTTATGGTATACGTGTATATATATATATGCGCGCAGAGAGAACTGTGGGAGTAATTGAACTCCAAACTTTGTTGGGAGTTGAAGCGATGGTTATCACCGGTGGCTACTACCCTTTCTGCGCCATCATATATAACAATCACAAGGTTTGAACAAGATCCAGCTTGATTGCAGACAATCAAGCAATGGTTGCTTAGTCTGTTCCCAAAAACATGGAGCAAACACAAAAACATGAAAACAAAAAAAAAAATGTATATGTTCTGCTCTGAGAAAATAAACACAAGCCAGCCCGGCATGCGACAAGAGAGAACCTAAAGGCAAACCACAACTTCTCTTCGAAAGACCGTCCCTTGTTGCTTAATAACTAAAATTCATTTGGGCCATAGTTGCTACGACCAAAACAGCAAAACCCTTTCATGTTTTGATCTGTTGATGTGATGCTTCATAATCAATGAATTACTGACATCTTGAAAAAATAACCTCAGAGGTCATATTGAATGTCGTGCAAAACCTATGATATCGACATGAAAAAATGGGCAAACCTAAAAGGTGTTGTCGAAACTCAATGGACATACATACCCACTCTCAAAAGATGCCTTGAAAGATGAGGATTACCTCTTGACTTAAGAATAGCTTTGGATCAGGCAAGCGACGTGTGATTCAACAACCCCTCTCACGTGCAGGGTGAACGAAAGGTCGACTTTAACAAACCACTGCAAAAAGATATCAGAAAGCCCAACATCAATGCGGGATTCAACATGTGTTATCTCGTTGGTTATGACGCTGTCAAAGCAATTCAAGACTATATACCTTCTGATATTCATCGACAAAAGGCTAATACCAAATCATTCACAAGTAGAAACACAACAAATGCTTGATCTACACGAATCCCCACAACCATCATTCGATAAATCCAGAAACCGATGGCCGCCACGAATTACTTGCAGGTTACCAAGTGACAATATACTTGTATATGAAAGGAATATGTAACAAAAAAAAAAAAATTGATTCCTGCCAATTTCACTTGGATAATGTTTGGTAGCACTGAATTCAAGCCCTGGAATCGGAAATGAACGCGAGCAAGTAACTTTTTTTAGATTCAAACCGACATCACCTTAGACAAGATGAGCTGAACATGGTCCACCTTTCTTGTGGTCCTTAAGCAGCTTCAGACAATAGAGCAGCAGATTGTAACGGAAACAGAGAGCCCAAGGGAACCACCAAGCGGCAAGAATTTGAACTGCTACAATCTTCAAACCTCATGTTGTGTCATAAAACCTGTTTCTCTAAAACCCAGTTCAATTAAACAAGAACATAGCAAGAAACAGCAACCCACTTTGGAAAAACGGAATTACCTCAAAAATGATTTCGCCAATTCAACACCAAACCGGTCCCAGCACTTTAATTCTTCGGCGCCTACCAGGATGATATCTTCATTGCGCCAAAAAAAAAAAATGCTCAGGGTTGGCTTCAATGTCTTAAATTTAACCCAACTAACCAAGCGAAACGTTGAGGAGCAAAATACATTGTAGCATTTGTCCATTTCAACCCACACAATCTATACCTAAAAGACGGGAACAATCAATAGTACATGCCCAAGCTCCATAACCTAGTTTTAAGAGCACATAAAACAGGAAGACGGTGCACAATCAATTTGTCTCCATTGCTTCTGCATGATACTTCTCTAACTCTGCATCCAGATCCTCTGCTGATTTCTTCTCACCCGTTCCCTGGCCTCCTCCCCCCCGTCCACGTCCTCTTCCAAAACCACGGCCTCCGGCAGGACCACTGCCGCCGCCACCGCGTGACCTACCAAACCCACCACCCCTTCCTTGTACACTGTTTCATTACAATATCAATTCGTATATATGAGATATATCAGTGTGTCAGAAAATCCATATTGAATAAAATAGAGCAAGAACTAATTAACTGGGGCATTATTTAATTAACTAGGGCATTATTTGGTAACGCTTTTTTTAGGTACTTTTGCTTTTAAACAAAGAAAGTACTTCTTTTTCCCCAAATCTATTGTCAAATATAAACAACAACTAAGCCTTCGTCTCACTTAATTAGGGTTGGCCACATGAATCCATTTACACTATAGCGATCGATCAGGATCCCCTAGTTCAGGTTTACTGCCATCAAATGAGTTCTAATAGTCTCGTCCCAAGTCTTCTTAGGACCTACCTCTCCTTCTACTAGCCCCCCCAACCCACTTGAACTAAATCGCATTTGCAAGTGTGATAATAAAAGCAACTGATAGAATCAAGAAAGAGATTATAAGATAGGTTTTAGGAATAGCACTCATTGAGGATGAGATTCGAGAAAATCGTTTATGATGGATTGGGCATATACATAGAAGCCATTAGAAGCGCATGTTAAAAAGTGTGATTCAATTCGAGTAAAAGGTACTACAAGATGGTGAGGTAGACCTAAGAAAACTTGGAAGAGTTATTAATAATTATTTGAAGGCATTGAACTTAAAACCGATGGGATGACCCGAGAACAATCTCTTCAGCACAAACGGATTGATGTAGTTGACCCTACTTAAGTACCCCACTTAAGTGAGACAAAGACTTTGTTGTTGTTATTGTTGTATAGAAGAATCATATTGACAAGTAATAAATTCCGATGTTTACAAAATAAACAATTAGAAATTTTTGGAATCAAACTATTTTAAACAATTTTTCATATTCGTGCACTAAAAATATGAAAAGGGCTTCTTTTTACTTTTTGCCTATGAGTAATTGTGTACATAGGGCCCACTGGTATCTTCAAAAAATTTGCTATGAATAGTCGTAACACATCACACATGTTAGGCGCGTTGAAATACCGAAGCACATACCTTCTTGGAATTCCATTTTGGTTTCCAAAAATGATGTTGGCAGGTGGAGGCGCCGCAGCTGGAATCACAATATTAGATCCCACAATCTCTATTTTCATCGGCTTCCCATCAAGTTGAACATTGTTGTACCTCTTGACAGCTGATACAGCATCTTGTCGACGCGAGAAAACAACTTCCGCTGTTCCCTAAAGAAAAGAGAGTTTCTAAACTATAGGACATGAAGAATGCTTCAGAAGACCATGTTATAGAAATCGTTTTAAGATACCTTTGATCTCCCGCTCTTATCATAATGTATTGTATACCGTTTAAGGTCACCAACCTCTGAAAATAGTTCCTACACACAGTAAAAGTTGTGTCCAGTAAGTCAAGGTGGCCCACTTACTCAAAGGAGTAACCATCTATTAATGATCAAAAAACCAAAATCAAATAAGACCATGTAATAGTGTGTAATTATGAACTAGACTAAGAGAAAAAAGGAAACCAGATACAAAATATCAGTAATAAGAAATTAAGGTAAATCATGGAATCAAAATGATTATCAATTACAATTGGTGTGTGGCAATAAGGGATATAATTCTTGTGATCAGGTATAGGCACCCAAGTTTTTTCCGTTTTCCATCCCTATACATGCACCCCAACCTTCGGTTCCTGTGAACTCAGCACACAAATTGATGAGCATAAGAGAAAAATTGACATATATATATATATATAAAATAATAATTGCCCGATCATTGAACCCCCTACCGAGTAACAAGACCTCTTGCCTAAAGGAGGGAGTAAGATGTTCAGACAAGTGAGTGATTAGTTGACCTCAAAGTCTACCAAGCCATCTGGATTGGGATCAGTAGCCTAACGCTCGCTACTTGGACATTGTAGAAATCCAAATGAGATCAACATCACACACATCACTCGTACTACAATAATCAAGAAATTCCAAAAATAGAAAGTAAAATAAACCAAGTCTTTGTAATGTATTGTTCAGGTCCAAATAGCTGCTAACCATGATATTGACCTTGCTTGAACCTAAGGTTTAGTTGCATGATTGGGTGGAATTCAAAACAAGGTTGGGCATCGTCCAGAAGAAATGACAATTAGATCAGTTAACCTGTACATTGTTTCGACCGTTATGGTCACTATCACAACCCAAACCAGATTCAGTTGTTTCGCCCATGATTTTTGGGGAACACGTCCCCCAATTCAGGGGGAGCGTTTTTGGAGCGGGATTTAGAGGAAAAAGGGAGATCTAGATGATTCTCCTTCATTATTATTCTTCTTCAATAGCAAAGGTTTTGACCCTTGGTCAAGAGCAACTTTGGGATTCAAAGATTTGAAGTGAAGATGTTCTGCATTAGCATGTGCGGCTAGTCGCCTCAATCGGATTAGGGTTGTACCATGTACTAGATTTTTTGTGTAGATTCTGTCTTCGAACTCGTCTATTATGTGTGTAGTGGTTGAATGACAAAGATTGATGATTCAAAAGGTCTTTATTTGATAAATTAATGTTTCTAGTTACATTGTATAAATTATATATGAATTTATTTAAATTTTGATGTTAGATCTAGTGCCTACGGTCTAGACCAAACAAGTATACAACTTGATTTCTAAGAATTGATACGATTTAATAGGATGAACTATTCTAGGAGGTTGATTCATTTAGAGTAGTTAACGTACGAATTGAATCTCAAATATAATTTATACCATTAAATGGACAATTGATATGTCAAAGTAATCAAACAATATGTACACAAACCCTTGACCCAAGCTTGTTTCCATATTTTATTTTAATCAAATAATTTTTTGCAATTTAGTTTTTAGAATTAAAGGAAAACTAATCAATTTTTTTCTACCCAAAAAATAGGACAAAATTAATAATTATAACAAATCCCTGTGGTTCGACACTTGGACTCTAGAGCTATACTACAAGATTTTGCGCTTAA
This sequence comes from Eucommia ulmoides, assembly GCA_016647705.1. Lineage (NCBI taxonomy): Eukaryota > Viridiplantae > Streptophyta > Magnoliopsida > Garryales > Eucommiaceae > Eucommia > Eucommia ulmoides. The sequence goes on from CM028338.1 coordinate 3,777,118, forward strand.
TCGAGAATATTAAATTTGAGCGATCAGTTTGTCCCTCCTGAGTCCCATCGTAGTCTGAAAGCCGGTAACCAACTGGTAAATGATCTTTCCATGATGGGTAACGCATGATGCAAGTATGACAACATCAAACTCCTTGCACTAACTAGAATAATTCTATCTCAAGATGGAAAGCTTTTCATGTTCTAACAGAAACCACAAGCCCACCTCTTATCCTTGTCTCTTCATTTAAGACCCACTACTAATGTATATTGATATCATTACTGAATAGGTTACATGATATTCATTATGCATGACTGTAAAACATTAATATAAATACGCAATAAACAATTAGATCTGAAAGGCTATGACTGCTTGTATATTGATTGGAGACATCATGTGGCGGATGTGAATAATCCTGCTTGAACTTGACGAGATGAAGTAATTACACTATAATCTGCTTAGAAATATCATATTTCGTTGCTTTTCGATCGCTTATGAATTTCTTGATATTATCCAAAAACTTAGGAAGGATAAGCACAACGAATTTCATATGTACAACAAGGGAGATCAAAGAAGGAATTACCTTGATGTCGTCATTAGAGACACCGTAGTCAAGATTCGAAATGTAGAGCTTTGTTCCGGTCTCGATAGAAGAGGCACGGGGATCTACTTGTCCAGGATATGCAATTACTTGATCTACAGCAAACAAGCCAGGGTTCCACGACGGCTCCGGAGCCTGCCCCCACCGGAAAATCAGAAAAACAACAAATTAATCGCACAAAACCTTGATAATCGAAGTTTACTAGATGCATATGGCGACGAAAAAAGTTGAGCTAACTACCTTGGCGACTGTGTATGGCGCAGCTCGATTGACGGCGCGATTGGGAAACCGACGAGCGGGGCCGGAACCTCGACCTCTACCTCGGAAATTACCGCCGGCTCCACCGCCGGATTTCTTGTTGTTTTTTATAAGATCGTCCAGAGTCATGTCCATTGTACCTTCGACAGTAATAGATATACAAATAATGTATATAAATATAGAAAACGGATACAGATCTGAACAAAATTCAAAGGAAGAGCGAGAAAATTAGGGTTCCGATCCAACTTAAAGAGGCAGGCGACGGGCGAGGCGGAAACTCCCGAGAGAGAGAGAGAGAGAGACAGAAGCACGGAGAAGAAGACCATACAAAAGGAGTACGAGTGGGAATAGGGGTCAAATGTGTATTTATTATATGTATCAGAAGAATAGACATCAAGGTGTCGTGGTGTAGTTGGTTATCACGTCAGTCTAACACACTGAAGGTCTCCGGTTCGAGTCCGGGCGACGCCACTTTTAAGTAATTACTTGTTTTTTCATTTTATATTTTCCTGAGGGGTGAAAATGAAAAAAAAATTGGTAAGAAAGGAAAATTGGATGGAAAAAAAAAAAACCTCCATTTATAATTATACCCTTATCCGTCTATATTTTTCTTCCATAAGGAATAAAAAAATTCTTTTCGTTTCTCTTTTTTTTTTTCTTTTTCCATCTTTTCAATCAAACATAGCCTAAAACTTGTTAAATTTCACATTACTTTGGTCTCTTAGATTGCGTTTGGTTAGTGTTTCTGTTTTTCTGTTTCTACTTCCAATAAATTAAGATGAAAATTATATTTTTTAAAATAGTTTAAGAATAAAAATTAGAAATGTGTTTGTTAACGATGATTATTCTGAAAATATTTTTTTAATTTATGAAAATAGAAACGAAGAAACATTAACACTCACCTCATATTTTAAGACCAAAAATTTATTTTTTTATTTTTTCCTTTTCAAAATAACAAATAATTAAATATGAACTCGACTTCAAATTTTTACAATATTAAATAAATGGTAAATAATTTTATGTCTAATTTTATATTACACTTTTCAATTGTTCCATCATTTTTTAGAAAAATTATTAGTTATCATGATGGGGGTAGACCACTGTTGGAAAAGAAGGAAAAAAACTAAAAGGGCCCAACCGGGTTCGAACCAGTGACCTCTTGATCTGCAGTCAAATGCTCTACCACTGAGCTATGGACCCCTTTTTGCGTCTAGTAGCAATTACTCAATATAAATAAATTGTACCAACCAGTCTGTGTCTGCACTCAAAAAACAATGGTCATATTAATTGACTCTTTATCCCACTCACTAAATATAGTAATATTTTAACAAGTCTAATAATTTTAGCTAAAGTCTAAAATCAGTGAAAAATATAAAAATTACAATATTTTTTTTAAGGATAGTCTTAGACCTCTCTCAACCCCAAAATCTATCCTATGAGATAAGATTTTTTCTCACATTTATAACTTGATCACCAATATCTTCCACATCCAATATAGAATAACCTAACAATCTCTCTCTCACGTATCAAGATTTTAATTGACTAACCCTCAACCAGTATCTCATTTTGCGGATATTGGACCACAGTATTTATAACTTGGGTTATGATATCAATATAGAGTGGTCTCAATTCTCTTTCAATCCTAAAAACTAACTCATGAGATCAGACTTTCCCTCACACTTATAACTTGATTATCAATTTTTTCCATATCCGATATGAGATAAATCCAATAATTTTTTATATAACAAAATTTAGAGCGACTTTCTTATTATACTTATAACACTCACACTCCAACGGGAGTGTTATATGGTGTGCCATACGGTTTTTGGCTATTTTGAAGCTGAAAACAACTCCAATGGGAGTGCTATATGGTGTGTCATTTTGGCACACCAGGCTTGCGTGTGCATGTTTGCCACAATTAGATGGCATGGCAAAAAGACCGTTGGAGTAGCAACGGCTACTCCAACAGTGTGAAATCAGAAGCAGTGAAAGAAATCATAGAAAAACAAAGACATACAATACAAATGTTCTATATAATTGAAGAAACAAATGAAGATGAGGCTAAAAAAAACCCTTACCAGATCTCGAGTTCGTCACTGTCGCCGTCGCCAGATCAATTCTTTGTCGTCGCAACTCCAAGCCTTCGTTTTTTCCATCTTAATCCTTCTCCATAATCGCATCTCTATATATATATGATTTGGGGCAAATGGCCGAAATAGGGTTGGGTATTTTAGTGGGCTAGTTTATTACTTAGGGGCAGCAGGTGGATTTGTAATTAAGATAGGGTGGGTTTGTGATTAAGGGGTGGGCTGGTTTATTAATAAGGGGGAGGGGTGGGTTTGTAATTAGGGGGTGAGTTTCTAATTTGGATTAATTGATTTGAGTTAGGAATTAGGGGTGGATGGTCTTATAATTAGGGGGATGGGTTTGTAATTTAGGTTAATTGTTTCTGGTTGGGTTACAATTAGGGGTTAGATTAATTATTTGGGAAATTTTTTGAGAGTCCCAAGATTTCAAAAACCACTTTCTAGGTCTCATCTTATATGTAAAAGAGTTACTATTACAGAATCCCATAAAGTGATATTTTTATGGGATGGAATTTTTTAGGGAATTTTCTTAATTATTTTGGGTTGGGTTAATAATTAGGGATTTGGTTAATTGTTTTGAGTTGGTTTATTAAATTTAATTAGGGTTTAATTGAATTTAATTAGTATTTAAATAAGTTTTTGTTTATTTGGGTTTAATTAAATTTGTTGTGTAGTTTAATTTCATTTTTTAAGACTAAAAATGACACGTCAAAATAGTATCTCCCTTGAAATGTCTTTTACTTTTTTGTCTCATAAGAATTTTGGTGGACAAATGGCACACCAAAATATAGCAACTCCTATCCTGGTCATGCCATAAATTCCTCACATAAGCATAATTCTTTTTGGGGGGGGTGGAACCCTTATTTCCCTTTGGGGGAAAAAACAAAATAAAGCAGTCAACAAGCTCATCACCCAGTTCAAATCTAAACAAAATCCAAAATTAAACTACAAAATCACACAAAACATAACTTCACAAGACAGTTTCGAATTTAAAACTTCAGGCAAAAAGTTAAATTCAACATTTGCTCTATTTTTCCTTTAGTGAACAAAAATCAAAACTAAGCAACCGACAAGCTCACTAGCCAATTAAAATCTGAAAAAAAACAAAGTTAAACAACGAAAACTAGCAATTTTGAATTCTAAACAACAGGTAAAAAATTGAATTCAACACATATTCTAATTGGATGGTCTTATAATTAGGGTGATGGGTTTGTAATTTGGGTTAATTATTTTTGGTTGAGTTATAATTAAGGGTTGGATTAATTATTTTGGGTTGGGTTTATAATTAGGGATTTGGTTAATTATTTTGAGTTGGTTTATTAAATTTAATTAGGGTTTAATTGAATTTAAATATGTTTTGTTTATTTGGGTTTAATTAAATTTGGTGTAGTGCAGTTTAATTTCATTTTTTTAAAACACAAAATGACACATCAAAATAATCTCTCCCTTGAAGTGCCTTTAATTTTTGGTGTGTGATAAGAATTTTGGTGAGCAAACAGCACACCAAAATATAGTAGCTCTTTTGCTTTAATGAGCCTAATTTCATGTCATAAATTCCTCACATGAGCATAACTCTTAAGGAAAAAAAAGAAGGTTGAATTCAAAACTTCCCCTGATTTCCCTTTGGGAAAAAAGACAAAATAAAACAGTCAACAAGCTCACCCATTTCAAATCTAAACAAAACTCAAAATTAAACAACAAAATCACACACAAAACATTACATCACAAGGCAGTTTCGAATTTAAAACTTCAGGCAAAAAATAAAATTCAACATTTGTTTTAATTTCCCTTTAGTGAACAAAAATCAAAACTAAACAACTCACCAACCATTTTAAATCTAAAAAAAACCCCAAAGTTGAACAACGAAAACTAAACTTCACAAAGCAATTTTGAATTCTAAACTACAGGTAAAAAGTTGAATTTAACACTTATTCTAATTTTCCTTTTATTAGTTTCTTATTCTACTTCATTTATTTGAGAATTCTCAAACCATTATATAAATCAAAAAAATTACTCTACTTAACTCCATATGATTTTAAGTTAAAACCTCTTAACATAATATCAAAGTTAAAAATTATAAATCTCTTTCCCTCATAGTTAAATTGTAAACTAAGGGTTACACATTTCTCTTTACTTACTCGTAGTTAAATTATTTGTACAAACCGATAATTACATTTAAAAAAAATTCACAAACCACTATATAATACTCTATTTAATATCAAATCATATGATGATTTTAATAAGTTGGAACCTCCGAACACGTTTCGTGAACACAAATCAAAACTAAGCATTAAGCAACCAAGAAGCTCACCACCCATTTCAAAACTAAACGAAACCCAAAATTAGAAAACCAAAAATGAACTTCACAATGCAGTTTTGACTCAAAACTTGAGGTAAAAAGTTGAATTCAACATTTACTCCAATTTTCCGTCAAGTGAACAAAATTCAAAACAACAAAATCACACACGAAACACAACAACTTCACAGGGCAGTTTTGATATCAATACTTCAGGTAAATGTTAAATTCAACATTTACTCTAATTTCCCTTCGGTGAACAAAAATAAAAATAAGCAACCAACAAGCTCACCACCCATTTCATATCTAAACAAAGCCCAAAATTATACAACGAAAAACATGGGGAAAAAAGTTGAATTCAACATTTTCTCCAATTCCCCTTTGGGAGAACAAAGCAGATCTACGACAGGCAAACTATGATATATAATTATAACCAATAGAAGAGAAGGAGATTCTAGTACTAAACCAATTTCTTTCATTAATCAAACATCATTAGTTACAGAAAACCCATCAAAATTCATATCTATTACCAAAAGATGGGGAATAGGTAAACACAGGAAAGCCTAAACCGTAATTCATACAATCCGTACTTAATTCAAGCAAAAAAAGGAACAAACCCGATTCAAGAACTGGTAAATTTCGTCACCGCCTTGGTTCCCTCCGACACGGCGTGCTTTGCCAACTCACCGGGAAGGACAAGCCTCACCGCCGTCTGAATCTCCCGGGAGGTGATGGTCGGCTTCTTGTTGTACCTCGCCAGCTTCGATGACTCCTGAGCTAGCTTCTCGAAGATGTCGTTGATGAAACTGTTCATGATGCCCATCGCCTTGCTGGAGATTCCGATGTCGGGATGGACCTGCTTGAGCACCTTGAAGATGTAGATCTTGTAGGTCTCGACGCTCTTCTTGGATCTCTTCTTCTTCTTGTCTCCGGCAGCAGATCCGCCATCCTTCGGCAGCTTCTTGCCGGCCTTCGGCTTCTTCTCCGCGGCAGGGGCTTTCTCGGCCACCGCGGCTTTCTTCTCCTCCGCCGGCTTCTCTGCCGCCGGCTTCTTCTCCGCTGGCTTCTTCTCTGCTCTTGGCGCCATTGAATTTGCAGATGAAAACAAGGATTTGGAACTATGAAGCAAGAGGTGTTGACTGCGATGAATTTTGACGATGGGTCGTGATTCCTATTTATACATGGACAAGTCTTCTTCTGATTGGACAATTGCGCTGTGCTGCGGATCGATGCGTTGGCAGATATCTCTACCCTTAGATCTAAATATAATCGACGGCTTAGATAAGATTCCTGGGATTGTTTTAACGTGTTTTCGGTGTTTGACGTGTCGCATTCTTATTGGGCTAATAGTGAAGTCAAGGATTGCTGAGGTGGTATTCGACGGTATTGAAAATTTGGCGCGAAATTAGATAGTTGTTATTTATTTTTAATGAAAACTTTATTACAGAGCCCTTAGATATATATAAATGAGAAAATAGACCTTAAAAAAAATTTATCCCTCAAAATTTTTTAAAAATAGTTTTATATTCTTTGAACTATTTTTTATTATTTACACACAATATTATTCTGTAAAAATATAACAAGACGTGAATATTTTTATTTTTATTTTGATATTTTTAAACATTTTAATATTCAATGTGCTATTATAAATATTCATTATTATTTATGTGAACAAATTAACGAAAACAAATATAGTGTAAACATTTCATCAAATCATATGGCATTCACCCAAAACCACTCAAGAATAACAAATCAAGACACTGAAAACTCCTAAGGTTAACAAAAACAAAATTGGTATGAACACTCACCAATTACAAATGACACTTTCACTCGAAAACTAAATCAAAATAGATCTGAAACCTAAGATCAACGTAAAGAGCATTCACGTGAATAACATAAAAATCAAAACAGATCTAACCTGATGTAAACATTTTTAAAAAAAAACACTGCATGAACATTCAATAAGATTAAAACAAAATCATTTTGAACAAGTTAAAACATATCACAATTTGTGTTGAACAAAATCAACAAGAAAACATTTACAAATGAACAAACAATAAACTCTACAAAAATCAGACAAATCTAGACATATTTGAAATAATATAAATGTTCGTCAAAATAACAACGAACAATCACAAAAAAAAAAAAAAAAAAAACCGATATGAATATTTATAAAGAAATAAATAAAAATCAACACCACAATAAATGAACAAAAAACTCCACCAAAAATCAACAAACGACTAACAAATCAAAACAAACATTCACCAAAATATGAACATTCACGAGCTCTAGAACATTCTAGATTTGGGATTTTCCAGAACAGAGAGAGAGAAAGCAACGAAATGCAAATATAAGATTCGGCGGTGGACGAACGCTGTGGTCTGGTGAAAGATGATCGGAGATCTAACGGCGAACGACAATTGAACGGCGGCGAGCGGGCGAACGACAGGGCGATGACGATGAACGACGGTGACAATAAACGGCGGTGACAATAAACGAATGAACAACAGTGCGATGAATAGACGGACGACAAAATAAAAATAGAGAGAGAGAGAGGGTGAGGGTGAGGGAGTGGCTGAAAAAATATAGAGAAAAAGAGACTTAAATGAAGAGAGATAAAGGATTAGGGTTAGGATTTCTTAGTATTTATATAAGGGTATACTTGTTCGTTCATTTTTTTTTTTCACTGCCAAATGACTAAATTGTTTAAAAAAATTAATTGAGGAAAGAGAAAGCCAAATTAGACCTAAATAATAAAAAAATCATTTTTAATTAAGAATTCATCATATACTATATTAATTTTTAAATTTGTAACTATCAAAAAAATAATTAATAACAAAATATCTATATAATAAATCAGCTCATTTATATTCAGGGTCGTTGGATCAAGACATAAACATGAAAGACATTCGTAGCCATTAGATCATTTTAACCTACATATAAAAGAGAGAATAAAAATTAGGGTTTCACTTCCACACTACCTCCACCGCTACACCCTCTCCATCTCACTCACGTCTGTCTTCTCCTATCTCACTCATTCTCTTCCCCAAATTGATCTCTCTCTATCTCGGTCGTGCTGCTTGTAAGAAATCACTACCATCGTCGCAATCAGGTTACCTTCATCAATGGCATACGCTCCTATCTTGCAGAAAATTCCAGGTTCGTCTTTCTCTCTCTCCTTCTCCGTCTCTGCTTTTCATTTTTCAGTTTATTCGATTTTCAAAACCCTCACTCGATTTGAGTTGATCTGAGTTGGGACACCGATTGTGGCGTTGATCTGAGTAGGGACACTGATGGTGGCGTTGGTTTCAAAAACCCTCATTCGATTGGGTACCTCCGCCTCCCGCCTCGCACTCTCGACGACCGTCAATCACCGCAAATCGATGATCGCGCTCTGGTGCGACCCTCTCTCTTTCTAACTCTTCTCTCTCTCTCTCTCATTTTTTTCTCCCTCTCGCACCAACATTCCGATTTCCCTCAGCAAACGCTGCTGCTTTCAGGTACGATCTCTCTCTTCTCTCTCACTCTCCTTTCACACATTCCAAGTACACTTATATTTGGTGTTTTTATTCCCAGATTTCGCCTTTTGTTTAGGGAAGAATTGGGAATGGCATTATGTCTCGCTTATTCACTATTATATTTCATTAATTGCTTTTGTATTGAGTATAAATTTTGTCATTTTCATGCATATAAGCTCATATTTCATTAATTGCTTTAGATTCTTCTTCTTCGCTTCGCGCAAGTCAGGTAAGTTCTCATTCGAATCTTCTTCTCCTTCTCTTTTGAATCTTCTTCTTCTCCTTCAGTCCTTCTCCATTTGTTCACGCAGGTTCTTCAGCTGCTCTGTTTGATGCTGCTGCTCCAGATTCTTCATTCCTTTACTCCACCAGTTTGTTGCTGCTGCTCCAGAATCCAGCCAGTTCGTTGTTCTACTCCAGTTCGTTGCTGATCAAAACCTCAGGTATGTGCTCTATTCGTTGCTGCTGTTATTGTTTATTTAAACCAAATTTAGTTCCTTTCAGTGAATAAGCGAGACATAAATGACATTCACAAATGGCATTATGAAAGACATTCCCAGGTATGTGCTCTATTCGTTGCTGCTGTTATTGTTTAGGGAAGAATTGGGAATGGCATTATGATGTCGCATTTGATACTGCTAAAGCCTGTCTTTTTTGGGCTTCTGCTGATACTGCTGAAAGCAGCAGGCCTTTGGAGCTTGCAACAATTAGGTGTCATTGTTTTTAATTTTGATCTACGTAAATGTGATGTTTTATCCCTTAATTTATATGAGGTTCTCTTGCAAATCACAATAATTAAGTGTTTATTCTTGAATTTTCATTTGATTACATAAGGGGATTGAAGCATATAGATATAGAGGCACAGGCTATTGCCAAATATAGAGAGATTTCTTCGCTTGATTTTTTGACATGTAGTTTGCTATTTTGGCGATTTTGGCTTACGATTTCAATTTTGCAATTTCTTCGATATGTAATTTATCTCTTTGTTACCAATTTTCTGTTTTGATTATCTCTTGGTTTACAATTGCAGATTTCACGAATTTTGCATTTTAGACGGCTAATGTTCCATTTTTTTTTTCTTTTTTAATAAAAATACAGCATTGTTGAACATTAAAGAACTTTAGGGTTTGGAGACCCAAGTGGAAAGGAATAAACATAAAAAGTGTTTCATTTCTGATTTTTGTTAACTGTTGCATTTCTTCAGATATTGATTTATTTCATTTGTTTTTTATAATGGATTATATCGCATTCAATAATGAATTCTGCTAAGCTCTTGACTCCGAAACCACTCAACCAGTTCTCCGATTTCCCATAGTCGTCTTCTATCACCACCTAGTTCCCCGATAAAAATCAGATCATGGCCAGGTTATCTTTCACACCCGCTCCCACCAGGCCATCATGCCTTTATCAAATCCTCCCATTCACTAATTTGAATTTGATTTGGCCAAATCTAACTTCAATTTGGCCGGATCTGAAATGAATTTATCTATTTTTATTTTAGATTTGTTTTATTTGGTTTTCAATAGACAACAGGGTTCTCTATTGGATTGCACACATTTGGGCATATACCATTTACTTAGGGTTCACAATTTGTAAAATTCACTAACTTCGTTTATTGTTGTATAATTGTGTTTTCGGTATCCCATATGGAAGGTCCTGTTTGTTTGGGTAGTGTACAGAGTTTATATTTAATTTTTACCACCTCAACATAATTTCCTTTTTTTTTTCTTTTTTTTTTTCGTCACTAGATTTTATAGTGAGTTTTCAAAATAGGAATGCCTACAATTATGATTAATGATAATCGAGCTGCACATATGAATTTTAATGATAGATACAATGCCTATAAGGTGTTTGATGTGTGAACCCAATGAGTTTTTTTAGCACAATCAGCCAAAAAAAGTTAATCTGGTGTTTTAGGTGATTTCACCCTATTTTTGTTTTGAAGAAATCTTTACTTAAACAAAAAGTGAACATAATGGAATGCCTTATTTTGGAATGTTAGTCTTGATTGGTTTCAGTTTAAGAAAATTGAATCACCAGTTTTGACATTTTAATATGAACTCCTTTCTTTGTCTGGGTTTGCAGATTATGATTTTGTTGTCTCTAGACGTTCTTTTTGGATTCCAATTACTTTGCCTCAATTACATGAAAACATCGTATTTGTTGAACATATGGTAAGCAAAAGGTAAGCAAGAAATTAAGGTAAGCAACTTAATATTTTATGAACATCGTATTTGCCGAACATATGCAGATGTTTAATAGAGATGGTGTTGGCTAAGCTTGGTCGTTGAATAATCCCTATTAGCAGTGCCAGTTATCAAGGTAAGCTCTGTCACTATGGCTATCAAGGTAAGCTCTTTCGCCCTCTTACTCTTCTCTATATACTCCAAACGTGTTTCGGCATCTGCAATCTGATTTTTGACCTATATGGATAATGTTACTTTTTTCTGGAGCAGTTGTATTCACTAACTCATTATTTTATTTCACTCCATGACAGATTACAGTGGTTAGTCCTTCTATGGATAGAGTATTATACTTGCTGCAAAATTTTGCTATGGATGCACAAGGTGGAATCCTTCAGATACAGAGAATCCTTCCCTGCGCCATTGGTGGGCAAAGCTTCAACTAATAGACTTTGTTCAGTCTTTTGTCAATACAGAATTTGGGGTAAACCTTCTTCAAATTTTATTTGTTAATCATTAGAGTGATCATGCTGTCAATTTGCAATCTTATGAAGCAAAAGTTTGGTATAATATATGATAATATTTTTTTTGAGTGTGATATAATTCTTCTTTTCATTTTTTTTTTTGGCTTTGGGGATTTATTTTTTCACAGTTAATCTAATTGAAACCCATGAGGAAGGCTGGGTTGATAGTTTGTCTCAAAAGTTGTAAATTTCTATTCGCGGAGGGTATTCTGTTTACCTGGAACTAATAGTGGTCTTAATTCATCATCTTATGCAGTTTGCAATTTAATTTTTGATTCAATTGTTTTTGGTTGAATTTTGACTACGGTTTGGAGGCTAGGGGTTATACAAGGTCAATTTGGTTGAGAACTCAATTTGTTCTGAAAATTTTGGAAACGGTTTTAAAAAAATAATATTTGAAATTTTGTACAGTTATTTGTTTTTGGTTTTGATTTTTTTTTTTTCTTTAAATATTGCTTCAACTAAGTACAGTTTCTGGGAGTGATTGCAAGAATTCAAGTTTGACGAGCATAGAGAGGTGAAGAAATGTTATCGGAATTCATGGAGTTTATTGTTTTGGTGGACCATTATTGATAGAAAGGATTAGAATGATAGATTTTCCTACCTTCTTGAATGTAACTACAATTGACAGATTCGTGAAGTAACATGTATCAGAACAAGAGAAAACATTGAATTGAAGATATCTTGCATGTTTAATAGAAGTGAAGAAACACATGTTCATATTATTGTCGTGTTCTAATAAAATAAGTGTAGAATATTGTACAAATAACGAAAATTATATCAATTACGCACGTGAAATATAACATTGACGTATTAAGATTTAGATAATCAATATGCATATTTTCGTTTTGAATTTGTTTCGGTTTAACTATATGTTTAACTCATGTTTAATTATAGTATTATTTTAATAGCCGAATAATAGTGTTAGTGGGTAACAATTGTGTTATAATTATAATACACATTGTTTGTTGGTCATGGTATTTAAATGTTAATTATTGTCATTTTAATGTGATAGATGTAAAATGTTGTATAAATCAAGAAGATTATATCATTTTTTTTAGATTCAATTTTTTTATTCCCGTGCCTTCAGGCACGGGTTATACGCTAGTTATCAATAAATTAAAGATATAAAACTTAAAAGATACAAAATATAATTAAATTCAACCGTTTTGTAAATACAGGTGTGAAATTTTTAGGTGAGAATTTTTCCTCCTACATATTTCATCAACCCATCTCAACCATTCATGCCCCTCAAATTAATCAAAATCCTTAGTGGAAATACATTTTTAAAAAAATTTATATGATTTATTAATAGACAAGTTATATTTTTTTCTTAATTATTATTATACGATAAGGTGTGTCCGTGTCATTTTACGAGCATCTCAACTAATCACCTTCCTGGGCGATCTTAAAAGAGCGTCCTCTCACATCTGCCCGTTGCATTCAGGATTAAATTCAAGACTAGCTATATCTGGTTTCTAAAGGCACAATATCATTTGTAATTTTATAATATTATTTTTTTTATAACTTTAACAATCTCATAACAATTAATGATAAGACGCATAATAAATCGATTTTTCTACTTAAAACTCACATAGAACGCTAAAATATTAAAACTCTTATACCCAAAAAATCGTAATATACAATACTAAAAGAGAATTAATTGCATTAAAATATATTAAAACCTAAATTAAAGAAACTACACTAACGTCATATTCATTTTTTTAAAATAAAATATTAAATTTGTCTTCCTTGAATTCTCTTCATGTTATTTATAAATATCAAAAGTGGCACACGAACAGACAATGAGAAAGAGTTGCAATAATCTAAAACGTTAACATAAATATATTAGCACGAAATTTTATTGTATTAAAATAGTTAAATAAGTTTTAAATTAAGATTAATAAGTATTACCACACGAGGACATCCTTATTGAATTAGTGTAGTTATATTTATCATAACATGTTGTCGAGTTTTTTCATCCCAATCCTACAAAAATGAAATTAAGATAATAAAGCATTTTTTTTACTAGAAAAATAACTTAATGTTTTATATACCAATCCAATGGTTGAGAAAATTGCAATATAACTTCTTGATGAACAACATTTGTTGTGCATTGAAACCTATCTTTAGATAGAAGTACACTTAATCAGTTGAAATATATACATTTAGATAAGGTTATATAAAGTTGTTCACCACTAAAAATTGGTGCAGTTAAATCAATCATAATAAATATCATCGATTGACCTTGCGATTTATTTATGGCATAAGCCAATCGAACAGGAAATTATCATCTTGTCATTTGAAAGAGAAACTTCGAAGACAAAGGAGTAAAAAATATTCTTGAAATAAATTCCAAAATTTTGGATTTATTCCGTGTTAAAACTCGAGCCTTAATTATCCAAGAAGCACATTTAACAACCATTGAGTGTCATTAGTCGTTACAAAGTCCAATAATCGACGCGATATTTCTCAATAATATTATTGGGCAACCTATTTTCAAATATAACTTCAATAGAAGTCCATGAGGGTGTAAGAATTCAGATACTCAAGTGGATAATGATTAGTGATTTGAAGATCGACTTATCGTCTTCTAATATTATTTTTTTAGTCAAGTATTTGATAATTTCTCATGAAAATCTATCCCATGCAGTTGAATTAATAGTACTGACATTGTTATTTTGGGCAAAAATAATAGATCGCTTAGATAGATATGTTGGGGTAGTAGTTTCAGCAACATTCAATTGTGGATTAATTGTAGAGATGAGTTGAGACAAAGTTTAACACTAGTATGTTTTATGGAAATTCTACAAGCTCATGGATTGCTTTAAATAGAAGTTTAAAAAATTATGATATAATCATAGAAATCTATAAATAAGTATTTATTAAATAGGCAATACCTTGAATAAAAATTTGGCAAAGTCAGAATTTTCAATATTTGTGCTAGTCAAGTTCATGTTAAAATTTAGAGTTAACATATTTATGACTTTCCAAACGTAAAAGCGTCTAAGCAAAGCACCCACAATTTGTTGCCGATTACATGGATCACATATCCTTTTGCTAAGAGCAATAGATCTCTTTTTGCACACCCGTTTATTACCATATATGTCTCATAACCCAATCAATCAATAATTTTAAGGGTTTGTAGGTAGAAAACAACACATTGCATTATCTAATTATAGCATCTCATACATGTAATATATAGTACCTTAAGTACAAAAGTTCACAAAATAATCACTCCTCAGATATCTGTTTTTTACTCTAGAAAAACTACCATGCAGGATATAAAAAATTATCACATTTGGTCTCTTACTACTACTTAGTAAGTCCTCTTGTAGATGTTCCAGTATCTCGAACTGATGGATTGAGACTCACAATTCTCAAAGAGAAAATATCGAATCAAGCTAGCCTACATTATCGAAGATCCTTTTCAACAATCCAATACCGACTAGGAACATTTAGAATATCAATATATCAAATGTCTTTGGTCTTCTCATATTTAATCACATTAAATAGCTAGACATTTTACTCAACATTTCATGATCTACAACGATAAAGATATAATTGCAAGAATAATATCAATAAATACTTTTTATTTGTTAATACTGGAGATTGAAATGTTTACAGACTTGATCCTTAAATATAAGATTACAAGATTGACTACAAACCTTACATCCAACAACTCTAGCATCTCATGTTAATGGTTGACACTGTATCCTCATAATAGAAAATATTTCACAAGGTAGCATGTATTATTAAAGACTCATTTTAATTGTTAAGATAATTGAGAAGTGGAAGAAGAATCATGAATTGATATTATAAAAAGTGATACAGAAATAATACAACGATATACACATATTTATAGGGGAAGTGGGGGCTAGGGTTTTGCTTTAATCGGCCACGTGGGCCAAGCCCATATAATACATTAACATCCCTCCTCAAACTCAAGTCGGTAAGTGAGAAGTAAACTTAAGTTTAGAAACCAAAGAGTGAAAGCGTCCGGGTAGATGAGCTTTAGTGAAAATATTTGTTGTCTGATCGGCTGGACTGACGGATTGTAGACGAACCGTATTATGGAGAATGTGATGACGGATGAAGTGGCAATCAATCTCGATGTGTTTTGTATGCCGTGGAATACATCATTGTAAGCGATTTGAATAGCACTCATGTTGTCACAGTGTAGGGTAGTGGTAGCGGGAGAAGAGATGTTCATGTCAGCAAGGAGCCATCGAAACCAGCGAAGTTCTTGAGTTGCATTAGCCATGGAACGATATTCAACTTCAGTATTGGAGCGAGTAACTACAATTTGTTTCTTACTACGCTAGAAAATGAGAGAATTACCCAAAAAAAAATAGTAACCAGTGGTGGAACGTCTGTCAGTGGGGGTCTCCGGTCCAATCAGTATCAGAATAAGCTTATAAAACGGGAGCAGACTGAGCTGAGAAATGAAGTCCATAAAATAATATACCCTTGACATATCGAAGAATGCGAAGAACAACCAAGTAATGGGTGGTTCAAGAAGCGGACAAGAACTGACTGACCTGATGAACGGTATAGGCAATGTCAGGAAGAGTGACAGTGAGGTATACAAGACTTCCAACCAGTTGGCGATATAGAGTGGCATCCTGAAGAAATGAACCATCAAGTGGGGTAAGTCTGACATTCGGCTCGAGAGAAGTAGTGGCAGTGGTTGAGTCAGTGATCCCAGCCTTGGAAAGAAAATCCGAGGTATATTTGGCATGAGAGAGAAAATATTCATCAAAACCTGATGAGACTTCAAGACCAAGAAAATACGTGAGCACGCCAAGGTCTTTCATCTCGAATTGGCCACTTAGAAACTTTTTGAGTTTAGAAATGCCATGTATATCATCTTCAGTTATAACCATATCGTCCACGTATAGTAAAAGAAGGATAATATCATTAGCAGTATGGGGAATAAACAAAGCCGAATCATGAGTATTAGGTGTGAACCCAAACTGATGAATAGTAGTACTGAATTTTGCAAACCATGCACATGGAGCTTGTTTCAAACCATATAGAGCACAGCGAAGGCGACAAACTTTATTTTGAGGAACAGCTAAGCCAGGAGGGGTATGTATATATACTTCCTCAAGAAGATCGCCATTGAAAAATGCATTTTTGACATCCATTTGAAAAAGAGTCCATTTTCGAATGGCAACGACAACAAGAAGTGTACGGACAAATGTTAGCCTCGTCACTGGAGTAAATGTCTCTTCATAGTCAATACCATATTCCTGAGTAAATCCCTTGGCAACAAATCAGGCTTTATATCGTTTAACAAAGCCATTAGAAAGTGTCTTGATCTTAAACACCTATTTGCACCCAATAAGTGTTTTTCCAAGGTATGAGTTTTAGCAAGGGCCTGAAGTTCTTCGTCCATTGCTTTCTGCCAAAGAGGATTAGTACTAGCCTCATTACAGGATTGAGACTCATGCAGATGAAGTATAGTAAAAAAATAATAAAAATTAGAAAGGTAATATGTGATGAGTTACCCTGGTAGAGTGGCGAGGGTGATATGGGGTGTGGGTGTCAACGGAAGGCAGTACATGATCATCGACCACAGGAGAAGTCTCAAGCATGGTCGTTGGAGTTGGAAGGGTGAGATCAGCTAGTGGTTCTAGAGTGGGTTCAACTAGTGGTTCTGGAATGGACTCAGCATAAGATGCAGGGTTAGGCTCAACTGGTGGTGTTGGAGTGGACTTAATAGTAGCTGGAACTGTATCATCTGGAAATAACTCAATGGATGGATCAGTAAAAAATCTGGAGTTGGTGAGGGTTGACATGTCAAATGATCGTAAGGAAGAAAACATTTGATGTTCCCAAAAGACGACATGTCGCGAGATATGAAAGGTTTTAGAAATAGGATCCTAACACCGATACCCTTTATGTTCGATGCCATATCCAAGAAAACAACACAGACGAGCCCTTGGTTCCAATTTGTTGTGTTCATGTGGTTTGAGAAGAATAAAACAGGCACAACCAAAGGCTCTGAATTCAGAGTAATCAGAAGTTTTACTGAAAAGGCGTTCAAATAGAAACTAGTTTTGGATTATAGCGGAAGGAACATGGTTTATTGTGTAGACGGCTGTGAAGGCAGCCTCACCCCAAAAACACTCAGGATATGATGAAGAAATGGGGAGAGCACGAACTGTGTATGGGCGTGGGTGATCGACGGTGGGTATGGGATTGACTTTGTTCAATGCCGACGTATGCATGGGTGTGTTTTGCTCGACGTCGAAGTGGTGTGTGAGTGTGTTGGATCGTTGGTGAGCGGTGGTGAAAGAGCCGCCGGCGTTAGTGAAGAAAAAAGAGAGAAAAGGGTTGTTCTGATCAAAGTAGGAGCTGAACGAAGAAGACGACCGTTCGCCTAGGCGGTGGAGCATCAGAACGCAAAGTAGAAAGAAATTGGAGTATGTTCGCCTAGGCGGTAGGATGACGGCCTAAGCGGTGGCGCGTCAGTAAGCAAATTAGAGAGAAAAAAAAGTGTGTTCGCCGCGGCGGTGGATCCTTCGCCGAGGAGGTGAGTACTGGAGCATAAACTAATTTTTTTAAGGAAAAAGGAAATCGATAACCGTTTCGGAGCAGGTAACGTTTCTCGTTAAATTTTATGTTTGTTAAATTTAACTACTAGCATCAAAATTTCATAATCGGAATAATAAATTTTGAGACCGTTCGTATTACTAAAATTTATACAGTAAATTTTAACGAAGCGAAACCTAGCCGAATGATAATTTTTCATAGTAAAATGTGGGGACGGGAAAGTTGTGAAACTTAGGGTCTGCATTGCATGATTAGGTTATTTTAAATAGATTATTAATTTAGGCCCTATCACTATTAGGTTCATGGGCACCGGAGTCTCGGTAGAGTGTAGCCAGTAAAAGTTTTATCGAACAGATAACCAGGTGAGTATACTGTCTTCTACATAAATTACAAATTGTATTTTCATATATATTATGGAAAATTGTGTTTATTTAAAAATGAACGAATTTGCAACTTATATGGATCAAGTTGTCATGGGTGTTGGTGGAAAAATGTTTTGTGGATTACGTTGGTTTTAAAATGGTGGAAAATGATTTGTTAAATCTAGTTGGTTTCTAAAATGGTGTAAAATGATTGTGGATCAAGTCGTTTGTTTTTTATGTGGAAATTGATAGCTTTCAACTATGCCATAGTATTTTTTTCCCGAAAGGGATGTGGATTATCTGCTAGGCATAGTCATGCAGAGCGTTGTTTATCTGCTAGGCATAGTCCGGCAGAGCATTGTTGTGACCCGTTAGGAAGGCATCCTACAGGTGGTACAGTACCGTTGCAACTCCCAATCGTAAGGTTAAAACGATCCTATAGCTAGTCGGAGGGTGGTGCATTGTTTTGTCGTATACGGTAAACCGGTTGGATAAATTTATATATATTACTTTACACTGGATTGATTTGGGTTGGATATATATTATTTTAAAATGGATTGGTGTATCCATATATATTGGTGTATTTATTATTTTGGTTGCTTTACACTATTTGGTTAGATATAGTATTCTGGTGGATTTTCACTGATTGGTTGGAATGTTATAAATCTATGAGTTTATTTCTGTGGTGACAGGAAAACGAAGTTTTCCAGGTGGTATGTAATTTTTGTATTATTATTTGAAATGTGGTATTTAAATTATTATTATATATATAATTATTTTGGTTGACTAATGGGATATTTTATCATGTGACGAGATGTTGGACTGGTGGGTCTAAAATATTTGGACGGGTTGATTTAAAATATTTTGAACTGGTTGTTTTAAAATATCTGGATTAATTGATTTAAAATAATCGGGTTGATTGATTTATAATGTTTGGATTGGATATTTTCAATATATATCTATATATTGGTTTATTTCATTGGGGACATGGAAACTATATTTCCGTACGGTGTGTGATTTTATTATATTTATATTGGGTGTTTTAAATACATTATTTCTTTACATTGTGGACAGAGAGAAATGGGTTTCTGAATGTGGTGTGCGATATGTGGTATTATCATTATATTATTTCTTCATTGGTAGTAGTGGAACCTGGTATATGATCATATTATTTTATATTTTGAAGTATGGTGTTCATTAGTTATACTTGATTTACAATTTTATTTATTTATTATGAAGACAGTACACCAATAAAAGTTTTTGGGGTACAGGTACCGCGGCTAGGTGTGGTCCACTACTGGCACTAGGGAGAGTTCGGAGGTAGTATTGTGTTAGAAGTGAGTCGGTCGGACGTGAACCGTGGAAGCTTCTGGTATATAAATATATTTTATAAGGAAAAATTTACAAGTAGACGAATGTGTTTGTATATGTGTTGGTTTTGGATATTCGTGGGTTGGTCCGATAATGTCAGGTTGACGTCACGCCCGGCCTCGGGTAACGAGTGCTCGGGGTAGGGTGTGACAAATTTACCGATCTCCAATCTTGGTCTCCAACACACATCACCTCCACCTCAACAAGAAGTTCATACGTATCATTTGACCGGACCAAGTCGAGGTGTTAATCAAATTTTGACACCAATAGACATGAAATTCTAACAGCTCGTTCGGCTGAAAAAAATTGAGGTGGAATGAAATCGTTATTCTACCCTCGATTTTGATTCTATTATTTGGTTATCCAATGGAATCAAAATTTTGATTCCATTGGAATGAAAATCAATAGTATTCCATAATTCATGAGCTGCAATTAACCTAATCCATTGGAATATAAAAAATCACAAAATTAATATTAACCAATTCCAGCCATCTCGTATAAATTATTATAATAAAGAAAAAAATTAATTTGTAATAAAGAAAACAATTAATTTTCTTGATAATATAAGTTTATAAAAATTTATAAATAAGTTAATTTATGAAATCTTATATTATCAATAATTTATAAATTAATTGATTTTTTTACTATAAATTAACTTATAAAATATTTATAAGTTTTCACGTAAGTTTAATATATGATTATTGAAATGTTGATGTTTAGTATTGTCATATTATTTTCACATGTAAATATCATGTGATAAATATAACTTGAATTATATTTTCTAGTTAAAAAATCATCTATTCATGATTTTTTTTTTTAAAAATAACAGTCGTGTTGTGTATATAAAAAAATAGTAGATTTTGAATATTTTTCATATGAGGTATTATTAATATTTTGTAATCATTTTTTTTAAATAATCTATTATTATATATATATATATATATTCAAAATTATTGAGTATATATATGTTGTTTTCATATTTCTTGTAATTTCTCTTTTATAGTTTTTCTATTTGTGTGACAAATAATCTCTAAAATGTGGTCGCACTCAAATTAATGCTCTACATTTCACTTTCTTGGCTCCACTCTCATATTCTACAAACTTCCTCCAGAACTCGTCAACTTTGTGTGAGTCAAACAACATTATATCCCTATTTTTAATTTAATTTAATTTATAATTATAAATTTATTATTTATTTTCAGTACATAATAAACATAGTACATTTAGATTAAGTTCAATTAAATTTTCTTCCAATTTTTTTTTTTTTTTTTTTTTTTTATATAAATAGACTTTAATGACAACTAATAAAAATTTCTCGTACCTAAAAATAATATATTAATTATCTAAATTATAAATATAAAAAATAAAAATAAAAAATTAGTCAATTAAATACATATGTAAAACTTCAATGCTAGAAATTATAAATTAATTTAATTATTTTCGAAGTAGGGAAGCAAAATTTGTTGGTGGAATTTTAATCTTGAAAACTTATATAATCTAAGACATTTTAAATTAATTTATTATATATATTTTTTATTTATAGAAACTAAGAAAAATATTAAAAAATATATATATTTTTTGTTTTTTATCCGTAATTTTTAATTTTCTATTTAATGAGATTGTAAACTGAAGGGAAATTTTAAATTGCCATGCATTAATATAACTTTTAAATGATGAATTCATGAAATTTATAAATGATAGAATTTTAAAATTTTGGATTTTAAAATCTCATCATTTACAACTACCTTATTTAGATAACATTTTTAATAAAAAAATTGATTGTGTAATTTCATTAGTTCTTTACTAGAATAGACAAGTGTTGGCCCACATTTCTATCCAAGCTTACTGACAAGTGTTGGCCCACATTTCTATCCAAGAGTAAGCGAGGGAGAGAGGGGTGAATTAAAATTAAAATTTAAGCCAATCATTAATTCTCATCCTAATACTCTCTTTTCAATTTAAATACAACATGCCTTAATTTTTACAGAGATTTGCAACAGTTTCAGCTAAAACTAAAAATAGGCATCAAATCCAATTTACACAGGAAGTTTTATCCAAATCAGTTTACACACATCTCGTTAATCACCTCATCCGACGATCTTAAGGGTACATCCTTTTACATTGATCTGGTGCATTCAAGATTTTACTCCTAGAGTGTTTTCTGAAAATTCGAATTATAGTTGACAAGCAGATACCTCATTTTACCAATTAGATTAAATCTTTTGACTAAATATTGTGTTTTCTAATTCTAGAGTTTCAGGCAAAAAATAAAAAAATTAATATTCTAAATAGTTGAATCTTTGGATACAATAACCCCTCCAAAAAAACTATTGTATTTGGGTAAAAGATTTGATAAATTCTTGAAACTTGTAAATAATGATATTTCAAAATTTTAGATTTTGAAATTCAATTATTTATAAATTTATTGTTTGAATAATTTTTTTAGATGAAAAATTTGATTATGTAATTTTATAATTTTTTTATTTGAATATATAAATATTTATACATTGAATTTTAAAATCTATTAAATTTTAATATTAAACAATATAAAAATATATTTCATAACATAATTTTTCTTATTATCTTATTTTACAAATGAATAAACTCTATAAATTCTTCTACTAGCCAAGTAAAAACTTTCTTAAACAAAATTTATAAAATACGTTGTCCAAAAATATCTTCCCTTCAATTACCTTTTACCCAAACATAACCTTAAAAACTATTTCATTTTAAAAGGTACTAAATAATAAAAGATATGATTACTTATTTTGCATAGCCTACTTTTTCATTTATTTTTATAATATTTGTCTTTATTTTATTACTCTTTTTTTTTTAAACTCATTTGTTGTTAAGTTTTCAACTTTTTAAGTGAGAATGAGTTTATAAGTTAAGAAAACTGTGTTTTTTTTTTTTTTTCAAAGAAAGGTAATTTCAGATCATTTTACATATATCTTAAGCACCTCGTTAGACAATCTTAAGGGCGCATCCTCTTACATTGACCTGATGCATTTGAGATTTTACTTCTAGAGCGTTTTCAGAAGATTCGAATTCTAGTTGACAAGAAGATACTTCATTTTATCAATTAGATTAACCCTCTTGGATAAATATTGTGTTTTCTAATTCTAAAACTTTTTTAAAAATAAATAAATATTTTAAACAATTGAATCTTTGGAGACAATATCCCCAAAAAAATCTATTCCATTTGGGTAAAAAATTTGATAAATTCATGAAATTGATAAATGATGGGATTTCAAAATTCCCATCATTTATAAATTTCTTGTTTGAATAATTTTTTTTTAAAAAAAATTTAATTGTGTAATTTTATAATTTTCTTATTTAGATATATAAATAGTTATACATTCGATTTTGAAATCTATTAAATTTTAATATTAAATAATATAAAAATATATTTCATAATATAATTTTTATTTAGTAATCTCTCTTATTCTTTTATTTTATAAATGAATAAACTTTATAAATTCTTCTTAGTATTACCCAAATAAAAAATTTATTAAACAAAATTTATAAAATACCTTGTCCAAAATAGAATTTATAAAATACATGGTCCAAAAATATCTTCCCTTAAATTACCTTTTGCCCAAACATAACCTTAAAAACTATTTTTTTTTTTTAAAAAAAGCACTAAATAATAAAAGATATAATCGACTTATTTTGCATAGCCTACTTTATTTATTTATTTTTATAATATTTGTCTTTATTTTATTACTTTGAAGTGTTTTTTTTTTCAAACTTATTTTCTTGTTAATTTTTCAACTTTTTAAGTGAGAATGAGTCTTAGGGTAGGTTAAGAAAAATATCATATTTTTTTTTCCACACAATAAGTTGTGTTCAGATCATTTTACATCGTTAAACGATTTTAAGGGCACACCTTCTCACATTAACCTGGTGCATTTAAGATTTTTGTTCTAGAATATTCTCAGAATGTTCCAATTATAGTTGACAAGAAGATATCTCATTTTATCAATCAAATTAACCCTCTTAGCTAAATATTGTGTTTTCTAATTCTAGAATTTTGGGAAAAAATTAAAAAATTAATATCCTAAACAATTGAATCTTTGGAGACAATAACCCCAAAAAATTTATTGTGTTTGGGTAAATAATTTGATAAATTCATAAAATTTGTAAATAATGAGATTTTAAAATTTTCATCATTTATAAATTTTTTATTTAAATAATTTTTTTAAATAAAAAATTTGATCTTATAATTTTATAATTTTTTTATTTGAATATATGAATATTTATATACTTCATACGTTGGCCAAAAATATCTCCCTTAAATTACCTTTTACCCAAACATAACCTTAAAAACTATTTTATACTTTGTCATAGCCTTCTACAGCAACCTCGAAATTAAGGTCGTTTGTCATTGGTCCAATTCAAAGGACACGGATCCTCACTACCGAACTCCTCACCGTTGATTAAATTCTAGATCCAACGGCTAGAGACAACTCATCCAACATTTCATGTGCTTCGCTTTCCTCCTAGATCAATGTTTAAAAGCGCGTCAATATTACCCATTCCGATCCATTGCTCGAACAATTAATTTATCTGCAGCTCAATCGATTTATCTCGGGGTTTCCGGCGATCGGAGAAGGAGATGGACTCTACAGGAAAAGTGAAGAAGGGCGCCGCCGGAAGGAAGGCAGGCGGTCCGAAGAAGAAGCCGGTCACACGGTCCGTCAAGGCCGGACTGCAGTTTCCCGTCGGTAGGATTGGCCGGTACCTGAAGAAGGGGCGTTACTCGCAACGTGTCGGGACCGGAGCTCCGGTTTACTTGGCCGCCGTTCTGGAATACCTAGCTGCTGAAGTAATTACCTCTCTCCATAATCTCAAATTTCTCTTATCTTAAATTGAATCCGATTCCGATCTGTGTTTGCGTTCTGGTTAGATCTAATTTGAGTTCATTTCACTACAAGCGTTTCGATTGAAAATCTCGAATTAATTCGAGTTTCTGTTGATTCGTTTGCTCAATTTGAACAAAACAAATAGGAATTCGACTGTGAATTCGACATATTTGATTTTGTTTTTTCCGCCATTGTTTTACCTTTCTGAGAGTCTTGGGGTGTTCGGTAACAGGTACTGGAATTGGCCGGAAATGCAGCAAGAGACAACAAGAAGAACAGGATCATCCCAAGGCATGTTCTTCTGGCAGTGAGAAACGACGAAGAGCTCGGAAAATTGCTCGCCGGAGTAACCATTGCTCACGGCGGCGTTCTTCCCAACATTAACCCGGTTCTGTTGCCGAAGAAGACCGATAAGGCTACCAAGGAACCCAAATCGCCATCCAAAGCCGCCAAATCACCGAAAAAAGCTGCTTGAGATATTAATTTCACCATGGCAGAAGTCTCCTGTTTGTATGTATTCACGCTGCTAGAATTTGAATTTGGGTTTTGGTTAGGATAGTTGACGGCGATAATGTTTAGGGTCTGTTCATCGATCAATGGAAACTCCCATTGTTGTGTTGTGTTGTGCTTTATACAGTTCAATATTCAATTGAATAATTGCAACCTTGTTGGATGGGGAAAACTTAATTTTTCTTAAAGTATTAGAACAACTCCAATGGTTGATGAATATTGTTTTGTTTGTTCATATTAACATATTAACATAAGTGTAACTCAAGTGGTAAAGTTCACTTGAATAAACAGGTGAAGGCTTGTGCAAGGTGAGAGTTTAAGCTTGCGAAAAAATATTTGTTGGGAAGGGTAATCATGCATTTTGAATGAGATTAGTCTGATAATCTGTATTGGTGTGAGGATAGTTGTGGGTATACAAAAAAAAAATGAATATTGTTTTGTCTAATAGAAATTTAGAGGTATACTCTAATTATGATAGTCAAATAAATTACTTATTAGGATTTTAATTTTGCTTAACTAAATATTTACTTTGTGGGTTGGAATAAACGATTTTGATATTAAATGGGTGAATTGGTACTTAAAAATTCTTATAAAATTTTGGATAATTTTTCCATTTTAGCTAGAAATGGCCTTTGAGATAATTACATAAAATGATAATGGTTAGAGTAACTCCAATGGGCTTGTTATCTTTGTCACCAAAATGGTTAATGACTATTTTGCCTAATCAAAAAAGAAAGTAGAGCTCCAAGGCTCTTGCCATTGTGCCAAATTTTGGCTAGTCAAGATAAAAAAATCAAGTCCAACCCAAGAGGCAAATGAATAGGAAAAATCCCTCTAACTTAAACTAGAGGCAAATTTGGAGAGTTCCCTTCCTCTAGGTAAAAAAAAATATGGTGGGTAGAAAGTTACCGTTGGTGAACAATAGTAAAAAAATTGAACGTTGGAAAAAGATTTTAAAAATTAGATTTCGAAAATCAAGTATAAAATCTAAGAAATTTGAGAAGAATTTACCTCATTTCCGATTTTGTTTTTTTTGTTCTTCACTCTTCATTTCATCTATTGAGATTTGTAGGTGAGAGAGTGATTTTGTGGTGGTTTTTTCATCAAAATCGTGTTCTAGATCTCTGTTTCTCCCTCTCTCGGATTTTTTGAGCTACGACAGTGTTTTCTTCTCTAGCTGCAACGTGTTCTTTGTCTCCTGTAGCAGTGGTTGCGTTCTCCATTCTCCAGTGGTTGTTCAACAGATTATGTGGGCCGTCTTCTTTAATTAGGGTTAGTTGTTTAGCGGGTTGGGTTTCAGCAAGTGTTTAGGTGGATTGGGGTTTGGGTTTGGGCAAGTATTTGGGTGGGTTTTGATTATTTAATTAAAAGTGTTTAGGTGGATTTAAGTGCATTGGTTATTTATAGATGAATTTTGACGGGTCAATGCTAAATTTTAAAGGTAATAATTGGTAGTAAATTTTAAATTTCGAAATTCAACTTTGGTGGTAAAATTTAAATTTTAAAATTCAATTTTGGTGGTACAATTTAAATTTTGAAATTCAAACTTTAATTAAATTAAGAAAATATTTCAATTTATTGAATGAAAAATTTAAATAAAAAT
Source organism: Eucommia ulmoides (assembly GCA_016647705.1). Taxonomy (NCBI): domain Eukaryota; kingdom Viridiplantae; phylum Streptophyta; class Magnoliopsida; order Garryales; family Eucommiaceae; genus Eucommia; species Eucommia ulmoides. The sequence continues at coordinate 3,803,836 of CM028338.1, forward strand.
TAATAAATAAAAAAGAAATGACTAACATAAATACCTATTTGAATCGGAGGTTGTTGGTTTTGAGTAGACAAATTACTATTCAAGGAGACATTTAGTTATTTTGTCTAGTTCAAATGCATGAGTGGATTGGAGTTGTTCTATTTGATCATTTGTTCTTCTATTTTCTCTTTTTAATCATCTCTCCAATTCCATTCTATTTGTGTTCAACTTTTATTTTCTCTTTTAGTCACTTTACTCTCATTCATTTAAAAAAAAAAATCATTTTATCTATTTCTACTATTAAACAAATTGAGAAATCAATTTTTTCCATTTAAATTTATGACATATATTTAAAAATTGATGAAATTAACTTTTCTATTTGATTTTTGGATGAAATAGACGAGATTACCATTTATTATAATTTTAATTTAATTTTTTAAAATACTTATGATAAAAAAATTAAATCGAAATTAAAAATAAATAATTTTGTCTATTTTATCCATAAATTGAAATATAAAATTTGCTAAATTGTTTTTTTTTTTTTTATGAAATAATTAAATATTTTAAATTTATCTAGTGGTTTAGAGATACTTTAATTTTGAAGATATTTGGATTGGATTGAGGGAAATAGAGCGAACATAAGAAAAAAAATATATTTTTATTTGTTTGGTAATTTTAAAAAAGAGATAAAAGAGGAAAGAAAAGATAATAATAATATATTGTATTTCAACCCATTTAATGAATAAGTATTTAGTTGTTCTCGTAAAAAGTTAAAGTTCAACCTCTTTTCCTAATATATATATATATATAAAAAAATATATATTATCTAAAAAACATATGTACAAAAAAAAATTTAGGAATCTCTTATTCAAATATTTTACTAAAGTTTTTATGCAGTTAAATTAAGAGTTTTTTATTATATAGTCCCCGTTGAGAGATTATTGAAAAAAAATCCTTTTCATATGTTTGATTAGGATTCAGACCAAATAGTACAATCAATTAAATTTTTAGTCCTCCAAAAAAACAAAAAGAACACTAAAAAGACACATGTACCCCTGAACAAACTCTCTCTCTTATTTATATTAATTATCACTCACACTCTCTCTCTCACTCACTCTCTAAAGTTGAGCGTTAATACAATTAAATGTGTTGAGCGTTAACACAACTAAATGTATTGGGTTTGTAATTGCGTTAACGTTAACACAATTAAGTTAAGTGTATTAGATTGTAATTGTGTTAACGTTAACGCAATAAAATTAAATGTATTGGGTTGTAATCGCATTAACGTTAACGCAATTAAATTAATGTGTTAGGTTGTATTTGCATTAACATTAATGTAACTAACATTAACATTAATGCACACAAAACAAATAACGAAAGAGATAATAATATGAAACACACACAAAAAAATGCATTAACATTAACACACACAAAAAATATAATAAATATTTAAGAGAAAAAATATACAATACATCTAGTGATAAAATGAGTTAACGTTAATGTAATGCACAAACAGACAGATTGAGAGATGATGCGTTAACAAAAAAAAAATGGATTTAATAACGTTAATGTCAATCCCAATGTAATATTGTAATATAGGTAAGTGGTATTTACTTGAACAAATTACGTTAACGTTAACATCTTTTATTGTTCAAATTTGTCTTGTTGCATAATGACAAAATAGCAGATTTGTAAATAAATGTTAACATGGAAAGCTATAATGAAGGATTTTTTTCTAAAAATTTGGTGGGGTCTGAAAACTTAATTGTTCATGTCAGGTGTTTTTTTTCTCTATTGGATCTCTACAGAGGACTAAAAAATTAATTACCTTTAAATTAAATTTTTTATTTTTTAAAATTATATATATATATATATATATATATATATATATATATATATATATATATATATATATAAATTGACTTTAATTGGGCTGTGAAGCTCTGTTCGGCATTTGATCACCTGTGGGTTCAGTTGATATGATACCCCATCTTCTTCCTCGTCTCTTCATCCCATTTTTGCTATCATGCGCCTCACAGAGGGTTGAAAGAGTGCGCGTTAAGGCAAATGTGGCGCAGGGAGGTTGTTCGTCTTCCCAATCATATACTCAATTGTTCCAGATGGATCTCCAATCGCCATTCTCGCAGCAAATTGTTCGTTGGAGGTAATTTAATCCTCTCTCTCTCTCTCTCTCTCTCTCTCTCTCTCTCTCCAAATATTTTGGTGCTTTATGATTCTACCTCATGAATTTCCATTGTCCTTTCCCTGTGTTCTAGACACTGCTAATCGTGAGAATTTCTTACGATTTTCAGTCCATTTTCCTTTGATTTCTCGGAATTTGTTAAAAATTAGGTCTCGATCTGTGAAATTGTGCGAATTTCTTATGATTTTCAGTCCATTTTCTTTCGATTTCTCGGGATTTGTTAAAAATTAGGTCTCGATCTGTGAAATTGTGCCATAATTTATCTCGGCTGAAGCATGACTGCCTGATTATCTCCGGATTTTTTCGTTTATTAATGCTGAAAAATCAATAGCGTATTCAGTTTAATCGGCACATACGTATTTCTCGAGACCAGTATTTTCGACTATCTGATATTGTGAGGACTGAGGATTGACTGTTTATGACTATCTACACTTGATTTGATTTTCAGTTAATTGACTGTTCATGCACTTGTTCAGTTTATTGAAATGTATTGAAATTCAGTAGAAGCCATCAAAACAGAGGTAAAGAAGATAACCATAGTGTTTTGATCCAACTCATACATGTATTTATACAAGTTCAATAGAACTGTATAGAATACAATCAATTATTGAGCTAGCAGCAAGCCTAACGGAATCGTACTTCTTTTCTGAGCTGGCAAAGATTTCTTGAAGGTGTTGCATCTTCTCGAACTCTAACTGACTGCAGGAGCTGATTGTTGGCTTGGCTCAATTGACCTTGTCTAACTAACATGGCCCGTCAAGCTAACAGAAGGTGAAACCACTCTTAGCTTGGTCTTGAGAAATTGAAACGAAGTACAAGAAAGTGCTTTGGTCAATATATCAGTAATCTGATTTTGAGAGTATACATGATTAACTTTAAGAGTTTTAGCAGCAAATTTTTCTCGAACAAAATGGTGATCAATCTCAACATGCTTAGTTATGGCATGAAACACATGACTAGCTGATAAGGCAGTAGTTGATATGTTATCGTACCCAATGCTTGGAAGATTAGTGAGTGTGACGTGCAAATCCTTAAGAAAATGTGTAATTCAAGTAATTTCTGCTGTAGTATGAGCTAGAGGACCTAGCCACTGTGCATTGCTTCTTTGAACTCCATGAAATTAGATTATTCTCCATAAATATGCAAAAACCTGTTGTAGTCTTCCTATCATTCTTGTCCCCTGCCCAATTAGCATCAGAGAAAGCTGATAGCCGCATTGCGTCTCTAGTAAAATGAAGGCCTTGATCTTTGGTACCTTGAAGATATCTAAGTACCCGTTTGACAGTATTGAAATGGACCATGGTAGGATAGTGCATGAACTAACATAAGCTATTCACAGTAAACGAAATTTCTGGCCTAGTAACAGTAAGATATTGCAAAAGACCGGTGATGTATTTGGCCTTACGTAGGAAGTAACCAGAACAAGTGAGTTGAACTTCTATGGCAACAAAATAGGAAAGTGATCCTAAATCTTTCATAGAAAAATATTTTTGCATGGTATGAATAAAAGGGGAAGAGGGTGAGTTTTGGGTACAATAGTAAGGTTGCTCCATTGTGACTTGGAAGTCTTAGGTTCAAATTTTGGAAACAACCTCTTTGTATACAGGGGTAAGGCTGCATGTATCTGACCTTCCTTAGACCCTGCAATGGCAGGAGCCTTTGTGCACTGGACTGCCATTTTATGAATGAAAGGGGTGTTATGAGGTAGGTACGAAATCACTATTCCCGTGTTGGTTACTTTCACGTAAATAACAACTCGTGTTGCACAAAATCTAAAATGGAGTTAAAATATGATAACGATAAATAAAAATAGTATGGAAAATACACAAATAAATGGAGACAAGAATTTAACGTGGTTCGGCAAGGTGCCCACTTCACGGGCGAAGACAAATCAAGAGTATTCTCTATAAAGAAATATGAATACAAGTGGTAACAACTCAACTCTCAATACCCAAATCCCAAATCCACCCAATAATCTTCATGGATAAAATACAAAATTGGATATAAAAACTCTCAAATGGGATCTCTCTCTAAAAGGGTATTTTTCCCTTTGCCTCATCCTTGATCTCTACACTACAAAAAATGAAAACACCTCCCTCATATTTATAGGTGAAAGAGGCGGTTTGTTAATGGCGATGGAAGGATGAAAAAAACAATTTGAACTTTGCCATTTCTTTGTCAACAAAGATGGCTAGAGGAGAAGTGTAGAACCAACATAGAAGAAACTAAATTGAAAATGTCATTTTCCATGGTCAATAATGGAGGCAAGAGTTATTAAATTTGAACTTGTATTCTTGGTGATCAAGAAAGTAGATTGGAGTCTTCAACTTGAACTTAGTTTCTTATTTGTCAATAATGGAGGTGGAAGGTTCAAGAATTCTCATGAAATGAGGTGGGCAAAACAAATTTGTTATGACAAAGTCTCTTGTCAATAGTCTGTATTTGAAGCAAAATCTCTATACACTTTTGGATGAAGGAAGGTCCGCCTATTAAAAAACATATTGACGAGTTTAATAAAGTAATCATGGATCTGAGAAATATTTATATTAAAATTGAAGATGAAGATCGGACCCTTATTTTATTATGTTCCTTACCCGCTTCGTACGAGCATTTTATTACAACTTTGCTCTATGGAAGAGACACTATTAGTATGGAAGATGTTAAATCATCGCTAAATTCTCAAGAGTTGAGAAAAAGAGTGTCTAGCAATAATTCAAAAGAAATTGCTGATGGTCTTGTTGTGAGGGGGAGAACTCAAAATAGGGGTTCTGGAAATAAAGATCGATCTAGGTTAAAGTCTAGATCAAACAAAAATATTGAGTGTTACTATTATCACAAAAGGGGGCACACTAGGTGGAATTGTCAAAAATTTAAGAAAAAGGATAAGAATGACAAATCCACTAGTAATTCTTTTGATATTGCTGGAATTGTAGAAAATAAGTCGGACGACGAAAATGTTCTTTCTGTTACTGATGGTGATTTGAGCTCAGAAAATGAGTGGATTCTTGATTCTGGCGCTTCCTTCCATATATGTCCTAATAAAGATTGATTTTCCATATATGAATCAATTAATGGTGGTACATTCTTAATGGAAAATAATATGGCATGTAAAATAGTTGGAATAAGAACCGTTCAACTCAAGATGTATGATGGTATTATAAGAATGTTGTCGAATGTTTGGCATGTTTCAAATGTTAAGAAGAATTTAATTTCTCTGGGTACTTTCGATTCTAACGGTTGTAAGTTTTCCGATGAAGGTAGAATCTTGAGAGTTTTGAAAGGTGCTCTAACGGTAATGAAAGGTAGAAAGAAGAATGGTCTTTATTTTTTGCAGTTCTTGGCTCTTCATCGGTTGACTCAGATTCAGATACTACTTGTTTGTGGCATATGCGCTTGAGGCATATGAGCGAGAGAGGTATGGAAATATTAAGCAAACTTGGTTTGCTTTGTGGTCAGAAAATTAGTAAACTTGGATTTTGTGAAAATTGTGTTTTTGGTAAACAAAAACAAGTTCAGTTTTCTACTGTAGTACATAGAACCAAAGGTACGGTAGCTTACATCCATTCGGATCTTTGGGGTCCTTCACAAGTTTCCTCTCTTGGTAGTTCTCGATATTTATTGACTTTTATTGATGATTTTTCTCATAAAGTCTAGATTTATACCTTGAAAAATAAAAGTGATATGTTCACTAAATTTAAGCAGTGGAAGGTAATGATTGAAAATTAGACCGGTAAGAAAGTGAAGCATTTTCGGACTGATAATGGTTTGGAATTCTGTTCAGATGAATTTATTGAGTTTTGTAGGAACGAAGGCATCGTTAGACACCGAACGGTCAAGAGTACTCCATAACAAAATGGAGTTGCAGAACGCATGAACAAAACTCTTTTGGAGAGAGCATGTTGTATGCTCTTTAACGCAGGTCTGTCTAAGAAATTTTGGCCTGAAGCAGTCAACACCACATGTTATTTGGTGAACAGGTCTTTGTCGACTGCTATTGAATGTAAAGCACCTGAGGAGGTTTGGTTTGGTTCACCTGCTGATTATTCTTCTTTAAGAATTTTTGGATATCCAGCCTATGCTCATGTGAACGAAGGAAAATTAGAGCCAAGAGCTAAGAAATGTATTTTCCTTGGGTATGGACAAGGAGTGAAATGATACAGGTGGTGGTGTCCTGATCCTAAATCTCCTAAATTTATTACCAACAGAGATGTAACTTTTGATGATTCTAGTATGCTTCATTCTAGAAAAAATAATGTTGACACAGGTGATTCTCAAAGTGACAAACAATAGATGGAGTTAGAGTTTGGAACTTCGAAACCGATGCAATAAGTTTCTGTGGAATAGCCCAACGAGGAGGAAGTGCAACAAGATGTTGCACAAGAACCGCAACAATACAATATTGCTACAGGGAGACAACGTAGACAGATTAAGCCACCTCAAAGGTATGCTTATGCAGATGTAATTGCTTATGCTTTGCCTATGGCAGAAATTATTGAAGAAGAAGATGAACCTTTCACTTATCATGATTGCATCACAAGCAATGAATCTGCAAAATAGACTATTGCTATGACAGAAGAGATTGAGTCTTTTCACAAGAATCAAACATGGGAGTTATTCAAACAGCCAAAAGGCCAAAAGATTGTCGGTTGCAAATGGGTTTTCAAAATGAAAGAAGGAATTCCAGGGGTCGAAGATGCAAGTTACAAAGCACGCTTGATAGCTAAAAGCTACAGTCAGAGAGAAGGGATAGACTTCAATGAAATTTTCTTACCAATGGTCAAACACAGTTCGATTCGCGTGTTACTAGCTATGGTTGTTGTAGTTGACCTAGAACTTGGGCAGCTTGATGTCAAAACAACTTTTCTTCACGGTGAACTTGAAGAACGTATCTATATGCATCAACCTGAGGGATTCATTATTCAGGCAAATGAAGATCATGTTTGCTTGTTGAATAAATCATTATATGGTTTAAAGCAATCTCTGAGACAATGGTATAAACGGTTTGATTCTTTTATGATTAATCATGGCTATTGTAAAAGTAATTATGATAGCTATGTATATTTCAGAAAGCGCCCCAATGATTCTTTTGTGTATTTATTGTTATATGTTGATGACATGCTTATTGCTGCCAAAAGCATGCCAGAAATCAAGAATTTGAAATCTCAACTCAGTGCCGAGTTTGAGATGAAAGATTTGGGTGCAGCTCGGAGGATTTTGGGAATGAAAATTTGTAGGGATCGTCAAGCTGGAAAACTTTGTTTGTCTCAGAAAAGTTATATTGATAAGATACTCGAACAATTTGGCATGCAAAATTCTAAATCCGCTTGTACATCACTTGCTTCTCACTTTCGCCCATTTGCAAAGATATCCCCACAGACAGACGAAGAAAAGAAAAACATGTTATGAGTTCCATATGCTAGTGTTGTTGGCAGTCTTATGTATGCTATGAGATATATTTGCCCTGATATTTCACATGTTGTTAGTAGATATATGGAAAATCCAGGAAAAGAACATTAGCAGGCTTTGAAATGGATTCTTTGTTATCTAAGGTACTGAAGATGTTGGTTTGGTATGTGAGAGGAGTAGAGACACTTGTGGAAGTGTCATTGGTTACGTGGATTCTGATTATGCAGGGGATTTAGACAAAAGAAGATCCTTGACAAGTTCTATGTTCACTCTCTCATGGTGTCCAATTAGTTGGAAAGCAACTTTACAATCTACAGTTGCTCTTTCCACTACAGAGGCGGAATATATGGTAGTGACTGAGGTAGTGAAGAAAGCTATCTGGTTAAGAGGTTTGGTTCAAATTTCGGCTTACAACAGAATTTAACTAAAAATCAGAGTGCAATACATTTAACTAAAAATCAGATATATCACAAAAGAACCAAACATATTGATGTCAGGTATAACTTCATTCGGAATATTGTATCTGAAGGATTAATCAGTGTTCAGAAGATTGGTACAATAAATATGATGACAAAGTCTGTCCTCACTCACAAGTTCAAGCATTGCTTGAACTTGGTTTGTGTTCAGAAGACGTAGCTAACCCTTAGGGTTTCTTGGAGAAGATTGGATCAAGGTTATGTGGTTTTTCATTTAATGGAAATTGTCTTACAGCTCTTTTGTCCCTAATATACTGGAGGGGAAGATTTGTTAGTGGATGATGGGGGCCACCATTATAGTTAACAAATTTGTTTTGCCTACCTCATTTCATGAGAATTCTTGAACCTTCTACTTCCATTGTTGACAAATAAGAAACCAAGTTTAAGTTGAAGACTCTAGCCTATTTTCTTGATCACTAAGAATACAAGTTCAAATTGAATAGCTCCTGCCTCTATTATTGACCAAGGAAAATGACTTTTTCAAATTGGTTTCTTCTATGTTGGTTCTGTACTTCTTCCCTAGCCATCTTTGTTGACAAAGAAATGGCAAAGTTCAAATTGTTTTTCTCATTCTTCCACCGCAATTAACAAGGGGAAAGGAAGGAACAATAAGAACCTGTAAGTATGATGTAATCGGCATATAAGAGAAGCAGAAGGAGATGAGTGGAAACGATGAGGAATTTGCATGAGTAGTTTAAAACCGGTAAGACAAAAAATAAGGAAAGCTTAGAAAAGTAGGCCCTAGGTGCTTGTTTGAGTCCATAGTGGGATTTGTGCAATTTACAGGGTGAGGAAATGAAAATTGAACAAAATCTTGGGGTTTGACCATATAGACCTTTTCTTCTAAGGTGCCATGATGGAAGCCATTAGAGAAGGCCATTAGAAATTTGTATCGAGAGATAAGACTAATGTGATGGTGATTATACAATAGGACTGAAGGTTTCAAAATAATTTAGAGTCTTAGATCACGTTCTTGATGAAAACCTTTAGCAACAAATCTTCCTTTATGTTAAGCAATTGTGCCATCATCATTCTTTTTGAGTTTAAACACCCATTTATACCCAATAGGTTGCCTATGAGTAGGGTGTGGCACGAGGGTTTAGGTGTGTTGATTAAGCATAGCATCATATTCAAATTTGTACAAACCTAATTGCCCTAACTCACTCTCCAAAGACGCCTTGTAAGATGAGGCTTGCCACTAACTTATATATAGCTCAGGATCAGGTAATATAAGTGATGTGGGATTTAACACGCCTTTTCACGCGTAGGTGAACCTGGACAAACCACTGCAAACATATATCGGGGTCCCAACATCAATGTGGGATTCAACACGCCCTCTCATAAGTAGGGTAGACTTTGATAAACCACTGCGAACAGATATCGGAGGGCCCAACATTGATGTGGGATTCAACAAGATTGTATTGCAATTTGACACTCTGGATACTAAGTGGCTTCCTTATGAGTAGAGAGTTCAAAATGGTAAGAAGAATCTGGGAGACTAACATGATTAGCTAAATACCTGTGATCGGGTGATGAAGAAGTTGATTCAGTATGAGTAATGGAATTAGGAGATGAACTTGGTTGAGGAGGCATTGTGGAAATTGGTGAAATAAGGAAAAATAATAATAATGAGAGTGGAGGATCATTAGATTGAGATGAGATCAAGACATCTATAGCCTTTGGTTGTAGGACAATAGCCCAGAAACACACATTTGGTGGATCGTGGTTGGGGCTTATATTTTGTATGTGGTTGAAGCCATGGAAAGCATAAAGATCCAAAAGCTTTGAGAGATTGAGCACCAAAAATTTGGCTGTAGAGATTAGGTAGATATAGCTCGAGAAAGAGGAGCTCGGCAATTTGGTGAGGGCGAGGGCAAGTGCAAGTGCATTTGAGCTGTATTTTCTTTTTTTGATTAGGCAAAATGACCATAAACGGTTTTGGCGAGTACGTTGTTGTTGATCTTATGTGCTGTAGTGTGAATCGAGAGTTTGGAAATGGCAGCTTATGATTTTTCACAATTACACAATGCTCACACATGGACTCTTACGTTGCGTTTGGTACGCTGGAATGGAATGACAATAAGATTGAAATTAGTATGGTAATGGAATAGAATAATCATTACCATTCCTATATTTTGTGACGAAAAAGGTTATATGTGGTATTGGAATGATATCAAAGGGTAAAATAGTAATTTAGTTGAAATTTGAAACAATATAATAGTTAATTTAAGTAAATTTCATTCCAATTCAAATATTTGTTTAGTATTTGGTCTCGTTTTGTTGGCTTATTATTGATTAAAACCTAATCTCATGTAATTGGGATTAACCAATACCAAATTTATCTTGGAATTGGTTAATCCCATATTTTGTGAGATTTGGGATTCCTTGGTAATGAAAATAGAATTAAATCCCATGCACCAAACATAAGAATGAAATGACCATTCCCATGACCATTTCAATCCCATCTCGAACCCCACGTGCCAAACGTCACTTTACTGCTGGAGATGCTGAGATTGTTTTCTTTTGGATAAGAAAATGATATATCGTGAATACCGCAACCGGGATGTTATGTTGGCTATGTAATCACTAGATTTTCAATTTATCTTATCTTGTAAAAATACTTCAAAATAGTATCATCGTTGCAATGAATGCTCTCTCTCCCTCCCTTTGGGTTCGACACATTTGGTCCCCCATTATTGAAATTGGTTTCAATTTGGTCCAATCGGCAATTCTGTTAGTCCAATTGAACAGTCAACTATTAGTTGAGCGCTTTTTTGTCATTTCACTTATAAAATAAGAGTAATTTCGTAATTCAATAGGATCATTTGAAAAATTATTCAAAGTTTAGGGGTCAAAATATTTTTTCCCTTCCATCTCCCCTTTTCTTCTTCTTCGTACAGCACACATCCCTCCCACTCCCTCCCGTTTGATTTCCGGCGACATTTTCCGACGACCCCCACCCTCAAATCCCAATTTCCTATCTGGCGAACACCACAACAATTCTCTCTCTCTAATTACATAGGCCAAGCTATGCATTTGAAGTGTTTTAATATGCTGCAGGGCTTTCTTATGATACTAATGAAACTGTTCTAAAGGATGCATTTGGACAACATGGTGAATTAATTGAAGGTATTATTAAATCAGACCATGACATCAAACAATATTTCTTTGTTTTTTTTAACATATTTTGACATTTTTTTTTCGCTCTGCCAGTTAAAGTTATATGTGATCATGTGAGTAGCAAGTCAAAAGGATATGGGTTTGTGCAGTTTACTTCTGAGGCTGCTGCCATCCAGGCTTTAAAAGAAATGGATGGGCAGGTAAATATTGTATAAGTGGGATAATTTTCTTAGGCTGTACCCCTGAAGTTTGACCAAAATCTCACTTTGATCGGCATTGTTTCAATTTAAACAAGTAACATTAAAATTTCCTAATCATGGTACTACACTCCAAGTCATTAGCGCCATTACAATATTGGACAAAAAATAGTCATTTGCTGCACATGTGACTGTTTTTAAAAGGCTTTATGGGCATTTTCGACCATCTCTTTTCTCCCCCTTGGGGATAGCAACTGTTTAGTTTTGGAGCGGTTTTCATTAGAAAGAAACCAAGACCGTTAGGCATACCAAACTCAAAACTAAGCCGTAAATTGTTATTTTTTTAAAAAACGGTTTTCAAACCGAACTGTTTAAGTTTATGCAAAACCAAAACCGCGAAACTGCGAACCCCTTAAATTTTTTTAATTTTTATGTAAAACCAAAATCAAAACTGTGGACCGTTGTTTTTTATATATAAATAAAAATATAACTAAAATATAAAACATAAATTCCAAACAATAAAACCAAATAATAAAATTATTAATTGTTACAATAACCGTTTCAATCATAATTAAAATACAATACGTAAAATTCACATGTATTAAAAAAATGATAAATAATATATATATATATATATATATATATATATATATATATATATAAACTAGGGCAACTAAGTGTTGAAGAAAGAATGAAAAAATCCTGATATTAACTCAATAACATATATAGAGAGAGACACAATAGAAGTTAAAATATAAATAAATAAAAAATGAGGATAATATATATAATAAAAATAGATTTAAAATACCGATTACGTGGTTCGGTTTCACGCTTACTATCTTAAAACCAAAACCAAAGCTCAAAACTACTTTGGTTTTCAATTCCAAAACCGTAACCAAAATTATTTAAAAATCGAACCGTTCGGTTCAGTTTGATTCGATTAGCCGTCGGTTCGGGTTCAGTTGTCATCCCTACTCTCCTCTCTTTCTCCTTCCTATCTAAATATTCAGAAATTTGTAAAGGCTAAATGAAGAAGATGGGAATGTCCTTAACGTCCTCTTAAAAGTAGTTGGGTGCATGGAAAGTTAACAATTTTCCTTCTAAAATTGTAATGGAGCCATTGATTTGGACTGAAGTGGGAGAATTACAAACTTTAGGGTATTGTGTGTTCAAATTGAAAATGCAGGGACCATAGTAAAATAATGGTTAAACTTCAGGGATACAAAATGTCAAAATCCCTTTTCTAAGTACATGCTCATCACAAGAATGGTATTCCTTTTTCTTTTTCCAGTTGCTGGATGGTCGAAATATTCGTGTACATTATGCAAACAAAGGATGAACCACAAGATTGTTCATTTTTAAAGTGGATTATCTTCCACTTAATGAATCTCACCATCAAAGTTTCAGTTGCTCTCTGTCTCTCTCTATACTTACAGAATATATATAGATAATGACGAGGGTCTATCTAGATCCGTTAGGTTAAACTCTAGTTATTGTTTATATATAGATCTCTCTGTACCTAGATCCATTGGGTTAAGCAACGGCATTAAAAAGTTTTGATTGCAAAATTTTAGTAAGAATAAGACAAAGGATTAATTGAGAGATGAAATATTGAAAGAGAGGTGAAAAGATGTGTCTATATATAAACAGCGACTAGGGTTCTCTTTATATATCTCTCTAGTGAGTTCAGTGAAGCCCCTTTGTATTTTGATCTTATTTTATTTTAATTCTTCATTTTAAAAATCTATACATCATCCTCCATTCTATTACGACTAAAGGGACTCATTTTATTCAAAAAATATAAAAATAAATTAAGATTTTTTAATTTAAATTTAATGTTTAAGGTAATAAATAAAAGAAACTTTAGCTCTATTTGTCTCTATTTTTTTATTCTTCATTAGTAAAGGCAAAACAAAAAAAAAAAATATAGTGTAATTTTGTTCATTTCATATAAATTCTAGAATTTTTTTTTAAAAAAATTTATACCATAAAAATACCATTTTATAAAATTCTGTAACAGTAATTTTTTTTCTCACATAAAATTATCCTTAAAAAGATATTTTTAGAATCTCAAAACCTCTCAAAAAATCTCCCTAAATTTTAGATAAAAAAAAAATCCCCCCATTTCTTAACATAGTGGTGATCATGGGTGACACCGAGTTCCGGTCAAATCTAACCTGGTAAATTATAAGAATTTGTAAGATCTAAGCCCAAGCCCGGCCAGGGGATTGAGTCTATCCTATTCTCGTGCCGAAGCTCGACCATTGCAAAATACATAAAACCCAAGCTCAATCTTAGGGCTGGACCCTATCTATATTTTTTAAAATAAATTATATAATTTTTGAAGTAATATAATCCATACAACCATTATAAGCGTAGCGAAGGGGAAATTTTGAACTTGGAGGCTTATATTTATTGCATTAACTTTCTTTCATGTGAGGTCACCGCCGTCGACCGGTGACCTTATGCAAAGGACGTCAAGAAAGAGATTTTTATAGAACTGAGATTGAATTGATTCGAATTGAATTTCAACTACACAAAGAAAGGATCAAGACGATCCTAATCCAGCAAACTACACTACTAAATCGTAATAATCATCAGCCGTAGAAACTATAAACCCTAATTGAAGCCCTAGATCGAGCAAATTAAATTACCAAGCACATTCAAGAGCTTGTGAACTTTGTCACGGCTTTTGTTCCCTCCGACACGGCATGCTTGGCCAGTTCACCGGGAAGCACGAGTCTCACCGCCGTCTGGATTTCCCTAGACGTGATCGTCGGCTTCTTGTTGTACCTCGCGAGTCTGGACGACTCCTGCGCAAGCTTCTCGAAGATGTCGTTGATGAAACTGTTCATGATTCCCATGGCCTTGCTGGAGATTCCGATGTCGGGATGAACCTGCTTCAGGACCTTGAAGATGTAGATCTTGTAGGTCTCGACGCTCTTCTTCGACCTCTTCTTCTTCTTGTCTCCGGCGGCGGCGGTGCCGTCCTTCGGAAGCTTCTTGCCGGCCTTCGGCTTTTTCTCAGCCGGAGCTTTCTCGGCAACGGCGGTCTTCTTCTCCTCCGCCGGCTTCTTCTCGGCAGGCTTCTTCTCAGCCTTGGGAGCCATTGAGATGTCTAGAGAGAGAGAGAGAGAGAGAGAGAAGGAATCGGCTTTGGAATGGCTTGGTGAAGATAGAATTTGATTCAAGTTGTGTTTATATAGGAATAGGAACGATAGGGTTGTTCTTATTGGCTGGTGAGGTTTCACGCGGATTGATGACATGGCAGTCATCTTTACCGTTAGATTAAGTAGTGGTTTTGGAGAACTTAATCAACGGTGGAGATGCGATTATCATTTTTATCTGAAAAGAGAGGGAACTTGGCGCTGGCGGTTTAATTTGACGTACTTTTCATATTTATTAACTACCAAATATACCCCCTGATAGTTTGATAGGCTAAATTAATTCATAGTATCATTAATTTTTATTTAATTTAATTTTTAAAACTAGTATACACCCATAATTTTTTTTGGGTACAAAGCCCGGAGGCCTGTCCAACTCGCCTAGTTCATTAGTTATTTTTTAGGGTTTTGGATTTGATATTTAAGTTCATGAACAGAGTTAGGACCCCAAGATTTAGACCCGCTCGTTTTTAAGGTCGGATTAGGGCCCCAAATTTAGATCCGCTCGTTTTTAGGGTCGGGTTAGAGCATATGACCATCTATGCTTATGGCCAACCATGTTCGGCCTGACCATTTATTTTATATATATATATTAACCATAGTATTTCACTTTCATGTAATTCCTTCTCAGTCCCGAACTACAGTTGTTCCTTGTCTGGTGCATGCGGAGGTTAACTGATTGTATGAATGTATTTTTTTGTTAAACTATAATTAATATAGAATTATGGATATATGTAATTTATTTTGATATAGATGAATATATTTTATTTTAGTATGAAATGTGAATAAATATTATTTATTTATTTATTTTATTGATGAACTATAATTAATATTGGTAAGCGGTATGGATTAATGTATTTTATAATTTTTATTTGTTATTTTATTGTTTATTTTTTAAATTATATAAAAAAATTATAAGTCAAGACTGGTTCTAGGGCTAGACTTGGGTTTGAGATATTTTACCGTGGGTTAGCTATAGCAGGGAATAGGGCCCGATGAGAGGATTGGGCCCGAGATTGGGCCTTTAAAATCAACATTACATCTTAACAGACCATTAGATTTTGAAGTGTGTTCACAAAGACAGAAAACACAATATCAAGTATTCTGACCAACAAATTCTTGAGGAAAATATGAAATAGTAAAAGGAAATAATTATTAAAAACAATTAATAGTCATCTTCAATATCAATTATGTTTATAAAATTTACCAAAAAATACAAATTTCTATGCTCAAAACAATGACAGTGGATATAGTGAAAAACTGAAGGAATCAAATATTAAAATTACTATATTTGCACAGCAGAATATGAAGCATTTAAATCACATTTAATAAATTTGATTCCTTAAAACTTGATATATCCGTATCAATATAAAATAAATAAAATAGTAAATATTAAATCAAATTTGATCATTATATCTCTTTCGGTATTTCATCCTCAAAGGCAGTAGTTCCCGAGGCTTGATAAGGGCTACTGAGAACATTTCTTTTAAAAGCAACACAAGTATCTTATTTCTAACAATATCCACACGAGAAACCCCGCAGGGATAATGTTCTTGAGATCCTTAAGAATCTAATTCTAATATCAATAATCTAAGGTAGATCTGTTTTGATTCTAAGTGGTAGTAAGAATCAAAACAGTAACACAACGAATAGAAAAGAAGGTGGCCAAAAATAGGTGTTGGTGGAATTCTATCTGATAAGGGCAGCCATAATGGCTTCCCCTATATAAACGTTGTCCAGGGTTCAAAAACCTGGCCTCCTTCTTTCCTTAATTGTAATTTAGCCCCTGAACTTCTAAACAATTCAACATTACTAACTATTCATTTTACAAGACTTTTTGAACTTTTGTTTTTCATTTGTGTGTGATTTATTAAGTTCATACTACAAGGTAAACGATATAAATAATAAATTAATTAAAATTGATACAATTCATTATTGCCTTTTAAGGGGAAACAATTTCTCCAAGGCATTTCGTTCTTGTAAGTCTCATCTACTCACATATCATATCCATATCCAGGTGATAAAAATTTTACCAACAGATCCCCATAAGTTATGATCTTTATACTATACAATCTTTATGCCTTGTACTCGTACTCAAGAAAATGAACAATAAGATAAATAAGTGAAAAAATCCTAGTCCGATGATATTTAATATTGATTGATGATAGAATCCTCTATAACACTGATTGAAATCTTATCCTTATCATTAAATTGCTCTATCTAGAAGTTTGAGTGAATTATATTAGATCGAATCATATATGACAAAGTCTCTATTTGCTGGGAGTGATAGAACATATCTTGCTTATTAGTATATTCACATATATGTCTCACTATAATCAATGAATACCTTTGAAGTTTCGTAATTAGGAAACAACATTTAATATTATTAAAGTATAACAAGTCATACGTGTAATATACAGTACATCAAGTCAAAAGATCACAAATACAATCATAACTCATATATCTCATTTTGATATTGAGCAAATATATTATATAAGATATCAAGGATGATCACGTTCAATCCCTTAACATAGCAGTAAGTTCTCTTGTGATTGTTCTAATATCTCACACTAATGATTTAAGGCTTACCATAACCAAAGGCTTGTAGTCTAACGGTAATCTAATGTGCCTTCCCAGTGGGAAGTCTAGTGTCCAAAACCTTCTCCCCCAACGTTTGTACCAAAAAAGAAGTTAAAAAAAAAAAAAAAAAAAAAATAGGCTTACCATTCTCAAAAGCAAAAATGGCCCAACAAGCTAGTTTAAACTTTAAATTGTTAAATACCTATTTTAACAATTTAATATCGAATAGGAACAATTTAGATTTCAAGTTACCAAATGTATTTGGTTTCCGTCTTTTAGTCACATTAAAGAGGTAAAACATTTTAACTTTATAGTTAGGATTTACAATAACAATAAATATAATTTGCGAATAATATCAAAATATATTTTTATTGGCACTTGAAATTGTAATATTTTACAAATAAAAGTCACTGAATGTATGAATATAAAATTGACTATAAGATTTACATTCAACAAAAAATTATATAAATACCCCGAAATAAACAAACTATGACAAACATTCATAAACAATACTTTAAAACTCGTAATGCTAACGTAACCATATCATTGTAGATTGAGATACTCCTTCTAGAGATTTCTCTATTTTTGACAATGCAACTTAAGATTTCAAACATTCGTTCCACCATAATATTTACACAATCATACATTTTCTTAACAAACTTGTTATAGTTAAACACTCATTATGGTTAGGGGTGTGCAGCGGATCGGGTCAACCTGCCCAAACCTCCAAACCCACAACGCAAAAAAAGGTCAAATACTAACTCGCACATTGTGTGAGTGTTAAATCTTGAAACCCGCACATGTATGAGCGTGTTACAGTTTGACTCATATTCTTATGGGTTCAACCCGCCCGCCCGAGTAGACACAGAAACGACATCGTTTTAGACTTTATTACTTATGTTTGTAAAAAAAATTTCTATTTTTGTGACGGCTTACAAATTACATTATAGTTTTTTTTCTTATTTTTGTGTTACTCTAATTTTATTGCAATTTTTCTATAAATTTTTGTAGTGTAATAGTTTTTCTTTTTAGTAACATTTATTATATTTTAAGAGCAATCTACGATTTTAATTAGTTCAACCCGAATACTATTGGGTAGCCCACGGTTTAAACTAACCAACCCGCACAATCCAACCCGCCCAAACCCCACATCATTGGGCAGCCCACGGTTCAAATTAATTTAACTCGCCTAGTATTAATTTAATTCGCAGTTTTGACCTAACCCACCCCAATCCGCTTGCGGCCCACCCCTAATTATGGGTTAGGCGGAATATTATTAATTTTTTGTTGTCTAATCATAATTAAGTTTAACTAATTTCATGTTCTATTTTGCACAGCGAGTCCCATCAACTTAAAAAATTAATTTACAGTTCAACTTAAAAAATTAATTTGCAGTTCTGGTGTTTACCGTCTTTGAAAATTGTTGGTCATCACTACTAATTTTTTTTTTTTTATTAATTTTAGTCACAATCAACTGAATTTTGCAGTTATAATTCGCTATCCGAATACAAATTAAGTCTAAAATATGATGAAATATAATCATAAAAAAAAAAAAAAAAAAAAAAAAAAGAAGTAAAAATGGGAATCCTTTGAACGAATTGCCCTTATGATTATAGATGTATACCTAGAAGATACCTAATCATGAAGCAAATTAGAATTAATCATACTTGAATAATAAAGTATTAAAATGCACCCATCATTATTTGATAAAATATTTTATTTGGGAACCCCTTCTTCTAAGGGAAAATTATACTTTCATTAGTCATTGCAATATTTATAAACTAAATAATAGGAAGGGTTTTTAGGGTTATTTCGTCTAAAGTAATAAATTTTTTCTACCATTTAAAAAATATTTGATCTATTTTTTCAAAAAGACTTAAATGCCCTTTTCTTATTTAAGTGTTTTTTTTTGGTTTTTTTTTAACACCACTATTTTTTAAAAATATTTTTTCACTCCTAATATTTTTTTTTTAGAAAAATTGCATTTACCTCCAATCCACCGGCACCGCCACCATCATATTTTTTAAAAAATTATTAAAAAAAAGGGGTAAATTTATTTTATTTTAAATAGGGATGTTAGTGTAAAAAGATAAGGGAGAAAAATATACCCAAAAAAAAGAGAAAAAAGCTTGAAAGGATATATATATGTATTTTGATTTATAATTATTTAATTATTTTTTTTAAGGATAAAATTGGCATTATAATAAAATTTTTAATAATTTTTAACATTGAAGTAAATGGTGTTTGACCAAAATAATAAGAAAATGACTGGTATTTAACAAATAATAAGAAAAAGTTTATGATTTTAAGTAAAATGATAAAGAAAATAAATAGTAAATACGGATCGCTATATTAAAAAATTCACCACAATTAGTATAAATTATTAAAATTTCGCATGTTTTTATTTTTTTTTACCAATTTAACTGTTAAAATATTAAAATTTAGATTCTTTGTTTGTTGATTCAAATTCATGGCTTGTTCAAATAATTTTATTTTCATCTAATTTTTGTACTTTAGTTATTCAGATTTTAGTATTATCTATTTTTATTTATTTAATACATTAATCATATTTGATATTTTCTTTAAGAAAAAGGGTAAATTTTTTTTTGGGCCCCCAAAACCCAATCCTCATTAAGTTTATACCCAGCTGTGTTTTTTTTTTAATTTTGTCAGAACCACAATCCTAAAAAAATATTTGTTTCATACCAAAAATACCCTTAAATTATTTTTTTAAATAACAAACAATAATCACCTGTCCCGTTACAACCACAACAAAATTTTTTATTATCACCACAACCACCACCACAATAAATATTTATTATTACCGACCGTCGTCGCCAACATCACAACATACATTTGCTATCACCACCGCCATATCAAAATATTTTCTACCGTCACGGTCAACACACAAGATATTCACTATCCCACCACCACTGATAATCTAGTGATGGCCGTAACACAGAGAGAGAGAGGGAAGCGATGAGCGACGGAGAATGATTAGATCTGCTGCAGCGACGGGTGGCAGGAGAGGGAAGAAATAAAGAGATGAAAATAGGAAACACTGAAAACTTTAGATTCAAAATTATTTAAAACTAGCAGAAGAACTTAGAGACGGTGACTATGGTGGTGCTTTAGGTGGCAGTTGTGTTTCCGGCAACGGGAGAAGGAGATGAAATAGAGAAGACGATAGTCGGCAATGAGGGAATTGGTGGAGACGTTTGCCGTCGATTGTTTTCGTGGGACAAAGGGGAGGCTTTTTTGTAATTTTTGTGTTTTCTCTTCTGATTTCCTCTCTTCTTTTAACAAATTTGGTCAGATCCGACCACATGGCCCGGTGACCACCACCACCGATAATTTGGTGATGGCCGAACAATGAACACACAAAGAGAGAGAGAGAGAACAAAAGAAGATGGACAAGTCGTAGGCAATGGATAAGGAATGTAGAGTGATCTATTTCTCATGGGCAGTTTAGTAATTTAAAATAAAATTATGGGTTTAGTAATTTCATTTTAAAAAATGGGGTTACCTCAAAAAAGGTCTAAGAAAAATATGTTATTTTTAATTATATATTATTATTTGATTATGATCTCATTTGGCTCAGAACCAATAACATGTTTCAATTTTTTTCCCAATACGATAAAAAAAAATTAATTTATAAAGTATTGATAAAAATAATTATTAATTGAATTTTTTTAATTATGATTTTTTTTTCGGAGTAAAAAATATTTTGCTATAAGTATGCAGTACGTTTAAAAATTAGACCTTAAATAAAGCGAAAGAATTATGTTAGTTGATAATGAGACAATAGATTATATTTTTTTTTAAGTGATTTGACTATAAATAAAATAATCGTAAAGAGATGAAAGTCGGCCATAGTGATCCGGAAGTCTCGTGTGGAAGGGCTCTCGCTCGACATACCAAATGTATATATGTCGGGGATAATAGGCTGATGACTCGCAAAAGCTCTTATCGACAGAGTCGTTTGCCTTTAGTTCAAACTCGAGATTAGACGAATTTTCCCATAAGCCTGGACAATTGATTGTTAGTAGTAAAGGCGAAAAGTCTTCAATCCTTATGACTTGAAGTCTATTAACGATAGGTGGCCTTAGTCAAAGAAAGTCAAATTTAATATTTTTAGCGGAGTGATTAGATAATGAAAATATATCTATTAGAAGGTCACATATTGGACACAACTCATTTTCTATCTGAAATCAATAAAATATTTTTAATTATGCAAGACTGAAATAAATGTGAAATTTGAGGGACCAAATGTGTAATTTAATAAATTTAAAGGTCCAAATGGACACACGCCTCATACTTTAGGGGTCAAAGATATAATGTTTCCATAGTCAAGCAAGAAACAATGATTGGATATTAATAAAGGAGTAAATTAAGGGACATGCTAAGACACCCCCATAAATATCTAGGTGTTCACCCAATACACGTGGGAGACTTTAATCGGGCAAAATTTTGATCTTTCAGATTTAATCAGATTTTTATGTTATCCACTAAATTTAGTACCTTTTTATTTTGAACATTATGAGTGCAAATTTGTTTTTAAAATGTCTATTGATTAATTTTGACTGTGAGGAGGCTCAAAACTGCTTTATCTGATAGGTAATTTTGATAATCAGAATATGGAATATTTCCCAACTCAGATTACTCGTTTAGCCCAAGTTCTTGTAAAGTAATGCAGAGCAAGTGGGGATTGCTGGTAATATACCTCTGGTATAAAAATCAGTTGATCGATCTGAGTAGAATTTGGTAAAGTATTAATTAGAAAAAAGTGTAAGCACTTGATCAGACTTCCTTTTTTATATTTGTAGCTAGCCAGGGAAAGAATTATTTAGCAAATCTTTCATGAATCTCGATCTATTCTCATAATCATCGCATAATTGGTGGAATATGGGGTTAATAAACTGTTACTTGGGGATTGTAACGGTTTTTTCTTTAATAGGCGAAAGATGTTACAACCGCTCTCGAAGTAAAATGATGGTGACATCGCTTCCCAGGGTTGTGATTCTATCTAGAGGGAAGTACTGAGCTCGAGGGTGTGTCTTCCCTGACTGGGTTGATGTTGAAGTCGGCTCGTTTTTTGAGTGTGGCCCCATTCGAGATTATACTCATCCCAAGACAAATAAGTTCGTTGATTCGGGGAACGCCGTGGTCCCTCGTGCTTGGCACGTATCTGTGGACACGTGACAATGATTTGGGCCCTATTCGATTTCCTCTCATCAAATCGTTAATTATGATGAAAAATTGACATTTGTTTAACACATACCTATTATCAAGGGTGGAATTGTCTTTTCATTTTTATTTTGTAAAATATATATTTTTCATTTTAAAATATTATTTTTAGTTTCATTTTCCTTTTTTTTGTCTTATCCTTTCTCTCTTCTTTCAACCCACATCTATTCTTCTCTCTCTTCACACACTCTCAAATCTCATCTGTTTAATAGAGAGAGAAGAATAAAAGTATTATATACAGAGAGGAAAAAAAAAAAAAAAATAAGTAAAAACTAAACTAAAAATAATGGTTTAAATTAATAAAAAAAGTTTTTTATAAAAATTTACAATAAAAGACAATTTTAACCTTAAAATTATAGAAGGATATTTTAAAATTAAAATCATAGTTACAAGGTTCATTTTGAAGTGAATTAAATTTATTGGACGACATAAAAATATAAATAAACTTAAGGGGTGAAAAGTGTAATTTGTCCAAATATAGGATGCAACCTGAAGTACCAATTAAAGGGGTAGTTGAAGGGTCGGTCGCACCAGATTATGCTCTCCTTCTTCTCGGGGACATTACTATCGTGCGCAGGGGAGATATCGGTGCACGTTAGAAACTGTAAAAATAAAACAAAAGCATGTTCAGATAGTAGAGTGGGGGGACGGTGCGCAAAATAGCTGCCATCCTGAGGAGAGTGTAGGTTTGGACTGTAAACCAATTTAGCTTTGTCTCCTATTCGGTAATAACGAACTCTCTCTCTCTAGAAATCCTCCATGGCTGATCTCTGTTTTCCTCTTGATCTGTTACTCATTTTGAATTGTTTATTTGTCGTTATTTTTCCCCAATTTGACGTGTTGTTCGTTGTTTGATTGGACAGAGAAACTTATAGACATCGACGTCTATATATAAACTGATAAACGCTTGCGATTTCTGTTTGTTTCGTGGAATCTTCAATGGCCACTGGACCTGCGAGGGCTCGAGCAGACTACGATTACCTCATAAAGCTCCTCCTGATCGGGGACAGCGGTGCGTTCGAACTTCCATTTCTGAGTTTTCGATTGCAAAATTGGTCATCTAATGTGATCTCTTTGATTTCCGGTATTCATGTGTTCATCATCCATGGATAGAATGCGTTGAATTCGAAGTTTAGGATCTTGCGATATTAGGATTATCTTTTCCTATTTGATTTAGGATCCGAAAGAAAATTTCCGTTTGGATCTAGGATTATTCAAGTCATTTTGACCTAATTTTACTTTTATAGTTTGGTTTATGTTTAGAATTTCATTTGGCTATGTGTAGTATGATTAATTGTTAATCAATAATGTCATCAAATCTAGGTCTTTTTTCATGCCAAATGCATTCTTTCTTCTGCAACTACTAGAACTTCCATGTCTGAGTTTTCAAATGCCAAATGCCACATGGGGCACAATGGTACCAGAGACAATGTTGGTTTGAAAACGGCATTGTGGTGGAGAGGAGTAGAGGTCCCGGAGTAAGTACCATGTATCCATTCATGGGCTGTTATCTATACTACCCACCAATTAAACAAACTGGGCCAACACGATAGGGACGTTGTGTCTTTGTTTGGGGATATTGTAAGATCCTACATCTAAACTATTAGAAAATATTATCTGACATATAAAGTACCATGTGGGCTATTACTAGTACCTTGGCTTAAGTATTTTGAGCTACGTGGACTCAGTCCAAAGTTACTACGCTAGTAGGCCGCATGGGGCATTACGTTTTTAGTGCAAGGGGTGGGGGTGGGATGAAGGAGGTAATTTTATTCATACTGTTGGTGTGTAGACGACAGTTACAATCTGAACAGGCTTTTTGTCTTGGCTTTGTTGCAAGCTTTTCACTTTTATGTCTATACTCTATAGGATGCCACAATTTCCTACAGCAATTGGGAATCTGGAGGGTGAGGTATTTGGCTTGCAGTTACGAATGAAGTAGTTCAATATGTTTTTCAGCTTTTATATTTAGGAAGCAGCAGCATCCATCACATACCATTAACACCTTAGGGTGTGTTTGGTAGAGTGAAAAGAAGTGTGTTTGGTATGAGATGAAAAGGAAAAAGAAAAAGAAAATGGAGAGATAAAACCTTGTTCCCGCCACTCCCCCCCCCCCCCCCCCCCCCCCAAATATGGGGTGAAAATGAAAAGGAGGTAGGGCAAAAGAGTCAAAATGACCATTTTACCCCTTTATTTTATATAACAAATACCCATTTCATTTATACTAAGGGTAAAATAGTAAATTGAGCAAAAACATATTACTTTTTATTTTTTTTAATACACACAAAATATTATTTCCCCTCCTTCAATATTCCTCCAACCAAACGTACTAAGGAAAATGATTTTCCCTCTACAAAGGATAAAAAAAAAAATTCTTTTTCCTTTTCCTTTTCCTTTTTCACCCTCCAACCAAACATACTCTTAAGGACGTGAATTTCGAAGACTATCTATTTTTGCCAGATTTGGTAATGCGATAAGATGTTTATTACTTTTTTGTTTAGTTGCCTACCCTCGCCATACTTCTCATGCTCTTCTGGACGGTTATACTCATTTACATGGAAAAAGATTGCACCTATTGCTCCTTAATAAGGTCATCAAACTTTACTTTACACTGTCCTTTGCAGACTGGACACCATGAAAGAGCAGATCACTGAATTGAACTAGTATACAAGTGAATAAACAATAAATGTATTGAAGGATGAGCCGATAGATAGATGATAATAGTTACTTCTTGTCCGTGCTTTGGTGACGGAACTAGCATATACGTAGTTTAGGAACATTTGTGCAAATATGAATCAGTTGCTTTGGAAATTTTCAACCATTTGCAGTTTGCATTACCGTGATGGAAACAAAACATACACTATTTAATGAAGGGAACTACCCATGGCAACTATGTTTCTTCGTTACATACCAAATAGTCCTAATTGTATTGTTCCATAAAGGCTAATCCTTTTGGCTTGTTTGGACCAAAATTCCATTGTTTCCCGATTTGTAAAGAATTGATGATGTCAACGAAATAAAATATATAAAAAACTTCAAAATTTTATTTGTAAATCCGTTTCTCATGAAATGAACTTGAATCCACTAATTCAATGAAGGAAAATACAAATGAAAACAGAAACAGTAAATTGATTACTAGCTCCGTTCTAGGATTTCGAGTGCCTAGTCTCTCCTATTCAATTCCCAAATTTCTGATCCCCTTCACTCCTACCTCCCTTGGTTATTTATACTAAAAACTAAACCCTCCATAACAAACTCAACAACTCAAAACAAACTCAACAACTTAACTATACTCTAACTAACTCAACAACCAAAAGAGAATAGAAGCTACTATGCTATCCAACTCAATGGTCTATCAATACTGCCCCCCCAGACTATCACCTTGGCCTCAAGGTGATTATTTGTTAATTGAGTGTTCAACCCCAATCCCCTTTAGCGTACTCGATTTTGTGTCTCTTCTTCTCCGTATGATCCTCCGTTCGTTTCGGAGAAGTATTCAAATGGTATTGGAGTTCTCCCAAATTGCAGTCCTTAGCTCGAACTTGAGTGTCAATCGCATGTTGTACTGTTAGTGACCCAAGTTCTTTTTCATCTCCTATTTCTTCAATTACACAAAAATCATCTAATATCAGCACATTAAGATGTCGATTCTTGCACACATGACCAGGATTGTATTTCTCCTCACACCTGAAGCACAAACCCTTTTTGTGGCGGTTCAAGAACTCAGTGTCGGTGTAGAGCCTTTCGCCGTGCTGTTTTTGTGTCCCCGAAATCTCCTCTGACCCATTTGGCTTCTGATCGAGCTCTGTGCACAACGTCTTCGCTGTCGATGGTGAAGCAAATTTGTTCGGCGTTGTCGTCGATTTGTGAATGGCGATCGCCGACGATCGTGGTGCGAAATCGTTCGTAGATTGTGTCGCCGTCGCAAAATTCGTCGAAGCCTGAGGATTCAAAAAGGTCGAACCCGACCTGGAACCTGCTGTCTTGATCCACGACCCATTTGACCCGGATCCGACCCAACCTGTTTGCATTACTATGTTCTTATCTTCAACTAAATGGGCTGCTTCCATCATCTTCATCAGATTTTTGGGTTTGAGCAGCCGAACCTCAACCCTAATTGCTGGTTTAAGGCCATTGAGGTAAGTACTCACCAATATTTCCTCCGATAACTCCTTCAATGGCGCTGCCAATGTTTCGAAGCACTCTTGATATTCCTCGACGGTGGTCTCTTGACGTATGGCCAAGAATTTTTCGCATAAAGATCCCTCCATACTTGATCGAAATCGCTGCAGGAAAGCTAATTTGAAAGCATTCCAGGTATGAAATCTAAGCTTGTCTTCTACGTATTGATACCATGCAAGAGCTTTCTCCTCCATGCTTAGTGCCACTACTTCTAGCTTTTCTCCATCGTTCATCTTGTTCATCGTGAAATATCGTTCTGCTCGAAAAAATCCATCCATCTGGATTCACACCCGAAAAAATCGGCAATTCCAGTCTCCGATATGATCTATTCCCAAATGTCTCAGTAGTAATTTCACCTCCCATGGTCTGTGAATCCCTCACCTAAGACTGTTTGTGTTTTTCCTCCATTTATGAAGTAGAACACGAATCTTCTCTCCGCGCCATTAAATCCATCTTCTCCATCAAAATAGCCATTGACTTCTCTAAACTCCCCATTGACTTCTCCCACTGACTTCTCCAAACTTTCCACTGACTTCTCCAATCCAGCAATTTTTTGAGCTTCAATTTCCATTTTCTCTTCCAATGCCCCAACCTTCCTTTGTGCCATTTTATACCAGAAAAGTTACTGCTCTTGATACCAATTGATAGAATAAAGGCAACTAACTGAGATTGGTAAATTTTGAGAACAAATTGGAAAGAAAATGAACTTGAATCCACTAATTCAATGAAGGAAAATACAAATGAAAACAGAAACAGTAAATTGATTACTAGGATTTCGAGAGCTTAGTCTCTCCGTTCTAGGATTTCGAGAGCCTAGTCTCTCCTATTCAATTCCCAAATTTCCGATCCCCTTTACTCCTACCCCCCTTGGTTATTTATACTAAAAACTAAACCCTCCATAACAAACTCAACAACTTAACTAGACTCTAACTAACTCAACAACCAAAAGAGAATAGAAGCTTCTATGCTATCCAACTCAATGGTCTATCAACGTAGTTTAGGAACATTTGTGCAAATATGAATCAGTTGCTTTGGAAATTTTCAACCATTTGCAGTTTGCATTACCGTGATGGAAACAAAACATACACCATTTAATGAAGGGAACTACCCATGGCAACTATGTTTCTTTGTTACATACCAAATAGTCCTAATTGAATTGTTCCATAAAGGCTAATCCTTTTGGCTTTTTTGGACCAAAATTCCATTGTTTCCTGATTTGTAAAGAATTGATGATGTCAACGAAATAAAATATATAAAAAACTTCAAAATTTTATTTGTAAATCCGTTTCTCATGAAATTTGTATATTTATATTTTACGAGATACTCATTAGTAGTTTAAAACAAATGCTAACAAAATTCAGTTAATATTGACTAAAAAAGTGCCTTCAATATTGTTGTATAGATAAAATTTCATCTTTATGCAATTGTAAGAAGATGATGCTTTGGCTATTATATAGTTTCTCAAACTGCATATTTTACCTCATGTGGCATTTGCGTTTAAAGAACTTTTCCTCTTAGCATGGATCATATGAATTGAATTCCTCAATCGGACTCTTATTTACCTGAAGCTGAATGATTTTGGCATATCATATGAATTGGAATCCTTTTATTTTAGAAATATTTCTTTCCAAACTTGTTTTCTCACTGGAAATCTTGTCAATTCCAACAAATGCAGTTGGAGCTTTGTTTCTTTCATCAAGAATCGATGTCTTTTTTGCCATTTTCATCTGTAGAGCCGTAATTTTGTGGATTTCATACTATGAATCAGATTCGTAATATGAATGTCATGACATTACTTGGAGCATTGGTACTCATATTCTTAATATTATTCATTATTGTTTTTACTGAATGTGAGATTTAGTATAACTTTACGAAACAAAGTTAAAATGACAAAATTCAGCATAACTTCACCAATGAGTCAGTGAGCCATTGTCATGAAATTTGGTCGAATTTTACTAAAAACAATATTTTAACAAATGAAAATTTATAGTGAATCCAATATAGGCGGGGCAGGACCTGAAGCCGGGAATCGTCAGTCTAAAAGGTCCAAAGGTTTATGTCAGTAATTTTTTTGAGACAAATATATAAAGTATTTGATTTGTGAAATACATTTTGGTTTGAAACGATATTTTTGACAATGCAATTTTGGTAATACTCGGAGAGATGATGACATGGTAAAATTGGAGATCAAGAGGTTCCTATGGTTGATCATTTTAAATACTTAAGTTCTATAATTCAGGTAATGGAAAATTCTAGCAAAACATTAAGCATAGAGTCAAGACAAGATGGTTAAGGTGGAGAATGGGGTGTTTTATGATTGAAAGGAAAATTCTAATAGACTTAAATAAGACATACAACTCTCTATGGTTCTAAATATTGGGCGATAAATAAGAAAATGATTTGAGGTAGGCCTTAGTAGAGATGAAGATGTTAAGGTGGATGAGTGGTGAGATAAGGATGAAAAAAGTTAAGAATGGAATTATTAGATAGAGGTTAGGAATAAGACCTATTGAAGATAGGATGAGAGAAAATCGTTTATGATGGTTTGGAAATGTGCATAGTAGGCTTAAGGACGCATTTGTGCAAAAACGTGATTTAATTCAAGTGGAAGATGCTCCAGGGGGAGAGGTAGACTTACGAAAAATGTGGATGAGACAATTAAGAATGATTTGATTGCTTTGAACTTAATTGAGGGGATGACCCTTGAACGATATGGATGGCGCAAAATGATTCGTTTAGCCATTCCTACTTAGGTGGATCAAGGCTTTGTTGTTGTTGTTGACAATGCAATTATTGTTTGAGAAGTCCCTATTCCATGCTCTTCCCTTCATGAATAGCTTTTTTGGCTAAATGGTTTGAATGAAAGTTTTTTGAGAGTTATTATACTAAAGGAATGGGGAACGAGGTTCTAACATAATAGGAGCGAGTTTGATGTGAGGTTCTCAGTATGAATTGCAGAATTGCGAGTCTTCGTGGCCATATAGAAGTTTTCTGCAGCTAAGGCATAGATTATGGCCTTCATTTTCAAGACCAAACTCAACCCAAAAATATGACCTTGTCCGTTTTCTTTGTTTGAAGCTGACCACGAGTAGATAAATTTGTTAATCCAAGCAGAAATAATTTGCATTGTCCATGAATCATCATCAGTCAAGATCTAATTTTAAGAGGCAACTTGAGGCAATTCATACTTATGGTACACTATCTGAAAGAGGGAATTAGAAAAGAAAAACAGACCTTCTGTGGATTGCGAATGGAGTATAAGGTTTGGTTGGATGTGTTTTTCTGCAATAGATGATATGATGGCATGGATTTTTCGGTTTCATTTTAGAGAGCAATTTTTCTTATAATTTTGTCTCCGGATATCTGGCTGTATGGGGGGTGAGGAAAAAGTGTATAAAATGCAATCCATACCAGTGCGTGGACGACGTGGTGCACAGGTTAAAGATCAAAGATGGTTCAAATTCAACCACCTTGAAGCCATCAAACGGCGGCTGTGTTATTTTTTGCTCTGTTGGGGAAGGGATTACTTGTCATGTAAAATATACACAATACTCAAATCGGATATCTAAGAAATTAACTCTACATAAATGGGAGCGCTCAGTAGCAATTTAACTTGATGGGAGTTTAACTAGCATAACTGGTGTAAAAAGGACTTTGGGGTTAATTTTCCTTTTAATATATTACGGCCTGAAATATACAAAAGTCTGCATTTAATATAATAGTTCAGTGCTTGAGGGTTTCTTAGATATTTTACATGTAGGACATAAGCTCTTATGGTTTGTTGAATCCCACATTGCTTGTGTTACCTGATCCTGAGCAATATATAAAGCTTAGGGGAATCGTCTTCTTACAAGACGTCTTTTGAGAGTGACTTAGACCTATTTGGTTTTCTACATGATATTAAAGCTAGGTCTTGATGTTGGGCGTGTTGAATCCCACATCAATGTTGCCCCCCCCTCCCTGCGGATATCTGTTTGCAGTGGTTTGTCAAAGTCCACCCTATGCGTGAGGGGGCATGTTGAATCCCACATTGATGTTGGGCCCTCCCGATAACCGTTCGCAATGGTTTGTCAAAGTCGACTATGCGCATGAGGGGGCGTGTTGAATCCCACATCGCTTGTGTTACTTGATCCTGAGCTATATATAAAACTTAGGGCAATCCTTCTCTTACAAGGCGTCTTTTGAGAATGAGTTAGACCCCATCGGATTCCTACATGGTTAGTGCTAGTATCTAGCATGCTTCAACAGTTCAACTTAAGCAACGTCTGCTATGCTTCAACAGTTGCCAGATCGTATTTGTTATGGTTCCAAATGCTTAAGTGCGACAGTAAGAGTTTTTGTTCTTTTTAAAATGCCTGAAATAATTACATGTAAGAATTGAATAAATCGAATTATATCTTTTTTTTTTTTTTTTTTTTAACACTTGCAGGTGTTGGTAAGAGTTGTCTTCTTTTGCGTTTTTCTGACGGTTCCTTTACCACTAGTTTTATCACCACGATCGGGTTAGTTCTCTCCACATTCTATGAGTTAGTGAAAGGCAATCATTTTTTTTTTTGAAAATAGTTTTTCTGGCCTTGCCATGACATAATTCCTTCTCCAGCATAGATTTTAAGATAAGAACAATCGAGCTTGATGGTAAACGGATCAAACTCCAAATATGGGATACAGCTGGTCAGGAGCGGTTTCGAACAATCACAACAGGTAGGTTTTGGGGTTTTGTAGATGATATTGGGTCCATTTGCCAGGGGATTTTATGCCTCTGAAATTTCAGTTTGCTTACTTTGGTTGCTTATATCATCATGCGAAGGAAAATTAAGTCCATGTTTGTTTGGTGTTTCTGTTTCTAGATTTTTGTTTCTGTCGGCAAAAAATTGAGAACAAAAACTTAAATATGGGAATAAAATAATATTTATGTTCAGCTTCTAGATTTTCTCTTTGCTTATTTTGGTTGCTTATGTCATGATGCGAAAGAAAATTAAGGCTGTGTTTGTTTAGGTGGCGTTTGGTAACCGTTTTTGTTCCCATTCCAACAGTGGGATAGGATGAGAATTTTGTTTCTTTCTTGGGAGTAGAATTGCGTTTGGTAACGATAATTTTTTTTTTGTTTTGGGAACAGAATCGCGTTTGATAACGATTTTATCCTAAAACCATCTTTTTTGTTTTGAGAGGACAGTGACCGGCGGGTGGGTGACGGTGGCCGGCAGGCGGCACCGGAAGTTGCTGGACGGTGGGCGGCCGGCGATGCCGGAGGTGACCGGCGACGGTTGCTGGAGATGGCCGGCAGTCGGCCGGCGGATGAACAGTGGTAGTGATTTTGGGAATGGGATGGGAATAATGAGAAATAATTTTTTTTTATTTCTCATTTCTTAAGAAAAAAGTGGGCACTATTCTCAAATGAGAAAGGAATGGGAACGGGAACAAAAATTACCAAATGCTATTCCCAGACAGAAATCCCAAAAATCTGGAAATGGGATGAGAATTTCTGGGATGGAAACGGTTACCAAACGGCGTTAGTGTTTTTTTCTCTTGATTTTTGTGTCTTTCCTCAAAAAAATTGAAAACAAAAAGAAGAATATGGGAATAAAATAATATTTACGTTCAGCTCCTAGATTTTCTAAACAAATTTCTGGGAACGGAATAGACTTGGTCCCAAATTTTTGTTCTTGTTTCTAAGTTTTTCATGAATAGAAGCAAAATTGCGGGAACAGACACACTAGAACAAAACGCTATGCAAGGAGGAGGCCCATGAATCCTTGATTACTTCATGTAGAGCCCTTCATTTTCTTCATTTTTCTTTTTTAATATTTCACATTCTGATATGATTTACATTCAAATATTTCCAGCTTACTACCGTGGAGCGATGGGCATCTTATTGGTGTATGATGTTACTGACGAATCATCCTTCAACAGTAAGGTTTCCTTGCCTGACGCTCCAATCTTTGCTCAACTGGTTCTGGACAAGATAATCTTCTTTCTTCTTTCACTTCTTTTATATTATTTATTTATGTAGTAATAGTTTTTGCCCATGAAATGTGTGGTTTCTGAAGGTGGAGAAGAGTTATATCTTCAAAATTTCGATAAAACTTACTGCTAACAAATTAGCCGTTTGATAACACGTTTTTTTCGAGTACTTTTTTGTTTTAAGCGAAAAAACACTTAGTGTTTTTTTTTTTTTTTTTTTTTTTGGTTTGAAAAAAAAAAACTACTTTTGAAAATCAAGAAACTGAAGAAAGTAAAAGTATTTTTTTCAAAAGCGAAAAATAGTTGTTTTCCATTTCTTTCGACATTTATATTTTAATTGATTGTTGGATTGGGACCTCTATATCCAATTTTCCGCACCCTTCTATGAAATGCTTTTGAATTAAGAGACCGTTTACGTGGATATTTCTCTATGTTATAACTTATAAGACACAATTTTGATTTTTGCTTTTGCCTTTTGCTTCGAAATAAAAGTACTTTTTGTTTTTTTACAAAAATTACTTTAGGGAAGAGAGGGTGTTTCGGTGGTAGGCCCCTTAACCCTTAATTTTGAAAAAGTCCCCCACGGCCCTACCCAATTTCAACTTGGTCTCGCGCATTAAAAAAGTCGGAAGGTCCAATACACGTGCCTGCACCCTCGTAGCTGTACTAAACAGAAACGTCAATTACATGTGTCTAACTTATGCGTAAACATTTGTTAGATGTAACAAAATTAAACGATTTCATCCTAAAAACGCGATATATAAATTATTTTCTAAGTTTTTTGTGAATAATCGTATTTAAATGTAAGTGTTATTAATGATTCAGTCTTAAATCCGAGAAATACAAATGGTTGTAGTTTTTTCTGCATAAAATAAAAATAGTTATGCGTAACTAATATTACACAAGTACATGTAATTTGTATTTAGTAACTTGTAATCAATTTTAGCTATATGTAACTAATATTCATGATACTTATGCATGACCTACAACCCACCCCCAAGCTGATGCTTCTCTTGCTTTTTGTGAAATATAATTCTTAGAGACACTAATTTTCATTTTTTTGCAGACATCAGGAACTGGATTAGGAACATCGAGCAGCATGCTTCTGACAATGTCAACAAGATACTCATAGGGAACAAGGCTGACATGGATGAAAGCAAAAGGGTATGCATTCACCACCTACCTATCTCCATAGCTCATGAAATTTCCCAAAAATAAAAAATAAAAAATGAAAAAACTAATGATTCCCGTGATTGCAAATCTTTGCAGGCCGTGCCGACCTCCAAGGGTCAAGCCCTTGCTGATGAGTATGGAATTAAATTCTTCGAAACTGTAAGTATACATTGTTAGGAGGTTGTAACCTAAAATTATATGGTGTTAAGTGGAGTAATTTCTTTTATATATAGACTACTTTGGGAAACCTCACAAATTCGATCGATGTGGGATTCTAACACCCACTCTCACGTGCAACCCCGCTTTGCACGTGATGAGATCAAATAACGTAAGAAACAAAACAAACAAACGAGACTTCCCAAATTTAGTTTCGATTCCATGTTAGGAGGTTCCAACCTAAAACCATATGGTTTTAGGTTGGAACCTCCTAACATAGTATTAGAGTTATGACTCTTTTCTGATGTTGGATATGTTGAATTCCACATCGACGTTGGGCCCTCGATATTTGTTTGCAGTGGTTTGTCAAAAAGTCCACTCTGCGCATGAGGGGACGTGTTGAATCCCACATAGATGTTGTGCCCTTTCCAAGATATCCGTTCGCAGTGGTTTGTCAAAGTCCACCCTGTGCGTGAGGGGGCGTGTTGAATCCCACATCGGTTGTGTTACCTAATCTTGAGCTATCTACACAGCCTAGGGCAATTCTCATCTTACAAAGCGTCTTTTGAGAGTGAGTCAAAACCGATTGGTTTTCTACAAATGTGAATTCACTAAGTAGTGTTTGGTTGTGTGGATATCCGAGCCTTACACATCGGAATGGGAAATGAAAACACGTAATTTTTTTTTTAACTAATTCCGAGTCTAAGGCTGAGTTTCCAAACACCACCTTAGGGGCAGGAAAAGAAACATGTTTGGCGTCGTCAACTTTATAACTTAAGAGAATACTCTTCATTGCAGAGTGCCAAAACAAATCTCAATGTGGAGCAAGTTTTCTTTTCAATTGCAAGGGATATAAAGCAAAGGCTTGCCGACACCGACTCTAGAGCTGAGGTATGTCACCTTAATTGCCATGGAAACACGGCTCTTTTGAAAAAATTGGGGACTGAAACACAATTGTTGAAACAGAAACACTACATAATTGGGTTACGGGCATTTGTTTTAGTATTTTTGTTCCCAAATTTCTGTTTCTATTCCCAGGAACAGAAGTATAGGAATAAAAATCTGTTTTTGTCTCTTCACTCAAACTTTTATAACAATTTTCAAGAACATAACAGAAACTGATTTTTTCTCCCACTTTTCTGATTTTGTTCCCAAATATTACTAAGGACATTCATTTGAGCACAAAAACACTTAAGGGCCTGTTTGGTTTAGCTTTCGGAATCAGTTTTTGAAAATTTTTGTACAGTTTTTTAGAATGGTTTTTGAAAATTGTGAGAAGATGTTTGGTTTTTAGTTTTGGAAAAGAGTATAGTGTTTAAAAAAAAAAAAGAAAAAAAAAAGTGAAAGTGATGTGATTGAATAAAAAACAATGTTAAAAAGTCGATATAATAATGATGTTTGTTTGGTGAGTGTGTTAGAGAAAAAATAAAAATATAAAGAAAAAAGTTATAATTAAGTTTATAAAATAATAAAATATAATATTAAAATTAGGTTATTTGATGGATTGAGTATTGTGAAAATTGTTTTGTAAAAGTGCTTGAGTTGTGTTGTTAAATGGAGAAAATATTCAATGATCCTTGTGCACCGCATTATCAACTGACGTGATGCACCGTAACCAACAAATGGATGGCACATAAGAATAATAACCCTAAAGGATATATTAGAAGTTGTGCAGACCTGTGGAACCAACTTGATAAAGTGGGTTAACCTGATAGATGTAAACCTTGTGTTGGTTTTGGTGGTTAAGGACCACTGAATAATTTATTTGTTAAAAGATAAGTGGTGTTGACACTTTGCACCCTTGAATTTGACTATTATTTCACTTTGGTCCCTACAGTTTCAATTTGAATACATGTCACCCTGAAGTTCTGTAATGATCCTATACAAGTCCAAATCAATAGCCCTATTACAATGTTGGATGACAAATCATGCACCAACTATTTTTAAGAGAACCTTAATGATGAGAACCAATCGCATCACTTAAGGCATTTTCGTTATCTTCCTTTGCCCTTTATAAATTTTCTATAAAAATCTGTATATACATATGTATCGTGTTATATTTATATATATATGTGTAGTGTGTTATATTTTTATTTTTGACTTCTTGGTATTTGGGTAGAAAGGAGAATGGGAGGGAAAGGAGAAGATTGAAAATGGCAACAAAATCCTTTAAAAATAGTCACATGTACAACAAGTGGCTATTTTTTGTTCAAAATTTTAACGCGGATAATGAGTTGAATTGTAGTGGGTGATTAGAAAATGTTCAAATTGAAACTGGGGAACCAAAGCGAGATTTTGGTCAAACTTCATGGGGGTAAGAAGTGTCAATATCCCAAAGAGTAATAGTTGTAATTTGTGTTTTTGAAAACTGAAGACACTTGAGTAGTGTTTGGAAGTGCCCCAAGCCTACAATTTAGTATCCGC
The DNA here is from genome assembly GCA_016647705.1 of Eucommia ulmoides. NCBI lineage: Eukaryota > Viridiplantae > Streptophyta > Magnoliopsida > Garryales > Eucommiaceae > Eucommia > Eucommia ulmoides. The sequence goes on from CM028338.1 coordinate 3,840,104, forward strand.
CCAACGAAGAGAATCTTGCATAGAATTGAGGCCTCGTGATTGGAATTAGAAATGAACCCATGGAAAAAAAAACCCTGAAAAACTACATGCGTTCATTTATAATTCCAATTCCAAGATCCCAATTTCGTGCAACCAAACAAGCCCTAAACAAAAGGACTTCTAACATGAGATGTACTCTTTTCATTTGTTTTTTGTGGTTGCAGCCAACTACAATTAGAATCAACCAACCCGATCCGGCCAGTGGGCCGAGTCAGATGGCTTCAAAATCGGCTTGCTGCGGTTCTTAGAAACAGCGAAAGAAAATATAGTTTGCTATTTTATTTGGGGAGTGGGGTGGGGTGGGGTTGGTTTAATCTAATTCTTATATGACAATATGGTTTGTGTTTGTGTTTGTAATTACTCTCTTTCTTTCTTGCCATTCTTTTCAACTCTGTTTTAGTGTGTGGGAAGGAAGGAAGGAAGGATAGGTTCTTTCAGATATTTTATTTTGTTGCAGAAAACATCTTTGTTCTGTTATTTCCCTACTGATTTATCGTTTTCCTTTGATGCTTTTGACCTCAACTTGAAGCTTAATGTATCTTTCAAAAATTTCACGGTTTTGCATGGTGGTTTCGAATAGTTAATAATAGTAATAAAATTGGGATTTTTTTTCCCTTGCTGGTTGCAGCCTTGTAAAATTTTGAGTTTTTGACGAAATTGGATTTTTCAGTGAACTATCCTTAAAAAAATTTATGATTTTGATTTTTTTTTTTTTTTTTTTTGAGTAGTAGCGAATTATTATTATTTTCAAGTTATAGCCTTACAAAAGTTCACGATTATGAATTTTTTAAAAAATGTAGCGAAATCGAGTTTTATCAGTGAATTGTAACATTTTAAAATTTTACGATTTTAGCTTTTGACAAAGATAGTGAAATCGGGCTTTTTTCGGTTAGCGATGAGACTTAAAATTTCACGATTTTGAACATTTGATAAAACAACAAAATTGGATTTTTCGGTGAGATATAATCTTCAATTTTTATTTTACTTTATTTTTTTGTGAGATAGTGTTTCAAAATTTTATAATTTTAATTTTTTTATAACTATAGCTAAATTGAGTTTTTTCAATGAACTATAATCTTTCAAAATTTCATGATTTTGAACTTTTCACAATAGTAGTGAAATCGATTTTTTTCGGTGAATGTTAAGACTTAAAATTTTATGATTTTTATTTTTGGATAAAATAACAAAACCGGATTCTTTGATAAACTATGGTCTTAAAAAAATCATGAATTTGAATTTTTCATAAAATTAGTCAAATCGGGATTTTTTTTGATGAGTTATAACTTTTCAAAATTTCAAAATTAAGCGGTGAATGATAGACTTAAAATTTCACGTTTTTTATTTTTTGATAAAGCAACAAAATTGAATTTTTCGATAAGCTATAACATTAAAAAAGTTCACGAATTTTAACAATTTTCAACTTTTGATAAAGTTAGTGAAATCGAGTTTTTTTAGTGAGTGTCTTTAAAAAATTCACAATTTTCAACTTTTCACATAAGTAGCCAAATATGATTTTTTTGGTATGCAATAGACTTATAATTTCATAATTTTGAATTTTTGATAAAAGTAAGGAATTTGGAATGTTTAATGAGCTATAGCTTTAAAAAAAGGCCTAAATTTGTCTTTTCCATAAAAGTAGTGAAATCATTGATTTTTTTTTTTTCTTCTTTCTGTGAGTTATAGCATTCTAAAAAAATTTACAATTTTGAATTTTTAATAAATATAATAGAATGATTTTTTTTTTACTGACTTATAACCTTTCAAAATTTAATGATTTTTAACTTTTTGTAGAAATAGCAAAATTGAATTTTTTTGACCAACAATAGACTTAAAATTTCAAGATATTTACTTTTTGATAAAACAACTAAATTGAATTTTTCAGTGAGTTATAAGCCTTCAAAAATTTCATGAATTTGAATTTTTCATAGAAATAACAAAATCGATTTTTTATTTTATTTTATTTTTATTTTTTTTATGGGTTATAACCTTACAAAATTTTATGATATCGAGCTTTTAATAAATGAAGTGACGTTGAGTTTTTTTACTGAAACTTTTCAAAATTTCATGATTCCGAACTTTTCACAAATTGAGTTTTTTCGGTTCGAACTTAAATTTTTGATAAAGCAATGAAATCAAATTTTTCATTGAACTATAGCCTTAAAAAATTTCACGAATTTGAATTTTTTATAAAAGTAACGAGTGATTTTTTTGAGTTGTACCTTACAAAATTTCACGATTTTGAATTGCTTATAAATGTAGCTAAATCATGTTTTTTCTGAGTTATAATCTTTCAAAATTTTACGATTTTGATTTTTTCACTGAACTTTTTTTTTTTAAAGTTTCATGATTTTGAATTTTCTATAGAAATAACAAAATTGAAATTTTTTTCGGTGAAGTATAGTCTTCCAAAACTTTACCATTATTAGGAAAAAGAAAGGCAAAAACATATAATTAAAAGAACCCTCTCCCTCACTTTGCAAACAAATAAAGCCCATACTAATTTTTTCCTGATCTTCTCTAATTAGGGCATCTTTTATCAAACGTTACACCATATCATACAACCCCTATAGTTCCAAAAATCTTACAGGTTGAGTTCTTCCTTCCCATAGATACGCTGAAGCTCCCGAGTCGCCGCTTGGAACGATTCTGAATAATAAAAAAAAAAGAGAAAAAGAACAATTACGACCTATTTAATAATACAATTCAATACTTCAAACTGAGTACGTAGATAACTGTAGTTTGACTTAATTACACTTTATATCCCTGTGATATTTTTGCCCGCGCTTATCCCTTATGGTTAAATTAAGTACAAAAGTTAAATAATTAACAGAATTGCATAATGACACCTGACCCGACCCGGTAGAATAAATGAAGGGTACAATAGGGAGTCAAAGGGACACTACACGACTCAACCCGGAGGGTATAAATGTCAATTAACATTAAATAAATTATTAATTTTGACTTTTTGAGATTTGACGTTTAACTTTAACGAAAAATATAACTGTTACAGTTTAATCTGAACAATAAGAAATAAGTACTTACAAAATACTACAAGGCATAAAGTACAATTCGGTCAAACCATGGACGGTAAAGTGCCATTAATCCACAGTATTTTACTCTTCCATGGTTGACGTGAATTGCACTTATCTCCTATGCTATATTCGTAAGGAAATAACCCCATTATGCTCGCCTTTCATGAGCAACTACACGGTCTTACATACGAAATTGTAAACACGAGAGTTTATATATGCCTACCAAAATACCACATAGGGGTAAAGTGAAATTCGAGCAAATCACAGAGAGTAAAATACAATTTATCCCTAAAATCACATCATTTAAAATTATTAGATTGTCATTAAAACAATTATCGTTGAATTATAACTACTAGAAAACCTAGAATATATATATATATAGAGAGAGAGAGCGCGCGAAAGTACCCAAAAAAAGAAAAAAGAATTAGAGAGAGAAAATTAAGAGAAAATTGTTGAGGGGGAGATCAAGCGCAAAGAAATTTTGAAAAACAAAAAGTTACGAAGTTACAAACTCGTCGAGTTAATAAAAAATTATTTAAAAGAAAATTACGTAATCAATTCAGTGTTTAACAAATTCAACACTTCAATTTCAGAATTTAAAATTCAACACTTTCAAGAATTAATTTTCAGCTTTACCAAACAACACTTAAACAACTACACAAATATATATATAGAGAGAGTACCTTTCCAAGAACGGAAAGCTTTCTGATTAATAGGGGAACCGGTCACATTCTGAATTGCATCAAACAACAAACTTTCAGGAGTACTCCTCAACTCCTGCACGATCTGGTATATCGTCTTGCCGTTCTCGAAATATATGTGATTGTTCGGGTGCTTGGTTTTCGACCCAGCATGACGCTCAAACTCGTACGCATTCAGTGCCTTTAACAGAAGATTTAATCAAGTCATTTTAATAAACAGTGACAAAAAACAAGAATGCAAAATGAGAAATTGTACTCACCTTAGAGTAATTGCATGTTTGACACCCACAAAGATAGCCTGAACCTTTTATAACTCCAGGAAGCTCCTTATTACATGAAGCCAATTTCCATAAGTCAGCTATCATTCAGCATATAGTTTAGAGCAATACACACACACACACACACAAAAAAAAAAAAAAAAAAAAAAAAAAGAAGATTAGGCACCGTTTGGTAACAAATTTTCAAGTATTTAAAGAAGTAAATTTTGAAAATATAGCCTGTTTTGCACTTTGAAAACCTTTTTTTCTTATATATACACACATATATATATAAAAAGAAAAAAGAAGAAGTAAAAAAGCATTGATTTTAATTTATTATTTTTGGAAGAACAAAAAAAAAGTATTTTTTCTTTGATTTTTATATTGGATGTTTCGGAGGAAGGTCACTTATTTTACCTTTAATTTAAAAAAAATCCCTACCCATTTGCAACTTGTGTGTTTTAGTCCCATGTATTAAAAAACAAACACAGAAGACCCACTACACGGGCCTACCCCCCTCAGCCATACTGAACAAAAATATATGTTACGTGTATCAAATTTATGCGTAAATATTTGTTAGATGTAACAAATATTACGTCTTTGAAATTGTCTGGACAAAAACTTTAACATATGAGAATGACCACAAGATATTCTCTAATTTGATTTTTACTTCAACCTTTTAGTAAAAAACAACTTTTTATTATATGAAGTCCTTAGAAAGAGCGCCATACAGTGCTTTAGAGATCTACCTCCCGTGACACGGAAACATACTTCACAGTAACCCCATCCAGCATACCGGTAGCTATCAAGCTTCTAACATTTGAAGGGAAACTATTAGGAGCTTCTTTCCTAGCTGCCTTTGACTCCGACTTATTCTTGGCCACAGACTCCGCCCTAGGTTTAGCCACCTGAGAAACACTCAAAACTGCACCCACATTCTGCGAATCCAACTCAAATTTACCGGGCGTTTCTGATGCTTCACTTGACGGTTGTTCATATAACAAGTGATAGCTACCAATAGGTTTAGCCAATGAATCAATGTCGATTCCATCTTGATATCCACCAAACGATATAGTATTGCTCTCTCCTTTATTATACGAGGATTGACCAATAGAGATCGAACTTCCATCACCCTTATTCAATGTAGAATCCATGGATCTAATATTGGCGAAACCCCGATTGTAGGTGTGACCCATTATAGTAACACTTTCATCTCCCTTGCCATAGGCTTGATCCATCGATATAAAGTTGGTTTCGTTACCTCTGCTGTTAAACTGATCCATGGAGATGTTACTGACGTGTTCTTTAGAAGCTTGAATTCCAGTTCCTGAATCAGTAACCTGGTTAACTTTAACTTTTCGAAGTCCACCATAGCTGAGACAAGAGTCGGGTTCTTCAATGGTGTAAGACATGGACAGATCGACAGAGGAATCGTTTTCAAGTTGTTCATTGAGAATTGTTTTTCTTGGGTTTAGGGTTTCGGTAGTTTCCGTTCCGAATAGCCTGTCAATGAATTGGTTGGGAACGGATGGAAAACCTGATGTGTTCTCCCAAGGGAGACTTGATGTGGGAATTCCTGTTGGAGATTTGGTGTTGAGAGGCTGTATGGCTTGCTTTTTGTTGGGGAAGATGTCTGGTTCGGTGGAATCTGTGAACCATTGGTGGGAACGTTTCGGTTCGATTCTGGATGAGCTATCGACCACTGCTTCTCCATCGGTTACATGTGGACCACCCTTTTCCATCCAGAAGCCTTTGTCATGGAAAGACTGACCAAAAAAAAAAAAGAGTAGGTTTGGATAAAGAATTTGATAAATTCATGGAAACTGAGAAATGATGAGATTTGGATGAAGAAAATCATATATGCTTGTATCATAAACCATTTTTCATGCCTCCTGATGCCATTATAAAGGTAATGGTGTTAATAATATCCTTTTACAGAGCATTGCTAATCTATCAGAAAATTAACAAAAATTATATACCTAATATGAGCTTAAATTATCCTATTACACACACACACACAAAAAAAAAAAAAAATACACACACACACACACATATAGTAAAAGTTCTCCATTTTTTTCATATGAGTTAGGTTCAAAAACAAAAACAACAACAAAAACAAAAACAAAACTTTCTCTCATCTAGGTAGGCTACATGAATCTGTTTGTGTAAGAGCTCAATGCTATCAAGTCCTAATTGTCTATTCCCAACTTTACCTAGGTAACACCACCCCCAACCCACTCACCCACCCACCCCTGTCCCACCCCAAGCCCCGCGCACCTTCCATAATCATATAATTTTCTAACACGTGCCTCAACAAATCATATAAATGTTTGAACCATCTTGAACCTTCTCACATAAACTGTCGCTCTAGTATCAGTCTAATTAAATCTCTCTTTCAATTCCAATGGTAACCACGACCACATACTCTTTCAATTTCTCCATTTCGACCAGTCTTGGTTTCATGTGTAACAACCTCCTCAATTTCTCTATTTACTTGAATAATTGTAGAACCCAAACCAAAGTATGTAAAATAATCAACTCCAAGTACCTCATGATCTTCAATTTTTACCATATCCTCCACTCCATTATTACTAAGATTACAATGCATATATCTAATTAGGTTCAACAAAGTTCCCCGAGAAAATCCTAGGCGTTATGTGTGAGGTGAAACGCCTTTTAAACTAAAACCTAATTGTGGCCAAGTGTTGCATGAAGCAAATGAATCAGCAACATTGTGGGGCCTTAACTCCGTGCAATAAAGCAACACCTAATCGCCAGAAAAGGGACTACAAGCTCAGTGCATCCAAAAAATAGATGGGCCATAGCTCTAACCTGGGTTATCATTAGAGCACTTGCCTAATTTTTTTTTTTATCAAATCACATAGTATGGTAAACGATCTTGGCATCTATAATTAGAGGCTCAAAAAAGAAGCATTCAGCAGGGCCAGATATCACCAATTGAAGGAAGACATGCTTCACTTTCATTATAGGCCTTGAAATATTACTTGAAAGAATAACTTCAACAATGATGCCCATATGGAATTCAAAGTTTGTTCTCAACCAATAGGGCGCACGTGCGGCAAGTATAGCTACTGCAACACGGACTTGGCTCCTTTCACTCAATTGTCAGTTTGTTCTTAGATAACTTCAATGATGTGAGGAAGCCTGTGCAAATGGGTTACAAATAAGAGTGGTTTACCATGGTTCTGACATGGCCAGTATAAGTTGTACAATTCCCCCACTCCCCACTCCGTGAAAAGAGTTGCAGCCTAATTTTGACATATATCTTTGCAGATAGACTTTAACATACGGTAAATAATAACTCCAGCAGAAATTCAAAAACCGCTTCATATCACGCCATGCTAATCTGGGATCAACTTGACACTTTGGTTTCATAATCTCAAGATAAGCAAATCAACCAAAACTTCGTAGCCCCGAGTATCATTCAAACCAAACTAAGAAATAAACCTACTTAAGACACTACCACTGTTTATATTAGGAAAAAAACAAGCAAAACCTCCATACATTCACATTCCACCAAAGCAGCATACCATCACAACAAACAATTTAAAAAAAAAAAAATCAACATGAAAAAGAATTACTACTTGTAGAAACCCAATTGGCCCAACTCACTCTAAAAAGACACCTTGAAAGAGGAGGATTATCCCTAAACTTATGTATAGCTTAGGATCAGGTAACACAAGCCACGTGGGATTCAATACACCCCGTCATGTGCAGGGTAGACTTTGACAAACCACTGCGAATGGATATCGGAGGGCCCAACATTAATGTGGGAGATTCAATGCACCCCTCAAGTGCATGGTTGACTTTGACAAACCACTACAAATGGATATTGGGGGCCCAACATTGATGTGTGATTCAACATGTCGAATATCAAATGAAAAATTTGGCTGTGTAAAAACCCAGTGGGCCTACCTCAAAAGACGTGAGGATTACCCCTAAACTTATATATACCTTAGGATCCGGTAACACAAGCGAAGTGGGATTCAACAATAAAAGCTAAAAGCCTGATTTGAAACAGTTTAAAGAAATTAAGATAACATACCATGTCGAAGTTTCTACCTCAACCAAATTACAATAGCCAGAGTGAAGCAAGCACAATGGGTAATCTCTACAAGTGAATTCGGAATCAGAGAGAGCCACTTTCTCGTTCTGCAAAGAATCATTTGATCAATTGGAGTCAAAAATGCCCAAACAAAATGCAAGCGAAAAAAAAAAAGTTGAATAAAACACTTTCTACATCCCCTGCAAAAGGTATAAATTCAGTAGTCACATTTCACAAAACATCGCAATCCGTACAAAATCTCAATCCTGACTAAACAATAAACCGTCTAGAGATAAAATCGAGTTGGTTTTGAAGAACAAAACACGCCAAACACAGTCAAACCCAAAACCCTAACCCTCAGAGGAGAGAATTTCAATAATTCGTGGGTTAGATCATTACGTACGCGCGATTATACTTCTCTGATTGAAAAATTCCGGTAAAACTCCGACGAGATCCAACGACGGAGATCGGCCGGCGATTACGAGTAGAGCCGGAAAAGTTCTGTGGTGGACGGAGGTTCGATGCGGTGGCGTAGGAGGAGGAGAAACACACGATTCTTGCTCGAGATGGGGAATATAAGAATGTGACTGAACCTACATCGTCGGGTTTTACGCTTGCGAACGTATCAACCGTACACGTGTGCCTGTCGAGTCCGTCGAATTACGTGGCAGCATCACTGTGAGTTAAGCAAAGTCAAGATGAAGCCAGTAAGACTTTTAGACGTGGATGTCTTTTTTAATAAAAAACGATAACATATAATTAACCCACGTGCTTAATAATTGGGATCCTCTCACACATTTTTATTTAGTCCAATAAATTTTTTCGTTTTAATTTAAATCTTCTAAGTATGTAGTCGATTTTAATTGATCATTTCGTTAATTTTTCTATCCAAACTAACGAAAACACTATCATATGCACTGCACATGTTATTTTTAGGGGTATAAAAGTCTTTTTAATTTTTTTTTACATCTCACTTCATCTCTCTTTCTCTACACTCTCTTCTTCCTCAGATCCATCAATGGAAATGATGAATTGTATGTGTTTTCTCTCTCCCTCGGTCTATCTGTTTCTCTCTCTTCTCACTCTATCCATCTATTGGAAAAGGTTGAAAAAATTATTTTTTAGACCTAATATTTTAATCGCAGTTGAGGTGTGCTTAGACCTAATCCTTTAATTTGTTGTTTAGACAAAATTTATGTGCAAAAATCTCATGGCGATCTCATCCCGCGGCATGTATACTTATTCCCTCCTAAATTTCCATCTTCCTTCTCTATTCATACGGGATTCTAATTTGCACCCTTAGTCTAACAACATGCAAAATCCATCTTCTCTCTGTCAAACTGTGTTCAAGTGATTTTTTTTAGATGAACAAGTTTTATTCCCCACTGATATGCTATAAGATTAACAATAGTGCACGAATTAAATGAAATAAATTGGTCATATTTACTGAAGTAGATTAGTCGTTACGCTGGGTTGAAAAATAATTTTTTCAACCTTTTTCCATGGATGGATAGAGCGAGAAGATAGAGTAATAGAGAGACGAGGGGAGAGAGAAACAAAGAGAGAGGGTGAGAGAAAGCAACATAGAGAAAGAGAGAGAAAACACACACAAGTCATTATTTCTAGTGATGGATCTGGGAAACAAGAGAGTGTAGAGAGAGAGAGATGAAGTGAGATGTAAAAAAAAAAATAGAAAAAGAAAAAGAAAAAAATAAAAAATAAAAACATTAAAAAAGCTATTATACCCCTAAAAAAATAGCATGTAGAGTGCACATGATGGTGTTTCTGTTAATTTGGATGAAAATTAACGGAAGGACCAATTAAAATCGGTCACATACTTAGAGGGTTTAAATTTGAACAAAAAAATTTATTGGACTACATAGAAACGTGTTAATAATTAGAGGGTCTGAAAGATAATTTGCCCTAATGATTATAATTTTTGTTTTGTTGAAAAAACGGGATTTGCAGTTCCGTTTATATAGTTTTAAAAATTCGACTACCAATAAGGCTTTTATTTATTTAATTTTTAAATCACTTCTAATATTTCTGTCATTGATTGTTGTTGGTGTCGAAAATTGGTCCAACCAGCAGTATGGTCCGGACACCCTCAAGTAGAAGAGAAGGGGTATAGTGATTGACCGGGCCGGACAGGTTTGGTTCGACCTGCGTCCGACACTGGGTCTTCTTTTCCTAGTGCGCTCCTAGCCATTGTCCAGGTCGAGCTCCAATCTGTCACCTGCACATAAGGCGTGCCGGGTTTTTCCCAGCGTGTCCCCTCAAGCGTGAGAGTAAGAGCCGGGGTAGAAATATAGATCAGAGAGTCACTGTTACCTTGACCTGTGGCAAAGTTTCTCTCTCTAAAATGGTTTTCTCGTCCCCTAAAAGTGTTGGAGAAGCTTTATGTTTATAGGCGGAAGCGTGATTAGTGTAAATAAGATTAAGGCCTTAAGCTCGGATTACCGGTAAGCAGTCAGGCGCGTGGGCGGCACGGCGGATTAGAGCTATGGGCTTGGGCCTTGGGCCCTTCACTGTTGATGGCAGGGATCAGGGTCGGACCTGTCGTTGAGGTAGGTTAGACCAGTCACGGAGGCGAAGGTCGATCTAGGCACTCCGATCTCTCGCTGAGCGCCGAGTCTTCTCAAGTCTTCTAGAGGGGGTCCTTGTGTGCTTCTAGCCGATTGACCTGGGGGCCATCTGGGCTGTCTATACACCGGGTTTGCTAGGTCGTCGATGACGTGGAAACGATGACGTGACATATCTGATCCTGGTGGCTGACACGTGGAGGAGGCCTGATTTCACCCACATCAGTTGTCCCCTAAACCTTAGTGTGGAAGTGGGACATGAGACACTAAGGATTCAGTAGTCGGATATCTGGGAACAGTAGACCGAGCTGATGGAGAGAGGGGGTAAGGGAGCGGGTTGACGCAGCCCGACTGGGTGCGCCGTTTGGCTTCCCCAGGAATTTTGACTATCAGCCTGACCGGATTTACGACACGTGGCTAAAGGCGCGGGGATAAAATCCCTACAAACCGTTCGATGTGATGCGACGGTTTGAATTCTCGGCACCCTATGAATACGCGTCCCATTTCTCAAATTTCTTCATCAGATCCTCGCGAAAGCTTCTCCCGACCTCCGAGCACGGTACTCTTCCTACCCTTGTCTTTTTTTCTTTCTCCTTTTCATTTATTCTTCTTTCCTTCATGTCTTCTGTCTTTGAGTTCGGCTCGTCGGGGAGCAGCGCGTCCCTAATCGACGTGATAGCGTCCGACTCCCTGGCCATCCAGATTGAGCTTAGCTCATCCGCGACGGAGTTCGATGATGCGGGCGTCCCCCTGGCCTACAAGTTGGCAGGCGAGCAAGAAATCGTCGTTCAGTGGACGTCTTCTTTTGATTAGTCTCAGGGGGAGACCGGAGTAGGGGCACTCCCTGTGCCCGGTGCCCTCCGCGGGTCCCTGAAGACAAGGAGCGAGGTGGGCTCCTCCGGTGGCCCAGCGGTCGCTTGACCATCAATATCCGGACGTCTTTCCTGGGCGAGCTTGACTTTCTGTCGACCGGCCTGTGAGGTTTTCTCGGATGCCTTGGTCTGGAGGATGGAGTCCGACCTGTAGGAAAAAGATGTCCAGAAACTGCGCTCCTCGTATGGGATTCCTAGCTCGGTCGAGCTGCGCGCTTCGGGGGAGGATAACCGAGCATGCGACCCACTCGAGGGGTTCATCGCGATCTATGACCAGTAGTTGTAGGCGGGGCTGCAATTTCCTATCCACCCCCAAGTGAGGGAGGTTTGTTGAGACTTGGGTCTATATCCGTTATAACTCTCTCCCAATAGCATATGCATGATCGTGTCCTTCTACATCATCTGCCTGGCCGAGGGGATAACGCCGTCCCTCGAGCTGTTCCACACGCTATTTTTGGCAAAGGCCATGCTCGACGGAAAGGGCTGGTTCTACCTCTTGGCTCGGCAAAAATTCCTTAAGGGCTACCCCGATTCCATCAAGGACTGGAAGTTGGGGTTCTTTTTCCTGGGAGGTACCAGGTGGGAGGCTAACGAGGCACCGATATTTGATTTTCCAATCTAGAGGCATTGGGGAGACCTGGGTAAGTTTTTTCAGTTCAGACCTGTAAGACCCAGTTAAAAAAAAAAAAAAAGGTGATGAAATGAGAAAAATGAGAAATTGGGGGGGGGGGGGGGGGGGGGGATAAAGAGTATTTTTGTTCAGATATTTTAAACATACAATTATAAAATTATATATATATGTGTGTGTGTGCGCGCGCGCGCGCGCGCATGTGTGTTTGTGCCGTGAGCCATGCCGGGAGAAAGAGAGGGGAAGGGGGTAACGTGATATGATTCTACTCCATTAATTCATTGATATATATATATATATAATTGAGGTTAGGAAGGGCAACGATCATTCGGGAAGAAACAAGAAAATGAGAGAGAGAGAGAGAGAAGTGAAGAAGAAGAAGAAGCCATCGGAAGGGTTGTCGGAAATCACTGGTACAAGTTCAGGGTGTTTTCCCAAGGCTGAGAGTCGTTTGGGTTGTAGGGGTGTGCAAGTGTGACATGTTCTGGGGTCATATGGAAGCAGGTATATGTGGGTGAAGAATTGTGCCCTGTTTTTGCTGTTTAGAGTTATAACCGATGGTTTGGGGTATTATTTTAGTGGGTGTTTTAGCTAGAGTGAAGGGAATGGGGTTGGTTTTATCAGCGTAAACTTGGGACGATTGATCGTGAAGGTGGAGTAAAGGATTTAAGGGCCGGAGTTGGTGACGAGAAGGAGGAAGAAGACTGGTCTGTTCTGTTAGGGACGAAGCCAGGATAGCTTAGGCGGTGGAAGATCGCTCAGGCGGTAAAACAACAGAGAGCCAGAATCACGTGATCATTTAGGCGGTGGAAGATCGCTCAGGCGGTAAAACAACAGAGAGCCAGAATCGCGTGATCGCTTAGGCGGTGGAAGATCTCTCAGGCGGTAAAACAACAGAGAGCAAGAATCGCCTGTTCGCCTAGGCGGTGTATTTCCGCTTAGGCGGTGGGGAGCAGAAGCATATTCTAGGGGGGCTTGCGAGTATAAATTTTCAGGTGAGTGTACTGCCCTTCTTGCCAAGATATTTTCCATATAAATATGATGAGATATGTGTTTATTTAACTGTATGAATTTTATAAATTATATGGATCAAGCCAGTTGTGGGTGAGTTGGTAAAATGGTTTTCTATTGAAATGTTTGGGTTTAAAAAAGAAAGACTTTATAAATAATCTGTTGGATTTGGTGTTTTAATTAAAAATGTGGGAAAAACATGATTGTTAAATTAAAAGTGGGTTTTGTTAAAAAGAGGTGGACAATGGTGATTTTGTCGATATTATTGAAGAAGTGATTATTTTTATGGTCTGTCCGGAGGGTGGTCCGGCAGATGGATAGTTACTATAAGGTGATTGACGTCATGTGGTGATTTATATTATTGGCCTCCGGAGACGTCCGATTGGCGGTGATCTGCGCAGTTAGGTCCGCTAGGAAGGCATATCCTACGGATGGTTACGGTACCGTTGCAACTCCCGATCGTGAAGTTAAAACGATCACTATGGCTTAGCCGGTGGGTGTGGGATTGAGATGTGTGTTTAAATTGGGGTGTTTTATAAATACTGGGTGACTTATTATTGATTGGGTGTTTGGAAACTGAATTATACTGCTTTACTTCCATTGTTTATTTGATACTAGAGATTTTACCAACTCTGTGTGGTGTTTATATTTATTTACGCTTGATCCATTTAAATGTTGGATTTTATGAAATGTATTGTGGCTATGTAAAAAATGGTTTTTACTAAGAAGACAGTACACTCGCAGGTGCTGTAGAGAAACGTTTGTCCCCTACTGGCAGTAGGTCGATTTCTGGAGGGCCATAGCGGGGAGTATCTCGATAGTAATTCTTTTTGATTTTGGTTGTAGATGTTGATTTGTAAAAGAATGAACTAACGATGTTGTTGTAAGAGTAAGAGAGTCTCAAGAGTAGGGGATATGTGTATTTTGTTGACTATAGTAATTAATATTCTCTTTTTGTGTAAGATATTTTAATTCGAGTTAGTTATTGCTGGAAAAAGTAGTATTGTTGTCACACCGTCCCATGAATATTGTGATATCGGGATGGGTTGTGACAAGACCTCGTTTCTCCTCACCCCGATTTTCTGTTCTGACATGTTCCATTTTTCAGTGACGAAGAAGTGCAAGCCCAACCCGGAGATCCTCGAAGAAAATGAGGTAATTCTCTAAACCCCTTACACTTACGTCGGCTCGCTGCTCACGTCGTGTCTGTACGACACATACTTCTGGAGTGACCCATTTCTGCCCGCGCCAACCTTGAACACGAACTCTCGGAACGGTAAGTGACTCGAGCTCGGCCCAGCAGTTTAATTTTACTTGTGACTTTTCTGTGCCGACTGACGGCGTCTTTTTTTTTTTTTTAGCTATGGACATTGCGGTGATAACTCGGATGGCGAATAAGTGGATGGCGGCAAGTAAGGTCGCGCACGATGCTCAGACCAGTCAGAAGACCAAGAACATGAGGCCTGTCCCTGCCCCGAGAAGGCCGGGGACCCCGGCCACCACCAAGACCGGGCAGACGGAGGTTGTAGGGGGAGAACCCGTCTCTAGGAAGGACAAGGGGAAAAGGAAGGTGGGGGTGTCCGACGCGCTGACCAGGTATCACAAGAAGAGCCGACCCTCCATCTCGGCCCGACAAGTGGAGCAGGAAAAGGGAGGTGGCGAGCAGTCTGAGGAGGTCGTCATCCAGACCGGGCTCTGTAACAACGAACTTGCCACCTAGAATCCGGTCGTGCTCACAAACTTTGCTCAATGGATCGTACCGCCGGCGGATAAGGCCATATTCATCGAGAATATTGACACCCGACTTTGTGCCTAGATGAACTGGTTCATGCTTTTGGTAAGTTGTTCTCCTCGGATAACATTTGGTACTTTTTTTTTTTTTTTAAATTTTTTTTTTTTTTTGTCTTAATAACTCTGGCTGCCAACCTTGCAGGGATTGTTCTCTTCGTTGGAGATCGGTGCCCACTTACACCAGACCAATCACACGCTCGAAGAGCTGACCAAGCAGAGGAAGGAAGACATCAGTGTCCTGGAAGAGTACCACAAGGAGGTGGAGCGGATGCGCTCCGAGAAGGAGACAGTGGACAAGAGTGTAACGACTAGGTTTCCCAGGGCCGCTACTACAGTTTCTCCTATAGAGAATTTTTACCCCCAAACGAATAACCGATAATTTATTAGGTGTAAATCCGAACAAATTTCATTTACTATGGTGACAAATTTCTTTTATAAGTATATCGACAACGATAATTATATTCAAAACAAATTTGTTATCTATCTCTTTATCGAATATAATAATCGTTTTTATTTATATACCAATTTGGTGTATACTATTTATCAATTATAACCAAAACCGACTGGTCAAATCTTCTATCTGCCAATTTCAGTAAATTTTATATATAACGGTGACAAAACTTATAATTTAATAATTTATAAAAACCATATATTTAATAGTTTCAAAATTTAAAAATTTTATAAAATCGATCGACCGAACTTAACTTCTAGAAAATCTAATAGCTTTTTAAATATGTCGGCGACAGATAGTTAATAATTCAATTTATAAAAATATTTCCAATTTACAATCCAGTAACAAGTAATAATTACCGAACTCATAAGTTTAAAACCGAATTTCCAACATTTGATTAAATTGGTTTTCTTAAAACAATTTTTATTCAAACCGCATATTCAATATGTTAAAAGAGTTAGAGATTTCACAATGACTATGATAATTATAATTATCGTTTTCTCTGATTACAACAATAAATAATAAATACAAGTTTTACAAATAGAAATTTCATATACAATATCTCTTCTCTCGTTTTCTCCCAATTGACCCTGCAACCAAAAACTATAGGATTGTGAGCCAACGCTCAGTAGAACTCCAATCCCTCTAATACATGCATTTAATTTTTAATATGTCACGTAAAACACCTTAGCATACTTTTCATATAATTTCCATATAATCAAATAGATTTTCACGCGACATTTCCATATAATCAGAATATAATCAAAATATTTCATGCGAACACATAACGCTAAAATTCACCGACGATGATAACACAAATGTCACATTGAGAAAATTAAATGCATATATAAAAATAGTTAGGAATTCTACATTTCCCAAATTTTCCGCCGGTCGCAAGATAAGTTTTTTATTTTCATTAGGGTGGTTTGTGTAATTTTTCTTTTCTTTTTCTTTTTTTTTTCTTCTTTCCCGCTTCTTCTTCGTTGTTTTTGTGTCTGTTTTGCACCGGCCCTTTCTCTCTCTCTTTTTCTTTTGTTTCTGTTTTGTGTTCAGCAGTCAATGACATCCTCTCACCACTGATCACCTGCTCCCACCGCCGGACCAAACGACCGACTCACTGACCGAACCTACCACACACACATGTACACGGCAGCACACACATACACGACGAACACGGCACCGCCGCCACCGATGACAGAGCAGCAATGGTTGCTGTCGACAAGATCTCTTTCTCTCTCTCTAACTTTCACTCATTATCAGTCAAACTAACCGACGACGACACACCTACAACCGAAACACACCCATACACAGCTGAACACGGGCACACCCACAAACCCACCGGCCAACGACACCCTTTCTCTCACTACTTTCAACTCCGGCGATGACCATCTAAACGTCCATACACCTACAAAAAACTTACACACACACCCCCGATCACATACCCATAACCAAACACACATATACCCACTTCACCGATGACTTAATTCTACGGCAGATGACCACCATCGACCCCGTTGATCACCCATTGACCATACTCACCACACATACATACACACACACGACGAACACGTATTCATACAATCGACAGCCGAACATACATGCTGGAACCAACAGAGGAACACACATACACTTACCGACGCAAATCACACACACACCCACTGCTCTCTCTCTCTTTCTCTTCCTGTTCTATTTCCTTTCAGCCAACCAACGACGACACACACACCCCCCATCGGAATGGATCGACACCCCCGGCGATGAGACACTCCGCCTCCGATTCTCTCTCTCTCTTTTGTTCTCTGTTTCTGTTTTGCTACCCCCTCCCCGCGTGTGTGTGCATGAGTGTATATATATATATATATATATATATATATATATATATATATATTAATTTAGTTGTAATTACATAAATCTTTCCCTCATTAAGAATTTGAAATCATTTTAGTCCAAAAGTTTACAATTTTCATTTTGAAAATTGCTAATTAACCCCACAAATTATAAATAACACAACTCTACCCCATAATTTCCTAAATGTGTGAAAATGCGACTCAAATTGTTTATTTATTTAATTTTTTTTTTTTTTAAATTAGGGTCTTACAAAGAGGGTCGAGGACTTTAGACAATCTGAGCATATCGCCGTTTCTCGGTTAGAGGAGCTCCAAAGGAACTAAGCAGCCGAGCTAAAGAGAGTCTGAGCTGAGACCCGAGCTGAGGTAGTGGAGGAATACAAGAAGAGTGAAGAATTCACCAGGCTCCGAGACCGTATCGTCGTCAGCGTGATCCAGCTCGGTTTCAAAGGGGTGGTCAACTCTATTAGGCGCCTGTTCTAGGAGGTCGATCATACGCAGATAGAACTTGAAATTTCTAACTAGGATGTCGTCGAAGCTCAGGCCCAGCAGGACGCAGGCATGGACGAGCCGAGCACTGAGTCGGCCATTCAAGAAGTTGGCCGAGCCGGCCATCGGGAAACCGCAACCAGGCCAGTACAGAGGAGGCTAGAGTCTAGCAGACCGATCCTCACCCGTTCTAACAGTAGCCCCACTACCTTCAACCCAATCAATGGAACACACTTTAGTTTTAGCTTCTTTTTTTTTTTTCTTTTTGTTCGGCCCGGCTGATAGCGGGCTTATAAATCATGGGCAGGAGTCCCGTTTTCTCTTTTTGTAATATTTTTGACATATTAATAGAACTACTATTTTGCCAATTGCGTGTACCTTGTCTTTGTTCTTCCAAATTTGCTTTATTGGATTTTTTTTTTTTTGTTATTTTTGCAAATTCATGAGAGTTGCTGAGCTGAAATAATACTTCTGTGTCTGGCTAGCTGTGTAACTTGAGTTGTGCACACCTTTCTCCCCAGACAATTTGTCGAGCTCGGCTTTCCTGAGCTCGCCAATCTTCTTTATACGCGACTTGGTCTTTTTTTTTTAATCATCTTCGTGGCCAGAGGGACACCTCGGCTCAGACGAATGGATACCTGTCTCAATTAAGGAAAATGGGCTGAAAGACGGCTCACCCTGGCCTCTTGGCGCACAAAGGGTTGCCCTTCCCCGCCTTTACACTTGTACAATTTGCGGTTGGGCCGTTTTGCCCCCCAGACGATCTGTCGAGCTAGTTTTTTTTGGGCTTGTCGATCTTCTCCAGGCCCTCCATGGTTTTGCTTCATCCACGGATCATCCCCGAGGCAAGAGGGCTACCTCTGCCCGGAGGAATGGTTGGAGCTCGGCTCACCTCAGTACTTGGCACGATGGGCTACTCGCCTCCGCCTTTGCAGGAATAAGGGCTTAGGGATGGCCCACCCCGGCCTCTCGGTACCCAGAGGGCTGCTCTTTCCCACCCTAGGACTCAACTTTGGTTGGATTGTTTTTCCCCCCAGACGATCTGTCGAGCTCGATTTTTTCAAGCTTGTCGATCTTCCTTAGGGTCCGATTCGTAAATGTACTATTTAACTGATTACGGAAACTGAAAACTTATTAAACTGAAAATGCCCCTTTTTCATTGACTTCAACATTTCCATTACAATTCTGTGAGATCAAAATAAAAAATATTTGGCAAGTTTAGGGATTTTGTTTATCGTTTTGGTAGTAGCATTTTAGATGCTCAACGTTCCAGGGGTGCCTGAGTGGTACCCCTTATTTGGTTTCCAAATTATAGGTCCCTGGCCGGGCTATGCGAGCCACATGATAAGAACCTTCCTAGCTTGGTGCTAACTTCATGGCATTTTGCTCCTTCGTAGCTAGGGTGACCTTTCTTAGGATGAGGTCACCGATGTCAAAAGATCGAGGCCGGACGCGACGATTATAGTATCGGGTCATCCTTTGTTGATAGGCGGCCTGGAGGATATTAGCTATCTCTCTCATTTTCTCGAGCAGGTTAAGGTTGAGAGCCAGGATCGCCTCATTTTTAGCTCGGTCAAATGGTCGAGCTGTACGGGGGAAGGGTTTTCTGACCTCCACAGGGATGACAACTTCCGAACCGAATGTCATTGCAAAAGGCATCTCGTCGGTTGGGGTCTGGGTTGTTGTGTAATAAGCCCACAGCATGGGATACAATTCTTCCATCCATAACCTCTTTGACTTATCCAACCTGGTTTTCAGATTTTGTAAGATAGTCAGGTTGGTGACTTCGACCTGGCCGTTAGCCTGAGGGTGGCCGGGGGAGGAGAATTTTGTTTTGATCTCCAGCCCGCCACACAACTCGACGAAAATGTCAGTTTCTTTAGGTCAGAGACATCGGGAGTACAGACCGGAGAAGGATTTTCGGTAAAGAATTATGTCGACGAGGGCGTACCATGCCACCTGGTACCGTATTCTTCGGGAGTGAGCCTGATCGCTTGAAAGCGTCTTGTTGGTGAGATAGCTCACGATGGGGTTCATCCAAGTCGGCTCGGAGTCCAGGGCACATATCATCGTGGTCTCGTCCGATGAGGCTGTGCTCGGCTCAGCGAGGAATTCAACAAGGATCGTCTTCTTGAGCGTGTATTCCACCATGGAGGCTAGGTTAGCCAAGGCGTCAACGTGGCTGTTTTCTTCTCGGGGTATTTACGTGACTTTCACTTTCTTAAAGAGATTTGTCAGGTTTTTTACCCTCTCTAAGTAGGCCACCATGCTCGGGTCCTTTGCTAGGTAATCACCGTTGACCTGATTGACAACGAGCTAGAAATAGCACATTACCAGGAGGGTTCTTACGTTAAACTCCCGGGCTAAGCGTAGCTCGGCCAACAATGCTTCATACTCGGCCTCATTATTTATAGCTCGAAATCCGAGCCTAAGGGCATACTCGACCTTCTCTTTATCTGGGGCGATGAGGACCATCTTGATACCCGAGCTGCTCTGGTTGGAGGATCTGTCAGTGAAGAGTTGCCACGAGCCGAGGCCGAGGTCGTTACATATTTCAGTCGGTTCGATCGAGCTTTCGACCCGCCCCGAATTTTCAGCGATTTGCTCGACTTCACCTTGACTGGAGACGGTCTCCTCCTCAGGGAAGGTCAACTCAGCTATGAAGTCAGTCTGAATATGCCCCTTGATTGCCATCCTGGGGCGATATTCGATATGGAATTAACCTAATTTTAGTCTATACTTCATTAACCTCTCTGAGACGTCAGGGGAGTAGAGAATTTGCCTCAACTGCTGGTTGGTCAACACCACAATGGTATGAGCCTGAAAATACTGGCGTAGCTTTCTCGAGGTGATCAACAGTGTCACGACCCGTCCCGGACACCCGTCATCCCAGGGCCGGCGTGACGACAACATGACATCACCTGAACATTCAATCAACTAATATATTCTTATGCATACATTACTATACAATCGTCTATGCAGGATATACATAATCTCTCATATGGGGACACACCCGTCACCAAATATAAGTATACTGGAATATAAATTACCCATGAACCTCTCACTGGTTCACCTCTGATAGCTCAACTTAAAATACTCCCATATGACTCCACCTAGTGCCAGTAGGGGACCGACTCTTAATTGCTCCATCTGCGAGTGTATTGCCTTCTTAGTAAAAATAATTTTTTTTTAAAAAATAATAATACATTCTAAGTAATACTACATTTAAATGGATCAAGCATAAGTATACAAACATCACATATATAAGATAAAAATCACCATAATATAAGTATCTCACCATAATATAAGTGGTGAAAAATAAATCAATATATATATATATATAAGTTCCATTCAACCCATCCAGTATAAAATAATACCAATCATCATATATAATAAATCACCAAATATAAGTAAAACACCACATCTCCAAACACCATACCACCACACCGCTCACTGGCTAGCCATAGTGATCGTTTTAACCTCACGATCGGGAGTTGCAACGCTACTGTACCACCTGTAGGATTTACCTTCCTAGCGGGATAAATAACCATCTGCCCGGACGCCCATCGGACAGGTCATAATATCTATATCCGCCTACCAGACACCTATCGACAGAACATAATATCAATAAACGTTTGCCGGACGCCCATCGGCAAGATGTAACAACGCTCTGCCGTAGCAGATAAATACTATGGTATCGTCTAAATCAACGACATCATCCAATCAACAATATCATCATCAAACTACAACTCAATAAATAATCAACGCTCTGCCGAAGTAGATAAAATCAATAGCACCATCAAATCAACAACAACATCGTTAAACTACCAGTTAAATGTAATGCCAAAATCAATAGATAATCAACGAACATCAACCTCCATTTCCAAAACCAATTTTAAACCACAAATATCATGTTGTTCACTTTCTTTTAAAAACCCATTGATTCCAATAAATCATTTCTTTCCACTTTTCTTTAAAAACCAGCGAAAATCACATTTCCAAATCACCAAAATCCGCTTGATCCATATACGTTATAAATTCGTCCAGTTTAAAGAAAACACATTTTTCATCATATATATGAAAATAGATTTTGGCAAGAAGACAGTACACTCACCTGGTAATCCGCTCCGAAAACATCTATATGCTACCGATCCTCCGGTGCCCGCGAACCTATTCATAACAAGGCCTAGGTTAATATTTTATGTAAAAATACCCTATCCGTACCATGTAGGCCCTAATTTTCCATAATTTTCTATTCCCCGTCTTTTATTTGAAATATTTCTATTCGTCTAATATCGCTCCATTAAAGTTTACGATATCGAATTTATTCATGTGAACGGTCTCACTATTTTCCTATCGCCATTTCGATTTAGACACTTAAATACATATATTAAAGAAGTTTGAAATTCTATCTTTCCCGTATGAGTTTTTAGGTTTTATTGGGGTAGTTTGTGTAATTTTTTTTTTTTTTTTTCCTTTCTCCTTTTTTTCCCACGTTTCTTCTTCCCGTTTCTTACTTCTGTTTGCGCTCCTGGTTTAGCCTCACCGCTGTGACAAAGTCCCCACCGCCGCGACGAAGCGATCCCCTTCTTTTCTGCTATGCGTACTGATCCTCTACCGCTTAGGCGAAGGAACCACCGCCTAAGCGAACTTCTCTGTTTTTCGTTTTGTGTTTTTGGTTCAGCCTCTCTCTCTCTCTCTCTCCTTGTCACTTCGATCACCCTCACCTGAATGTCTATACATACACAACACACACATAACACACCCATATGCATACCATAATAACATACACACACACACACCGCAACAATTGAATACACCCACACCCACACATTCAGTCCATACACACACTGATCCAGTAGCACACACACTGATCCAGCAGCATACATACTCACGCAAAAAACTCCCACACGCACACAAAATCATGCACATACACACACGGCAACTCCACCGACGAGTTCTCTCTCTAATCCACCGCCGGCGACACCCCACCGGAGTGAACGACCACACCGTCGATTGGACAGACAACATATACACATCATACACATAATGAAACATACACACATAATCACGCTCAGAAACACATACATATACACAATCATAGACACGATCACCACCACCACCGGTGACGGAACGACCCAACCCACACTAAAGAAAAACAGAGGAATCATACACACACTTACTGACGATGGCGAAGATCACCCAAACACCTATGCTGACAATGAGACATGCCCACCGATCCTCTCTCTCTTCGGTTTTCTCACAGTCGAATAACAACCCACTACTGGCCACTTTTTTTTTTTCCTGTTATGTCTGTGTTTGTATGTATATATATATATATATACACACATATGCTGAAAAACCCAAGCCCCTCACCGATCGACATCTTCTCTATCTTTTTTTCTCTCGTCGCTTCTCAATTCTTCTCTCGATTTCTATATATATATATATATGAGTGTGTGTGTGTGTGTGTGTGTGTGATCATAAGGCCAGATATGTGGCCTATCTCTTCTCCATTTGTTTTCACCACCATTTGTGTGTGTATATATATATAAACAATAATTGCACAAAACCCCCTTCATTTTAGTTAAGTTTATGAATTAAATCAAATTTTATTTTAATATTTGAAAATTTTCAATTCGGCCCCTAAATTTTTTGTAAATCACACAATAAATATCGCCAACCGCCTCGATATTTTTTTGAAAATTGTCAAATGCAACTACAATTATTTGCATCTATAAATCTGGGTCTTACA
Source organism: Eucommia ulmoides (assembly GCA_016647705.1). Taxonomy (NCBI): domain Eukaryota; kingdom Viridiplantae; phylum Streptophyta; class Magnoliopsida; order Garryales; family Eucommiaceae; genus Eucommia; species Eucommia ulmoides. Next base: position 3,863,622 of record CM028338.1, read on the forward strand.
AACAAGGCATAGGCCAATTTTTCAAATTTTGTGCATCTCACCTCGGCATCGGTTAGGACACGGCTCGAGTAATAGATCGGGCTCTGTACGCTGGCGTCATCTCTGACGAGGGTGGTGCTGATGGCCATGAGAGAGGTCGCGATGTAAAGGAGCAGGTCTTCACCTTTTTGAGGCATGGTGAGTAGGGGAGCCAACGAGAGATATTTTTTTAGTTCTTCGAAAGCGCAGTCACACTCCTCAGTCCACTCGAATGCCTTTCCGGAGGATCTTGAAAAATGAGAGGCATTTTTTAGACGACCTGGAGATGAACCGGTTCAGGGCGGCTAACCGACCTGTCAGTATTTGGACCTCTTTTTTGTTCTGAGGAGAGGCCACGCTGAGCACCGTGCTGATTTGGTTGGGGTTTGCATCGATGCCGCATTGGGAGACCATGAAACCCAGGAATTTACTAGCGGACAAGCCGAAAATGCACTTGTTCAGATTCAGCTTCATGCGGTGAGTTCAGAGCTTATCAAAGCAGGTCTGGAGATGGCCGAGGTGATCCTCAGCTCGGCTACTCTTCACGAGCATATCATCGACATACACCTCCATCGTTTTCCCGATTTCTTCTTTGAACATTTTGTTGACAAGCCTTTGATAGGTCGCCCTTGCGTTGCGAAGGCCAAACGACATGACCTTATAGCAGTAGATGCCCCTGTCGGTGATACATGAGGTCTTGTTTTTATCCGAGGGATACATGGGGATTTGATTGTAGCTAATGTAAGCGTCGAGAAAGCTAAGTCGCTCATGCCCCGTCGTGGCGTCGATCACGATATCAATCCTTAGAAGGGGAAATAAATTTTTCAGACATGTCTTATTCAGATTTTTGAAGTCGACGCAAAGTTTCCATTTGTTGCCGACCTTCGGGGCTAACCAAACATTCGTGAGCCAGTCCGGGAACTTGACCTCTTCCATGACGTCAAACCTGACGGGCTTATCTATCTCCTCTTCTATTATTTTCTGCCGGTCTGGATAAAACGTTTTTCTTTTTTGGTGAACAAGAGGATGATGCACGTTGGCGTGTAGCCAGTGCGTGGCAACACTGGGATCAATACCAAGAAGTTCGTTGTGTGACTTGATAGTTCTTTACCAGCAACTTTGTGAGGCTGGATCATTTTTCTGGGCCGAGCTGAGCCCTAATTCTCACCATCCTCTCCGTTATAGTGGGGTGAATGAGGACATCGACCAAGTCTTCATGGGGCCAGGGGATGGGCTCATTGTCACGCGAATCGTTGATCGGGACGGGCTCAACCACGTCAGTTAGGGCCACGAGCTCCCCGTTAGTCCAACACGGGGTACCTAGCTCGGGTCCTAACTGTAATTGTTATTTCTTCTCCAAGACCCTTATTGCACAGGACCGGGCAGTCTCTTGGATCCCTTGTACTTCTCCAACCCCTGAATTCGTGGTGAATTTTATTTTCTGGTGATACAGGGAGCATACGACCTTTAGAGCGGCCACAGTGGGCCGACCCATGATCGTGTTGTAGGGAGATGGCCTATAAACTATAAGAAACTTAAACCAGATGGTGGCGACGCTAGGGCTGGAGCCAACGGTGACGGGCAGAGAGACCCAATCGACCAAACTAACTATGTCACCGCCAAACCCGACAAGGGGGGATTTTACGGGTTGCACGGAGCTAGAGTCCACGTCCATTTTATCAAAGGCTCTTTTAAAGATGATATTGGCTGAGTTGCCTCCGTCGATGAGTATCCTTGCCATTTTGAAATCATTGATCAAGGCTGAAATGACAGGGGCGTCATCATGCGGAACGTGTACTCCCCTCAGGTCGGCTTCGCTGAAGGAGATCACATTATGAGAGACAACATTTATCGTGTTGACCTCATAGACGCCATGTTCCGCTTTTTTTTTTCTCTTGTCTTCGCACCTCTTCTGGGAAGAAGACGTCTCTCTGCCGAAACCCAGGCAACCGTGGATGACGTTAATCTCGCCGTCAACTCTTAGATTGGAGTCGTCCCCAGCTCGCTCGCTACAGGGCTAAGCCTGGTTATCATTTTGCTTTCTACGTTATCCCGGACGCCCGTCACAATGGTCGTTTGAGCCAGACTGATCTTCGTCAGGTCGGCGAACGTAATTTTCGAGGTAACCTCTTCAGATGAGGGCTTCAATTTCCTCCTTCAATTGGAATCACTCATCGGTAGCATGGCCGTTACTCTTGTGGAAGTCGCAGTATTTATCAATCGACCTTCTTAGAGGTTTTCTGTAAGACCCTATCTGTCACACATACATATTCACTAGTTGCATTTTGGAACGTTTAGGAAATAATGGGGTAGAATGTGTTATTATTAATTTGAAATGAAAATTTAGGGGTGAAATTATAATTTTAAGAAATATGAAATTTGAAATTGGGTTAATTAGGAATTCCCAAAATATTGATTTTTTTTATTTGGGTTAAATCAAAAGTTAAAGATAAATGAGGGGAGGGTTAATGTAATTTGAGTAAATGATATATATATATATAGTCATGAAAAAACAAAAAAAAAAAAAAAAAGAGAGGAAAGAGGAAGAACAAGACCCGATCCGAACAACGTGCCAAGATAAGGATCAATCTCAGCCCACTTTTCCCATGCTTACATATTCTAGAACCGAATGAAGGATCGAGAGCCTAAAAAACAGAAGGAAATCAGGAAAAAAAAAGGAGAGAGAGAGAGAAGGATCGTTGTTCGTCGGCAGTGGCGTGTATTGTGCGGTCTGGCTTGTGCGTGGTTCGTTCGTTCAGTCTAGTCTGTGTGTAGGTGTGTCTTCAGTTGTTCATTCAACGGTTGTGGGAGTGTGGTCGTTGACGGTGCGACGGTGTATGTGTGTATCGTCGGCGGCGGAGTGGTCGTTGCTCCGGTGGTGGGTGATCGTCGCTGATCATTCGTTGTGTGTGTGTTCGTCATTCAGCTGGTGTGCGCGGGTATGTATATGTCACCATTTGTCCGGCGTGTAGGCAGCAGTGTGTGTGCCGTCGGCAAATTTCGGAAGAGAAAGAAAGATTGGGTTTCGATCAAGTGGGTATTCGTCGCCGACGGTCGGGGGTAGTCCGTTCAGTGATGCTCCGAGGTGTGTGTACGTGTGTGTATGGTGGGTACGGTTAGTGAGGTTGGTCCGACGGTGGTGACTGTGGTGGGAATTGGGTGTGCCAATGGTGTGTGTGTATGAATTTCACTGTTGTGTGCATATGTGCGTCGTGTGGTCGGATGGCGTGTGTGTGTGGTGTGTGGGTGAGCGTCGACGTAGGGTGGCCGGCGGGGGAATGAGTAGGCGCGTGTGTGTGTCGGAGATGGTGAGGAGAAAGAGAGAGAGAGAGCGACGGCTGTGTCGACTGAAAACAGAGCAGAAACGAAGAAGAAAGAGAAAAGGAAGAAAGAAGAAGAAAAGGGGAAAAAAAAAGGGGGGAAAAAACAATATTACATTAAAAATCCTAAATAAAAACCCAAAATCCGAAAACCAACTTCTCAGCGGACGAAAAATTCGAATCAGGTAAAATTTTGATCAATTATGATTTCCGTCAAATTAAGTTATTAGCATTCAATTTTCGTGATCGTAACGGTTAATTTTAATAATTTTGTACCGGGAATATTAATATAGCGGGATGGGGTAAATAACAATTTTTCATAATTACATCCGGGGAATGGGAAATCATGTCATTCAGGGCATGCATTGCATATTAAGATTATTTTTAGACAAAATATTAATTTAGGCTTATCGTTGTTAGGTTCACAGGTACCAGCGTCCCAATAAGTTTCGGACAGTGACGTTTTTGCATTGCAGAAATCGAGGTGAGTGTACTGTCTTCTACGTAAATTACAAATTTTATTTTCGTATATATTATGAAAAATGTATTTATTTAAAAATGGACGAATTTGCAACTTATATGGATCAAGCGGTTTTGAGTGTTTTTGGAAAAATGTTTTGTGGATTACGTTGGTTTTAAAAGGGTGGAAAATGATTTGTTGAATCTAGTTGGTTTCTAAAAGGGTGGAAAATGATTGTGGATCGAGTCGTTTGTTTTTTAGGTGGAAATTGATGGTTGGTTCGATTATACCATAGTATTTTTCTTCCCAAAGGGGATGTGGATTATCTGTTAAGCAAAGTCCGGCAGATCATTGATTATCTGTTAAGCATAGCTTTGCAAAGCGTTATTTATTTGCTAGGCATAGTTCTGCAGAGTGTTGTTTATCTGCTAGGCATAGTCCGACAAAACGTTGATTATCTCCTAGGCATAATCCCGTAGAGCGTTGTTTATCTGCTAGGCATAGTCCTGCAGAGCGTTGATTATTTGTTAGGCAAAGTCCAGTAGAGCGTTATTGTGACCCGTTAGGAAGGTAAATCCTATGGGTGGTACGATATCGTTGTAACTCCCGATCGTGAGGTTAAAACGATCTTATGGCTACTTGGAGGGTGGTGTGGTGTATTGTCGTATATGATGAACTGGTTGGATACATATATGAGTTTATTTAAGTGGTGACAGAAAAACTGGATTTCCGTACGGTATGTGATATTCATATATTTGTATTTGATGTTTTAAATACATTATTTCATTACATTGATGACAGTGGGAAACTGGTTCCAAATATGGTGTATGAGATACGGTATTATTGTTATATTATTTTATTTCATTGGTGGCATTGGAACCGGGTATATGATTTTATAATATTATATTTGGTAATGTGGTATTTAAATCCTTATACTTGATCCATACAAAACGTTTTTATTATGAAGATAGTACGTTGATAAATTTTTTTTTGTTTCAAGTACTGTGGCTAAGAGTTGGTCCACTACTGGCACTAGGGAGAGTCTGGAGGTAATGTCGTGTTGGAGGTGAGTCGGTCGGACGTGAACCGTGGAAGGTTCATGTAGTTTAGTAGTTTTGGTTGTGGATATTCGGGACAAGTATATGTATGTTTGGATACTCGTGGATTGGTCTGGTGACGTCAGGTCGACGTCACACCCGGCCTCGGGTGATGAGTGCCCGGGGTAGGGTGTGACATTTCCTTCTCAGGAGAGGTGCAGGCGAGAAAATCCATTTTTTTGGCATTCTCAGCGAAGATGGTTTCGACAGAGGTGGTAAGGGGAGTGTAAACGACTTGGCGGGGGGCCTGAGGGGGAATCTAGGAAGGTCGACCGATAAGTACTATAACTTTCACAGGAGCAACAGTCATGCTACCGATGAGTGCTTCTAGTTGAAGGAGGAAATTGGGGCCCTCATCCGAAGAGGTTACCTTAGAAATTACGTTCACCGACCTGACGAAGATCGTTCCAGATCAAATGACCACTGTGATGGGTGCCAGGGACAACGCAGAAAGCAAAATGATAATCGGGCTTAGCCCCGTGGCGAGTGAGCTAGGGACGACTCTAATCTAAGAGTTGACGGAGAGATTAGCATCATCCACAGCGGCCTGGATTTTGGCGGAGATACGTCTTCTTCCCGGAAGACGTACGAAGGCAAGAGCAAAAGAAAGACAGAACATGGTGTCTATGAGGTCAACACAATAGATACTGCCGCCCATAATGTGATCTCCTTCAGCGAAGCCGACCTAAAGGGAGTACACGCTCCGTATGATGACGCCCCTGTCATTTCAGCCTCGATCAATCATTTCAAAATGGCAAGGATACTCGTCGACGGAGACAGCTCAACCAATATCATCTTTAAAGGAGCCTTTGATAAAATGGACGTGGACTCCAGCTCCATACAACTCGTAAAATCCCCCTTCATCGGGTTTGGCGGTGACGTGGTTAGTTCGGTCGACTAGGTCTCTCTGCCCATCACCGTTGGCTCCAACCTTGGCGTCGCCACCATCTGGTTTAAGTTCCTTATAGTTGATAGGCCGTTGCCCTACAACGCGATCATGGTCGGCCCACCATGGTCGCCCTAAAGGCTGTATGTTCTCTGTATCACCAGAAAAATAAAATTTCCCAAGATTCAGGGGTTGGAGAAGTACAAGGGAACCAAGAGACTGCACGGTCCTGTACAAGAAGGGCCTTGGAGAACAAATAGCAATTACAGTTGGGACCCGAGCTGGGTACCCCGTGTCGGACTGATGGGGAGCTCGTGGTCCTAAACGACGTGGTTGAGCCCGTCCCGATCGATGATCCGCGTGACAACAAGCCCATCCCGCGGCCTCATGAAGACCTGATCGACGTCCCCATTCACCGCACTATAACGGAGAGGACGGTGAAGATTGGGGCTCGGCTCGGCCCAAAAGAATGATCTGGCCTTACTAAGCTACTGGTAAGGAAATACGATGTTTTTGCGTGGTTGCATAATGAACTTCCCAGTATTGATCTCAGTGTTGCCATGCATCGGCTGCATGTCGACGTGCATCATCCTCTTGTTCATCAAAAAAGAAGAAAGTTTCATCCCGACCGGCAGAAGATAATAGAAGAGGAGATGGATATGCTCCTCAGGTCGGACTTCGTGGAAAAGGTCAAGTTTCCGGACTAGCTCGCGAATGTCGTGCTGGCCTTGAAGGTCGGCAATAAATGGTGACTTTGCGTCAACTTTAAAGATGTGAATAAGGCCTGCCCGAAAGATTTATTTTTCCTTCCAAGGATTAACATCATGATCGTAGGGGGGCACGAGTGGCTCAGCTTTCTCGACGCTTACGCCGGCTACAATTAAATCCCCATGTATCCCTCGGATAAAAATATGACCTCATTTATTACCGACAGGGGCACCTACTGCTACAAGGTCATGTCGTTTGGCCTCCGCAACGTAGGGGCGACCTATCAGAGGCTTGTCAATAAAATGTTCAAGGAGAAAATTGGGAACACGATAGAAGTATACATCGACGATATACTCATGAAGAGTAGCCGGGCTGAGGATCACCTCGGCCATCTTCAGGCCTGCTTTAATAAGCTCTGAGCTCATCGCATGAAGCTGAATTTGAACAAGTGCATTTTCGACGTGTCCGCTGGCAAATTCCTGGGCTTCATAGTCTTCCGGCGCGGTATCAATGAAAACCCCAACCAAATCAACTCGGTTCTCGGCATAGCCTCTTATCGGAACAAGAATGAGGTCTAGATACTGATAGGTCGGTTGACCACCCTAAACCGGTTCATCTTTAGGTCGTCTGAAAAAAGCCTCTCATTTTTTCAAGATCCTCTGGGGGAACAAGGCATTCGAGTGGACTGAGGAGTTTGACTGCACTTTTGAAGAACTAAAAAAATATATCTCATCTGCTCCCTTGCTCACCACGCCTAAAAAAGGTGAAGACCTGCTCCTTTACATCGCGATCTCTCTCACAGCCGTCAGCGCCACCCTCATTAGGGATGACGCCGGCGTACAAAGCCCGATCTATTACTTGAGCCGTGTCCTAATCGATGCTGAGATGAGATACATAAAATTCAAAAAATTTGCCCATGCCCTGCTGATCGCCTCAAGAAAACTACACTAGTATTTTCAGGCTCATACCATTGTGGTGTTGACCGACCAGTCGTTGAGGTAAATTCTCCACTCCCCTAATGCCTAAGGAAGGTTAATGAAGTATATCCTAGAATTGGGCCAATTCCATATCGAATATCGCCCCAAGACGGCAATCAAGGGTCAGGTCCTGGCTGACTTCATAGCCGAGCTGACTTTCTCTGAAGAGGAGACCGTCTTCGGTCAACTTAACATTGAGCAAACCGCTAAAAATCTAGGGCGGGCCGGAAGGTCGGTCGAACCGACAGAAATATATAACGACCTTGGCCCCAGCTCGTGGTAACTCTTCACTAATGGATCCTCCAACCAGAGTGGCTCAGGTGCTAAGATGGTCCTTGTCGCCCCGGATAAAGAGAAAGTTGAGTACGCCCTCAGGCTCGGATTCTGAGCTACAAATAACGAGGCCGAGTACGAAGTATTGTTGGCCAGGCTGCGCTTAGCCCGGGAGTTTAACGTAAGAACCCTCCTGGTAATGTGCGATTCCTAGCTCGTTGTCAATCATGTCAACGGTGATTACCTAGCAAAGGACCCGAGCATGGTGGCCTACTTGGAGAGGGTGAAAAACTTGATAAAGCTCTTTGAGAAAGTAAAAGTCACACAAATACCCCGAGAATAGAACAGGCACGTTGACACCTTGGCTAACCTGGCCTCCACGGTAGAATACACACTCAAGAGGACGGTCCCCATTGAATTCCTCACCGAGCCAAGCACAACCTTCTTAGACAAGACCTCGATGATATGCACCTTGGACTCGAAGCCGACCTAGATAGATCCCATCGTGAGCTATCTCACCGATGGGACACTTCCAAGTGATCAGGCTCACTCACAAAGAATACAGTACTAGGCAGGATGGTATGCTCTCATCGACGAAATTCTTTACCGAAAATCCTTCTCCGGTTCGTACTCCCGATGTCTCCGACCTGAAGAAATTGACTACGTTATGAGAAAGGTACACAAGGGGATTTGCGAAAATCACTCAAGGGATAGGTCTCTAACTTAGAAGCTGCTCCTAAACGCTTATTACTGGCTGAAGATGCTCAAGGACGCGGGAGAATTCGTGAAAAAAGTGTGACAAGTGCCAGCGATTTACCGCGCACTCTCACGCCCCGCCGATCGAGCTGGTTTCGATGTCCAGCCCATGGCCGTTCGCCTAGTGGAGAATCGATTTCCTCGGCCCGTTCCCCTAGGGGACCGGTCAGAGAAAATTCTTGGTCATCGCCACCGACTATTTCACTAAGTAGGTTGAAGCCGAGGTACTCGCAACGACCACCAAGTAATGAATTCAGGACTTTGTCTAGAAGCACATGATTTATCGATTTGGCATCCCGAGGGCTATAGTCTCCGACAATGGAAAGTAGTTTGACAACGACCTTTTTGTCGAGCTATGTCCCGGGCCGAGAATTAGGACGAAATTCTTCTCCCCCGGCCACCCTCAGGCTAACGGCCAGGTCAAAGTCACCAACCGGACTATCTTACAAAATCTAAAAACTAGGTTGGACAAGTCAAAGGGGTTATGGGTGGAAGACTTGTATCCCGTGTTGTGGGCTTATCACACAACAACCCATACCCCGACCGGCGAGATGCCTTTTGCAATGACATTCGGTTCGGAAGCTGTCATCCCCGTGGAGGTTGGAAAACCCTCTCCCCATACAGCTCGACCATTTGATCGAGATGAAAATGAGGCGGGCCTGGTTTTCAACCTTGACTTGCTCGAGGAGAGGAGAGAGAGGGCTTAGATCCACCAGGCCGCCTATCAACAAAGGACGGCCTGATACTATAATCGTCACGTCCGACCTCGATCTTTTGACGTCGGTGACCTCGTCCTAAGGAAGGTCACCCTAGCTACGAAAGAGAAAAATGCTAGGAAGTTAGCACCAAGCTGGGAAGGTCCTTATTGTGTGGCTCGCATAGCTCGGCCAGGGACCTATAATTTGAAAACCAAAGAAGGGGCACCACTCGGGCACCCCTTAAATGTTGAGCATCTGAAATGTTACTACCAAAACAATAAACAAAATCCCTAAACTTGCCAAAGATTTTTTATTTTGATCTCATAAAATAGTAATGGAAATGTTGAAGTTAATAAAAATAGGGCATTTTCGGTTCAATAAGTTTTCAGTTTCCGTAATCAGTTAAATAGTACATTTACGGATCGAACCCTAAGGAAGATCGACAAGCTCGGAAAAACCGAGCTCGACAAATCGTCTAGAGGGCAAAATGATCCAACCAAAGTTGAGTCCTAGGGCGGGAAAGTGCAGCCCTCTGTGTGCCAAGAGGTCGGGGTTGGCCATCCTTTCTCCTTGTAAAGACGGAGGCGAGCAGCCCCTCGTGCCAAGTGTCGGGGTGAGCCAAGCTCCAACCAATCCTCCGGGCAGAGATAGCCTTTTTGCCTCAGGGATGAAGTAAAACCATAGAGGGCCGGACCCTAGAGAAGATCGATAAGCCCGAAAAAATTGAGTTCGACAGATCATCTGTGGGGCAAAATAGCCCACCGCAAATTGTACAAGTGTAAAGGCGGGGTAGGGCAACCCTTTGTGCGCCGAGAGGCCGGGGTGAGCTGCCCTTCAGCCTATTTTCCTTGATTGAGGCAGGTATCCATTCGTCCGGGCCAAGGTGTCCCTCTGGCCACGAAAATGATTTTTTTTTTTAAAAAAATAAAATAGGTCGCATGTAAAGAAGATCGGTGAGTTCAGGAAAGCCGAGCTCGACGGATCGTCTGGGGGAAAGGTGTGCATAACTCAAGTTACACAGCTGGCCAGGCACAAAAGTATTACTTCAGCTCGACAAATCTCTTGAACTTGCAAAAATAACTAAAAAAAATAAAAAAAAATCCAATAAAGCAAATTCGGAAGAACAAAGACAAGGTACACGGAATTGGCAAAATATCAGTTCTAGTAATATGTCAAAAGGATTACAAAAAGAGAAAACGGGACTCCTGCCTGTGATTTACAAGCCCGCTATTAGCTAGGACGAACAAAAAGAAAAAATGAAAATAAAAGAAAAACTAAAACTAAAGTGTGTTCCTTTGATTGGGCTGAAGGCTGTGGGGCTACTGTTGGAACAGGTCAGGACCGATCTTCTTGCCGCCGGCCTCCTTTGCACTGGCCTCGTCGCGGCTTCCCACTGGCTGGCTCGACCTAACTTCTTGAATGGCCAGCTCAGTGCTCGGCTCGTCCATGCCTACGTCCTGCGGGGCCTGAGGTTCGGCGACATCTTGGTTGGAAATCTCGAGCTCTATCTGTGTATGATCGACCTCTGAGAACAGGCGCTTGACAAAGTTGATCGCCCCTTTGAAACCCAGCTGGATCACGCTGACGGCGATACAGTCTCGGAGCCCGGTGAATTATTCACTCTTCTTGTATTCCTCCACAGCCTCAGCTCGGGTCTCAGCTTGAACTCTCCCCAGCTCGGCTGCTTGGTTCCTTTGGAGCTCCTCTAATTGGGAGACAACAATATACTCAGATCATCTAAAGTCCTCGGCCCTCTTATCCACTGCCTCTTTCTCGGAGCGCATCTGCTCCACCTCCTTATGGTACTCTTCCAGGAGACTAAAGTCTTCCTCCCTCTGCTTAGTTAACTCTTCGAGCGCGTGGTTAGCCTAGTGTAAGCGGGTATTGATCTCCAGCGAAGAGAACAACCCCTGTAAGGTCGACAGCCGGAGTTATTAAGACAATTTAAAAAAAAAAGGTACCAAATGCTGTCCGAGGAGTTCATCTCGGCACAAAGCCGAGCATCAGTTTTTTCTTTGAATCTGACCTTATTCGCCGGCGGTACAATCCGTTGAGCAAAGTTCGTGAGCACGAACGAATTATGGGTGCCAAGTTCGTTGGCGTAGAGCCCGGTTTGGATGACAACCTCCTTGGACTCCTCGCCACCTCCCTCTTCTTGCTCCACTTATCGATCGGGAGGGAGGGTCGGCTCTTCTTGTGATGCCTGATCGGCACGTCAGACACCCCCACCTTCCTTTTTCCCTTGTCCTTCTTGGTAACGGGATTTTTCCCGAAAACTTTCGTCTGCCCAGTCTTGGTGGTAGCCGGGGTCCCCGGCCTTCTTGGGATAGGAACAGGCCTCGCTTGACCGGCAGGTCTTAACTCCTTGGTCCTCTGACCGGTCTGAGCATCATGCGCGGTTTTACTTGCTACCACCCCTTCTTCTCCATCCGGGTTATCGCCGCAATGTCCATAACTAAAAAAAAAAAAAAAAGGCTGTCAGTTGGCGCAAAAAATTTACAAGTAAAATTAAACTGCTGGGCCAAGCTCGAGTCACTTACCGTTCTGAGAGTTTGTGTTCAAGGTCGGCGCGGGTAGAGATGGGTCACTCCAGGAGTATGTGTCGTACAGACACGACGTGAGAAGCAAGCCGACATGAGTGTAAGGGGTTTAGAGAATCACCTCATTCTCTTCGAGGATCTCTGGGCTGGGCTTGCGCTTCTTTGTAACTGAAAAATGGAACATGTCAGAATAGAAAATCGGGGTAAGGAGGAATGAGGTCCGAATTGAAAAAAACTTACCCAGGTCTCCCCAATGCCTCTGGTTTGGAAAATCGAATGTCGGCGCCTCGTCGGCCTCCTACCCGGTACCTCCCAGGAAAAAGAACCTCGTCTTCCAGTCCTTGATGGAATCGGGGTAGCCCTTAAGGAATTTTCGTCGGGCCGAGAGGTAGAACCAGACCTTCCCGTCGGGTATGGACTTCGCCAAAAATAGCGTGTGGAACAGCTCGGGGGTCGGCGTTATCCCCTCGACCAGGCAAATGATGTGGAAGGACACGATCATGTGTATGCTGTTGGAAGAGAGTTGTGACGGACACAAACCTAAGTCCCAATAGACCTCCCTCACCCAGGGGTGGACGGGGAATCGCAGCCCGGCCTGAAACTACTGGTTATAGATCGTGATGAACCCCTCGGATGGATCACATGCTTGGTCATCCTCCCCGGGAGCGCGCAGCTCGATTGAGCTAGGAATCGTATACAGGGAGTGTAATTTCCCGACATCTTTTTTCAACAGGTCGAACTCCATCCTCCAGACCAAGGCATCTGAGAGAACCTCATAAGCCAGTCGATAGGAAGTCGAGCTTGTCCGGGGAGGATGTCCGGACGTTGATGGTCGGGCGGCCGCTAGGCCACCGGAAGAGCCCGTCTTGCTCCTTGTCCTTAGGGACCCGCAGAGGGCACCGAACGTAGGGAGTACCCCTACTCTGGTCTCCCCCTGAGACTCCTCAGAAGAAGACGTCCACTGAACGGCGATCTCTTGTTGGATCATTTCTCTGTGTATGTTTCCTATATGGATATGCATGTTGCCACCAACACTGTTGGATTCAAAAATTGGTCCAACCAGTAGTATGGTCCGGACACCTTCAAGTAGGAGAGAAGGGGTATGGTGATTGATCTTCTTCAAGTACTGCAGTTGGGCCAGACAGGTTTTGTCCGAGCCTGGGTTTTCTTTTCTTAGTGCGCTCCTAGTCGTTGTCCAGGCCGAGCTCCAATCTGTTACTTGCACATAGGACGGGTCCGGTTTTTCCCAGTGTGTCCCCTCCGGTGTGAGAGTAAGAACCTGGGGTAGAAATATAGATTGGAGAGTCACTGTTATCTCAACCTGTCTAAGCGACCTATGTCAAAGTTTCTCTCTCTAGAATGGTTTTCTCGTCCTCTAAAAGTGTTGAGGAAGACTGATATTTATAGGCGAAAACGTAATTAGTGTAAACAAGATTAAGGCCTTAAGCTCGGATTACCGGTAAGCAGTCAGGCGCGTGGGCGACACGACAAATTTGAGCTATGGGCTTAGGCCTTGGGCCCTTGAGTGTTGATGGTGGGGACCGGGGTTGGACCTGTCGCGGAGGCAGGCCAGACCGATCATGGAGGCGAAGGTCGGTCTGGGCACTTCGACCTTCCACTGAACACCGAATCTTCTCAGGGCTTCTGGATAAGGTCCTCGTGTGCTTCTAAACGATCGACCTGGGGGGCCATCCAGGCTAGCTAGGTCGTCAATGACGTGAAAACGGTGACGTGACAGATATGATCCTGGTGGCTGACACGTGGAGGGGGCTCGATTTCACCCACATCAAATGTCATTATAAGTTTTTTCAAAAAAATATTATTTAGTTATTTTATTTGATTACGAAAATAATAGTGTGGTCGTTTTATGCTTGATATAATATTTTGTTAAACGTTTGAATTTTAATTTAATTAGAAAGATTGTTAAGAAAGTGGTTTAGAAATTAATTATTTAATTAATTATAGAGAAAAAATTGAGATATGAAAAATGAAACAGATTAAAAACATTAAAAATTACAATATAAAACGACAATTGAAATTTGTATTACAGTGTATTGATAAAATATTGAATGTTAAATAAGAGCAAGACACTTACTATATTAGCAAACAGAAAGTGAAACAAAATACTATAAGGAAGGAGATCGAAGTAATCGTTTGATGATTTTTTTTTAAAGCAGATTCTCCTTCCCTCCTCTCGCGGCTACAGCTCTTTCGACTCTGTCTCCTAGGATAGAACGATCAAACTACTGGTACCAGTATCGAAAACCAAAAGCTCACAAACAGAAAAGTGTTTGTTGGCTCACAGATCTACCCAAGAGTGGGGTGAATTGGGTAATTATAAAAATTTAAACAAATATTTTAATAATCAATCAAATCACCAATTTTCCTAACCGGTTGTAATCTTAAGTTATAATAAAAATATATTTAACTAAATGAACAACTAAACAACCAGAGATAGAGAAATTAAAAATACTGATTTATCCTGGTTTGGCAAGCTACGCTTGCCTACGTCCAGTCCCGTAAGCTCCCGCAGGGATTTCTTAATCCACTAACTTTGATCTATTTTTCAGGTAGGAATCAAATTGTTGACCCAATAATCTATCCAAGAGGGGGAGGGGGGGGGGGATGAATTGGGTAGTTATAAAAAATTTAAGCAAATTCTTATCTTTGAACACTTAAATAATCAAATAATTAATTTAATCCTAAATAAATTATTATCTTTATAATGCAGCGGATAAGTATTATTTATTTTAGGTGCACACCCAAACAATAAGACATAAATAAAAGTAAAGAAAGTAGCACACAAGGATCTATCTTGGTTCACTAAGCTACTCTTGACTAATCCAGTCATTTAAGCCTCACAAAGATTCGCACCCACTAAACTACTTGATTCCTTTAACAAGTAGGAATCAAATCTTTATACACTGATTCTTTTACGGGCTAAAAATCAACATTTACAATTCTCTTTTCACAGGCGAAGGAAGAACCTTATTTTTTTTTCAAGTTAAAGACTAACCTAATTCTTTTACCAGACTAAGAATCAAATCTCACAAAACACTCTAGGTATCTTTTTTACCGGTAAAGATAGAACTGTTACAAATCACTCAAATTTAATTCTAATAAGGGAGAATCAAGTCTAACGCTTTTCAAGGGAAAAGAGTAACCTAATTTTTTTATACAATAGGTAAATATTAAACCTCGATCTTTTTACTGGAAGATATTGAAACCCAAACTACCCCTGACTAGATATTTCCAATAGTATCTAATCCGCACAAACTCATCAATTACAAGAATTAATGAATTTTTTCTTACTCGAAATTTTTACCACCTCAAATCAATTTAACTCGATTAATGTTCCGATTTTACTAGTGATAGAATTTTATGTGAGGAATTCAAAATCTTATTATAATAGGTACGGGTAACAAAAAAATAAGCACGTAATCAGATTATCACAAAATCGTCTTAAAATAATTTGTATACTCGTTAAAGTTCAAAAATGATTTCACAAAGATCTTACATCCAAACAAGCAATAATAATATAAAATCACAATTAAGAACAAAAGCTTTAAACGATCTCACCAGGATAATCACCAAAAGATTGAATATTAATCGCAAGACAGCTTAGATCAGTGACACCAAAACACTTAGCGCTATTTCTCAAGAACTTTTCTCACAAAATGATCTCACAATAGCCTCTTAAGAAAATATCAGAATAACAACTCTTAGAAAGCTCAGGAACAATTAGTTCTTGATGGAAGTGATGTCTTGATCTAAAAAAAAACGCAAGTCTATTTAAACTGATTTGAAACAGACCCTCTAACGGTTAGTTCCCACAAGATATGACAATTAAATGCACATATAGACCCCATATATCAATACTATTAAATCTTAGTCCAATTTACTTAGATATGACTTTTAAAATATTCAATTAAGTCCCCAAATTAATTCTCAATCTCAAAATAAATAGATAGAAAATATTAAATGAATTAAATTGAGAAACACCAATATTTTATGTACTATATGTTACACCCCCACCCTGGGGGCCCCCTACTGCCCGAGGCCGAGAGTGACGTCGACTCGACACTTCTTGACCAACCAACCAAATACATACATACATATATATATATACAAATTCAGACGCACGCGTACCGCTATCAATATTTTTTCTCAAAAATAATATCTATTTACTCATTTCCACAAATATGGGAACACACATGTCCCAAATATAAACAACAAAAATCACAAAATATTGAACCCTCCACGGTCCGCCTCCGACTGGCCCACTCCCAAAATGACACTACCTCCGGACTCTACCTATTACTAATAGTGGACTCATTCCTAACTACGGCACCTGAAACCAAATATTTTATTGGTGTACTGTCTTCATAATAAAAATATTTTATGGATCAAGTATAAGTATTAAACACCACATTTCAAAACATAATATAATATAACCGCATACCTTGTTAAAAATCTAGTTCCACTGCCACTAATATAATGAAATAATCTATTTAACACCCAATACAAATATTTTAAGTCAACCAATGCCATAAAATAATATATTTACGTCAACCTATTTAAAATAATATATATAAGTCAATCAATCCAGGCAGTTCATCGTATAACAAAATACGCACACATCATCTCCTACTAACTATATAATCGTTTTTACCTCACGATCGGGAGTTATGACGGTACTGAAACCTATACAACTGCGCCATCTAACATGACTACTAGTGTCAGGGCCATTTATTATCCCCAATGGTAGGGGTACCACCTACAGGATTTGCACTCCTGATGGGTCAATCAACCACTTGCAAACTAATTCTCCTGACAGGTCATAATAATCAACCACCTGCAGGACTAATCCTCCTGACAGATCATAATATCAACAACCACCTCATGATAGGTTATAATATCAACAACCACCTGCATGACTAATCCTCTTGACAGGTCATAATATCATCAACCACCTGTAGGATATGCCCTCCTGACATGTCATAATAATCAACCACCTGTGGGACCGACACTCCTGACAAGACAATAACATAATCAACCACTTGCAGGACGTGCCCTCCTAACAGGTCAAAACCATCCCATATGACATACCCTCCTGACGGGATCAAAACTATAGCATAGGCAGACAAAAATCACCTTCTACATTTAAAATCTACTTCATCCACATAAGTCATAAAATCGTCCAATTTTAATAAACACTTTTTTTTTTTTTTTTTCACAATTTATATAAAAATATAATTTGTAAATTTACATAGAAGATAATACACTCACCTCGATTTCTGCACTGCAAAAATACCAACGTCCAAAAACTAACGGGACACTAGCGCTTGTAAACCTAACAGTGATAGGGCCTAAATTAATATGCAATGCATGACCTTAAATTGCATAATTTCTCATTTTTCAAATTTAATTATGCAAAATTACTCTTTGTCCCATTTCACTATGTTAATATTCACTGTATAAAATTATCGTCCCGTTTGTGAAAATTTAATATTAATAAATTAATTTGACGAAAATAATAATCGACGAAATCGTTACCTGTTCCGAATTTTTTAGCCTGCCGAAACGTGGGGTTTTGGATTTATTTTTATTTTTTTTCTTTTGATTTTTTTTTCCTTTTCTTCTTCTCATTTTCTTCTTCTTTCTTTTCCTAGGTTCTGCTCGCCGAATCTCACCGCCGTGGCGACATTCTCTCTTTCACTAACTCTTACTCACCGCTGGCCACCCTACACCGATCATGACCACACATACAACAACGAACCAAACGATCAACAACCGAACAACACACACATACCCACAAAATCGACGACACCTACCGGCGACAGAACGACGACGATCATACAAGTACACACGCCGGACGACATACACACATAGAAACACATACACACACGACGACGCTGAACGACACACACACATGCACATGGCTACCACACACTCACCAAACGACAATGACAAACGATAATGATCCCACCCCTCGAAGAGAACGGCGACGCCACACATACACGCACGATCACCGTCGACTGATCAGCAACACACACACACACACACACACACACACACACACACATACGCACACACACACACTATTGACGATTAGAACACACACACACATACCCCGTCTGAACACACACGCACTATCAACAAGCCCACACACTTACCTCCCGATGACACCCACTCCACCGACGACTCCACACACACATGCAAATCGCCGGACAAACGCACCCACACCGCCGGCGATCAACAAAACAGCACCGACTGACTGCTCATCGTCGACCGAGCACACCCACCACGTCGACCGTCTAAACCACCACCGACCCACTTCTCTCTATTTTTTTTATTATTTTTTTTTCTTCTTTTGAGACTCCAGTGTGATGCATGAATGGATGTATATATATACATATACAGAGAGTGGGTTATGAGATCATCCATCCATTTACTTGTTATTATTATTTTTTGTCTTAAATTACATAAATCCTCCCCTAAATTTTCTTTAGGTTATTATTTAAGCCCAATTCAAAATTTAATATTCTTAAAATTATAAATTTACCCCTTAAATATTTAACACAATTTACCCTGTTATTTTCTAAATATTCTAAAATACAGTTAATGATTATGCATGCGCGAAAATTAGGGTCTTACAACCCTTCCCTCCTAAAAGAAATTTTGTCTTGAAATTTTAGTTACCTTGATGGAACAAGTGCGGATATTTATCTCTCATCTCATCTTCTCGCCTCCACGTCGCTTCTTCTATGGAATGACTGCGCCATAACACCTTTACTAATGAAATAGTTTTCATCTGCAACACCTGATCTTTACGATTTAGAATCTGGAATGGCTCCTCAACGTATATCAAATCATCTTCCAACTAGATTGGTTGAGAAGTCAACACATACGAAGGATCTGGCACGTATTTCATAAGTATCGATACGTGAAAAACGTCGTGTAATCTAGACAATTTTGGTGGTAAGGCAAGTCGATAAGCTGTCGTGCTGACCTGTTCTAAAATCTCGTATGACCCGATATATCTTGGACTTAACTTACCTTTCTTCCTGAATCTTATTATGCCCTTCTACGGGGATATACGCAAAAACACATGATCACCCACTTCGAATACCAACTCTCGCCTACGCTTATCAGCATAACTCTTTTGCCGACTCTGAGCAATCTTCAATTTTTTCTGAATTACCTTTACTTTGTCTGCCGTCATTTGGGCTATATTCAACATCAATTATTTTTGTTGTCCTACTTTAGTCCAATAGACTGGAGTCTTGCATCTCCTGCCATATAATGATTCATATGGTGTCATCTCGATTGTCGAATGGTAGCTGTTATTGTAGGCAAATTCTATCAACGTCAAATAATCATCCCAGTTACCAGGAAATTCCAAAACACAGTCCCTCAACATATCCTCCAACGTCTGAATCGTACGCTCTAATTGGCTGTCAGTCTGAGGATGAAAGGCGGTACTGAATTTCAGCTTGGTACCTAAAGTAGTTTGGAGACTCGGCCAGAACTTCGAAGTAAATCTCGGATCTCTATCCAACACTATGGAAACCGGTGCACCATGCAATCGGACAATCTCGTCAATATACAATTGGGCATACTTATTCAGAGAGTATGTCGTCTTTATGGTCAGAAAATGAGCAGATTTAGTAAGCCTATCAACAATCACCTAAATAGAATTATGTTCCTTTTGGGTACGACGTAATCCCGAAATGAAATCTATCGTGATATGCTCTCATTTCCACTATGGGATAGGTAGAGGCTGCAATAATCCATTTGGACGTTGGTGCTCGATCTTGAATTGCTAAAAAATGAGACACTTGGCAACAAATTCAGGAATTTCCTGTTTCATTCCATTCCACCAATAGTGTTCTCACAGATCCCGATACATTTTGGTACGCTCGGGTGCATTACGTATGCTGAGTTATGTGCTTCCTCCAAGATATCCTTCTTCAGATTGGCATCATCAGGTACACACAGTCTATTTCCAACCATCAAAGTCTCATCATTATCCCTAACACGATAGTCAGCTTTATGACCATTTTTCACTTCATTTTGGATCTTCTCCAATTGGGCATCCGACTTCTACGCTTCTATAATATAGTCGATCAATGTCGGTCTCAAAGTCAAAGTCGCAAACAATGCTGCCGTCTGACCAACCGCCAACTAGACTCGCAAAGATCTCAATTCGGCATACAGATTAGTATGAACAACTTGACTGTGTGCAACCGAACTCGCCGATTTCTGACTCAGCGCATCTGCTACAACATTGGCCTTTCTAGAATAGTAATGGATAGTACAATCATAGTCATTGATCAATTATATCCAGCATCTTTGCCTCAGATTTAGTTCCTTCTGGGTAAATAAGTATTTCAAACTCTGGTGGTTGGTGTATATCTCACACGTCTCGCCATACAGGTAATACCTCCAAATCTTTAATGCAAACACGATCGCCGCCAACTCCAAATCTTGCGTCGGGTAATTACACTCATGATTCTTTAATTTTTGGAAGGCATATGGAATTACGTGCCCATGTTACATCAGTACACATCCTAGTCCTTGGTGGGACGCATCACTGTAGATCACAAAGCCACCATCTTCAGTCGGAAGGGAAAGTATTGGTGCAGATATCAGTATATTTTTTAACTCTTGAAAACTATGCTCACATTTGTCAGTCCACTTGAATTTGGACTTCCTGCGGGTTAATCGAGTCAACGGGGCAGCTATAACAGAAAATTTCTGCACAAATCGACGATAATAACCTGTCAAACCCAAGAAACTTCGAACTTTGGTCACATTTTCGGCCTTTCCCATTGAACAACGGCTCCGACTTTCTTTTGATCCATTTGAATACCATCTCTTGAGATAACATGTTCCAAGAATACTACTATATCCAACCAAAACTCACATTTGCTGAATTTTGCATACAATTACTTTTCTCGCAAAGTCTGAAACACAATCTTGAGATGCTCTACATGTTCTTTGTTATTTTGGGAATAGATCAGTGTATCATAAATGAACACGATAATAAACTGATCTAGATAAGGTTGGAAGATCCAATTTATCAAATCCATAAAGGCAGCAGGGGCATTCGTCAACCCGAATGGCATGACTAGAAATTTATAATGCCCATACCTTGTACGGAATGCCGTTTTCGCCACGTCACTGTCTTTAACTTTCTGCAGGTGATATCTTGATTGGAGATCTATTTTGAAAAACACCTTGGCCTTCTGCAATTGGTCAAACAGATCTGTCACACCCCCACCACTACTCCCACCCCGGACACTCGTCATGCGGGGTCGGCGTGATGACAACACAACAACACACTGAACGCCAAACCAACTAGGAAATGACAAAGGACATATACCAAATGAATATATACAACCATAAATGTCACCAGATATAACCTCTCTAGTTAGGGACACACCCGTCCCTGAAAATAATATTAACACAAAAATATAAACAACCAAGAACCTCTCACAGGTTCGCCTCAAATAACTCCTTCCAAAGTTACTCCCACGCCATACCAACACTGGGCTCTACCTAATGCCAGTAGAGGACCGACTCCTATGCTGTTGTACCTGCGAGTGTACTGCCTTCTTAGTAAACACATTTTATAATAATAGTAATTCATTCTACAACATTTAAATAGATCAAGCGTAAGTATATAAACATCACACAGCTCGTAAAATCTCCAGTATATAAGCAGTGAAAATAAAGCGATATAGATAAATTTCATTCAAATCCATCTAGTATAAAATTATACCAATCACCATAATAAATAATAAATCACCCAATATAAGTAAAACACCACATCTCAATTCCATACCCACTGGCCAAGCCATAGTGATCATTTTAACCTCACGATCGGGAGTTGCAACGATACCGTAACCATCTGTAGGATATGCCTTCCTAACGGACCTAACTGCGCAGATCACTGCCTACCGGACGTCTCTGGAGTCCATAATATAAATCACCACAAAATATCGATCACCAAATATAAATCACCACCTGCCGGACTACTCTCCAGACAGGATATAATATAAATCACCACCTGCCGGACCACTCTCCGGACATGACATAAACTATGGCATAGTTAACTCAATAATATCATCATCAAATCACAAATCAATATCCATCTGCTGGACCACCCTCCGGACAGACCATAATATAAATCACCACCTCATCAATACCGTCAAAAACACCAACGTCCACCTCTTTTTCTCAAAACCAACTTTTAAATCCGAAAATCATATTTTTCACATTTGTTTGAAAACCGTCTAATTTCAACGAAACCATTTTTCCCCTTTATTTTATTTCGAAAACCAAATATTATCTATTCTCTTTTAAAGCCACCAAAACTAACGAAAATCATTTTTTAACTTCCTTTTAACACCATCATAGTTTAACGAAAATCCATTTCCTTAACTCACCCAAAACCTACTTGATCCATATCATTTATAAAATCATACAGTCTAGGTAAAACTATTTTACACACACATTTATATATATAAAAATAGTTTGACAAGAAGACAGTACACTCACATGATATTTTGCTTTTCAAAAGCTCCACCGACTAACCGCTATTGAACTTCCGATAATTGTGAACCTATTTGTGACAGAACTTAAATTAATATTTTATGTAGAAATAACCTAATTATGCCATGAAATCCTAATTTTCGAAATTTTCCTATTTCCCGCATTTTCTTTTGGAATATTATCATTTAGTTAACATCGTTCCGTTACAGTTTATCATATATAAACTTTGTTCCTATAAACGATTTCATTATTTGTTTTTCATCATTTCGACAACTTTGACGCTAGTAATTAAATTAACGAAACATGTAATTTTAATGAGAAACGTTACCCGCTCCCAATCGGTTGTCGACCTCATCACGAATTCCTTGATTTTTGCTTACTGCTGCCTACCGCCTAAGCAGACGATCCACCGCCTAGGCGAACGAGCTCATTTACAGTTTTGAGTTACACACTGACGTCCCACTGCCTAGGTGAGAAACTTCCGCCTAGGCGAACTTTCTCTCATTCTGCACACTGATCTACCACCACCTAAGCGAACTTTCCACCGCCCAGGCGGATGATCCTCCTCCCTTCTACGCTGTTTTGTCAATTCCAGCCGACCACTCTTTCTATCCTCACTAACTCCGGCAGTCACCACTACCAATGCCCCTCCCACACAACACACGCAAACCTCACACTCATCACCACGACTGCAACACACATACACAGCTCATACACACACATGCATACTTGACAGACCATGCCAACGCCCCACCACCATCCACTGTCGGTCCCTCTACTACCACCCAAAACCAACAACATGCATTCACACACAAACATTTCGACACATACACTAATTTTATATCCTATCCATAACAGAAAATTGGGGGGGGGGGGGGGGGGACACACCTTTATCGGCGATGGAGCACACAGACACTCGCCGGACTTCCCTCTCTCTCTTTGTCTTTTCGTTTCTGTTAAATGTCAGCCGACCAATGGCGACTCACAAACCGCCGCCGGCTGCCTTCTCTTCCTCTTCTCCGGTTCTCCTCTCTCTTCCTCTTCTCTGCTTGGTTTCTCAATTCTTCTTCATCTCCTCCGGATTCTCTCTCTCACTCTCTCTCTATATATGTGTGTGTGTGTGTGTGTGTGTGTGATGAGTTCTAGAACCGGCCAATTGGCCATCCTCTCTGCCGTTTAATTCCTGCCATTCCTATATATATATATATAAAGAATATAATATAATATTTATATAAAGATTATAATATATTAGGAATTTACACAAACCTCCTTTTTCTCTTGAAACATCACAATTTGATCTCCAAACTTCTAATTTTCTTAATTTATACTATCCACCCCAATATTTCCGAAATATTTTAAAAATATGGTTTAAATCATACGCATATCCATATCGGGGTCTTATAATTCTTCCCTCTTAAAAGAAATTTCGTCCTGAAATTTTCGCACTACACGGTCTCATTAGACTCAAGGCCCCATAACTGAAAATCACCTATAGTTCATATTTGTCAATTCCCGTTCCAAACTCATAATATTCTTATTGCAGAAATCAACATAATAACCAACAACCAATGAGCAGAGTGTACTTTGGTTGGTAATACCCATCACTGACAACCAACGGTCTCTTGTTTCTAACGCTTCCGCTGCGTTACTCTGATAAAATCAAAATTAGTAACAATACTATATGCTTAAAATATTTTTATAAATTGAGTCTATTTCATTTCGTCGCAACCGGCGCTTATTCATTACATCCAACATTTTCCAGTCGCCCATTTAATTTTTTTATTTTTTATTTTTATTTTTATTTTTTTAACTATAGTCCGCCCTGACCATCTTTCATTCCTCTTCTCAAATCTTTTCCCAATCGAATATCTAACTCCTGCGTTTTTAACATACAATTAAGAAATATCAATTTCACATTTACAAGCTCAATTAGCATGGTCATCCGAACAATAGCCAAATAAACTTACAAAGATCCCATCTTGACATATACATTCGTATAATTAGCCCAATTATACATAACTGACTTAAAGCACAAATCCCTTGTTACAGGAAATGTCGCTAACCATCAAAACAAAAATAATCTCTTTTAGTTGTAAGAGGTTTGGAGTTCCAATCACATGTTCTCCACCTTCTTCATATTTCGTCAACCCACCACTTTGACTCATTTTGGATTCACTTGAATACTATTTCTCAATAGCACTGGTCCCAAAATTACCACTCAATCCCACCAGAACTCATTTTTGTTGTATTTGGCCTATAATCGCTTACAGCCTTAGTAACCTATTCTGGAAATATTCTACATGCTCTTCTCTATTCTCGACCAGATCACCGATTTCATCATGCCCCAATCTCAAATCTTCAATCATGAATATCCTATTCAAAAATCTAACACCTTATTCTGTTGTAGTCGATATAACAACCCATTCATTCTGACTGATAAATTACCAACATCGGATCTTCATGGAGAAGCACACCAGGTCTACGAAAGCCATGAGTTAATAGTCTAATTTATTGTAATGACTCTATTGCTTAGGGCCGTCATAAGGCTTCTTCTATTACAGACTTCTTAAACTGAAAACAAACTTACTCCAATTTTCCAATATTCAACAAATTTTTCCTATACCACGAAAATTATTTAAATTCAACTAAATGCAGTCAATCATTGACTTAAATTAATCCACTTAATTTTTCCTATACCCTAACGATCACCATTAAAGTCCCACGGTTATAATTCAAATCTCAAATCCCCACCTTTTATCACCACAAGTATAATTAACCAATTTAATGAATCAAACGTTCACTTTCTTAACATTATGGAACTTATTTAACAACAATCATCACTATTAATCACGCCTACAATCATCCCATTAATGCTCGGAACTACAAAGGGAAAATTCTTAGTTATTATAATATCTACTGCCGAAACTTATTTAAACTAATGCCCGAACCTACGTACTGAATTGTGATATATATATATATATATATATATATATATATATATATATATATATATATATATATATATATATATATATATTACTATTTAACTCAACAACAATCACCACTAGTCTGAAAGGCACAGATAACCCAACTATCATTTACCGCAATACCTTTCTTAACTCTTCAATATTTTTATATACGTTTTCTAAAATTATTACTAACTTATAAAACTGAAACTACGTTCCCAAATCGCGATATACTTATATCGATATCCTTTACAACACCTAAATATTACCGACCCATCTACCTACGACTCAATTATGTCAACCCGATAATCTATAAAAAAAAAATTCTTTTATGCCTCCACATTTTATCAAGTCCCCGACATGGTCACGTGCGTTATACATATATCCACGTATATATATACATATAACTCAAAGGACATAGGTATACTCCAGTCACAAAAATTCGATACATTCTAATAATTATTAGCTACTAACTGAAAATAGGATATCATGAATACATATCATCTCAAAGATATTTCAAATTCCTCTTGTCCCATGACATTTCAATAACTTCCAATTTCTAATAAAATGTAGCCACACCGGACTATTTCTAGATCTTGCAAAAGTTTTATTTTCCTATCTCAATTCAGTCTATCTGATCGGAATCATGTATCCTTTTCATATAGCGCTTTATGCGATGCTCCCACAATTGACAACAAACTAGCTATTAGTATAAACAGATTTCATTAACGTTGTATAATCATCCCCCTTACCAGAAACTTTCACGACGCAATCCCTCAACCTATCCTCCAACACCTGATTCATATTATTTTAATAAACCATTAATCCATAAATGAACCAAAATATCAACTTTTTTCGGGCACCTAAAGAAGTATGGAAAATTCAGCCTGAACATTCAAATAATTATCAGTTTCTGCTATTACAGTTTCTCCCCCACATAACTTTTCCAATAAGGAAGTACTACTTGAGATGTACTACCCAACTTCTTATGTTTAAAAAAAAACATGCCAATTTTAAGTTATCACCCTACACTACTGCAGGAGATTTCTCTATGGACTGTTTATACACTGACAACTTACTTTATTTGGATAACAATTATCATCCAGATCATAACATGACGACAATACTTATGATTTTCAAAATTCCATTTCCAACATTTCCGAGTAATAAAATTCCACGAGTCGCTAGTACTTAAAAGAATATCTTATCCCATCTTAATTTAACATTTGCATTGAATTGGTACATCATACAATCGAACAATCCTGTCACTATATATATACCGAGTTTACGTATCAAGAAATTTCTCAAACTACTCTCCCTTTTCCCTTCTGGATTAGATCAAAGTTACAATAACCCACTTAGAGATTACGTTACTTCTTTTACTAACAAATCACCGAACAACAAATGCTGCGATCTCTCATTTCCATTTCAAACTACTAAAAATACTCAAGCTATCTCAAAAATTTAGTATTACTGGGACATTGCATATATTGTTCTATGCACCTCCTTTAAAGTCTTTTTCAACAATTGGCATTATTAAACCTGCACATTTTATTTCATTTCCTCAAAACCTTATCATTCTCCCAGACACGTTAATCAACTCCATAGTCAATTCCCACTGCATCACTACACCCTCTTAGTTGGACATCCCACTTTTATAATTCTACCATATGGTCAATTGATACCAAACAACGTTACCAATTCTTTCTTTTTTTTTGTTTACACTTTTCTAACCTCCTAGACCCACTATCAAACAATTGAGATACTAGATACGCCTTCCCAACAATACTTACTTCTATTCATCACAAATTTGACATCACCCGCCACTCTATATTACTTATTTAATTGGACTATAATTACATGCGCTTACTATCCTCCCAAACCCACAATCCTCAGTCGTTTCCTACCTATCATTTCCCGTTACATTACTATCTGCCACAACTGTTGCTCCGTCAATCAATTATTCTAAAACATACTACTAAATTAAATTCTTGTCTAGTTTCCCTTTCAGATTGTCAAAAAGGCGATTTACTCTTTTTTTAAATTATCTCTCTTATTCTGACTTAAATATGTTCTGCTATATCCTCTAGTATGTTAATAACGACTTACTATGTAAAACCTAAGTTGTAGAATGTATGTTATAAATAACCGTATTATAGAACGTTAGAGAATTTTAGGGTAAAAATGTCATTGATAAAAACCCAAATTAAAAGTTGGGGGTCAAATTGGGAATTTAGAAATGCAAAAATTTAAACTTGAGATTTAAAGTGGCAATTAGAAATCAAAAGGAAAAAATTTTTAGGGGCAAAATTATAATTTTGAAACTTTTTAAAATAAAGATACACTGAAATAAGAATCTTAATGGAAATGAGGGGAGGAAAGTGTAATTTAATCTTTTTTTTACATAAC
Source organism: Eucommia ulmoides (assembly GCA_016647705.1). Lineage (NCBI taxonomy): Eukaryota > Viridiplantae > Streptophyta > Magnoliopsida > Garryales > Eucommiaceae > Eucommia > Eucommia ulmoides. Next base: position 3,891,290 of record CM028338.1, read on the forward strand.
TCATTCCTATCCACACGGCAAACCGACGGTAACCCACCGGCCAAGGGAGAGATGATCAAGGAGCGACGTGGCAAGCTTAGAATTAGTTTAACCATTAACTTCATGCATTAAAAACCTCCTACATGCACTGAAGTGGGGAAATCGGAAAAGAAAAGGAAACCCAAAAATTCTAGAGAGAAAGAGAGAGAGAGCCGGAGCGAAGGGGTCGTCGATTTTCCTTGGATAGACGTTCCTCTAGTAGCGTGGTCGTGTGGGTAGTGCAAAAAATTCCAGAGAGAGATTGGTGCGGACGGTGGCGTGGTTCGTCGACAGAGTGGCCGTGTGCGTGTTAGCGTCGCTGGTGAGCGGAGTTGCGGATCACCATTCGACCATCGACGATCATCGGTCATGTAAGTATTTATATGTATTTCTCCAATTAATTGATGGATGTATGCATGCATGAGTGTAACAGGTTGGGTTGGGTCGGTAAGTTTCCGGCGATGTGGGGGTTGTGCTCGGTTTCTGTCTTTCGGCACCGTGTGGGTTTGGGTATGGGGTGTTCTGATTTTCTGGTTACGATGTGTGAGTGTGCATGTGTGTGAAATGTATACTGCAAAAAGGAAAAAAAAAAGAGAAAAGCCGAGACGGAAAGGGGAGAGAGAGAGAACGATCACGGCGGTGGCGGTGGCGGTGGCGGTGGCACGAGTGGCTACGATTGCGGTGTGCTGCTGTGCATGTGGGTCTCCGACGGCAAGGGTCGTTGGTCCCATGGCACGCCATTGACAGTGGCATGCAAACGTAGCCGCATGCATGGGGGTGAGTGTGTGTGTCGTAGGGTGCGACGGTGGGTGAACAGTGGTTGTGGGTGTGTGGTGGAGCCGATGAGATGGCCGGAGGTGGTGTCAGAGGGCTGTATGGGTGGTGCGGAGGTTGACAGGCGAGTTGGCAAGGAGGGGGAGCCACCGGCGGTTGGCAACGGTAGAGAGAGGGAGAAACTGCCGTCGGGACTGGGAAGAACCGAAAACAGGAGAAGGAAAAAAAAAAAAAAAAAAGAGGGAAAAAGAAAAAGAAAAAAAGGGGAAAAATTGCACAACTGACCCCAGAAAAAAGGGAGAAATTCTTTTTCAAATGAAAACCCTTTTCGCGGCCCATGAATAACTCGGAAAGGATCTTGTTTGCCGTTAAATTTATTCTAGTTCTGTTAAAATTCAATCCTAGCCTAAAATCTTTGTAACTGGAGTAATAAATTAGGATCGTTCATATTACGGGTTTTCTTATGTAATAAATAATGGAACAAAAATATTAAGAATAATAACAAATCTCATAGATAAAATATGGGGAATGGAAAATGCGGAACTTAGGGCCTGCCCTACATGGCTAGGTGATTTTACATGAAATATTAACTTAGACTCTATCATTTCTAGATTCGCAGACGCCAACACCTCGGTAAGCTTTGGACAGTGAGGTTTTTGCAGTGCCAGAAACGAGGTGAGTGTACTGTCTTCTCGCCGAATTATTTGTATATATATATAAATCTGATGAAAACTGGTTGTATTTAAATTAGAAGCTTTTAGGAAAAAAAATAAAAAATTACGTGGTGATTAGATGATATTATTGGGTGATTTTGATCCGTTTCGGTGGAATGATGTTTATCTGCTTCGGTAGAGTGATGTTAGACGTTTGTACTGCGCAGTGATTATCCGCCTCGGCGGAGTGATGGGTGTTCATAGGAAGGCATATCCTACGGATGGTACGGTACCGTTGCAAACTCCCGATAGTGAGGTTAAAACGATCACCATGGCTAGTGTCACAGGGTCGAAATTTTCAGCACCAATTTCAACCGAGTGATGGCCTGATCGTTGCACAATCAGTCAGCCCACGGTGAATGCACTGCCTCGCAACGGAATTACACCGACAGATTGTAAACACACACGTTCCAGTAACGAAATACAACCGGAATGCACCGAAATACTACCGAAACGCACCAACGCAACAGTACGCACACGTATTACGGGAAAACCCAACCTTGTATTAATAAACTCTGGTTACAAGGAACCAAATACAACACATAGTCTGTAAAATCCACAGCAGTACAATCTAACCCCTAAAAACAGACCAATACATTACAATTTATAGGCAGAAACGGCAGTTGACAGCCCCAACTGCATAGGCAGAAAGATGACATCTGTCCGACACATGTCAGCACCACAGGAGTTGGTTTTCCTGTCTGAAAACCAACCAAAACCGCCCAAGAACTGCCCAGAACTGCTCACACATGCACTGCACATGTCTGGAAACCACCAGTCCATCAGCTCACCCGGTAGCATTCTTCCAGCGTTTTTGCACCGTCCCAACGTCTGTCCGTTGCCATCTTGTACCGTAATCTGCCAACGTTCGCCAACGTTTTGCCACACCGCCTGCATGGCCGGAACGTGTCGTTGCGCCCAATGACTGCCAACGTTCCGTGTGCTATTTCCGCACCAGAATGCACCGTTGCCCAACGGTGCGTCATGCCGCTACATGACTCAGCCCAAAACGTAGCGTTGCACCTACGTTCTGTTTTGTTGCATCGTTCTGCCCAACGACGTCCCAACGCCGTATGCATTTTTCGCACCAAAATGTACCGTCGTTCCCAACAGTCCGTCACGCCGCTCACATGACACTGTTTCCAACGTACCGTTGTGCCTCCGTTGCACCGTTCTGCCTCGATACCGCACCGAGATCATCAACACTGCCCAACACCCGCCGGTGTTGTGCAACAACGCTGCTGCCCAACGGTAGGCACCAATCTGGTGCTCCTTTTGCCAACGCCTGCCCAACAGCTTGGTCCAGCGCCGCCCCGCTCCTCCAACGTGTGTTGCCGCGTCCAAGGCACCATTTACAACGTAGCGTTGCACCTACGTTGCACCATTTTGCCTCAGTCCCGCACCGAAGTCTTCCACACTGCCCAACACCCGCCGGTGTTGTGCAACAACGCCGCTGCCCAACGGTAGGCACTAATCTGGTGCTCCTTTTGCCAACGAACCCATCTGTGCCGCATGCACCATGTCCGGTAGCAAATCGCACCAAGTTGGTGCTGTTTGGTCCTCCAGCATTGTTAGGGTCTAACAAACCACCCCCACTGAAAGAACCCGACGTCCTCGTCGGATCGTGCCCAGCATAATCCACTAGATTTGGCATACGTCTATGCCGATGATACTGCCACAGCCTCCTCGTTCTGCCAGCAGTATTTCTCCACTAGTCCGTTGCAATCTGTTGCAACGTGTTGGCCACAGAGCACCGTCCATGACCAGAATGTCCACCAGTCTGCTACCGCAGCAAACCCCGTATGGAAGTCTCAACGATAACCAGCCACCGCCAGTTATTTTTCAGCACGGGCATAGGATGTTTTCTAGAATCCCATGCCCCAAATCAGGAATCACAGCGTACCTGATTTCAGACCGCCCCCGGTCAGAATTGTTGTCCACTGACAACGTATTTTTAACGTGCACCCAACGACTTGGTCCAATGTACCGACGTTCCTCCAACAGTGTAAGGTGTCCGATTGCAAATCGGCAGCACGCCGCCAATTTCAGACCTCTCCTGGTCTGTCCGTTGCGCTCCAGCAACGCAGTGTCAACATTCGTCCAACGACTTGGTCCAACACTCCAACGTTCCTCCAACGAAGTTAGACGCCCGTTTGGAAACCCATAAATAACCAGCCTCCTCCGGTTATTTTTCAGCACGGGACATAGGACTGTTTCTGGTATCCTACATCCCCAAACAGGTTCGTTACATACCCGTTTTCAGACCGCTCCTGGTCTGCTCGTTGTTGTCCGCCAACAACACTGCACCGACGCGCACCGTCTCCCGTTCAGAGACGTCCTCGTCTGATTCCGCCCGAACCAGCGCTGTCAGTCTTTCTTTCTTCGGACAGTCCCTCATCCGGTGAGGACCATCGCAGATAAAACAACCCCGGTGCTTACCCGTAGCCGATGTCGGTTGTGATTTTGAACGGGGTCCGTCAGAAACGTCGGCCTGCACGCCTCTGATTTTCCACTCCGTGCCCTCGTTCATTTTCTCCTTGCCTTTCCTACCTGACTTCCGGTCTATTCCGCTACCGTCTCGTGTCAGGTTGTAGTCGGTCAGGCTGTCTGCCGCCGCCACAGCAGTAGGCAGGTCATGCACGCCCTGCCGTCGCAATTCCGCTTGCGCCCATAGTTGCAAGCCGGAAGTAAAATTGAAGAGCTTGTCCTCTTCCGACATGTTTTTCACATCCAACAGCAAGGATGTGAACTCCTTCACGTACTCACGCACCGATCCCGTGTGCTTGAGTCGCCGTAATTGATCCCGAGCCACCCAACTCGAGTTCGTTGGTAGGAACTGCTCCCTGAGTTCCCTCTTCAAGTCTGCCCACGTCGCTACCGCCGGACGTGTGCTGTCAGCCACACGCGTTCGCCACCACAGCTTTGCGTCGCCCACCATGTACATCGTTGACATGGAGACTTGATCACCGTCACGGACATGAGCAATCTGAAAATATTGCTCCATGTCCCATAGGAAGTTCTCTACCTCCTTGGCACTCCGTGTGCCTGAAAATGCCGTTGGTTCCGGCGCCTTCATCCGTGCTGGTCCGTCCACCGACGTGCGCTGTCCAGCACCGTTCTGTTTCAAAACAGCAACTTCATCTTCCACGCATTTGATGTTGATTTTCAGAACGTCGGCCATCGTAATAACGTCCTCCGCCATGGATGAAAATCTGGCCGTCGCATTGGTACAGAATTCCTCAAAAGAATTCCGCAGGTTCACCAGGTCGACCCTCAGTTCAGCGTTCTGCACGGACAGGTTCACTGCACCGTTCGTCGGTGGCGCACCAACGTAATCCTCCAACGCTTCCAGTCGACTGTTCATACCGGACGCAGGAGCCATCCTGCACGTTACTGTTCACCAACAGCAAAATGTCAACGCACGCCCAACGGATTGGTCCAACGCCTTCGCCCGTTCCTCCAATGTTGTTGGTCGTTTTTGCACCGACGCAGAGCCCACTCGTAGCCCTGCTCTGATTCCCACTGTCACAGGGTCGAAATTTTCAGCACCAATTTCAACCGAGTGATGGCCTGATCGTTGCACAATCAGTCAGCCCACGGTGAATGCACTGCCTCGCAACGGAATTACACCGACAGATTGTAAACACACATGTTCCAGTAACGAAATACAACCGGAATGCACCGAAATACTACCGAAACGCACCAACACAACAGTACGCACACGTATTACGGGAAAACCCAACCTTGTATTAATAAACTCTGGTTACAAGGAACCAAATACAACACATAGTCTGTAAAATCCACAGCAGTACAATCTAACCCCTAAAAACAGACTAATACGTTACAATTTATAGGCAGAAACGGCAGTTGACAGCCCCAACTGCATAGGCAGAAAGATGACATCTGTCCGACACATGTCAGTACCATAGGAGTTGGTTTTCCTGTCTGAAAACCAACCAAAACCGCCCAAGAACTGCCCAGAACTGCTCACACATGCACTGCACATGTCTGGAAACCACCAGTCCATCAGCTCACCCGGTAGCATTCTTCCAGCGTTTTTGCACCGTCCCAACGTCTGCCCGTTGCCATCTTGTACCGTAATCTGCCAACGTTCGCCAACGTTTTGCCACACCGCCTGCATGGCCGGAACGTGTCGTTGCGCCCAACGACTGCCAATGTTCCGTGTGCTATTTCCGCACCACAATGCACCGTTGCCCAACGGTGCGTCATGCCGCTACATGACTCAGCCCAAAACGTAGCGTTGCACCTACGTTCTGTTTTGTTGCATCGTTCTGCCCAACGACGTCCCAACGCCGTATGCATTTTTCGCACCAAAATGCACCGTCGTTCCCAACAGTTCGTCACGCCGCTCACATGACACTGTTTCCAACGTACCGTTGTGCCTCCGTTGCACCGTTCTGCCTCGGTACCGCACCGAGATCATCAACACTGCCCAACACCCACCGGTGTTGTGCAACAACGCTGCTGCCCAACGGTAGGCACCAATCTGGTGCTCCTTTTGCCAACGCCTGCCCAACAGCTTGGTCCAGCGCCGCCCCGCTCCTCCAACGTGTGTTGCCGCGTCCAAGGCACCATTTACAACGTAGCGTTGCACCTACGTTGCACCATTTTGCCTCAGTCCCGCACCGAGGTCTTCCACACTGCCCAACACCCGCCGGTGTTGTGCAACAACGCCGCTGCCCAACGCTAGGCACCAATCTGGTGCTCCTTTTGCCAACGAACCCATCCGTGCCGCATGCACCATGTCCGGTAGCAAATCGCACCAAGTTGGTGCTGTTTGGTCCTCCAGCATTATTAGGGTCTAACAGCTAGCCAGTGTGCGTTGTGTTTTGGGGTGTGATGTTCTGTTGATATTGGGTAATAATTTATTATTTCAGGCGATTGTTATGATATTTATACTGCATGGTTATAAAATGGACCTTATATATATATGTTATTTCATTTTTACTGCATATATAGTGCTTATGCTGAATCCATGTGTAAATGTTGTGTTATCTAGGAGGTACTATTATTATTAAATAAGAATGCTTTTACTGAGAAGGTAGTACACTCACAGGTGAAATGGCTAGGAGTCGGTCCCCTACTGGCACGGGGTAGAGTCCGTCGATGGTGTAACAGGGAATTAAAAATTTTTGGGAAGTGCCGCCGAAGGCGAACCTAGGAAGGATTCATCGCTTGTTTTTTTCCCCTTTTGCTGTTATAGAAGGATTACAGGGACGGGTGTGTCTCTGGCTTGGAAAGATGTTTATAACTTGTATTTTGATTATTTGTATAATTATGAATGCATATCGTCGCTTTCTAGTTGATTTTTCGCTTGAGTAATGTCGTGTTAATGTCACGCCGACCCCACAAGTGACGGACATCCGGGCTGGGGTGTGACATACTAGGCACCGTTTTTGTAGTTGTTTGTCTATCTTAGCCTTCTTATTTCGTGGAAGACATCTCTCCTAACAATTCCGCTACCTAGTCGCATCATTACTTGCCAATCAGACAACCCTTCATGCACCAAACAAACTTATTAACACCCTATCACATATCCCCTACTGACTAGAAAACTGGCATGTCTACCTATCTTAAGGTCTTCTATTGACAAGTCTACAAAACCTATAACCTAGGCTCTGATACCAAATTGTCACACCCCCACCCTGGACACTCGTCATGCGAGGCCGGCGTGACGATAACACAACAACACACTGAACGCCAAACCAACTAGGAAACGACAAAGGACATATACCAAATGAATATATACAACTACAAATGTCACCAGATACAACCTCTCTAGTTAGGGACACACCCGTCCCTGGAAATAATATTAACACAAAAATATAAACAACCAAGAACCTCTCACAGGTTCGCCTCAGACAACTCCTCCCAAAGTTACTCCCACGCCATACCAATACCGAACTCTACCCAATGCCAGTAGGGGACCGACTCCTATGTTGTTGTACCTGCGAGTGTACTGCCTTCTTTGTAAACACATTTTATAATAATAGTAATTCATTCTACAACATTTAAATGGATCAAGCGTAAGTATATAAACATCACACAGCTCGTAAAATCTCCAGTGTATAAGCAGTGAAAATAAAGCGATATAGATAAATTTCATTCAAATCCATCTAGTATAAAATCATATCAATCACCATAATAAATAATAAATCACCCAATATAAGTAAAACACCACATTTCAAACACACATCTCATTCTAGGTAACGGGTATTTATTACGAATCGTCACCTTATTCAACTACTTGTAATCAATACACATTCTCAACGTGCCATCCTTCTTATTTACGAATAACACTGGGGCTCACCATGGAGAAACACTAGTTCTGATAAACCCGCGGTCTAACAGATCTTGCAACTGAATTTTTAATTCCTTAAGCTCAGTAGGCGCCATACGATAGGGTAGAATTGATATAGGAGCAGTTCCTGGAAGTAACTCAATGGTGAATTCTATTTCCCTATCCACTGGCAACCCTGACAATTCCTCTAGAAACACATCGAAAAAATCCCTGACTACTGGAATATCTGCCACCTGGACTTCATTTTGCCTGGTGTCAATCACGTGCGTGAGGTATCCCTGACATCATTTTTTTAATAATTTCCTAGCCTCTAGGATTGAAATCAAACTGACAGGGGTAATGATTCTGTTCCCCGAAAATGCAAACTCTGGCTCGCATGAGATCCAAAAGATAACTTCATTTTTAAAGCAATCCACCATAGCATGATAACCGGATAACAAATCCATACCCAATATCATATCAAAATCTTGAATACTCAGGGGTAGTAGATCTACTAATAATTATCTATCACCAATACGAAGCGGACTGTCTTTATACGCCCTATCTATCAACATTGACTCACCTAATGGAGTAAAGATAATGATACTATATGACAGAGAAGGAGAAAATTTGGCTACATGCATCATAAATGTTGCCGAAACAAATGAATGAGTAGAACCGGGATCAATAAGTACACGTGCATCTTTATCATATAAAGACATGATACCTGTTACCATATCTGGGGTAGCCTGGGCATCCTATCAAGCAGTAGAAAATACACAACCTCGAGTCGGAGGTCTACCGGCTAATCTCCTACCACGTCCCGGAATACTACTAGGGCCAACACTACTTGCACTGCTCATAGAAGGTGTAGATGTGACAGTAGATTTCGGATAATTCGGAGCTATATGACCCGGCTCATGACAACAGAAACATATGGGACTCGCTATAGAACAGTCTCTGATAAAATGATCTGGTGATCCATATTGGTAGCATACAAATACCCTAACCCGACTAAATACCTGGTTCTTTCCCAGCCCTTGATGGTCGACACTCGATTTGGATACATTCTGCTGTCGCCCAGAGTATAACTACCTTGGACCTCGGCTCCTAACGGATTGGTAAATCGATAAGGCCCAAGCAATTGGCGGTCGAGATACCGCTCCCCGAGAAGTGCCACTTGGATATCTACTAGGTGACTCGAATCTACTCATTTTGTACTGTTTGCGGCTCTCGGTGGCTTCCTGAACATCCCTTTCTACTAATTTTTCCGTATTCACCAATTCAACGTAACTCTTAATTTGTCTGCTCATTAGCCTGTAATGGATTTCTAAATTGAACCCTTTTTGGAATCGTCTGCAGTTCGCCTCTTCCATTTTTACCAAATCAGGGACAAAGCAGGACAAGTTATCGAATTTAACCTCATACTGCTGGACGATCATCTTCCCCTGCTTCAAAACTAAGAACTCTTCCTCCATTTGGAATCGATAGGATTCAGGAAAATATTTCTCATTAAACACCACAACAAATTGATCCCAAGTGATCTCCTTGCCTGGATCTGAAAGTAACCTCTTCATCTCCTCCTACCAATGTTCGGCTTTCTCTTTTAGCTAGAAGGTGGTAAGAGGAACTCGGCTATCATCGGTAATCCCCATGGCCTCAAATACATGCCCCACACCTCTCAACCAGTTCTCGGCAATAGCTGCACCCACAGTTCCTGTGAAAACCGGAGGATCCAACTCCTTGAATTTTTTCAGAAGTATTGCCTAGGAAGTAATTGTGTCGGTTTGGGCTTTTTGGCATCCCAGTATTTTTTCTTGTTGCTCTGTTAGCTGTGCAACAGCCTGTAAAATTCTCTCAACGACATCTAAACTTTCCTGCATCTTGTCTCCCTACCTTTGGGGTCCCACACTCCCCGAACTCTCATTTTCGCGGTCCATACTCGCGATCTGAAATGAAATTCAATAACCAACTAGGCCAACCAGAAAAATAACAGTATTAAATTTAATAACATAGCTACCACTCGCGTGCCGAAATCACCTACTGACACCCTATCTCAAAGTCCACTACTGACTAGACAACTGACACGTCTACAGAACCCATAACCTAGACTTTGATACCACAAATGTCACACCCCCACCCTAGGCCCCTAGTAGGACGTAAAACACACTGCTACTTACTCTTGCAAGTATACGAGATCTAAATTTTAATATAGTGGATCTTGAAGATCGGATATTGTTCCCATAGAGAAAAGTGTGAATAATTGAATACCGCAATTTACGTAGTCTCATGTTATCCTGACGATGAAAGACATGATTTAAAATTAATCTAAGTTAAACTACAATTAGTGGGTTAATCTTAACTAAGTTGATTAATTAGGGATTGATTTCGTTCACTTAATACATGTTTGATTTCGTTTAGTTAACAATAACGGAGTTTAGGTATCCGACAATCTCGGTTCATAAACTCCTCCGCCACCTCTTCCGAGTGTAAGACGAGGGAATACGCGACTTCGTGTCGACGAAGAGATCCCCCTCAATGTCTTAACGACTCTAGGTCGCGTGAGTCTTGACCCAACGTCATCGATTGCACACTAACTAACGCCATCCCAGGTCGTTAGGTCGTAACGATGTGTTTACCTTAGTTCGAATCCAGGGTTACCTCACCCTAATGTCAAACCCTAGATTCTCAAATCCAACCCTAATACCATTACAAGCATACTAAGATCATCATCAAATGATAAACACAATTGGACTTAAAAGCAACAGCCGTTAAAGAAACATGTATTAAACCAAACGAGTATTTACACAACTACATCTTTCCCTAAATAATCTCTAATTAAACTAACATGTTCTTAACCAATACAATATTAAATCAAGAGGAGATCATCAATATCAACAATAAACATTAAATACAAATATGGAAACAAGGGAAGAAAATCCAAATCTCAAAGTGGAGTAGTCCACTTTCGCCAAAGAACAATCCTCCCGAGCTTCCTCTTCTCCATTGATGAACTTCCACTTCTAGCTCTTCAAGAAATGGCCAAGAACACTCTCTAAACTAATATAATCTACTTCATAAATTATCTAAACCTAACTAAGGAGGAATGAATCTCCAAATATTAACCGGGGCCTCCTCTCACGTCTTTAGGTCTTTTTGGGGTTTGGTGGAGAAAGGGGTTAAAAAGAGGGATTTGGAAAATATCTTCAAAATATCTAAAAATAGATATTTATGTGTAGAGTGTCACCGCCTAAGCGGTGGTTCACCGCTTAGGCGGTGGCTTAAGTCGGTTTAAGTTTCTGTCGGATCTTCGCCTAGGCGGTGGCTGCTGGCATAACAATCTGTCGTTTTCTCGCCTAGGCGGTGGTTTTCTCATCTAGGCGGTGGTTCAGCCCTTCAGCACTCCAACATTCTACCTTTTTTCCGCCTAGGCGGTGGAACTTCCGTCTAGGCGGTGGTCTTCATTAACCGAAACCCTATTTTTCACATTTTGTTCATCGTTTCTCCACCGTTTTCACTTGTTTATCGCCCTTTAACGTCCCTTCATCTGTTTTACACTAAAACAAACTAAAACACAATTAAATATAACTAATACACTTGAAAACTAACAAATTCGATTTAAAAATAGATAGATTTTTTACATCTATCAGCCCCCTACTGCCAGAGCCCAGGAGTGACGTCGACTCGACACTTCCTGACTAACCAACCAAATACATACCTACCTACATGCATACATACATATATATACATATTTAGACGCACGCATACCGCTATCAATATTTTTTTCAAAAAATAATATCTATTTACTCATTTCTACAAATATGGGAACACACATATCCCAAATATATACAACAAAAATCACAAATTACTGAACCCTCCACAGTCTGCTTCCGACTGGCCCACTCCCAAAATGACACTACCTCCGGACTCTACCTAATGCCAGTAGTGGATCCACTCCTAGCTGCGGCACCTGAAACCAAATATTTTATCGGTGTACTGTCTTCATAATAAAAATATTTTATGGATCAAGCGTAAGTATTAAACACCACGTTTCAAAATATAATATAATATAACCGCATGCCCTGTTAAAAATCCAGTTCTACTGCCACAAATGTAACGAAATAATCTATTTAATACCCAATCCAAATATTTTAAGTCAACCAATACCATAAAGTAATATATTTACGTCAACCCATTTAAAATAATATATATAAGTCAATCAATCCAGACAGTTCATTGTATAATAAAATACGTACATATCCTCTCCTGCTAGTCATAGGATTGTTTTTACCTCACGATCGAGAGTTACAACAGTACCGAAACCTGTACAATTGTGCCATCTAATATGACTACCAGTGCCAGTGCCATTTATTATCCCCAATGGTAGGGGTACAACCTGCGGGATTTGCACTTCTGACAGGTCAATCAACCACCTGTTGGACTAATTCTCCTGACATGTCATAATAATCAACCACCTGCAGGACTAATCCTCCTGACAGGTCATAATATCAACAACCACCTGCAGGACTAATCATCCTAACAGGTCATAATATTAACAACCACATGCAGGACTAATCCTTTTAACATGTCATAATATCATCAACCACCTTGAGGATATGCCCTCCTGACAAGTCATAATAATCAACCACTTGTGTGACTCACACTCCTGACAGGTCAATAACATAATCAACCACCTGCAGGACGTGCCCTCCTAATAGGTCAAAACCATCCCGCAGTATATACCTTCTTGACGGGATCAGAATTATGGCATAATCGGACAAAAATCACCTTCTACATTTAAAATCTACTTGATCCACATAAGTCATACAATTGTCCAATTTTAATAAACACTTTTTTTCTACAATTTATATAAAAATATAATTTATAAATTTACATAGAAGACAGTATAATCACCTCAATTTCCGCACTGCAAAAATGCCAATGTCCAAAAACTATTGGGACGCTGGCGCCTGTAAACCTAACAGCAATAGAGCCTAAATTAATATTTTATTTAAAATAACCCTAATATGCAATGCATGATCCTAAATTGCATAATTTCTCATTTTTCAAATTTAATTATGCAAAATTATTATTTGTCCCATTTCACAATGTTAATATTCACTGTACAAAATTATCAAAATTAACAGTTGCAAAAATTATCGTCCCGTTTGCGAAAATTTAATATTAATAAATTAATTTGACGAAAACAATAATCGATGAAATCGTTACCTGTTCCGAATTTTTTCGCCCGTCGAAAAGTTGGGTTTTGGATTTTGTTGTTGTTTTTTTTGTTTTTTTTTTCTTTTCTTCTTCTCATTTTCTTTTTTTGGGTTCTGCTCGTTGGATCTCACCGCCACGGCGACACTCTGTCTCTCACTAACTCTTACTCACCGCCGGCTACCCTACACCGATCACGACCACACACACAGCAGCGAACCAAACGACCAACAACCGAACGACACACACACACCCCCACACAATCGACGACACCTACCGACGACAGAACGACGACGATCACTCACGCACATACGCCGGACAACACACACATAGAGAAACACACATATACACAACGATGCTGAACAACACACACGAACAACACACACACATGTACACGGCTACACACACACACACTCACCGAATGACAGCGACGAACGACAACGATCCCATACCCCCGGAGCGAACGACGACGCCACACATACACGCACAATCACCGTCAACTGATCAACAACACACACACACACAAACACACACACACACAAACACACTCTCAACGATCAGAACACACACACACACACCTCGTCCGAACACACACGCATTATCAACAAGCCCACACACTTACCGGCTGACGACACCCACTCTACCGACAACTCCACACACACATGCAAATTACCGGACAAATGCACCCATACCGCCGGCGATCAACAAAACAACACCGATCGACTGCTCATTGTCGACCAAGCACACCCACCACGCCGACTATCTGAACCACCGCCGACCCATTTCTCTCGATCCTTGTTTTTTTTTTTTTTTTCTTCTTATTTTGAGACTCCAGTGTGATGCATGAATGGATGTATATATATACATATACAGATAGTGGGTTATAAGATCAGCCATTCATTTACTTATTATTATTATTATTATTATTATTATTATTATTATTATTATTATTATTATTATTATTATTATTATTATTATTATTATTATTATTATTATTATTATTATTATTATATTTGTCTTAAATTATATAAATCCCCCCCTAAATTTTTTTTAGGTTATTATTTAAGCCCAATTCAGAATTTAATATTCTTAAAATTATAAATTTACCCCTAAAATTTTTAAAATAAATATTATTTAACACAATGTACCCTATTATTTTCTAAATATTTTAAAATGTAGCTAATGATTATGCATACGCGAAAATTAGGGTCTTACACCATATCTATAGGGATATCCAAATAGGAGTAACATATTATCAATATATTCAAATTCCTAAGATATCTCCAAAAAATCTGCCAAAAAATGGGTAGTTTTGATCAAATCCCAAAAATCCTCGAAATCTGAAACTACTCAGTCGATTGACCGACCTCTGCCCATCGGTCGCCCAATGGATACAGGATGTATCCCAGCCTTTGCTCAAACAATGGTCGGTTGACCGATCCCCAATGGGTTGGTTTGACCGATCGATACAGAATGCTATCTCAGGCCTATTTTTTACCTTGGTCGGTTGATCGATCGATATAGGGAGTTTAGCTTTCAGCCATCAGTTGACCGATTTTCCTTGGTCGGTTGACCAATCGTTATTGGAACAATATATCTCTCAATATATTTCAACTCCAGGCTTCGACGTTTTCAACCCTTTAACCGATTTCTTTTCTAGATTATATAAATTTACACTAATAATCAATTTTAAACACTAATCTTGCTTAAGTCAATTTTATTTTTTCAATTTCACGTTGGAGAAAATATTTGAACTAAATTATGACCTTAATATAAACACTCATAAATATAAATCATTTAATTTGTGTCGTGTGTGATCCTAATCGGGATACATTAAGAGTAAAAAAGATTTGAGTTGTTTTCACCTAGATTCTTCAGAATCTTCAATCTCTATCCTTCATAATTACTTCATGATGTTATCTTGATTGGAACTCTTTAAACTGAAACACTCAATAAAAACATTAGTTCTACCAAAAATATCAACACTTAATTGTCCATCAAAATTTAAGGATCAACACAAACTCTTATAATTCTTTTAACAGGTTTAGGACTAACCTAATTCTTTTACAAGGCTGAGAATCAAATCTTTACAAATTTTTTTACCAAGCTCAAAAAGAACTTAATTCTTTTGTAGGCTAAGAATCGAACCTATCTATCTTTTTATCAGGCTAAAACTAACCTAATCCTTTTACAAGTTAGGAATCAAACATATATATCTTTTTACCAAGTTAAAGATTAATCTTGATTAAAATCCGACCCAATATGTATAATCTTCTTACACTCACCAAATACAAAAAAAAAAAAATCTTATTTTTTTTCCTCACATGAGCTTCTACCATGTCAATTCAAGATATGTTCAATTAATGTTATGATATACTATGTGATAGAATTACATGAGAATACAAATCTGATTATACTTAATTAAAGCACCAAGATTATGTAAATCAGATTATCAGGCAAAAATCGTTTCACAAAATATTTCTATATATTCATAATTAGAAAACGAATTTTCTTTAAACAAATCACTACAAGCTCAAACAAAGATATATATCATGTTGAACACAAAATATTGAGCAATAAAGTAATTGTAAAGATCTTACCGGAGTTTCTTTAAAAATCGTTGAGACAAAGTATAGCACAAAAACCGGTGACAAAAACGATGAACGCTTCGATCAAGAATTTCTTCAAAAATCTCTCTCAAAAAATATATTTTTGCAAAAATGATTCTCTATTTAAAAATGGTTGATTTAAAACTCTTGTTCTTGATTATTGTTTTCCTAAAACACAGGCTAATATATATAGGATTTAAATATTGCCTATAACGACTATATTTTAAAAGATAAGCCCATATATACATATATAGACCCTATATATTAAAAACTTTTAAATCTGAAATGTTTAACCCAAAAACACTCTTTAAAACTCCCAAGTTAGTCCCAAAAAGATTTTGATTCAAACCCCTTAAAAATATAAAGTAGTTTTTTCCGGTAAATCTTATAGAATCAAATAATATATGGACTAAATAATAAAATCTTCGAAATATATAGTATATCCATGAAATATAGTCAAAACTCCTTAAAATCAAATTTTATAACATTCAAAGACATAAGATTAGAATAGAAGATCTCGAAAAACGTTCTAGTCAAATTTGCAGAAAACACACACTGGGTCGACCGATTGTACCATCAACGACTCATTTTCTAGTCATTGGCAACCAGTCAATTGACTGGATGGTCAGCCGTTTAAGGCTCAAAATCAACCGTTCAACTAGTAGGTCAACTGCTAAGCCTAAAACCTCAAAACACCCATCGTGAATCTTTCGATCGACCAGTCAAGCCGATGGTCGGCCCTCTAGGCCGAAAATTCACAGTTTTCCTTTTTAAAATATTTTCTTGATCGATATTTTAGGAAAAATATTTTGACACTTGAATTTATCACTTATAACCATATTTCAAACAATTAAAATTATTTTATAAATGTCGTGTGTGATCTTAATCGGGTTGCATTAAAAGTGTAAAACGAGCTGAGTTGTTTTTACCTAGAAATACAAAAAATATTTTTTGCTAAAAAATTATTCAACGTCTTCATTGCAACCATTTTGAACTTTCATTAAATATCATCTTGAAATCTAATATTTTTCTCATTTGCTCAAACGTAACTTAATTCTAAAATCTCTCAATAAAACTATTAGTTCCTCAAAATATCAATGTTAATATGTTCATCAAAACATTTAGGTTGTGTTTGGGTAGAGGATTTGTAGGAGGAATTTGATTTGGGTAGAGGATTTTGAAATCCTCTTTCAGTAAATGTTTTGTTTGGATGTTGAGGGAATGGATTTGTAAAATCCCTTGAAATCTTAAATGAAGGATTTGCAAATACTTTTGAAACAGGTGGAATTTACAAATCCCTTGGTTGTCCCTTGGTCGTTCTTCTTCTTCATTTTTCTCATGGCCCTTCGCGTTTTTCGCAGATGACCACTGTCCATCGCAAATGACCACTCGTCTGTCGTCCGTCTTTTTGGTCGCCGTCGTCGTCGTCTTCTTCGTTCCCTTTTTCGATCTAGGGTTCATTGTCTTCTTCATCTCCGTCGCCGATCTATGGTTTGTCGTCTTCTATCGTCAATGTACGGCTTCGTCGATCTCCAGTCTTCGTCTTCTTCTTCGTCAACTACGATTTGTTCGTCCCCAGCGTCATCTTCTTCTTCTCCGATTTATTCTTGTTTGTCGCTATTTCCCAGAAATCGAAAAAAAGTTAGAGGAATTTCTAGTGGCTAATCGATTTCAAAAATGAAATCAATTATTCTTCAACATGGAAATCAATTTCGAAAACGAAATCGTGATGTACTAAATCGAAACAAGAAGGTAGGGTTAGTAAAGGGGACAAAATCGAAATCAATTGTTCTTCAACATGGATCTGTAAAATGAAGCGATTTTAAAATTCAGAATTTTGAAATCCCTTCATTTTACAAATCCCTTGAATTTATCAAATTCCTTACCCAAACGCAACCTTAGGGTCAACAGTATTGAATTCTTTCAAGAACAATAAACTCTCTTAAAAACTCCGAAGGAAAACACGAATGCAAGTTTATATATATATATATATATATATATATATATATATATATATATATATATATATATATATATACTGAGGAATGTCAACCATTTTATATGGAGCATAATCAATAACTGAAAATAATTAAGAGACCAATTCTATAACTCCTGAATTAAGATCTATGAGTTAATTCTGTAACTCATGAATTAAGAGCCAAGAATTAATTGTCCCTTTTTCGATCTAGGGTTCATTGTCTTCTTCATCTCCGTCGCCGATCTATGGTTTGTCGTCTTCTATCGTCAATGTACGGCTTCGTCGATCTCCAGTCTTCGTCTTTTTCTTCGTCAACTACGATTTGTTCGTCTCCAGCGTCATCTTCTTCTTCTCCGATTTATTCTTGTTTGTCGCTATTTCCCAGAAATCGAAAAAAAGTTAGAGGAATTTCTAGTGGCTAATCGATTTCAAAAACGAAATCAATTATTCTTCAACATGGAAATCGATTTCGAAAACGAAATCGTGATGTACTGAATCGAAACAAGAAGGCAGGGTTAGTAAAGAGGACAAAATCAAAATCAATTGTTCTTCAACATGGATTTGTAAAATGAAGCGATTTTAAAATTCAGAATTTTGAAATCCCTTCATTTTACAAATCCCTTGAATTTATCAAATTCCTTACCCAAACACAACCTTAGGGTCAACAGTATTGAATTCTTTCAAGAACAATAAACTCTCTTAAAAACTCCGAAGGAAAACACGAATGCAAGTTTATATATATATATATATATATATATATATATATATATATATATATATATATATATATATATATATATACTGAGGAATGTCAACCATTTTATATGGAGCATAATCAATAACTGAAAATAATTAAGAGACCAATTCTATAACTCCTGAATTAAGATCTATGAGTTAATTCTGTAACTCATGAATTAAGAGCCAAGAATTAATTGTGTAACTTCTGCCAGTTACACACATGAAGAGTCTCTAGATTTTATAACTCTCTGTAATTTTGAACCTAAACAGTTAGACTCTATTTTGGATGAATCTGATATTCGAAATTGTCTAAAAGGATACCAAGACCAAGCCAAACAAGACCCCATGCCCAAGACCCATGCCCGGGCCCAAGCTGGACTGGCAGGCGGGCGGCAGCAGCAGCGACAACATGCGCATGACTTTATTTATGTTTTAATCTTTAACCTATTTTATATCCATATCAGTTTAACATTGTAAGGGGCTTACCTTCAAGATGTAACTTGACTATTAATAAACGACTCTTCATATTCTTCCGTGACCAATGTGGGATAATCCACATGACACATCAATGAACAATTTCAAGTAGGTATTTTAAGAAACAATTTTAATTTATCTCTAAATGATTTTTTTCACACATAAATATACCATATTTATTTTCTCACCAAGAAGAATATATTGATATATTCATATGTCTCAATTTAAGATCAGATCCCACAAATAATTAGATCATAAAATATTTAAAAAAATTATTTTTATATAATCGAGATACCATAATTGGAAGGAAAATAATATAAGTGGTACTTGAATGGGTAAAACAAAATAATTCTAGTTGTACTAGAATTACAAAATAACTGGAGCGTTGTTGCTTTCTTGTGAATTTTGTAATTCTAGTTCGAATCTTGTGAATTTTTTGTTTCATATGAATTTGCCTATTTTATTTGACAATTTTTTTATTTCAATACGTGACAAATTTTATCGATGTTATCTGATTCGCTGTTAAAAATTTTGATAGAACGTACATATTTTTAAAACCTTGAAGTGGTACATGTGACACCGTGCTTAGTATAAGTTTCTCTTTGCCATTAACACTGGCCATCGTAAACTTTTTTGCATTTTCACTATTTTTACACAAAATAATAAAAAATACAAATAATCACATTTCTAAAATTTCCTAAATAATCCTACGAAACCTAAATTACATTTTAATAAACTTAATTATATTTTTACAAATATAATTATAAAATCTAAATATTTTTACAAAATAATTATGAAATTATTAACGAATAATCAAATTATAGATTACCTAACTAAATTACAATAACAAACATATAAAACATTCATTTACAAATTTCCTAAAAAAACTACTTAAACATATTTATATTAATAATTAGAAAAAATACAACTATTCACATTTCTCAAACTGCCTAAATATATTTACAAAAAGCTAAACAGATTACCTCAAGAAAAAGTACTATTAGCGACGAACTTTAAAAACGAAAATAAAATACATCGCAAAATGATAGTATTAGCGAGAAAATTTAATTTTCACTCTAAAACTCAATTATTATTGGAGACGACACAAAAAATTTCTCACTAAAAATTAATTTTAGTGACGAAATATGAAATTCATCATTAAATTAGCCACAAATATTTTACCGCTATTTAATTTTATTTTAGCGACAAATAAAAAATTATTAGCAACAATTGTTTTTTGTGGCTAAAAAATTTATAATATATAGCCACTAATTAATTCCTCACTAATTATTTAAATATTAGTATAATATATTTCTATTTAATTATCAAAATGTAAGTATAATATATACATACACAATACACAATTCAAACCCCTTTCACCCTAATTCGTCTTCCCGCGCCTACGATTTTTCATTCTTTGTCATGTTGTACCCTAAATTAAAGAAATTAGAATGAACACATAGGTATTTGTGTTCATAAATTAAAGAAATTGACACTTTAGATATGTTGTTCTTTGTTTCTTTAGGGCTTTAATTGAGATTGATTTGTTCAGGTTTGTATTCTCTCTCTCAAAAATCGATTTTTGCTCCTCGTTTTTGTTCTGTTCCTGTTACAATTTTCAGTTTGTGTTCTATTACTGCTCCCATTTTTCGTTTCTGGCTATTCCTATGATGTAAGCAAGGGGTGTGACTGTTGAGAGTGAGAGAACACTTTTTAAACAGATTGTAAGTTGTGTGTGTGTAAGGCTTCCAGTAAGTGTTTCATAGCGCCATCATAATTAAGAAACCCCCATAAGGAATTAAGGATTCGTCACTAAAGTTTCGTCACCAAAGATTTTTGACGACGAGGTTTCTGTAGCGACTGTGACGACAAATCCATTTTCTTGCTAAAAAACTATAGTGACAAATCCAACACTTTTTAGCGACAAATTTTTTTCTCACTAAAAAACTTTTTTCTACACTATTATTACAAATAATAAACTTAAACAGATTATAAAACCTAAACAAATAATAATCAATTGAAGAAACAAATTATAAATTAGTAAATAAATTTAAACCATACCTGAGGGTGGAGATTTGCCGGAAATGTTGGTGGCAGAGGTGGCAGAGATTTGTAGGAAATGGAAGAAGCATGGTGAAGGAAATTCGCAGGAAATGAGGTTTAGGTGGCCTGAGTTTTGATGGGGGAGGCGCCGTTGTCGGTGCCGCCGCCGCCGAAGACGGCGACAACAAAGAAGAAGAACAAGAACAAGAAAGGAGATACAGACGGGTATGTGCGAGTCTGGTATGGGGAGGCACCGATGACGAAGAAAAAAAAGGAAGAAGGGAAATGTCATTTATACCTCTTGTTATGTTATATTAAGAATTTAATAAAAATAAAAATACTCCAAAATTATATCGTAATTAAAATATATTAATAGTTTAATTAAAATTTTATAAAATTAATTTGCCCTTCTAAAATATATGCTAAAAAACTAAGATACACAAATTATTACGATACAAATTACAAACATATAACTAAAAAAATGAAAAAAAGAAAAGAAAAAAGAAACCGATATATATATATATTTTATTTTATTTTTTTTATTATTTTTTTTCATATAAAGCAGTGCATCAGAGGAGTCATCTTCCTCAAATAGTTCTCGTACGGCGTCAAATTGAGGTCCAAACACAAAACCCTGCCGCTATTCAGCACCGGCACCCGAATTGCCTGATTTGCCTCAGCCTCCTTCGCCGCCTCTTTGCCGGCGGCGCGGTGTCTCCTCATGTGCCCTCCGAGCGCCTGTCCTATCGCAAACTCCACCCCGCATATAGGGCACTCGTGCATCTTCAGCTTTGCAGGCGGCGATCCAGGGAGGAGGAGGAGATCTTCCGCGGCCAATCTTGGCTTCTTGTGGCTGGTCCGGTGGCCTCCGAGTGCCTGAAACGACGTGAACTTCCGGCCACATGTCTTGCACTCGAAGACACGGTCGGAAAGTGCAGAGGCGGTGGTGTCGTGACGGGAACGTGAGAGGAGCATCAGACAGTTGGCCATGGCGAGTGATTCAACCTCGGTATCCTGTCTGTATCTCTTTAGTGTCATCGTTTGTTGCTGACTATATTTAGGGCTTTTGAGTTTGGTATTGATGGGGATACGTACAGAGTGTGTGTACGTGTGAATAAATATATATAGTGGGAGGTGGGTATGGCCTATAAGTAGATGTTACGTGAGAATTAAGAAAGATAAAAGAGCACGACGTGGGATGTGTTGAAATTCAAAAGGGAAAACTAGTAGTTTTGGTATTTGCTAGATAACATAATTTAGACTTTGTTTCAATCCTACAAAATAAAAAAATAAAAAATAAAAAAAGATGTTGATGATTTTGAACAGAAAATATTCTTTTAATGATTTTTTTTTTGTCATTTTATCGCTTTACTAATTTTTTTTTTTTTTTTTTTTTTTTTTTAACAACAATTTTATTAGTATCGAAAAATGACTAACACCCGCAGTTGGTCCGATCAAGATACATATGGAGGTTTTTTGCTGAGGCGGAGTTCAAGTCCTCGGCAATAGGTGTTAACTGAACGATCCAAAAGTCAACGGTCAAGGGTCAACAATCTTCTTAGTCCTCAATGTGTGAGCTGATACCTACACAAAGATCTGTTGGGGTGTGCCCAACTAAATCATTCCAACGTGTGATTAAGAGCTCGGAGAAAGAAGACAAATATGTGCTCTAATCAGGAAAGTCAAGCTTTATCTGGAGTATTAAATTCCTTACTATTTACAGAAGTGGAGGTTGATTAGCCCTGCAGAATCGGGGCCTTCAGCGTGTTTAATGATGGTAATCTTACATTTGACCAATGAGGAGGTGCTTGGTATGGTTTAAGCCACTAGACTTTGTATTTCGGCCCATCAGAAGGAGCCCATGGGCTCACACAAATGGACAGAGGATAGGGCTTAGCCCACGGAGGTGGAAGAGCTTATTTGGCAGTCTAGAGGGATCTGTCCGGTGATCACTAGTCAATGACTGGCCCGATACTCATGGTGGAGGACCCCTTAGCTCTGATTGTTGAGTGGTGGTTGGCATTTGGGAGGTCAATGACTACCTAGCTGAGATTGTTAGGCGGTGAACTGCATGGAAGATGTCTCATTAGCATGTCAGATGGTCTTTGGTCAGTCAATCGGTCTCTTCGGGGTCCCCACCTTGTCACGGGTCGGGATATGATTTGTCCTCGTGTCCAGCGGAAATACCCCTAATTAGATTCAACATTTTTTTTTCTCATTCTGCAGACGAATTGTTGCTAAAAAAAAAAAAAATCAGAAAAACGTCTTAGATTTAATGGAATGGTGAAATGACAAAAATATTGAGCATAACTCATTTTTTTATTTAAAATTATCAATAATATTTTTAATTTTACGAGATTGAAATAAATGTGAAATTTTAAAAAATAAATATATAATTTAAAAAAGTTCAAAACTCAAAACTATAAGTTTCCCAATTTGAAAAAGTGTAATGATTTTGGTAGAGGTAGGACAGGTGTAGTGTATTGCGATGGCGTGCCCGTGTGCATTAGGAAAGTCGTTTGGGGTGAGCTCAAAAAGTCGAGCGCCAAGCTACTACTTCAACACTTCTAGAGAATTTCCAATCTCTTTCTTAAAAATAAATAAATAAATAAAAAGACAACCAGATGATACAAAATTCTCTTTATGCGCGGAATCTAAAAAAAAGTCGGATCACTAAGGTTTATTATACGCAACCTTACTTTGTTTTTGCAAGAGGTTGCGTATAATTTCTACTGTCGCGCCAAGGTTCCTCTTCAAAAATAAATAAATAAATAAAATAAAAACAACTATATCAATAAAATTATGAAGAGAATCTTAGAATATCTAAAAAGTGAGCACAAATTAATTGGACATAATGTAAAAAAAAATATAAAACAAATTAACCCTTAATTCTAAAATTAAGAAACAAAAATATATTTTTGGTTCCTAAAGTAAGGAGTGGATGTCTACGTTGATTTTGAGATTTGTCAAATTACACATTTGGTTCTCTAAGTTTCACATTTGTTTCAATCTCACGAAATTAAACAACGTTGTTAATAATTTTGGATGAAAAATGAGTTTTGTTTAACAAATGATTTTTTAATGGAGATATTTTTGTCATTTTATCATTTTACTAAATATAAGACATTTTTCTTAATTTTTTTATAACAACGATTTGTTTGATCAGAATGAGATAAAGATCCAAATTGTCGTTAGGAAAAAATTTCTTACATTTAATTGAGTAATAAAATGATAAAAATACCCCTATTAGAAGGTCACGTGTTGAGAGTACCGCGTTTTTTTTTTTTTTATTCAAAATCATTAACAACGTTTTTTATTTTTCGGGATTGAAACAAATATAAAATTCAAAGGATTAAATATATAATTTGGCGAATCTCAGAGTCTAATAGACACCCTTCTTAACCGAAAATGTAGTTTTTCCATAAATTAACCCTTATCTAATACTAATTCTTAAAAGTGGACGGAAATAGAAGGATTTAATGAGATTGGATAATGGTTCTTTTAAGTATTTTAGTGAGTTTTTTTATTTTTATTTTATATATATATAAAATAATGAGTCAATTTCTTCGGGGTTTTTTTTTTTAGTCATATTTAATTTTTTTTTTAATTAACGCACAAATATATGATTATTTTTTATGGTGCATATTTTAAATTACTTAAAAAAATAATTGTAAATGAAAAAATATTTCTAACAAAAAATGAATTAGATACGATATAAATTAATTATGTTGGAGAATGCTATTCTAAGTATTTTGGTGAGTTCATATATTTCTTTTTATTTTTATTTTTTTATATATAAAATAATGAGTGACCTACTCAATTTCTTTCTTTTTGTTTTGTTTTAGTTACATATAATTTTTTTTATTAATGCATAAATATATGATTAATTTTCTATGTGTATATTTTAAATCATTTTAAAAAATAACTGTGATTGAAAAAATATTTTCAACCAAAAAGAAATTAGAACAGTATAAATTAATTAAATTCGAATTTATTATATTTGTTAAAACTGATCATATTAAACCTAATTTATGATTATTTATTTATTATTTTACAGTAGATTAGTAAAAGTTAATCCTATTAATCCTAATTTATGCATCTACTCTTAAATATTACTAATCAAAGTAATCAAATAATACGTGGGTATTAATTTTTAATATTAAAAAATTATTATAATTTTTTCTAAGTCGTGCAGTTATAATTTAATTTTCATTAAATTATGTAATGAGGAGCAACAACCTCCAGACCAAGGAAACTACTAGTGTGTGAACATTTTTAATTCAAGTCATATATATAGGCCTTGGTCAACGCACACGAATGGTCTAAAACTATGTTTTAAGACACAAAAAGATACCTTAATTAGAGAAGTTCAAATTTGAGCAAACTTAATTAGAATTTAGGAGCTTTAACACTTTGTGCCCCCAAAGTTTGACCATTATTTTTCTTTGGTACTTGTACTTTCAATTTGAACACAAGACCCCCAAAGTATAGTAATGATTCCACTTCAGGTTTAATAAAAATAGCTACATTACAATTTTCGAATGGTAAATTGTCACTCTGTTGTATACTCAACTATTGAAGGAGAAGGAGAATGAGAATAAGGAAATGAAAAGGATAAAAATACCCATAAAACCTTTTAAAAACAGTCACATTTGCAGCCTCGGCAAGTGATTGTTTTTTCTCTCCATTGCTTGGACATGTTTTGGTAGAGTGCAACCTCGGTGTTTGGCGTGTTTATCACTGTTCAGGGAGTCTAAAATGTTGTAGTTTGTTGCCGCTTTGAGAGGCTTCGGCAAAGTTGCGGTTGTGGTTCTGGGCAGCGGCGGCAGCAACCTCCTTCCTCAGATGCAGCCCTCTTTCAAGATGAGTGATAGTGCTCCGTTTTGGCCAAATCTTGGCCAACATGTTAGAGTGTATCTGTGTCTTGGTTTATGGATCTGAGCCTTAGTGTGCTTGTTTTGGCCAGGCACCTGTGTTTAGTTTTGGCTGGTGCAATTGTGTATCTATAGACAATACGTGTTTTGTAATAGGTGTTTGTGGGGTCTTGCGTACTACATTTGGTAACTCTTGGTGTGTATAATGGAGATCATGCCTCTTATCTTAATATTAAAACTTGCTTAACAAAATAAAAATTGTAACGGGGATAATGACTTAGACTATCGTGGGGTGATTAGGAAACTTTAAGTTGTTATATATTCAAATTGAAACATTAGGGACCAAAGTGAAATTTTGGTCAAATTTCAGGGGTACAAAGCTTTGCTTTATTATGTCAGCAGTGAAGTGGAATTGCAAGCATTAATGCATCAGCCATGAGGGAATCAACTACAAATTAGAGCAAAATTATAAAATCACAATATAATAATAAAAAAATATATAGAAATTCAAAGAAAGTACAAGAATTTAATGAAAAATAGCTATCAATTTTCAAAATTATACAAAGATTTTTGTCTGCATTGAAGGATTGAGAAAAAAAAGTGGGTAAAAAGGGAGGTAAACATTATATCTTGGAATCATAATTGAAATTACATTTTTTATTATTATTTTTAGGGATCTTATTTTAATTTTGACTTCAATTAAGATTTGTATTGTCTGTCGCCGATGCCACCTTCCATCACCAATACAGTGGAACAAAAAAATAGGGTTAGGAGGTCATTTTTTTAGGGTAAAGATTTTAGATTAAAATTTAATCTCAACTATTGGATCTAAATCAATAGATAAATTTGGATTATAAATATTTATTAATATATTTTTACTTTAAAATAATTTATGAAATTATCATGACCTATTAGATCATTTCTTATCATGTAACTTGAACACTCTATAAATTATTATCGTGTTATTCGTATTACTTATCGAATTATTGGGTAAACTCGATAATCCGACCTGTTTCTTATCGTGCTTATTAGGTCAGATCCGATAACGACTCATTATTCGATAAATTAAATCTATACCCAATAATTTCGTGTCGATTTTGTATCGAACTATGGTGTAAATACCTATTTTTTTAGTTCTAATCTCAGGCTTCTGGTTGTCAAACTTTGGCTATCGGCCGCTAGATTTTTCTTTTAGCTAAGTGTATTTTGCAATTACATGTAAATTTTTTTTTTAATGTATTTTTTAGTTACATTTGTTAGTTTTATTTTAGTATATTTTCAATAATATTCATATAATTTTTTGATAATTAAAAAAATTAGTTGGATGTGATTTAAAAATTATAATTAAAATATATATTAAAAAATATTATTAAAAAATAGTTAAATGTAACTAAAATAATTGTGGTACTGGTGACTAGAGTTTCAAAGACAAACGATGGTGGAATTTGGTAGCGGTAGGAGAAGGGCTGGTAATGTAACCTTAATTCGTACGGAAATATGTCTAATAAGAGACAAATTCATCTATAGTTTTAGACCAGTGGATTAGGATTAACTCAACAATTTGGGTTTTACCGCCGTACATATTATGGTTCATGCTTGGAAAACAAAAAGTCTCATTCCCAAAGCCCAATCGCCATCGCTCAAGATCTGCCTTTCCTCTCTAACGCTCAATCTCTTCCCCGAAATCTCAGCCCTCATTTACTGTTTCTTTCTCACGGATACGGCCCTATGAATTGACATCCTCCCTCTCGCTCCCTCCGCCGTCGCCGCCTCTACCCTCCGTCGTCATCGCAAAGCACCCAACGACCATCGCGCTCTCTCTGTCCATTTATCGGTTTCAAATGGGCAGATATGGCCAGATCGAGCTCGGATTTGGGTTTGATTTGGTCTGAACAGGCCAATTCTGGTGGAGTTCCGATGGTAATTAGCTTTGAGTTCTTTGCAAATTATATAATTTGTTTATGTTTGTTCACTTTATATTCTTAACTTCACAGTTTATTCAGTTTCTATTCTGTTTCATCGTTGTTCCTATGTGGAAAAAGTAGCTCTTTCATCTTCTTGTTGCAAACAACAGACGCGGATTCCATTTCCATTGATGTGGTTTGCTGGATATATCTTTGAATTTGAATTTGTTTTTGGAGGTGGGATATGTCTTTCTTATTATGTTTTGTTTCTTCAATTGAGGTGAATCATATAGATATTTGCTTCTTCAACTTGAGCGCCACATGTTTGATGAAATGCCTGATTGATGAATGTATTTATAGGATACATATATGTTTTTATTCTGGTTCTATTCTCATGTCATATTGCTAACTGTTTCTATTATGGTTTCATATTGCTACGTGTGTTAATCTGCATTTGTTTTGTTCGATTGTAGAAGCAGAGTAAAAAGAGAGAAGCTAGCGAGGAGGGAGAGAAGCGTCTGTAGAAGCAGGTTAAATCTTAGCTCTCGAACTTGATAAGACGACGTCATTCAATGTAAATAATGTACTTATATATTTATAGAATTTATGTGGGTAGGTGAGGTGTTACATGAATTTATTTGTCTCAGCCTTAACTTTTAACCACTACTAACTGTTTACTCTACATATATGATTAGTACATTTTAACCACAATGTTGACCACTTAATTGAAACTTATGAATTCATTAGTACCTTCTAACCACTACTGGCCACAATGCAGACCACTTGATGCTGACAAATAAATTCATCTGTTTCAATTCATCTGATTAGTACCTTTTAACTACTACTAACTTTCAACCATGTAACAATGAATCCTGTAGCAAAATTTTGTGAATGGAAATATCAATGTTGACCACTTAATTGAAAAAATGAAAGTTACAAATCAAAATTACACATTATTTTAGTTGTATAAACACTGTTATATCATATAAGCCACAAAAATATTGGCGGTTTACTGTAAATAAACCAAGCAGTTGCATTTTGTTGCTATTTCAATGTCAGGTCATTTGAGATCCAGTTTCTAAATTCATTATTTGTCTCAAGTACTATATTTATTCATCTATATTATTATCTAGGTGATTTTTCATTTTTTTTTTCTTACTCAAAAATATTTTGTTCTTTGATTGCATAATATATATTATAAACAAGGTTTTAAATCGCAATATCGGATTACGTAACGGTAACGGTTGCGGTATGACGGTATCGGGAGTATTGACCTGTCCGTAACGGGAATCGGCCGTAACGGTCGTGAATTTTTTAAAATCACTAGGACATCCCCAAAAACTCAATAAGAATAATTGTTTCACTCATTTAACCTTTAATAAACATATTATAATAGATCTTATAACATTTTAAGGTTATATACAATACAATAAAGACAAAAAAAATACGAAAAATCGTCGTACTTAACAATCTTAAAAGAATAAGATGATGCACACAATATTTAATAAAAATATATTACACAAATATAATAAAAGAGTAAATTGTACTTGTACATTATATTACAAAAACAATACACTCGTATAAAATTATCAATACCAAAACGAATTGCGCGCAGGCTCTTCATAGTCGGCATCGGCATGATCACCACTCTGATTTTGTTGTGCAGCACCATAACCACCAAAATAGTTAAAGGTGCAATGATCATAAATGGTGTTGCTAGGGCCACTACCACCGGTACCGCTAGATTCTGCTCTTTCTTCGCAGTAATCGAAAGTAGAACTTGAACTCTCTTGATGTGGAGGAGGGACACCGTATTGGTAAAAAAGTGGTGGTGGATATGAGTATCCAGTAGTAGGAGGTTGTGGGCATCCTAAAGGACCCATACGCACATAATGTGGCACCAAAACATATTCCGAAGAGGGATAATAAGGGTAAGGATATGGTTGTGGTTGAGGCCACTGATGATAATTATCCCCTTGATATCTATATCCGTATCCTCCAACGCCAAGCATACCAAAGCGGTTTGCCATGTCATTATATTCTTCGGAATTTGAGGATTGTGGGTTTGGTCTTTTTCTTGATGATCCAATTGCACTAGAAACAGAATGCCTTTGTGGCTCACTAATATCCCTACGTTCGACATTATCTGCAAATCCAACCATTCCTAACTCTCCATGATACGACGATCGTCTAGTGTCTCTTCCACCTCCACCTCCACCATCATCACCACTAGACTCTCCACTAGGTGGGCTCAAACCACGACCACTATCAGTATCACTTCCATCTCCAGATGGACTATCACTTTGCCAACGTCGAGGTGCTTGGCTACTGGCAGTAGCGACCTCATCATCGCTTACGTCTAACCATCCGGAGTTATCCTGATCATCTAACAATGGTTCTTCTCTCTCTTGAAGCCATGGAGATAGTGGATCATCTTCCTCAAAGATATAATCCAAATTTATAGGGTTGAAGTTGTCTTCTATTTCACTTTGGCTTAATCTTGTAGCATATCTAATTTTCAACCTCATATTATAAGCCATGTAAACAAGTTTATTCAGTTTTTGATACTTTAGACGATTTCTTGTTTTTGTATGTATCAAGCTGAATGTGTTCCAATTACGCTCGCAATTAGAAGACGATGTTGTTTGGCTCAACACTTTAACTGCAATCTCTTGGAGTTCAGGGGCAGATGCACCAAAGTGGATCCACCATTCAGCTGTAGAAACAATATGAATTAAAACGATACGAAGATTGAGATTCTTATATTAATAGTTAATTGTTCATTGTATTACCTGGATTCGTACGTGTTATTGCTTTTTGAGCCAATACTGTCCCGAAAGAATGTTCTTTGTCACGAAACGTTATAATCTATATTTAGAACGTAACAAATCAAAAACCCACAAATAAAACATAGAAAACTTAGTAACTTGTTAGTCGCTAGTTGTTACTTAAAAAAAGAAGAAGAACTAACTTGATTAATAGCTTGAATTTGTTTATCAATATTCGCCTCCAATCTTTGAATCACATTTTGAACTCCCTCCATTGCCTTTCTATGGTCAGAAAGTTTACCACCATATTGAATTGAGGATTTAAAAAATAACCTACATAAATTCAAAACAAAAAACACATTTTGTTAAAGGAAGTTTAATTCTAACAAGTAACAAGAGTTTTTAAAATTGAATTTACAATTAGTCAATTACTTACCAGCCGCATGCAAATCATGGTGTAATTGGAATTGTCATCTTTTGTCGATTATTTTTCAATATTTTTTGTAGTAACGACAATTTTTTTCAATGGCCATCTTCGTTTTGTCCATAGCTTCATAGACAAATCCCATTGTAGGCTTCTCATCTCCATCAACAAGCCTAAGCACCCTCACCAATGGTTCTTGAACTTTTAAAATTTCTGAAGCTTTTATCCGAAAACCATTGTTGTTCACAATTTTTCTAACTTTTTTTCCACACTTCTCCTTCGCCCATCTTTTGCTTTTCCACTCATCACAATTAAACATATCTTGTAAGGTATTCTTATACCTTACAATGCTTTCTAGCATAATGAAATTGGTGGCAAAGCGTGTGATTCCAAGCTGTAATAACTCTTTTCCTTCAGTGAATCTTTTCATAAAATCAAGAACCCAACTAGAGTTATAAATGAAGCGTGATATTCTTCTTGCATCATCCAAGACTTTCAGCACATTTGTTTTCTCTCCAATATCTTTCAATATCAAATCAAGGCAATGTGCAGCACAACCTGTCCAATATAAATTTGGTCTTTTTAACATAAGTTTTTGCCCCGCCGCTTTTATTGCAGGCTCATTATCAGTGACAATTTGGACAATATATTTTTCACCAATTTCATCTACCACCTTGTCCATAAGCCCGAAGTAATAATCGGCAGTTCTGCTAACAACATCGGTGGCATCCACTGATTTATGAAAAACAGTCCCCCGATTACTATAAATAAAAAAATTGATAATGTGCTTCCGGGTAGGTCCGCTCCATCCATCACACATGATCGTAACGCCCCTCTTCTCCCAACTTGGTTTATGAGATTCGATCTACTTTCTCAATTATTCATATTCTCTAGACAAGAAAACTTCAGTCACCTCGTAAGGAGTAAGGACTTTCACTCCTTTTCCAACCTCCCTTGCAACATCCAACATTGGCTCAAGTCATGGCGAATTAACGTTTGTTGGCAAACGTGTGTATAACACAAATTAACTAACTGCGACCCCTAATTTTTCCTCAACCCTTTTATTACCCTTGTTGAGATCTTTTGTTGTTTGGGGGCTTTGCTACGGTGTAGATCAACATTAATCTCGGCTAACCGTGCTTCAGGTAAAGATGAATCAATCCAAGTTTTTTTCAAACTCGATTCACGGACAGTAGAAGATCGTCGAAACATATTAGCAATGTGAGTAGTAGTGCTTTCCCGTTTGGTGCTTTCACCAACCCCGCTATTACTCCCGGTCTCATATCGGTTGCCTGTATCCCTTCTATATCTCTCCCTATCTTCTTCTTCTCTATGCAACCTCATACTTTCTTTTCGTGCATAAGCCATATCGGGATCATCCGAGTTATCATCATCACTCAAATCGTAAGGATCATCTTGATCACGTTGAGAAGCTCAAATTTGTTCAATCACTTCTTCTCTTTGTTTTCTTTTATCCATTTTTTTCCTCCAAGTTACCTTCAAGATGTTTCATCATAAGCGTTCTAACATCGGCACTAACACTTTGGCATGGAGCTACTTGACCCTTTTTGGCCGCCAAGTGTTGTTTTAATCTAGTTATTTCACCATTTATCTCTCTACCACAAAATTTACATTTTAATTTGTGTCTAGAACCACCAATAGGAATCCCGAATTTCCATCCAATATCATCACTAGGAGGATGTGATCATTCTTTACCCGACATTGTTAAATTTTAATTTTCTGCAATTTACATACACAAATTTAATTCATACTATTTACTAAAATTATAATTGAAGCTAATTAACACTACATTAACCATTATATATATATATATATATATATATATATATATATATATATATATATAATGTGATAAATAATAATGACAAAAAAAAAAAAAAAAATTGCTACAAAAATATAAGTTAAAAAATTTTAGGACTAAATTGTAATTGTAAAAAAACTAATTAACAATTTTAGGACTAAATTGTAATTGTAAACAAGTTAATTAACAATTTTAGGACTAAATTGTAAACAAAACTATTTTTAAACCCCCTAATTATTTCTAAATTGTAATTTGTAAACAATTTTAGGACTAAATTGTTTACAATTATTTCTAAATTGTAAACAATTTCAGCCAAACCCACACGCCCAAATCAAATGCTACACCCGAATGGAGAGAGAGAGAGAGAGAGAGAGAGAGAGAAACAGAGCGGAGGCGAGTAGGCGACGGCGACGGTGACGAGCTGCAATGTGAAGGAGAGGAGACGTTGCCGGTGACGCGAGAGCTACGTTCGGCGGCGACGAGCTGTTTCTGTTAGGGTTTGGCGACACCGCGACGAAAATCTCAACGTTTGACGAGCTCTTTGGATGGATACGGTCTAATCGGTAAGTGTTTGGTTATCTTCTACTAGTTTTTTCTCCTCCTTGCTTAATTATATGCTCAATTATATGAAGAATCTTTGGAGAAAGCTGAAAAGTGTGAGCAAACTGTCCGTCGGTCGGTGAAGAATTTTTGAAGAAAGTATTCTTTACAGACCGTAACGGTTGTTACGGTCTCAGTAACGGCCGTTAACGGCCCGTAACGGCCCGATACGGTGCGATTTAGCCCTAGATGCGGGAATCGGCCGTGTATCGGTATCGGCCTACCCATTTTCCGGTACGAATCGGCCCTTACGGTACGTAACGGCCGATATTTAAAACCTTGATTATAAACCATGATATTAAAACTTACACATGTTTTTGTTCCAAAAAATTCAGGCCAGGCAATTGTAATATTTTGATCACGTAGATTGTGCAAGAATGGGAGGATCTTGAAATCCCAGAACCGTAACCACCAGATCTCTTCTACTCCTGGAGTCATGTTTTGAATGGTACACCTCTCTCTTTCAAATCTACCGCATTTGATTTCCAATTTGCCCCCCCTTTTTTGCAACCATTGGATTTTGTTTAAGGATTTTTATTTCATTTCTTTTAAGGATTTGATTTGATTTAGTTTTATGGATTTTGATTTCATTAGGTTTTAGGGATTTCGATTTTATTTCTTCTTTCAAGAAATTTAATTCATTTTAGGGATTGTGTTCCATTTTTAATTTGATTCTTCTTGAGGATTTTTATTTGATTTTTTTTTTTTTTTGGTTTTAGTATTTTGATTTGATTTTTTTCGTTTTCAAATATCAAGCAGATATACTAATCTCAATATCTTCAGGTAATAACTTATGAGTGAGTGGGCATAGGTTCATATTTAATTTTTGAAAAATTTATCAAATAGTCTCCTTAAATCACAAAATCTACAAAATAGTCCTATAACCTTTTTTTTGCACAAGATAGTCTCATAAAAAACGCTGGTTTGCACTAAATAACCCTAAATATTTTGAATTGACAAAATTACCCTTCTATCATAATTCTTATATTTTCACCTCTTCTTCTATGTGCTTTCCATATCCAACCAAAAAACGTGAACGAGTCGGATGGTGAGGTGTTGGGAGAGGTGGTGGCCGCTGTGGAGATCTAGGGGGAGAGGGTGGTGGCGCGCATGGTGGCGGAGGCCGTCGAGGCAGCAACATCGAGGATGGCGGTGGAGCTCGTGAGTGTGGACGAGGAGGCGGTGGCGGCTGATTATTCCCATTTTGTTGAGATTCGACGACTTCGAAGAGAATCTCGAAACCCATGACGACAAAGGTAAAAAACGGCGACTCCATTTGACTCGATTTCAGCGGAAAAACCAAATCAGGAGCTCTAGGGTTTCTTAGATTTTGTCATAAATTTTATGCAGAAGCATAGATTCAATAACGAATTTGATCTACGGTTTCAATTTTGTGAAATTAAGTGATCAATTGTTTAAGAAACAAAGGAGATGGAGGTGGTTGGGTGTAATGCTCCTTTTCGACGATGATGCCATGGCGGCGTTTGTGAATTCCAAGAACGCACTCGTGGAATGGAATTCACTTCTCATCGACCGCTACGACGTTCGCCATCTCCTCTCCTTGCCTTCGCCGCCAAGGCGTCGGCGTAATCTCCAACAATCGAAGTCGTCGTCTCCTCCTCTGACCTTGTCATCTGTTCTGACCCCTTCTTCTTTTTCTTCAACACTAATATCTCTCCATTTCTTCCCCAACCAGCACCGAGAAATGTGAGGATGTTTGGATTTTTATTTGTGTTTTGTTTGTTTGGTTGATGCATTTCTACCTTCCCTAGAGCTGAGCGAGGAGATCGAGCAGTTGATTTGTTTTTCTAGGGGTTTGTATTTGATTTGGTTTTTCTGATTCGACGCGATTCGATTTGCCCTGCTATTCGACGCAATTTTCTAATTCTAATTGGTTTTTCTAGGGTTTGTATTGATTTATTTGGATTGATCTGGTTGATTTGAATGGAATTTAGGGTTCATTTGGTTGAATTGATTTGGTTTGCATTGGTAAAAATAAAAAATATGAATGTAGGATAGATGAATTATCAATTTGAAAAAAAAAATTGGAATGTAACACGACCTCGTGTTATATTCAACATGAGATCGTGTTGAATGTAATACGAATGTAGGATAGAGAAATTATCAATTTGAATTAAAAAATTGGAATGTAATACGATGTCGTGTTATATTCAACACGAGATCAAGTTGAATGTAATACGATTTGAGATTGTGTTAAATGTAACACGATATGAGATTGTGTTTAATATAATAGGATCCTCGTGCTGAATATAGCACGAGGGGTAAAATAGTCATAAAAAGATAAAATGACTATTTTGTAACATGTTTTTAAAAAATGTGTATTTGGTAATTTTGTCCTCATAGGAGGATTTCTTGGTAACTGCCCTTTTATTTTTTCATGTGATTTTTGTTAATTGGTTTGTTGAGTTGTTTACGTAGATTGTTGATTAATTGAGTTGTTTAATTATTTAGTAAGTTTGGTTTTATTGACATTTGGCCAATGTTATTCGGTTTTGCAGTTGGTTTGGTGATAAATAGAAAAGATAATATATTGGAAGGTCTGTTGTCTCATATATAGCATGTATTTGTAAAAAATGATTTATAGTACAATTTATTTATTACTTGCATATAATGGTACAAGTTTTAGTCTCGAGTTCAGTTATTATTGATATTCAATTGTTAGTTATTATTGATTTTCAAATAAAATAAGTGCAAAATGTTAGTCCCAAATGTTAGTTATTATTGATGTTCAAATGAAATAGACGTTGAATGTTGTATATGCACAAAATAATGTTAATTTTTTGTTTTTGTTGTTTTACACTTGTGCCTTCGAGCACAAGTTATACGTTAGCATATAATAAATCAACTCATTCATAAAGAGGGTCGTTGAATCGAAGACAAACCTCTAGACATTTATGGTCCTTTAAATAAAAAATTAAACATACAATTAGGGTTAGTACCAAATTTATCGCCGCCCACATGCCTCAAACCCCAATTGCCTCTCTCATTTTTTCTGTTATTACTACAATTACCCAATTGTTTTTCTCAATTCACTTCCTCTTCACGCCTAAACCCTTAACTCTTCCCCCATGCAATCTCCCTCTTCATATCACACTTACATTCTCGCTACTATAGAATGCAACATTGTTGCCAAAAATTTGCCCCTCATTCTCGCCACTGCCACTCTCATTGCCATCTCTGTCGACCACCACTCACCGCCTTCAAGAACTACATTGCCATCACCATAAACCCTACTGCCACTCTATTCCTTCGTGAATAACATTCTCAAACTAGAATCTTGACATTCTCAATCTCACCAACAACCATTCAACCCCCATTGTCGAGCAATCACCGTCGTCGAGCAGTTGCCATCGTCGCTCTATCGCCATCACCTTGGCATCCCTACACCATCGCCCCTTCACCGGTTCATTTTTTTATTTTCTAATTTTTAATTTTAATTTTTTGATTTCTGTTGCATTAACAAATGTGTTGATAGATCTTCAGTTTTAGCTAGATTTTACCACACGTAAAGAGTTTTGTCTAAAATGTAGTTCAAATTTGTGTGGAGCTCGACATTGTCGATTTAGTTTTAAAGATAGTTGAAATTTGTTCATGTAATTGGTATTGAGGTCATTGATAAACTAAATACTTTCACAATATTCATGCATAATTCTCTCTCAGGAAGGTGAGTTCTCAAATCCGTTCATTTGAATTTTGAAGCAATGGTAAATGTTTGAAAATGTTGCTCCAACTGCCAAATGTGTGGATATATATATATATATATATATTTTGGGCTAGAATTTGTATCGTGCGAAGAGTTTAGTTTGGAATCAGTTCAAATTTGGTTCTGTGATTTGAAGATTAATGCATGGTCGTGATTGTTTATGTTCTTGAGCTTGACATTGTTGAACGACAGAGTCCATAGTATTTGGTAAGATCTTTAAGAAGTGAGTTATATATTTTCTTCCCCTCTCGTTTGTCTCGCATAATTTGAGTTTATAATCTAATTGACGAAGCATGAAATTGGAAGTGAAATATTACAACAGTGGCCAAAATCTGTTAAAATTTTCTTCATCATCTCCGATCGTCGCCATCGTCATTTCCTTTTTGTCTCTATCGCTTCCATATCACCGTCTCCATCTTTGTGGAATTAGATTTAATTAGGTTCATCCCTAATCAAATCTACCAATCTTTGCCACGATCTCTCTCCAATTTTCGTGAATCTACCATAATTTGTGAAAATTTGCTTCATCATCGCTGTTGCAAAATAATTAAAGCATATTTTGATCGTGATGAGAAGAAGGGTTCTATTTTATTTTTTTATTTTTTGTAATTTGTGGTGCCTTTGTAATGGTGATGGTAGCGATAGAGACAATGCAGACGGAGGAAAGGAGAAACACGATAAAGCACCAGCAATAGCAACAAGGCAGCAGTTGCGAAGGTCTAAAACATTACTATTTCCAGCCTATTCACTATCTTCAGCTTCAAGTCCCCGATTCATCATAAATCATTTTATTAGTTTATTTCACTTCTATTTTGTATTATAGATTAGTCATTAGAGCTCAAACCAAATATTTACGTTTCCAGTTTTTTTGTTGTCAGATTTATGTTCTAAAATTTATTTTCTAGGATCTATTGTTCCTAGATTTTATGTCTCTTTCCAGATTTTAGTTTCTATTTCTAAATTTGTTGTAAACCACTCTGAGTTTTTTTTTTTTTTTTTTTTCACTTTTATTTTGTATTATAGATTACTTATTAGAGCTAACACGAAAGATTTATTTTCCCATATTTTTTGTTCCAAGTTGTTTGATCCAAGTTTTATGTTCTAGGAATTGTTCCCAGGTTTTATGTTCTTATTTCCTAGATTTTAGAGGGTATTTTTACTTCCCATTTTAATATTGCTTCAACAAAATATCAAGTTTTGTGCTCTTTGTCCAGGCACCTTCAAGTGATAAATTCCATGAGCGTCTTAAAGTGTCTAAAATCAGGAAGATAGGGTGGCATTTGGTTTGTGTTTCTATTTTTACTTCTAATAAACATGAATGAGATGTCTTTTTCTTTCTGTTTTGAAGTAAATGAAAATAGAAACACATTTGGTAATGACAATTGCCCTAAAATTGTTTCTTTAATTTATTTGAATAGAAACAAGAAACACGTTTCGTTACAACATTTGTTCTCTTTTTTCTTTAAATGTATGATGTCTGGTGGGGTGGTGGTGATAGACCTGGTTGTCTTGATCGGTGGGATAGTGGTGGCCGGTGGAATGTGGTGGCCCAGGGGGGTTAGGGTGGCCGGCAGTATGCTAGTGAGAATAGATTTGTGGGAGTTGATATGAATCAACATATTTTTGGTTTCTCAGATTTATAAGAAATTCAAGAAATAGTCTCAAATTACTCTCACAATTTTGGGAACAGAAACGTGTTTACGAAGCACATTTCTCTCATTATTCCAAAATTTTAAAAGCGAGAATAGGAATCAGGGAACAAAAAAAGTAACCAAACGGGATATCTTGCCTCAAATTTAAATTAGCTCTGATCGTAGAAGGGGATAAAGTGTTGAGATGATAATGTGAGCCTTAGACTTCCCTATGATAAAAGTACATTTTCAAGCATCAATATCTAGATGGGTGGTATGGGTTTTTCAGTCTGTTATAGTGGTAAGATCACCAACCTTATTGTTAGATGAAGTAAACGAAAAAAAGTATGAGATCAATCTACCAACTTATCCACACATAATAAAAACAGTTTCAAATCCACTTAGTTGCAATCATCAACGAAATTCAGAGGAAAAACAGTTCTTAAAGGCCTTCCTACCTTTTAAAAGTGGATTTTCTTATTTTAATGTAAAATTAAGACATTAATGTTTTTTATTTTTTATTTTTTTATTTTTTATATAAGGAGAGCCTTGGCGAAACGGTAAAGGTTGTCGCCATGTGACTTGGAGGTCATGGGTTTGAGTCGTGGAAATAGCCTCTTACAAAAAATAAGATAAGACTGCGTACAATAGATCTAAGTGATCTGACCCTTCCTTGGACCCCGCGCATAGCGGGAGCTTTGTAGCACCGTGCTATCCTTTAATATATATATATATATATATATATATATATATATATATATATATATATATATATATTTATTTTATTTTTTTTAAATTTTCAAATATTTTTCCAAGAAAAGTTGTGTTGTAATTATTGATTTTTTTTCATATTAATTTTTCCTTGTAATTTTTCATGTCTAAATTTGTTTCTTTTGTATTTTAATTTTTTTTAGGTTGTAGATAAAGCAAAAAAAAAAAAAAAAGAGTCTACTAGAAGTTTTATGTAGGTATTATAAACAGTGTATATTTATAAAGACTGTATAACATTTCTTTTTCTTATTAGGAATCGATAGTATGGGTGAAATAATGCTTATGATTTTCTCATGATTTACAGTACAATTTATTTATTACTAGCATTTAACCCGTGTCATGCATCCTTATTTTAAATCTGTGCAAAATTTAGTCTCGATTTGTTAGTTATTATTATTGTTTCATTGTTGTTATTATTTATATTCAAATGAAATAGATGCAAAATATTATATAAGTAGAGAAGATTATGTCAAAAAAATCATTTTTTGTTTTTGATCACGATTACACCCATGCCTTGAAGCACGGGTCATGCATCCTTATTTTATATCTATACAAATTTTAGTCTCGATTTGTTAGTTATTATTATTGTTTCATTATTGTTATTATTTATGTTCAGATGAAATAGATGTAAAACATTGTATAAACAGAGAAAATTATGTAAAAAAATTTACTTATTATATATATATATAATAAGGGGAATACATACCTACTGCTAGAGATGTAGTATGCAAGACCCCACATACACCAAGGACAACACACAATAGCCTATTACAAACACAAATAGATCGAGCCACAATAATAAAACTGATGGCCTACCAAAATAAACATACCGATGCTCAGATCCAAAAATCGAAACACGAACACACTTACACCCTGACCAAGAATTCATTTCGAAGCCGAACATTATACTCCAAACTCAAGCAAAGTAGGTAGAATTCCTAGGCTTTGTTGAGATGATGCCTAGCGCTGCTCATGGACACACCATTAGCAACTTAGGTAGCGTTTGGTAACCGTTTATGTTTCCATTTCAGCAGTGGGATGAGAATGGGATGGGATATGATAAGAATTTTGTTTCCTTCTTGGGAGTAGAATCGCGTTTAGTAACAATATTTTTTATTTTTGTTTTGGGAAGAGAATCGCGTTTGGTGTTGATTTTATCCTAAAACCAATATTTTTTTTTTATTTTGGCCGGGCGGCGGCGACAGCCGGATGGTGGCCAATAGGCGGCACCGGAAGTTTCCAGGTGGGCGGCGGCGGCGGTGGCCGGCAATGATGCTGGAGGTGATCGGCGACAGTCGCTGGAGATGGCCGGCGGCGGCGGACGATGGTCGGCCGACGGATGAACAGTGACATTAGTTTTGGGAATGGAATGAGAATTATGAGAAATAATTTTTTTTTTTCTCATTTCTTAAGAAAAAAATAGGCACAATTCTCAAATGGGAATGAAATGGAAATGAAAACAAAAATTACCAAACGCTATTCCCAAATAAAATTCTCAAAAATCTGGGAATAGAATGAGAAATTCTGGAATGGAAACAGTTACCAAACGGGGCCTTAGTATCGGCTTTCATAAACTCCATCTTGAACATCAATTTGTCTTAAACGAGGCCTTAGTAGCGGCTTTCATAAACTCCATCTTGAACATCAATTTGTCTTACTTCTTATTTTACTAATTAACTGGTCATTTCCCACGACGAGCTTGCAAGACTTGTAATTCCCCATAGCCCTCCCCCTACCTTCTCTTTATTGGGAACGTACATTAATGCTCCCATCATCTGTCACCAACTCAAAAAGGTACAAAAAAAAAATCATGAGTGGAGAATCAACCTCGAGAACCAAACTGCATCAAGTTGTTGTTCGCTTGCTAGCGGCCAGAGAAGAATAAGAAAACTTCTTACAAGATTCAAAAAGAAGAAAACTTTTTCAAAACACAGAAACCCATCACCCTCTCAACTCCTAATATTCCAATATCTCAATTCGTAACCCTGCAAATCCATTGAACTGACATAAAAGCCCATACAAATCCCTAAAGTCAAGTTCATTATATTGGTTTTTAGGCCTAACGTCCGCCTGACCTCTAATGCTATTCCCAATCTTTGAAAAATAATCTCTGCACAATTAATAATCTTCTTATTGTAAGATGAGATTTCACAAATGAGATCATTGAAATTAATTGTGCTATTCGATTTTTTCCTATTTTTTTTTTCCGTGGAAGGGCTATAAGGTTTGTTATAAATAATATTAATTAAATCTCTCTGATCTCTAGAAAAGAAAAGAGATCCGAGCTTATCCCGCAAGTCTCTGAGGCACTAATAGTATTAGGAGAACTAACAAATGTTTTGACCCTTCCAAGCTCAACTCCACTAGCCTCTTGAGAAATTTAGGGACGTTCATTTTTAAAACCGGCTTGGGCATTGACAATTTTTGTTTAGGGTTGGCCGGCCTGGCCCAACAATTTATTATATATATATATATAAAAGTGAAATAACCTTAATTAATATGTAATTATGAATGTATTTTATTTTAGTGTGGAATGTGGATGAATATTTTTTTATTTTTGTTTTTATGAAAATTAATATTGGTAAGTACTAATTAGTGTGTAGGAATGCATTTTATATTTAAATTGTTATTTTAGTGATTCTTATTTTAAATTAAAAAAATTTATAGGGCTAAGCTTGGGCATGATAATAGGGTTTAATCATAGGGCTCGGGCTTACCATTTTGCTGTAATACTCTAGATAGGGCTCTACCAGAACCCGGCCCATGGCCACCCCTACTTCCTACCTATCAAAATTAGATTCATATCCAAGAAACAAGAAACCAACGCAAAGCACCAA
Source organism: Eucommia ulmoides (assembly GCA_016647705.1). Lineage (NCBI taxonomy): Eukaryota > Viridiplantae > Streptophyta > Magnoliopsida > Garryales > Eucommiaceae > Eucommia > Eucommia ulmoides. Next base: position 3,933,510 of record CM028338.1, read on the forward strand.
AGAGAGAATGGATAACACACAACATACCCTACATATAGAGCACTGCAATTTTCACTTGGCAATATGTTGAACACCTACCAGATGGGAAAATCTACCCATGGATTTTGCTCCATTCCTTACAAGTAATTATTGAAGACTCAAATCACTGGCTCATGCCTGCATACTTTTACAAGTAAATCCAATTACGGATAGACTGATGCATGCTTCTGCATGCATTCAAAATTCGATATTATATATAAAGACTGCGAATAACTTCCAAGTTGAATCCAAACAAATACTAGTAGAAAACATTACCTGAAATTTGGAATTCCAATTGGCAAGAAGCGTCTTAATTGCACGACGAATATCTCGATCCACTACTCTTTTGTGAACAATTACACTGAAATACTTATGGACTCCTGCATGTATTGATGGTCCAGAAGTTAGGTCATCCAATCCAAAATGTTATGCTTTTATGAAGTCCAAGAAAGTTCATATCATTATCATCTAAACAGAAAATGAAGGAAATTCCATCATGCGAAACGGTTGGATTTTGCAGTCAAACTCAATTATTGTTATTTTCCAATCACATGGCCATATTATGGATGTGCAAACCAGGGAGTTCAACAGTAATCAGTCCACCAATTCTAGCTTTTTGTTTCCTTATTGGTAATCTATTACATAATCTATTTGTTTTTCCCAATTTAGGTGAAACATTCAATGCATGGGCAAACAATGTTGTTCATCTTCCCCCAGCACTCAAGGGGAGAATCTTTAGGTTGGGGAAGTTTACCGTTAGCGTGAGTCCAATTAATGAGTTCATATTCATCTTCTCCAAACCACCATATTAAATGCTCATCCACCATATTCAATGCTCACCTTCCCCAACTCCATATTTAATGTGATTTCCCAACTATCATTTTAAATATAGATTTGAATAGATTTGTATTTATATATATTGATGTAAATATTATCAAAGTGAATAAAATGAAAATAAGATCTTCTACCTATCCTATTTGTTTTTACATGGCATCAGAGCCAAACCCAAACCCATATCTATAAGTTCTTTCGTGCACTGTTTTTTTTTTTCTTTTCTTCAATATCCAGTCCTCCGTTATAATTTTTGATCATATATTCCGAAACGTTTTTTCAAAACGATTCCAACTACATATTACACGATCTTTTTTGATGATCCACGCGCCATCACGTGCGAACTGAAATTTTGCCCAAAAACTTACAGATTCGACCAACAAAAACCTATTTTCGAAACTATTTCTTGGTCAGATTTGAATTCTGATACCATATCTGAACTCCTATTTTCATAAAGATTCCAAAAACATATTATTCGACCCGTTCTGACTTTCCACGTGCCCTCACGCGCCTCTTGTTTCTTACAGCCTTCGTTTCAGGTGCCGTCTTCCCAGGCCCACGCGTAGCTGCTTAATTTTTTACCCGGTTCAGCCTCTTTTGGACCGGTTCTTGACGATATAAGACTGGTTCCTGACATTATTTTGTATTTTCAATCCAACGGTGGTGTCGGTTTTGCAAAATATTGTTTCTACAGTATAGTTCCTTTTATAACTATACAGACCGATTCACTGTTATCCTTTCTTGTCTGCTCCACTACCAATTCTGATGGCTGATACTGACTCCCATACTGATGAATCTCCATCTTCATCCATTCTAGCTGAATTGACCACAAAAATGGTTGAAGTTTTACGCAAAGCTTCAACCCCAACCCAAACTTCCGATAGTACTACTGCACCGATCAGCATCAAGTTGGATGACACCAACTATGCTCTTTGGTCCCAGGTGGTCGAGATGTACATCTTGGACAAAGACAAACTGGGATATATAAACGGCGATCTATCCCAACCTCCTCTGACGGACCCTACCTTTCGACGATGGCGCACTGACAACGTTATTGTTAAAGGATGGTTGATTAATTCCATGGACTCCTCTCTTATCAGTAACTTCATTCGCTTCCCAACAGCCAAGTTGGTGTGGGATGCAATTGCTACTACATACTTTGATGGCAGCGACACCTCCCAAGTGTATGACCTCCGGCGACGAGTGACCCGCCTCAAACAGGCTGGCGATTTTCTTGAAAAAATCTACAATGATCTTCAAGGCCTCTGGCGTGAAATCGATTTCCGTCGTCCAAACCCGATGGAATGCCCAAATGATATTCAACACTACAATACTCTAATTCAGGAAGATCGAGTATATGTATTCTTGGATGGTCTCGATAACCGCCTAGACCATATCAGGAGTGATGTCCTGCAGATGAAACTATTTCCAACAGTTGAGCAAGCCTATGCGCACGTTTGGAGAGAAGCTCTTCGTCAAACGGTAATGATGACAAGTAGCCCCAATGATATACTAGGAGCTGGTCTGGCGTCCAAAAGTTTCAAACATGGCTCGCAGCCACAAACATCCTCCTGGTCTCTCTCTCTTCATAGTGGCAAACCCAATTATTACTCCAGATCCCGAGCCATATTTGATGGTACTAAATTCTCTCACTGTGGGAGTACAAAGCATACGCGTGAGGCCTGTTTCAAGCTTTACGAGTATCCTGATTGGTGGCATGAACTCCAAGCTCGGAAGCGTTGTGATGGAAGTGGGAATAATAATAGTACTGGCATGGTTGTAGTGGTTGCAGCTGATAGTACAAACGTTGACCCAGGTAATGCTCTACTTGGTTCTAAACAGGATGCTGATCACAATATTAGGATAATTGATTTCGAAGCAACAAACCATATGACATTTGATGCAAATGATTTTTCTCAGACCTCCCTTCCTCGGCGAGCTAGCATTGTTAATGCTAATGGAGGCACCTCTTTGGTAGCAGGGGTTGGGACTGTAATGTTGTTATCAACCCTACCATTACTTAATACTTTACTAGTGTCTTCTCTCTCTCACAAGTTACTATTTGTGAGTTAAGTTACTAAAGATTTGAATTGTGTTGTGCTCATTTATCCTACGTTTTGTCTTATTCAGGATATTCTCACTAAGGAGATAATTGGGCGTGGAACTCGGAGGGGGGGCTCTATTATGTGGAAGATTTCAGTATCGGCCGAGCACACCACATGCATCGCCCAAGCGACCTCAGAGTAGAACAAATTTTGCTTTGGTACCGTTGGTTAGGCCATCCGTCGTTTGGATATCTTCAACACGTGCTTCCTGATTTATTTTCAGGCCTGTCAAATGTAGATTTCAAATGTGAGACTTGTATTCTATCTAAAAGTCATCGAGCCACTTACCCATTGAGTATGAATAAAAGTGATGTTCCTTTTACTCTGATTCATTCTGACGTGTGGGGTCCTTCCCCAAAATCTACTATATCTGGTGTCCGCTGGTTTGTGATATTCATTGATGATTGTACTCGAATGACTTGGCTTTATCAGTTGAAACATAAAAATGAAATTTCTCGGGTGTTTCAATCATTTCATACAATGATTCAAACTCAGTTTAATGCTAAGATTCGTATTCTTAGATCCGATAATGGTGGAGAGTATGTGAATCAAGAGCTCCGTGGTTATTTCCAACACCATGGACTAATCCATGAGACCTCTTGTCCCCAGACTCCGCAACAAAATGGTGTAGCCGAGTACAAGAATCGTCACATCCTCGAAACTACTCGAGCTTTATTACTTGGAGCTCACGTACCAAGCCACCACTGGGCTGATGCTGTTACCACGGCTGTCCATCTCATTAACCACATGCCTTCAAAAGTTCTTGGGTTCAAGACTCCAGTACAGGCCTTGTCAACCTATGTGTCACTACCCACAGTATTAATGCTTCCGCCTCGTGTCTTTGGTTGTGTTGCGTTTGTTCACCTCCACAAGAACCAACACACGAAACTTAATTCATGTGCTATTCATTGTTTTTTTTTTTGGGATATGCTCTATACCAAAAAGGATACCGATGCTACGACCCGACTACTCTGCACACCTATGTGACTCAGACACTTTCTACTCTCCTGCCGCATCCAATTCTTCTCTTCAGGGGGAGACACGAGAATAAGAAGAGTTGAATTGGTTGACTTTCGACTGTTTCAAAGATGCTGAGACAACATCGACTGCTCCTCAATTGACCATTGAGGAGCCGACTCCAGATCTAGTGCCGACATCTCTAGAAGCTGATACAACCATTGAAGAGCCAACTCCAGCTCCAAAGCCGACATCTTTAGATGCTGAAGTAGCAATACCCCCCCACCTCTCCAGTATCCAACGTCCCATCTCTTGAGAATATCACTGAGGTAAGCTCTCATACTATTTCTACTAACGTGAATACTCCTATTGGTTATGAATTACCTTTCAGGCACAATTGGGGCAAACTGCCGAACAGATATTCTCCAGAACTGGAGAACCACAGATCGAGATATCCAATTGCCAATTATGTGTCTACAAAGAAGCTGTTTGAACCCCTCAAAAATTTTGTGAATGAACTTTCCTTGCATCATATTCCCATAAATGTTGAAGAGGCTCTAGAAGACCCTAGGTGGGTCAAAGCTATGAAGGAAGAAATGGAGGTGTTGCTTAAAAATGAGACATGGACTCTTGTTCCCAAACCAGAAGGAAAAAAAACAGTGGGATGCAAATGGGTATTCTCCATCAAGTACAAAGCTGATGGATCAGTTGAAAGGTACAAAGCAAGACTGGTGGGAAAGGGCTATACGCAAACCTATGGCGTAGACTATCAAGAAACATTCTCACCTGTGGCCAAGTTGAGTACTGTCAGGGTTCTACTATCTCTTGCAGCAAATCTTGATTGGCCATTGCACCAGTTTGACGTTAAAAATGCCTTTCTTCATGGAGATCTTGAAGATGAAATCTACATGGATATCCTTCCAGGATTTACTACAAACTCTAAATCTAAGATTGTGTGCAAGCTACAACGAACTTTGTATGGCTTAAAACAATCTCCTAGAGCGTGGTTTGGGCCCTTGAACTCGGCAATGAAGAAATATGGTTATCAACAAAGCAACTCAGACCATACGCTATTCCTAAAACATTACCAGGGTAAGATAACAACTTTAATAGTCTATGTAGACGATATGATCATTATAGGAGATGACCCAAAGAAAATAACAAGACTTCAACAGCAACTGGCAACAGATTTTGAGATGAAAAGTCTAGGAGAACTCAAATATTTTCTAGGAATTGAAGTTGCTAAGTCAAAGGAAGGCATATTTCTTTCCCAACGAAAATATATCCTAGATTTATTATCAGAAGTTGGATTACTGGATTGTAAGCCTGCAGATACACCAATAATCCAAAATCACAAGCTTGGAGAATATCCAGGACAAGTGCCAACTGACAAATGAAGATACCAGAGAATAGTTGGAAAACTTATTTATCTCTCTCATACGCGACCTGACATTGCATATGCACTGAGTGTGGTAAGTCAATTCATGAACTGTCCAAGTGAAGATCATATGAGTGCGGTAATTCAGATTCTCTGATACCTAAAGTCTTTCCTCGGAAAAGGACTTATGTTTACAAAAAATAATCATCTACAGGTGGAAGGTTACACAGATGCTGACTTGGCAAGAAACATCTCTGATCGAAAATCCACCTCAGGCTATTTCACATTTGTTGGAGGCAACCTAGTTGTATGGAGAAGTAAAAAGCAAAAGGTGGTAGCATTATCAAGTGCTGAAGCCGAGTTTTGGGGGATGGCTAAGGGCCTTTGTGAACTTCTATGGCTTCGAAGACTATTAACTGAGATTGGCTTTGCTCCTGGTTGCGAGATGGACCTATTCTGTGATAATAAGGCTGCAATTGACATTTCTCATAATCCGATCCAGCACGATCGAACCAAACATGTGGAGGTAGACCGACACTTCATCAAACAAAATTTTGAGGCCAAGATAATTCGATTCCCATTTGTTAAATCTGAAGACCAGTTAGCAGATATACTTACAAAAGCTGTAAGTAGCAGAAATTTCTACAACTCACTTGGCAAGTTGGGCATCCGAGATCTATATGCACCAACTTGAGGGGGAGTGTTGGCATGAGTCCAATTAATGAGTTCATATTCATCTTCTCCAAACCACCATATTAAATGCTCATCCACCATATTCAATGCTCACCTTCCCCAACTCCATATTTAATGTGATTTCCCAACTATCCTTAAATATAGATTTGAATAGATTTGTATCTATATATATATTGATGTAAATATTATCAAAGTGAATAAAATGAAAATAAGATCTTCTACCTATCCTATCTGTTTTTACATTTACGACCAATGAAATTTCAAATAAGGGTCCCCAATAAAATTCCCAAAAGTGAAAATAATGTGCACAAACCAACAAAAAAATTATCAATAATTTTAGAAATAATACTTCATATACCAATTATTTAAATAAACAGTCATGAACCATAAAAAAATAGACATTAAATAATTTACCTCAAGTAAGTTGAAAAAGCGAACCACTCCTTATCTTTTTTAAAATAGCGAGTTCCTACATAATCTCAATATACATGTTCAACAAGAATTTATTGATTTTCGGTCATGAATTCTTTCCCGCACAAACAATCATGGTCTGTGGAACATCAAGTAAACCCCCCAACGTTTCGTGTTGCAGCACTTTAAAAAAGAAACTTGCATATGAATGGATAGAAACCTTAATTGCATTCCTGATGTGCATAGGTAGAAAAAGAGTACATTTTTGTATGTATCAATTCGGCCGATCCAAATACATATGAAATAAACTCTTGGTCACTTGGAGTCGCAAAATTTACTTTCTGGCTTGACACTTATGGGAAAACACTTTTAAGTTTCATGATAATCTCGTGGTAACGAACCATAACCACCCCAACCATTGTCTCAAAATCAATTTGAACTACCAACCCAATCCTTGCCAAACAATATAAACACACTACAAACATTACTTCATTAAAAGCAACATATGAGCAACCCTCATTACCGAATGCTCGCTTGAAGTAATACGAAACTTCCTACCTAGCTATAGGGCCTAACACCTCAGGAACAACAAACAATATCAGATTAGTGTCATTTTCAGTAATATTGCAGACTACTGCATTAAATCTATCTGTAAGTGGACTATATCAACACAATTCTCAGGAAAATTATCATCAATATAAGCAGACACGATATTAAGAACTTTAAGAATACCCACTATTCTCGGTGAAGCACTAGTTATTTTAAAGAACGATCTATTCAGGTGATTATTTAGGCCCACAATAAATCCTAGTAAACTCTCCCATTCGGTCCACCTAACGATATCATTATACTTTCCTACCTTACCATTTAGTACCTAAACAATATGACCTGGACCAATCAAATTCATAGCCAGCGGAGCAAGACGAACAATTCCTGCGGGCCGATCACTCTCACTGTCGGGATCATCATTAGGCTCTTCATTTGAATCTGGCATATCTACTGATTCGACAATATATTTTCGTCCTGGGATGGGATATACATCCTCCTGCGGTACAACCCTAGTTATAGTCATCAGTCCAAAGTCCATTGTACATTATAAAATTTTTTACATGAAAATTACATATTTTTATTTATAACAGTAACTTTGGACTTTTGTAGCGCGCGTGGACTATCTAAAATAAAATTTTATTTTCTTGGATCATTAAAAAAAAAACTTATTTATTTTAATAAATATTAATCTTATTGTTTTTAGATCTTTCAGTATAATTTCAAAATCATTAAATTTATAGAGTAAATATATTAAAAACTTATATTTTTTTCTTTTGAAAATCACCATTTCACCATTAAAATATGGAAAACCTATCAAATGTGTTGCCGAAATCGACAAATAAGCGAGTTCATCTTTTGATATGAGCCGAAGTTTCAAATGAGAGAGAACATTAATAGCTTCCTAGACTAAAACCCCAAATTTTCTATCTGCTATTATTGCCGTCTGTCATCTCCCTCGTTTGCAGCTTTTCCAATTGATCTCACTCTTAGTCGTTTGACTTTTGATCTTTCGATTTATCTCGCTCTCACTCTTTGTCTATCCGGGTCCTCTCTGCCTCCGACGATTTCCTTGTTGTGTCCGATGACGTCGGCGGAAAAAAAAGTGTTGCGGCTACTCCTGTGCTCAGAACAATCACATTGAGATTTATAATGGATGAAGAAGGATGGAAAGAAGAAAATTTGGAGGTACAAGCTCCATTGAGTTTGAGTGGTTCTGATGACGATTCTAGTTTTGATGCCTAGTTCGGTTTCGGTTCCGATATAGATTTCAGTTCTGATATGGATTTTGAGTCTGGTGCCTGTTCTTGCATTTTTGAGGAGATACCGCTGGATGATGTGTATGCCATCTCATGATGAAAGTTTATTGTTGAATTAATAGATATGCCAGATTCGGATGGAGAGCCCAATGAAGATCCCGACAGTGAGGGTGATCAACCCGCAATAATTATTCGTTTGGCTCCGCTGGCTGTGAATTTGATTGGTCCAGGCCATATCTTTGAGGTACCAAATGATAAGGTACGAAAATATAATGATATCGTTAGGTGGACCGAATGTGAAAGTTTACTAGGATTTATTGTGGGCCTGAATAATAGCCTGAGTAGATCGTTATTTAAAATAACTAGTGTTTTATCGGGAATAGTGAGTATTCTTAAAGTTCTTCATACTGTGTCTGCTTATATTGATGATAATTTTCTTGAGGATGGTGATGACAGTCCACTTATAAATAAATTTGATGCAGTAGTCTGCAATATTACTGAAAATGCCACTAATATGATTTTATTTGTTGTTCCCGAGGCATTAGGCCCTATAGCTAGGGACGAAGTTTCGTATTACTTTAAGCGAGTATTCGATAATAAGGGTTGTTGTATGCGCGAGAATTCACATCATCGTCCTCGCGGTATTGACTACTCGCAAGTATATGAGATCTAGTTTTAATATAATGGATCTTGTAAGATCGGATATCGTTCCACTGGGAATGACGTGTAATTCGGTTGAGTATTGTGATTTAAATAGTTTCATATTATCTCGACTAATCAAAATTTGTTTGTTTTCTATGTAATTTACTAAGATAAACTACAACTATTAGGTTAGTTCTAATTACACTAATTATTTAGGTATTAATTTCTTTCACATAATGCATAATCGACGTCATTAAGTTAGCTATAATGGTTTTTATCTATTCCGACAATCTCTGTATCAATAACTCATCCGCTACCTCTCCCGAGTGTAAGACGGGGGATTACACGACTTTGTGTCAATGAAGAAGTCCTCCTCAACACCTTAACGACCCTAAGTCGCGTGAATCTTAAGCCAACGTCATGGATTGCATACGTTCTAACGCCCTCTCGGGTCGTTAGAACGTCACGTTGTATTTACCCTAATCTGAATCCAGGGTTACCTTTTCCGAGTGTCAAATCCCGTATTCTCAGTTTATCAATACAAGCATAATATCAGGAATAATGGTAAACATAATCGGATTTAGACAAACTACACATTAAAGTAACATTAATTCATTCAACTTAACAGTTACATGATTTCAACTACACTTAAGTAACATTTAACTAATACTACATGATCTTAGCCATATGCTATACAAAATAAGAGGGGTTCAACATTCTTAGATATGAAAAAGTAATTACAAAGATAAAAACAAGAGAAGAACGATCAAATCTAAAATTGAAACAGCCCACTGTCGCTAATGATCGATCCGCAAGTGATTCTTCTTTTCCCGAATGATGAATCTCCTTCTTGATCTTCAAAATATAGCGTAAGAACTCTCTATTAGGGTTAGGGTTCATCAACAACCTTTTTCAGACGTGGGAAAGGGGTATAAATAGGCCTAGGGCTTCAAAAATATCTAAACAAATATTTTAGCCTGTTCTGCGAAATGCGCCTAGGTGGTAGAATCTTCGCCTAGGCGTAGTTTAATTCGGTTAGAAATCCGCCTAGGCGATGGTTTATTCGCCTAGGCGGAGGACTAACTTTTTCTTCTTCTTTCTTTCTGATGGATTTCCGCCTAGGCGGTAGAAACTTCGCCTAGGCGGATTTCAGCAATTCAACACTTTCATTAGTTCAACATGTTCAGCATTCTGATGGAATTCCGCCTAGGCGGTGGAAACTTCGCTTAGGCGGATTTCAATATTTCAGCCCTCGCAATTTTCTGACGGATTTCCGCCTAGGCGGTGGAAACTTTGCCTAGGCGGATTTGCGTTGTTCTTTGAAACCTCATTTTTTTTTTTATCTTTTGGCTACTCTTTTTTCCACCATTTCACTCTGTTTGCCGATTGTTTACGTCCTTACTCCTAACTAATAAAAACAGCTAAAAAGATATTCAAACTTTAATAAAATACTCGAAAACTGGTAAATTCGGTTTAGAATTAGATAGGTATTTTACACCTATCAGTTTCTCATATGGTATTTTTAATGAAGTAATGTTTATAGTCTGGTTATATTGTTTGACTGGGATTGAGTTGGTAGTTCAAACTGATTTTGAGGCAGTGGTTGAGGTGGTTATGGTTCGTTAGCTCAAGATTATCGTGATCTTTAAAAGTGTTTTCCCGGAAGTGCCAAGCCATAAAGTAATTTTTGCAACTCCAAGTGACTAGGAGTTTATGGCGTATGTATTTTGATCGATTGCATACACAGTGTACTCTTTTTCTACCTATGCACATCAGGAATGCACTTAAGGTTTCTACCCATTCATATGCGAGTTTCTTTTTCAAAGTGCTACAAGATGAAACGTTGGGAGGTTTACTTGATGTTTCACAAACCATGATTGTTGGTGCTAGAAAGAATTAATGGGCGAAAATCAATGAATTCTTGTTGGACATGTATATTGAGATGATGCAGGAACGCCTTGTTTTAAAAAAAATATGAGTGGTTCGCTTTTTCAGCTTGCTTGAGGTAAATTATTTAATGTCACTCTTTTTATGGTTCATGACCATTTATTTAAATACTTGGTACATAAAGTTTTATTTCTAAAATTATTGATAATTTCTGGTCGGTTTGTGCGCATTGTTTTCATTTTGTGGTACCAGTAGGAAGAAAAGAACCGATCCATCGTTCTGTGGGAGGTGATGAAGATTTTGTTTCGAAAGCACTTTCGATCTGCTCAGACAGGGTCACTACATAAACAGAGGTTTACGTTGGAGTAGGAGAACAGTGTGCGAGATTATCGTCGGAGGTTCAACGAGCTCTTGTCTCCGCCGGAAAGAGCACGGTCTCTGATCGCGACGAGAGTCGACAGTTTCGCAACAGGTGAGATCAAAGAAATCGCCATGTCATCCATGCTAGACAACGGAAACAACTTCGACGACTCCTCGCCGTTATTATCCAACCAGAACGATGATTTTGCCATCTTCGTCTCGGCGCCATTGGATAAAGTATCGGAGGAGCAGGCCTGCGGTGTTGTTAAGGGATTGAAACTTGAAATTAGGGCTGAACTAAGTTTGGAGAGGACGGTAGCGCATGAGATAATCACCAGAGGTTTTTCGGTTCTGCAGTGTCGTTGAAAGGAGTTCTGGCTGAACTGACCCTAGGGATTGTTATCGATGGGTTGAAGTTAGAAAAAGGAGCATAGTACAACATGAGCTGAATGAAAGGTTTTGAAACCTCACCATTCTCTTTTGCCAATCTGTTTGGAGCTTGGAAACTTGTGTTGGGCGTTGGGGTTTGGCCCATAAGATAGAAGAAACATTGATGGTAGCAGTCTTTCAAGCTCAACTTTTCAAGGGGTTTTGCTAACCCACTAGCAAGAAATCGGCCCAGCAAGTCCTTCAAGTCCAGCATTTCTTTCAAGCCCACTAATTTAGATCGACCCATTGCATCATCAAGCCTAGAGGAAAAATCTCAGGTGGCTTATTCTTTCTTTGGCCCAGAAGATAGAATAAGAAATTTGGGCTGGGCCACGGATAATTTTATTTCTCACAATAGGAGTTGTTTTTCACAATTTGGGACATTTACTCGATTGACCTTGGTTGGTTTTAAAGCAGTATACAGTGGTAATCCTTGCTTTACTTCTCACAGTACATTGCTCAAAGCTCACAAAGATCACCATGGTTGGACTAAACAAATAGTGTGGGATCCTGGGAAGCTACCAACAACGAAAAATAATATACTTCAGTTTCCTGAATTTCACCTTGAGAACGAGATGGAATGTGTGGGCGGCGGGTAATGTTAGCCCCAGGTTCTAGAAGGAAGGGTAGTTTGGGTAGATTAAATTAATGGTGGTTGTTAGTTGGTTAGACCTATTTCCTATTAGGGATCTATTTTACTATTCTGTTAGGAAGAGAAAATGGTGAGCATAAAAGGGGGTAGCTGTGGTAGAATGGGTGTCGAATTATTCTGAATTGTTTTGTATTGAGCTTAGCTCATTTGGAGAGTTCCCAAGCCTCTCGAATGCTTGGTTTATCTTGTTATTTTCGGTTGATTGAATAAAATACCATAGTTACTGTTTTATTTCTTATCGTAATTTTCAAAAGTTGATGGAGTCTCCCATGGGCACAAGAGAATAATAAATATCACATTCAACATTCACATGTATTGAATGTAACATCATGCGGATTTTACTCTGTATACATAAAGCAAGAGAACAATTGATGTTATATTCAATATTCACAGGTATTGAATGTAACATCCACGCATAATACGATTCACACGTCTAAAAAATATGATTAGCATATCGTAAAAATAAGACATTTTATTAATTAATACAATGTAAAAATATTAATTTTACAATATCAGGAACTACGAAAAAATCCATGTGTTTTGATATTAGTATTGAAAGTTACGTATCATCTACAGGTGTTGAATGTAACATCCACGCATAATATGATATATAAAAACATGAAAACAATTGATGTTACATTTCAACATCCATAGGCGTTGAATGTAATATCATATTGATTTTACTCTACGTACATAAAAAAGAGAACAATTAATATTACATTTAATATCCACAGGTGTTTATATCATGCGGATTTTATTCTGCATATATAAAATAAGAGAACAATTAATGTTATATTCAACATCTGCAGGTGTTGAATGTATCATTCACGCATAATACGATCCATACATGATACGTCTAAAAAATATGAATTTTCTATTTTTGACTCAATCAATCAACTGACAATTTATTTATATTTGTTTATTTATTTATTTATATTTATTCCTTTTATTTGTGATGAAGGAGCTTAAATGCATGATCTTCGCTAGCGGATATACGACTCTTAATCTCTTCAGTTTATCGTTTAACTTATGAAACATAACAATTGTTGATGGTAATTTAGATGTTTCCAATTGTTGATGTATGTTTTTGTAATATGAGATGCAGGATGAAGTGGCCGAATTTCAATTAAATTTAGGATTTTCTGAATTAATTTTTGAAATTCAATTAATTTGTTATTTTCTAAATTTGATCGCATTTAATTTACCTATTAGATAGTTCACCTCATAAATTTGCTCTCCCTAGTTCTTGAATGAAATTTTTTTGTCTTTAGTTTGTGCTCTTACATTATTATTTCTATTTCTTAAATTTTATGTTTTTTGTTCCCGAAATATTTGGGGTAGAAACATAATCAACCAAAGCGGGGAAACAAAATTGATTTTCTCTAGAGTAATCTTATTTTGGGGATGTAAGTATTCTTATTTGATTGAGAACAATTGTTGATTAACTATATATAGTGCCTAGATAGGCTGTCGTTAAATGTTTGTAAGCGAATTTTTGTACGTTCTTGCCCTAGTGCGTGTTGTTGCCAATGTAGTACTGTAGTGGAATAAAGGTATCTTCATTTTTTGGTTTTGTTTCAAATTGAGGCTTAGGTTTCGGTTGCGAAATGAACAGCATTTCGGTTGCCCTGGTGCCGAATTTAGTGTTTCTGTTTCTATTTAGTGTTTCAGTTTATGTTTTTGTTCCCAGTTTTCAGTGTAAGTTTTTGTTTTTTGTTCATATGGACATCACATTGGTAGTGCACAATCAGGGGTTTTAAACATTCAGCAAATAGCATGCTTGAAAAATATAGGTTAATTCAACAGAAGAGAGAGGGAGGCTGAACTCAGGATTGGATATGTGAATCTCCATTCCCAATCTGCTTTAAAAAACGCCATATTCTCAATCCACTCATATCATATCTCAACTTCAAAGTATTGTTCCATAAAAAATTATATTTGTGTTTAATTGTCTTTTCTTCCTCATCTTATTCCACTAAATTTATGTAAAAATCCTTAAATTTGGTAGACAAGTGTCCATGGAAACCCTTGATCTTCAACAAAAAATTAACCAAAGTGCAATTGGATCCATACTCAAGGGTTTAAAGTGTAATTTAAGTGTGTGCGTATATGGAATATTACTTTTCTATTTGTGTAATTATATTTTTATTGTGGAGTTTGTTGATATTTTTCCTTAATTGTCTAAATATTCAGGTTATTTTTTTTCGCCCGTACCTGGAGACCCGGGTAAGACGCTGGTAAAAATTGTAAAATGCATTCACCTACATTCCATACTAAAATAATATATATATATATATATATATATATATATATATATATATATATATTCATCCACATCAAATATAATAAATATATCCATAATTCCATATTATAGTTTTACAAAAAATAAAAAATAAAAAATCGAACTAGTTAACCAAAAATTTGAACCCATTAACCTCCCAAGTTGCATATAAATATATAAATTTCTTTTTTTAATAAATGGCCAGACCGGCTCGGCCCTAAAAACAAATGGTCTTACCAAAACTCGGCCCTAAAATTGATCGGGCCTAGATTTCAAGGTTCTAGCCCTGTCAATGGACTTAATACTCAAGCCCAAGTTCTAGAAAAAGGTAACGGCTTGGACAGGCTTCAGGCCCATGACCAACCCTACTTGCTTGATTAGGATGCCAAATTTTCAATTTTGAGAAACCAATTTTTGAATCACTGAAAAATAGAACAATAAGGTAAAGTACTTACCAAACGGCTATGGTGATGGCTTTTAGGATGACAGACAGGCCGAGTTATTTTTACTTCTTTGCGTGCTTAAAAAAGACTGCATACCTATGTAGCGTGTCACCGGAAACATATTTAACCCATTACAAGATATCCTGGTTAGCTAAGGCAGATTCTGGCATTCAAAGACATCCCTACGAAACACTGGCAACCATCACCAGTCACCATTACATACTCGCTGCACACCACTGCCAAAGTCAAAAAGAAACTAGAGGCTTAATCCTTCAACCTCTTGTCAGCCATTCCTGCCAAAATTGCACTAAGAAAGAGCCATTCATAACGGAGAATTCCAGAGAACCAAACACCAAGACAATCTTCTCTATCAAAAGACACTTCCACACACGGTCCCCTGATGTCTTCTTTTGAGACTTCAAAAAGAAAATGAATATAAGAATAAAAAAAATAGAAGATTACAATATTTTTAACCATTCACCTTAAACAATATCCCTATACAACAACAACAAAGCCTTTGGATTCAACTAGAAGAATATCCCTATCAATCTACTCATTCTGTTGTTTAACAATATTCCAAATCAAAACACCCCATGCTTAGCGCCGGTTCCTCCGACTTGCTTTACATGTATTAGCATTTTAAATCATTCAAGAAATGAAATCATGTACAAAAAATATAGATGAATCCAGGTAAAAGAGAAACTAAATAAATGGGAAATTGCCGTCCCCCTCCTATTTCAAAAGCCATTACTTGACCAAGGTACAAAATTTTCCCCTAGCAGTGAAAATAGTAGGTCTTCTAGATTTTGTGGTTTCCTTAATGATAACAGACTGCATAGTCAATAGTAATCTGTCCACTAATTCTGGCTTTTGTTTCCTATTTGGTAATCAATCACATAATCTATTTGTTTTTCTCAATTTAGATGAAACATTCAATGCATGGGGAAACAATATTGTTCATCTTCCCCCAACAATCAAGGGCAGAATCTTCAGGTTGTGGAAGTTTACGGCTAATGAAACTTTAAATAGGGTCCCCAATAAAATTCCCAAAAATGAAAACAATGCGCACAAACCCACCAAAAATTAGCAATAATTTTAGAAATAATACTTTATATACCAATTATTTAAATAAATGGTCATGAACCATAAAAAGATAGATATCAAATAATTTACCTCAAGCAAGTTGAAAAAGCGAACCACTCCTTATCCTTTTCAAAATAGGGAGTTCCTGCATCATCTCAATATACATGTTCAACAAGAATTCATTGATTTTCGCCCATGAATTCTTTCCCGCACAAACAATCATGGTTTCTGAAATATCAAGTAAACCCCCCCACGCTTCGTCTTGCAGCAATTAAAAAAAGAAACTCGCATATGAATGGGTAGAAACCTTAAGTGCATTTATGATGTGCATAGATAGAAAAAGAATACATTGTGTATGTATCAATTCGGCCAATCCAAATACATACGCAATAAACTTCTGGTCACTTGGAGTCGCAAAGTTTACTTTATGACTTGGCACATTCGGGAAAACACTTTTAAGTTTCACGATAATCTCGCGGTAACGAACTCTAACCACCCCCAACCACTGCCTTGAAATCAATTTGAACTACCAACCTTATCTTAGCCAAACAATATAACTACACTACAAACATTGCTTCATTAAAAGCACCATATGAACAACCCTCGTTACTGAATGCTCGCCTAAAGTAATACTAAACTTCGTCCCTAACTATAGGGCCTAATGCCTTGAGAACAACAAATAACATCAGATTAGTGGCATTTTCAGTAATATTGCAGATTACTATACTAAATTTATCTGTAAGTAGACTATTATCACCATCCTCAAGAAAATTATCATCAATATAAGCAGACAAGGTATTAAGAACTTTAAGAATACCTACTATTCTTGGTGAAACACTAGTTATTTTAAAGAACTATTTACTCAAGCTTTTATTTAGTCCCACAATAAAACCTAATAAACTCTCCCTTTCGGTCCACCTAACGATATCATTACACTTTCGTACTTTACAATTTGGTAGCTAAAAAATATGACATGGACCAATCAAATTCACAACCAGTATCTACACACACATGTATGTATGTATATATATAGGGAAAAGTACATTTTAAACCCACTAACTATTGACACATTTCTAAATGGTCCATTTCTATTTGAGCATTTAATTTTAAACCCTTTATGTATCTGCACGTTTTTAAATGATCATTTTGTCAAAAAATCCGTCAAAATTAATAGAATGGAGAGGTAAAATAGTCTTTTTATATATTTTTAATTTTTTTAATGATTTTATCTTTTTTCCCTTTTTCTACTTTATTTCTCTCTCCCGCTCAACTCTTCCTTCTCTTCCCCTCTTTCTCCCTCCCTCCGTCCCTATCCCTTTCCCTGTCGGAACCACTTGTCTTTTTGGAGAATTTGGGGGAAAGACTTTCGGGCTTTTTGTAGCCGTCGACATGGTAGTAGATTCGGCCGAGGAGTTTGGTGATGAGGGAGATGCAAAAGAGGTCATAGGCGTCGGTGAAGAATCCCATGCTGGAGATTATGATCGTCGTGAAATGGTACCATTGGGTGTTGGCTACGTCTAGTGTGTTGAGGACGTCCATGTTGTGTCGGGCCATGGTTTGAAATTTCTTTCTTTAGCTTTCTCTCTCTATACTTATCTTACGACAATTGTTGTCTTCTCTGCTATTTCTTCCGTGGGAGTGAAATCTGCCAGAATTTAAACAAGAAATGGTGAGGAGATGGAATCATTAATATCCATATGATTTTTTACGATAACAGTTCAAAATTTATAGAAGGATGATTATTGAATTCTCTCTTTCTCTAGCCATAGAAGCAACGATACCTAGGAACCCATAATTCTTGCATGTTAGTGATTCTAACTTCTTGTTGCCGAGTTGCAGAGAACAATTCGAACTGAGACAATCTCTCCAGATTCGCTCCGCCTTACAGCCTTGCTTCCCATTGTAAATCGTTATGATCAAATTTAAGCAAATACCCATTGAATTTTAATTTTTATTTTGAATATACAAACATGGGATCTTCGCTTCTTGATCCATTTCTTAAAAAAAAAAGTTATATAAAAAAAATATTTCGGATTAACCAAAGGAAGAAGACAAAGACAGCCATTAAAATGTCATTTTTTTCCCATGCAAGAAGACAATCACAAATATAATCTGCATGCATATATATACATATAGATATACAAATATATGATTTCCATAGATACAAGAATGAGATTTTTACAGAGAACCATAGCGATCATCATCAAAGAAACAGAGCAGAGAGAGAAATGGGTTGCCACATACCTGTATCTTTCTCTACCTTTTGGTCAAATAGAAAGAGAAGAGAATAGATATGGAGTGAGAGAGATATATAGAGAAAGTGATGTTGGAGAGAGAATGGAAAAGAACGGTGGATGAAGCCGTGGATTTATATGCGATAAGCATCCCTTGAAAAACAGAGCAGGGGGGATCTTCGCGGGAATATTCCCTACTTTTTTGCTTTGCCACCTTCTTTCTGCTGGGTCATAATCGGGTTCACGATTCCGACGAGGAGGAAGAGGAAGAGGAAGAGGTACCAAGGGGTGAATGATAGGTGTGATATACCTACATATTTCCAAACTAGTTTTGTTAGTTTTAAAGTAGTTTTTATATTTATTTTATTATATTTTAATTAGTTTTTATATTTTTTTGTATAAATCAGGCGTGTGAGGCAAAATAGTATAAAACTTGAGCGAAAACGATGAGATCGAACAAAAAACGGTGGAAAAACAAGCTTAGAGGCAAAATTGTGAAAGAAGTCCACCGCTGCGGCGTCCAGACCTCCGCCACGACGGTGAAAATGCAGAGACTAACTTACCTTGCTGAACATCCACCGCCGTGGCGCGATACCACCGCCGCGACGCTAAAGATGGAGGATGTCAACCAAGTCCACCGCTGTTTTCACCGCTTAGGTGATCAACAAATCGACCTACTCACCATTGCGTCGGTGATCTTTGCACAGCTTAAGATATTTATTAGATATTTTTGAGATATTTTGCTTATATATATATCCCCTATCCTTCCTCATTTTCTCTCTCTGTCCGGCCACTAGAGCCCTTTAGGCTATACTTAGGGTTGGATTTAGACGTTTTAGAGGGAGTGCTCACATCCCAAAGTGGAGGAAGACGGCAGAGTGATTGTTGGGCATTCTTAGCGGCTAATCTTCGGACGAGGCTAAATTCTTCGATTTTTTCCCTTATTTCTTTAACTTATGATATTGTGAGCATGTTTAACTCGTTCTTTATTTGTAAATGCGGTTATAGCCGTAGTTAAACATGGATTATATATGGATTAACGATATAATTTATAAATATGTATTTGGATGATTTCAGTGTCGCGTTTATGTTTGTTCTTCGTAGTTTGATTGTATTTATCGTATTATTTGTTTATTATACTTAGTTAGATACATAGAGAATACATGATTTAACAAACTTTGGATTCGGATTAGGGTAAACAAACGCCACGATCCAATAACCTGGTCGAGGTTAGGATTGTAGACAATCGATGATGTTGGGGTAAGACTCGCGTGACCTAAAGTCGTTAAGACGTTGATAGAGACTTCTTCATTGACTCAAAATTAGTATTTCCCCGTCTTACACTCAGGAGAGGTGGCGGTGGAGTTTTAGAATTGAGATTGTCAATAGGGTAAACACAACACGACGATCCAATAACACGGTCGGGAGTTGGATTGTGTGCAATCAATGACGCTAGGCGAGACTCACGTGACCTAGGGTCGTTAAGACGTTGAGGGGGACTTCTTCATTGACTCGAAGTCATGTATTCCACCATCTTACACTCGGGAGAGATGACGGTGGAGTTTACGAACTGAGATTGTCAAATAGGTCGAACACCATAAACGTGAATAAATCGAGATCGAACACGTATTTGTAAACAAGTTAATCCCTAGGCAATTCTTTCCCCTAAAACATATTAGTATATTAGTATAGATAATTTAGTTAATTAGTATTAGTTTAATTAATTAAATACATTTGTTTTTAACCTAGATAAAGTTAGGTCATGACAAACACGGTATTTGATAGTAACGACACCAATCCCGGTGGATACGATAACCCGATATTTCATGATTACACTATACTAAAACTTTGACCTCGTACACTTGCGAGTAATCAATACGTGATGATCGAATCCTTCGCCGTACAGTGAAACACCTTCAATTACGGGGGTAAAACACCCCCAACAATAAGGGGTGTTTCACCCCTGCCATAATAAGAGGTAAACACCCTTTGTTATGGGGGGTGTTTCACCCCATTATGGGGTGATCCAATTGCGAGGGAGGAAGGAAAGGAGAGAGAGTTAAGCGGGAGAGGGAGAGATAGAGAAAGGGATAGAGGAAGAGAGAGAGATGAGAGAGAGAGAGAGAAGTAGAAAAAGAAAAAGAAAAAATAATTAAAAAATATTAAAAAATAAAAAAATATAAAATGACAATTTTGCCCTCAAAAGTCTGTTAGTTTGGATTGATTTTTTGATAGAAGAATCAAATAAAAACATGTTGATACATAAAGGGTTTAAAATGAAACGCTCAAACGATAAAGGACCATTTAGAAATGTGCCAATACCTAGAAGGTTTAAAATATACTTTTCCCTATATATATATATATTTAATGCATCGAGAACAACAAACAAAATCAGATTAGTCGTATTTTGAGTAATATTATGGATTACAACATCAAATTTATCTATAAGTAGACTATTATCACATCCACAGGAACATAATCTTCAATATAAGCAGACATGGTATTAAAAACTTTAAGAATACTTAGTATTCTCGGTGAAACACTAGTTATTTTAAAGAACAATCTACTCAGGCTATTATTCAGGCCCACAATAAATCTTAGTAAACTCTCTCATTTAGTCCACCTAACGATATAATTAAACTTTTTTACCTTACGATTTGGTACCTAAAAAATATGACCTAGACCAATCAAATTCACAGCCAGTATCTATACACACACATGTATGTGTGTATGTATATATATGTATATATATATATATATATGTATATATATATATGTATATATATATATACATATATATATGTATATATATATACATATATATATTAAATGGGTAAAAAACAAAACTCGCATATAAATGGGTACTAGAAACCTTAAGTGCATTCCTGATGTGCATAGGTAGAAAAATGGTACATTGTGTATGTATCAATTCGGCTGATTCAAATACATACGCAATAAACTCCTGGTTACTTGGAGTTACAAAGTTTACTTTATGGCTTGGCACTTTTGAAAAAACACTTTTAAGTTTCATGATAATCTCGCGGAAACGAATTATAACCACTGCCTTGAAATCAATTCGAACTATCAACCCAATTCTAACCAAACAATATAACCACACTACAAACATTATATCTTTAAAAAGTACCATATGAGCAACCCTCATTACTGATTGCTCGCTTGAAATAATACAAAATTTTGTTTATAACTATAGGGCTTAATGCCTTGGGAACGACAAACAGCATCAGATTAGCGGCATTTTCAGTAATATTACGGATTACTATATTAAATTTATCTATAAGTAGACTGTTATCACCATCCTCAGGAAAATTATCATCAATATAAGCAGACAAGGTATTAAGAACTTTGAGAATACCTATTATTCTTGGTGAAACACTAGTTATTTTAAAGAACTATTTACTCAGGCTTTTATTTAGGCTCACAATAAATCCTAAAAAACTCTCCCATTCGGTCCATCTAACGATATCATTACATTTTCGTACCTTACGATTTGGTAGCTCAAAATTATGATCTAGACCTATCAAATTCACTGCCAATATTTATATATATATATATATATATATATATATATATATATAATGGGTAGAAAAAAAACTTGCATATGAATGGGTAGAAACCTTAAGTGCATTCTTGATGTGCATAGGTAGAAAAAGAGTACACTGTGTATGTATCAATTCGGCCGATCCAAATACATACACAATACACTCTTAGCCACTTGGAGTTGCAAAGTTTACTTTATGGCTTAGATCTTTCGGGAAAACACTTTTAAGTTTCACGATAATCTCGTGGTAACGAACTATAACCACCCCAACCATTGCCTTGAAATCAATTTGAACTACCAACCCAATTTTAGCTAAACAATATAACTACATTACAAACATTACTTCGTTAAAAGTTCTATATGAGCAGCCCTCATTACCGAATGCTCGCTTGAAGTAATACGAAATTTCGTCCCAAACTATAGGGTTTAATGCCTCGGGAACTACAAACAACATCAGATTAGTGGTATTTTCAGTAATATTGTAGATTACTGCATCAAATTTATCTATAAGTCGACTATTATCACTTTCTCAGGAAAATTATCATTAATATAGGCGACACGATATTAAGAACTTTAAGAATACCTATTATTCTCGGTGAAACACTAGCTATTTTAAATAACGATCTATTCAGACTATTATTCAGGCCCACAATAAATCCTTGTAAACTCTCCCATTCGGTCCACCTAATGACATCATTACACTTTCGTACCTTACGACTTGGTACCTCAAAAATATGGCCTGGACCTATCAAATTCAAAGCCAATATATATATATATATATATATATATATATATATATATATATATATATATATATATATATATATATATAATGGCTAGAAAAAGAAACTCGCATATGAATGAATAGAAACCTTAAGTGCGTTCCTGATGTGCATAGGTAGAAAAAGAGTACAGTGTGTATGTATCAATTCGGTCGCTTCAAATACATACGCAATAAACTCCTTGTCACTTGGAGTCGCAAAGTTTACTATATGGCTTGGAACTTTTGGGAAAACACTTTAAGTTTAACGATAATCGTGTGGTAACGAACTATAACCACCCCAACCACTTCCTTGAAATCAATTTGAACTACCAACCCAATTCTAGCCAAACAATATAATCATACTACAAACATTACTTCAATAAAATTAACATATGAGCAGCCCTCTTTACCGAATGCTCGCTTGAAGTAATACGAAACTTCGTCCCTGGATATAGGGCTTAATGCCTCGGGAATAACAAACAACATAAGATTGGTGACATTTTCAGTAATATTGTGAATTACCGCATCAAATTTATCTATAAGCGGACTATTATCACCATCCTCAGGAAAATTATCATCAATATAAGCTGACACGATATTAAGAACTTTAAGAATACCTACTATTCTCGGTGAAATACTAGTAATTTTAAAGAAGGATCTACTCAGGCTATTATTCAGGCCCACAATAAATCCTAGTGAACTCTCTCATTCTGTCCACCTAATGATATTATTACACTTTCGTACCTTACGACTTGCTACCTTAAAAATATGACCTGGACCTATTAAATTCACAGTTAGTATATATATATATATATATATATATATATATATATATATATATATATATATATATAAATTTAATAAGTAGATAAAGAAATTCGCATATGAATAGTAGAAACCTTAAGTGCAATCCTGATGTGCATAGGTAGAAAAAAGGGTACATTGTGTATGTAGCAATTCGGTCGATCCAAATACAAACATAATAAACTCTTGGTCACTTGAAGTCACAAAGTTTATTTTATGGCGTGGCACTTTCAGAAAAACACTTTTATGTTTTACGATAATCTTGTGGTAACGAACTATAACCACCCCAACCACTGCCTTGAAATCAATTCAAACTACCAACCCAATCCTAACAAAACGATATAACCACACTACAAACATTACTTTATTACAATTACCATATGAGCAACCTTGATTACCAAATGTTTGCTTGAAGTAATACGAAATTTCGTGTAATACCCCGAAAATTTATTATTTTTGAAAATATTATTTTATATAAATTTAATATTTTTGGATTGTTTTATATATTATAAAAATAAATGATATAAATAAATATTTGATAATTTTTTAGGGTTAAACGTTAATTTTTAATTGATTTTTAAAATTTTTGAGACTGTTGTATTATTTCAAATATGTTTTTGTATATAATTAATATTTTCTTTATTTCAAGGAGAGATATTGTGTAAATAAATAAATAAACAAATCGCTGAAATTAGTTTCCTTCTTAAGAAAAAAAACTAATTTCAACCTTATATATATATAAAGGACTTATATAAAGACACACATATATGTTAATAATTATAATACTAATAATAATAATAATGAAAGACATTGGAGCCGTAGAGGGAGAGTTTGAAATCAATAAGAATTATCATATATATATATATATATATATATATATATATATATATATATATGTGTGTGTGTGTGTGTGTGTGTGTGCATAAAAGTTAAGAAGGTTGCAGGGGGGATATATATTGAATGTTTTGAGTGAGAATAATATTCCGCTCCGGATTTCGGTTTCGGATTTCAGGTATAATTTCTAACTCTTTTAATATTTGTATTTAATCTCTCTCTATTTTTATTATGTGATTTATACTAAAATTGTTGTTAAAATTTAATTGTTAGTTTTCATGAAATATTTAAGATTATTATGTGAAAATTACGTGAAAGCACGTCTATGTGTTTATTTGTGAATTGATTAAATGCATGTAGTAAAGTGGTTAAAAATTCTACTGAGCCTTGCCTCACTACCCCACAGTTTTGATTGCAGAATCAATGAAAATGGTGCTGCGCCTGAAATTTTATTTGGATTTCTATTTAATTTGTAAAATTATGTCTATTATTTACTGTTATAAAATTGACTTGATAATTCGATAATTATAATTATCGCCGTAGTTTATAAAATTTCTCTATTTTATAAGTTTGTAAAGTTTCTCTGATTTTAATAAAATGAAATATTGATTATTCGATTTTAGTGTTAATTCTCTAAAGGGAGAAATCGCATAGCGGCCCCAGGAAATCGGGTCGTTACAGGTTTTGTAACGACCCGTTTTTCCAAGATCGCCATGGGAATTCTCCCAAGAAGAATTAAAACAAAAATTGAATCACCAATATTTTATTTTATAAAAAAAAATCTAAGAAATTTTATAAACTACGACGATAATTATAATTATCGATTTATCGAGTAAATTTCACATCAGTAAGTAATAAATACAATTATTACAAAATTAAATAAAAATTCAAATAAATTTTTTTTGGCGCAGTTTCATTTTTACTGGCCCTGCAATCAAAACTGTGGAGTTGTGAGTTAGATTCAGTTGAATTTTTAACCCCTTTATTACGTGCGTTTAATCAATCCACAAATAAGCACATAGACGTGCTTTCATATATTTTTCACATAATAATCCTAAATATTTCATGAAAATTAACAATTAAATTTTAACAACAATTTTAACATGAATTACATAATAAAGAGAGAAAGAGATTAAATACAAATATTAAAAGAGTTAGAAATTCTACTTGAAATTCGAAGCCTTGTAACGACCCTGAAATGAAAACTGTATATACCTAAGATATATTTCTATGCTTGAGACGCATTTATGTGATTGAGGCGTAATTATGTGATTTGAGACATATTTATATATTCGAGACGTATTTATATGATTGATACGTATTTATTTGTTTTGAAACGTATTTATGTGGTTGAGATGTATTTATGTGGTTAAGACGTATTGATGTGTTTAAGATGTATTTATGTGTTTTCAGACGTATTTCAAAAAATTCGTTATTTCATATTTGGATTGTGTTGATATTTATGAAAAAATTTACGAGATTATTGAAATTTTAATGTGGATATTGGAAATAATTATTTTTAATCTCATGGGACAGTTCACGAGGAATTTGGGCGAATATGTTAGCTTGAATGTTGGATGGAATTGATCAGTGTTGGTTATGGAATTTGGTAATGGACTTGAAAAGTCATGCTAAGTGAAAAAATTATTGAGGTAATGAAACTGTTGGAATTGGGATAGACCCAATCTAAGTGAGATTACCGTAATGTTTATTTGTTGGTTATAAATATAAAGATATACTTATTGCTATTTTTATTAGAGTAACGTAGTGGAAACATTTCTAAATATAAGTTTCTTTGCCAATTTGTTATCTGTGCTAGGTGTTACCGATCAAAGTGTACTATATCCGTATTTTGTTGCAAATAATGTAGGCCACTGCAAATGCTGATGTGGTAATATGTGGAATGGGTTTTGTTGGTTATGAATCGTGGGTGACTTTTGGTTATAAGACCCTACACAGAGAATAATTGTCCTATAATTAAGTGTGACTAACATGACCCTGCGGTGCGATTCTAAATTATTATTGTTTGAACAAAATTTCAAGGACGAAATTTATTTAAGGGGGTAGATTGTAATAC
Organism: Eucommia ulmoides; assembly: GCA_016647705.1. Taxonomy (NCBI): domain Eukaryota; kingdom Viridiplantae; phylum Streptophyta; class Magnoliopsida; order Garryales; family Eucommiaceae; genus Eucommia; species Eucommia ulmoides. Next base: position 3,959,756 of record CM028338.1, read on the forward strand.
CCCCAGAAATTTAAATTTTAAAAATATTATTTTATATAAATTTAATACTTTTGGAATTATTTTGTAAATTTATAGTATAAATAACATTTGATAATATTTGGGGTTAAATGTTAATTTTTAAATTGACTTTTAAAAGTTTTGAGATTATTATATTATTTAAAATATACTTTTAAGAGTTTTAGTATATGATTAATATTTTCTTTATTTTAAGAGCGATAGTTAATGTAAATAAATAAATAAATAAAATGTGGTGAGAAGGAAAAAAAATCCCAACCATATATGTGTATATAGGTTTTTAAGTTGACAGGTGTACATAATAATAATAATAATAATAATAATAATAATAATAATAATATACATCTACATTAAGAAAGAGAAGCACTTTGGAGTTTGAGCATATATATATATATTAAGAAAAGTTATAGGTATATATATAAAAAATGTTTTTAGCGAGAAAAATATAGATTTCGGCTTCGAATTTCGGGTAGAATTTCTAACTCTTTTAATATATGTATTTAATAGCTTTTTTATGTGATTTATGTTATTATTGTAATTGAATTATAATTATTAATCGTCATGAAATAATTATGATTATGTGAAAAGTATGTGTGATACATGTCTATGTATTTATTTGTTGTATTAATTAAATACACGTATTAGAGGGGTTGAAATTTTACTGAGTCTTGACTCACAACCTCACAGTTTTGATTGCAGGGCCGGTAAGAATGAAAATGGTATTGTGCATGAAATTTTATTTGAATTTCTATTTAATTTGTAACAATTGCATTTATTATTTAAGGTTGTAAAATTGATTCGATCGATTAATAATTATAATGATTGTCGTAGTTTCTAAAATTTCTCAGATTTTTATAATAATAAACTATTAGTTAGTGTTAATTCTCCAAAAGGAGAAACCGGTAGGAGGCCTTGGGAAACTGGATCGTTACAAAATAGTATCAGAGTAGGTTTACGGCCATCCTAAGCTTGGGTTATGGTACCCATTACTCATAATGAAATAAGTAATATCAAAAATAATTTTAGCATAATTTTTGTTTTTGTTTTAATTGTTACTTATTTTTCTATGCATTTAATGGTTATATAATTATATGATAAAGTGTTATAATTATGTGTCTAATCTGAAGGATTGGCTATAGAACACTTGAATCACTGCATTAGAACTATAAGCACTCAAATGTGATTAGTAGGTGATGGTGTTTTCTTTTTTTCAAATATTGTTTTTCCTTTATTTTTTTGTGCTGTGTGACAAGGGTGAAATCTATATATAGGAAGTGGACTACTGGTGACTCATTGTTCTTTTTCTTTTATTTTGTCTGCATGATTGCTCATTTATATGTTTTTGTCCGTCTGCTTATTTTTTTTTTTCAAGTTTTCATATGGGAACAAACATTTTGGTTGGAAAGTCGTACGTAACTGGGATGATATAGTTGAGCTTGAATCTTGTCTGATTTTGTGAAATGACTTGAGAGGTGTAGGATAAGTGGTAGCCGAAAAAGGCGAAAGCGAAAGTGAAATACCATTAAAAAAATAATAAAAATATATAAATAAATTTGAGAATTACGTTGGGGCCTATTTGGTTCGTCGAACTATGATTTAGATTGTTTCAATTATTACTGAATTTAGAAGTTGTAATATTTTTGGTGTTTTATTTTTTTTATGGGAAAAAAGTGTTTACTATTTTCTATATAAACTATCAAATTATATTTTTTTATATTAAATTGTGAAAAAAAGTGTTGGTGAAAATGAATAGTTTTATGATGTTAAATGGATCAAGTAAAATTTTAAATGTGAAAAATAATTTCTATTATTTTATTATGCCATAATTGTCTCATTAAGAGGGCATATTTTGCGAGATGTAGTTGGTTCTTACAAGAGGACATGTCTTGTAGGACGTTGTTTGGTGACCTGACAGGAGGGTAAGTTCTGTAGGAGATTAAAATATGTTGTTGTTGATATGTTGTATTAAAACCGAACAGGAGGGCAAGTCTTGTAGGTAGTTGATATGATAACTCTCGATCGTGAGGTAAAACGATCTTATAACTAGTAAGGAAGTATGATATTTTATTATATAAAAATGAGTTGATCAGTTGATTTAAATTCGGTTGTTCTATGATATTGTGAAATTTTGATATTTTCCAGTATAGTAATATTTGTTGAAAATTGATTTTGATAAAAAATACTTGATCCATAAATTATTTTTGAATTATGAAGATGGTACACCGATAAAATATTTAGATAGATATTAATCTACTACTAGCGATAGGTATGGTTAGAGTAAGGGGTAATCGTTGAGACTTTTGGCGGACTTTATGTAGTGTTTTTATATATATGTTTTGCTTGAGTATTGAACTAGTTATGTTATGTGGTTATTGAAATGAAATATTCTTGATGTGTTTAAAATGTATTTCTATGTTTAAGACATAATTATGTGATTAAGATGCATTTATATATTTGAAACGTATTTGATTTTCACAGTTTGATATGTATTTATGTGTTTCGAGACGTATTTATGTGGTTGACACGTATGTATGTGCTTTGAAATGTATTTATATGGTTGAAATGAATTTATGTGTTTTGAGATGTATTTATAGGATTGAGACGTATTCGGGTGTTTTGAGACGTATTTATGTGATTTGAAATGTATTTATGTGTTTCAAGATGTATTTATACGGTTAAAACATATTTATGTGTTAGGACATATTGATGTAGTTAAGAGGTATTTATGTGTTTTTAGACGTATTTCGGAAAATCTATTATTTGAAGTTTGGATTGTATTGATATTTATGAAAATGTTTACGAGATTATGAAATTAAATTGAAATGTTAATGTGGATATTGGAGATAATTATTTTTAATCTCAGGGGACAGTCCACAAGAAATTGTGTTATCTATTGCGTATGATGTTGGTTGCGAATATATTGGTTCAAATGTTGGATAGAATTGATAAATGTTGGTCATGGGATATGACAGTGGACTTGAAAAGTCATGCCAAGTAGAAAAATTATTGAGGTCAAAGACTTGTTGGAATCGAGTTAGACTCAATTCAAGTGAGATTACCGTGATATTTTAAAAATATATTTGTTTGTTGTATATAGACATATATATTTATTATTATTTTTATCAAAGCAACGCAGTGAAAATATTTAGAAATATAAAATTCTTTGACCATTGGTTATCTGTGCTAGATGTTATTGACAAAAGTGCACCATGTTCGTATGTTATTGGATATAATGTGGGCCACCGCAAATGCGGATGTCACGATGTGGAATGGATTTTGTTGGTTATGAATTGTGGGTGACTTTTGATTATTAGACCCTACATAGAGAACAATTGTTCTAGAATCGAGTGTGACTATCATGAACGTGCAATGCGATTCTGAATTATTACTATTTTGGATGAAGTTTTAAGGACGAAATTTATTTAAGGGAAGTAGATTGTAATACCCTGATAAATTTATATTTTGAAAATATTATTTTATATAAATTTGATATTTTTGGAATTGTTCTGTAAATTTATGGTATAAATAATATTTGATAATTTTTTGAGTTAAATGTTAATTTTAAATTGACTTTTAAAAGTCTTGGGACTATTGTGTTATTTAAAATATACTTTTAAAAGTTTTGTGATATAATTAATATTTATTTATTTATTTTAAGAGGGATAATTAGTATAAATAAATAAATAAAATGTGGTTGAAATTTTTCTTTCTTAGATTTTTCTTTCTTAAAGAAGGAAAAAATTCCCAACCATATATGTGTATATAGGTTTGTAAGTTGAGAGGTGTACATAATAATAATAATAATAATAATAATAATAATAATAATACATCTACATTAAGGAAAAGAAGCAGTTTGGAGTTTGAGCATATATAACATGTATATATATACATAACTATAACTATATCTATCTATCTATCTATCTATCTATCTATCTATATATATATATTAAGAAAAGTTATAGGTTTATATATATTGAATGTTTTGAGCGAGAAAAATATCGATTTTGGTTTCGGATTTTAGGAAGAATTTTTAACTCTTTTAATATATGTATTTAATCGCTCTTTTGTGTAATTTATGTTATTATTGTCGTTGAATTATAATTATTAATCGTCATGAAATAATTATGATTATATGAAAACTATGTGTAATACATTCCTATGTGTTTATTTATTGTATTAATTATATACATGTATTAGAGGGGTTGAAATTTTACTGAGTCATGACTCACAACTCCACAATTTTGATTATAGGGCTGGTGAGAATAAAAATGGTGTTGCGCATGAAATTTTATCTGAATTTCTATTTAATTTGTAATAATTATATTTATTATTTACAGTTGCAAAATTGATTCGATCAATTGATAATCATAATGATTGTCGTAGTTTGTAAAATTTCTCAGATTTTTATAATAATGAATATTAGTTAGTGTTAATTCTCCAAAGGGAGAAACTAAGTGGCATCCCTAGGAAATCTGGTCTTTCTTTAAAATGAAAAAAAAATATCAATTATATCTAAAAGCATATTTTAAATAATGCAATAGTTCCAAAACTTTTAAAGGTAAATTCAAAATTAACATTTAACCCCTAAAAATTATTAAATATTTATTTATACCATAGATTTTCGTAATATACAAAGCAATCCAAAAATATTAAACTTATATAAAATAATATTTTCAAAAAATATAAATTTTTGGGGTTATGGGTAGAAAAAGAAACTCGTATATAAATGGAAGAAACCTTAAGTGCATTCTTAATGTGCATAGGTAGAAAAAGGGTACATTGTGTATGTATCAATTCAGTCGATCCCGATACATACACAATAAACTCCTGGTCACTTGGAGTTGCAAAGTTTCCTTTATAGTTTGGCACTTTCGGGAAAACACTTTTAAGTTTCACGATAATATAGCGGTGACGAATTATAACCACCCCAACCACCGTCTTGAAATCAATTTAAACTACCAACCCAATCCTAGCCAAACAATATAACCACACTACAAACATTACTTCATTAAAAGTACTATATGAGTAGCCCTCAGTACCGAATGCTCGCTTGAAATAATACGAAACTTCGTCCATGGCTATAGGGCCTAATGCCTCGGGAACAACAAACAACATCAGATTATTTACATTTTCAGTAATATTGTGGATTACTGCATCAAATTTATCAATAAGTGTATTGTTATCACCATCCTCTGAAAAATTATCATCAATATAAGCAGACACGGTATTAAGAACTTTAAGAATACCTACTATTCTCCGATGAAATACTAGTGATTTTAAAGAACGATCTACTCAGATAATTATTCAGGCCTACAATAAATCCTAGTAAACTCTCCCATTCGGTCCACCGAATGATATTGTTGATCCCCAGATTTTGATGAACAATTTAGTATTGATGTTTTTAGTGGAACTAACGTTTTTATTGAGTGTTTCAGTTTAAAGAGTTCTAATCAAGATAATATCATGAAGTAATTATGAAGGATGCAGAGACAGACATTAAGAGATTGAAGATTCTGAAGAATTTAGGTGAAAACAACTTAAATCTTTTTTGCTTTTAATGTATCTCGATTAGAATTACACACGACACAAATTAAATGATTTATATTTATGTGTGTTTAAATCAAGGTCTTAATTTGGTTCAAATATTTATTCCAATGTGAAATTGAAAAAGAAAAATTGACCTAAGCAAGATTAGTATTTAAAATTAATTATTAGTGTCAATTTGGTTAACTGAGAAAAAAAATTGGTTAAAGAGTTTTAATTGTCAAAGATTGGAGTTGAAATAAAATTGAGAATGGGTGGTCCAGCAACAATCGGTCAACTGATGGGCAATGGCTGGAAAGAGGATGTCTCTGAATCGATCGATTAACCGAACCGAGGGAGATTGGTCAACCGATGGCCGAAAGCTAAACTCCCAGTATCGATTGATCAACCGACCATCGATGATCAGTCAACTGACCAGGGCCGAAAATAGGCCTAAGATTGCATCTTATATCGATCTGTCAACCAACCCATGGTGGATCGATCAACCAACTCATGGTGGATTAGTCAACCGACCAGTGTTTGAGGAATGGCTGGGATACATCCTATATCCATTGGTTGACCGATGGTGCAGAGGCCGGTCAACTGACTGTACTGTTTGAATTTCGAGGCTTTTAAGGATCATATCTAAAACTAGCCGTTACTAGCTATTTTTTGGCATATCTTGTGGAGATATTCTGGGGATTTGGATATATTGAATATATAATACTCTTATTTAAATATCTCTATAAATATGGTACATTAAATTATAGTGTTTCTCAATTTAGTTCATTTAATACTTCCTATCTTTACAATTTGAGATTGAGAAATAATTTGAGGCTTAATTTGAATATTTTAACAACCATATTTAAGTCAAATATACCATGAATGAAAGGTAATGATATATGGGATCTATAGGTGTCTTTTAGAGGCCTATCATTTGAAAATTAGCCATTGGAGAGCATGTTTCAAATTACTTTATATAGACCTACGAATTTTGAATATTAACCATCCCAATCAATCAAGTACTAAGTGTTCCTGAGCTTTCTAAGAGTTTTTATTCTGGTAGTTTATTGAGAAATCATTTGTGAGATCTGTTGTGCAAAAAGTTTTTGAATTAAAGCGCTAACTGATAAGGCGTTATCGATCTGAACTGTCTAAGCGATTCAATTTTCAATCTTTCAGTGTTATACTGGTGAGATCTTTCCAAACTTTTGTTTTTAATTGTAAATTTACATTATCATTGCTTGCTTGGTTATAAGATCATTGTGAAATCGTTTTTGAACTTTAAAGAGTATAAAAATTATTTTAAAACGATTTTTTGTGATAATTTGATTACGTGCTTATTTTTGTGTTACCCACATCTTTTATAATCAGATTTTAAATTCCTCACGTAAAATTCTATCACTAGTAATTTCGGGATATTAATTGAGTTTAATTGATTTGAGGTGGTAGAAGTTTCGAGTGGAAAGAAACTTATTGATTCTTGTAATTGGTGAGTTTGTGTGGATTAGGTATTGTTGCGTGTATCTAGTCAGGGGTAGCTTTGGGTTTCAATCATTTTCGGAAAAAAAATTGAGGTTCGATCTTTACCTAGTGGATAAAAAAGTTAGGTTATTCTTTTCCCTTTAAAAGAATTAGACTTGATTCTTTCTGATTAAAATTATTTCGAGTGATTTATAAATATTTCATCCTTACCTGGGAATAAGAATACTTAGAGTATTTTTGGTGAGATTTGATTCTTAGTCTAAGGTATAAAATAATTAGGTTTGATTCTTAGACTGTGAAAGAATTAGGTTAGTCTTGTGCCTGGAAAAAAGATAAGGTTATTCATGCGCCTGGAAAAAGGATTAGGTGGTGATTCATCCTGAATAGAATTAAGTTAGTCTTTAACCTGATAAAAATATAGGGTTCTTCCTTAGCCATTGAAAATGATAAGTGTAAATGTTGATTATGAGCTTATAAAAGAATCATTGTGTAAAGGTTTGGTTCCTACTTATTAAAAGGATTAAGTGATTTAGTGGGTGCGAATCTTCGTAAAGCTCAGATAATTGGATTAGCTAAGAGTAACTTGGTGAATCAGGATATATCCTTATGTACTGCTTTGTTTACTTTATTTATATTTTTCTATTTGGATGTGCACCTAGATAAAATGCACTTATCCGCTGTATTATAAAGATAATAATTGATTTAGGGTAAATCAATTATTTGTTTATTTAAGTGTTGAAAAGATTAAAAAATTTGATTAAATTTTTTATATCTACCCAATTCACTCCCCCTCTTGGGTAGCTCACTGGGCTAACAGATATCATTACACTTTCGTACCTTACGATTTGGTACCTCAAAAATATAACCTGGACCTATCAAATTCACAACTAGTATATATATATATATATATTTAATGCGTAGAAAAAGAAACTTGCATATGAATGGGTAGAAACCTTAAGTGCATTCCTGATGTGCATTGGTAGACAAAGAATACACTGTGTATGTATCAATTCGGCCAATTCAAATACATACGCAATAAACTCCTGGTTAATTGGAGTTGCAAAGTTTACTTTATGGTTTGACACTTTCGGGAAAACGCTTTTAAATTTCACGATAATCTCACGGTAACGAATTATAACCACCCTAATCACTGTCTTGAAATCAATTTGAACTACCAACCCAATCCTAGCCAAACAATATAACCACATTAAAAACATTACTTCATTAAAAGTACCACATGAGCAGCCTTCATTACCGAATGCTCGCTTGAAGTAATACGAAACTTCGTCCCTAGCTATAGGGTCTAATGCCTCGATAACAACAAACAACATCAAATTTGTGGCATTTTCAGTAATATAGCAGATTACTACATCAAAGTTATCTATAAGTGGACTATTATAGACATTCTTAGGAAAATTATTATCAATATAAGCAGACACGATATTAAGAACTTTAAGAATACCTACTATTCTTAGTGAAGCACTAGTTATTTTAAAGAACGATCTACTCAAGCAATTATTCAGGCCCACAATAAATCCTAGTAAACTCTCTAATTTGGTCCACCTAATGATATCATTATACTTTCGTACATTACGATTTGGTAGCTAAAAAATATTACCTGGACCTATCAAATTCACAGTCAATATATATTTAATGGGTAGAAAAAGAAACTCGCATATGAATGGGTAGAAACTTTAAGTGCATTCCTGATGTGCATAGGTAAAAAAAGAGTACAGTGTGTATGTATCAATTCAGCCGATTAAAATACATACGCAATAAACTCTTGGTCACTCAGAGTCACAAAGTTTACTTTATGGCTTGGGAGGTTTGAGAAAACACTTTTAAGTTTCATGATAATCTCGCGGTAACAATCTATAACCATCCCAACCACTTTCTTGAAATCAATTTGAACTACCAACCTAATTCTAGCCAAAAAATATAACCATACTACAAACATTACTTCATTAAAAATACCATATGAGCAACACTCATTACCGAATGCTTGCTTGAAGTAATATGAAACTTCGTCCCTGGCTATAGGGCCTAATGCCTCGGGAACAACAAACAACATTAGAATAGTGTCATTTTCCGTAATATTGCAGATTACTGGATCAAATTTATCTATAAGTGCACTATTATAACCATCCTCAGGAAAATTATCATCAATATAAGAAGACACGATATTAAGAACTTTAAGAATACCTACTATTCTCAGGGAAACACTAGTTATTTTAAAGAACGATCCTCTTAGGCTATTATTCAAGTTTACAATAAATCTTAGTAAACTCTCTCATTCGGTCCACCTAACGATATAATTACACTTTCCTACCTTAAGTTTTGATACCTAAAAAATATGAATATGGCATATCTTCTAATCCGACAATATACCATTGTCCCGAGATGGGATATTTATCCTCTGGCGGTATCTTCTAAATAATGCCAAAACTTGTACTTCAATCGAAATCCATATCGGAACTGGAATCTGTATTGGAATCGGAACCAAAACTGGAATCGGTATCAGAACCTGAATCGTCATTAGAACCGCTTGAACTTGATGGAGGTTGGAACTTCAAAATTTTCTCGTTCCATTCTTCTTCCTCCATTATGACTCTCAATGTGATTGTTCTGAGCACAGGAGTAGCCGCAACACTTTTGGTTCCGCTGACGTCGTCAGAGACAACAAGGAACTTGTCGGAGGTGAAGAGAAATTGGATTGGTGCGCCCTGGTTTTTCAAAAAAGGAAAAAATAATAAATAACAAACAACAAGCTTAAGAAGAGAGGGGTTTTAAAAGCGCCGATTTTCTAAAAAAATATACTTAGGCCGTTTTTAAAAAATAAGGAGTCGCCACCTAACATTGGGTTTAAATAGTGTGCTAGGTCACCGAATTTTTAGAAAACAATTTAAAAGGTCTAAGTAAAAAATTGCCTTCAAAAAACATGGTCAAACCAAAGATTCATTTAAAGGCTCGGGGGTTGGTTACACTCGGGAAATGTGTTAGGCACCCCAAGACGCTTGTCCGAAAATGGTACCTTATGTTCAATTAAGTCCAATTAGTTTAGTCTGAGTGTTTTATTTTATTTTGAAATTATTCACTTCTTATAAAATCTTTTTTGTATTTTTCATAAATAAGGTGAGACAAGTTTTTAGATTTTTGGGAATGTTCCTCCGGTATAACCTCTTATCGAATATTAAAGATTCAACAAGGATGGTCCCCAAGGGATTTTATGTATGTTTTCGAGAGACTTCTTTAATTTAAATAGACAAACTAAAATAGATGCATGAGATTTGGAAATATGAATGCAAAACTAACACCTAAATAAGTTTTATTTTTTTTATGCAAGAGTGACTGAAATAAAAAAAAAAAAAAAAAAAAACTAAATGATTTAATTTAAATATGTCAATGCAAACTAATATGAATACGATAATCGAATAAGAAACACTACGTGAATTAATGTGATTATGCGTGACAATGATTTAATTAAAAAATAGAAGTGGTGCATATGTCATGACTAGATGTGAAAAAGTAGCGTGGATTCGTAAAAAAAAATAAAAATAAAAATAAAAACTATATGTATGAAAAGTGTAAGTGGTGAAAGTGTCTTAAATATGCCGTCTAAATGATACGAAAAATAAACATATGAAGTGGATGCAAAAAAGTCTACTTTGAGTTTGCTTGATTAATTTAAAGAAATTCCGTTTTGAAATTCCCTCAAATTCTATGGATAAGAGAATCGAGAGAGGTTCGCGGAAATAATTTAGTTGAAATTAATCTTTTTGATACTTAAAAGAAATCCCACGAAAAATTTACTGAGGGAAGAGATTTCCTAAAACCATTTATTTCTAAATTCCACTCGAGTCGGGAAATGGAAATGAGGTCACGGAAAACTCTCTCACGATTTATCGAATCATCGGATTCACCTTAAGGTTCGTAAGGATTAATTTCTACAAATAAAAGATTTTATTATTTTTTTTTTGGATTTTTTTATTTTTATTTTATTTTTTATTTTTTAGGGTTTTGATAACAAGAATAAAAATGAATAAAGAAAATACAGAAAAATAAACAATGAAAACATCCTTCACCTAACGATCGGGGGTTAGGTTTAAGCACGAGAAACCCGGCTCGACGTTTTCATCGGATCATTGGACGACTTTATTTTTTGGTGTTTTTCTATATGAATTTGTAAACAAAACAAAACAAAACAAAATAAATAATGAAAACATCATTCACCTAACGATCGGGGGTTAAGTTTAAGCACAAGAAACTTATTCCGATGTTTTCATCGGATGACAATACATAAATAAATAAATAAAACTTACAGAAATTTAAATTGCAAAAAGAATAAAATAAACTGAAAGAAAAATTAAAAATTAGAAAAACATACCAGTTCTAGGTTAAGAATCTCGATACTTGTATTTTTCTCTCTCGTAGACGGCTTCCCAAAAGGGCTTTGAGAATCACTCTTCTAAAGGGGGTGACTCCTCTCAATTTTTGAAATTTTTCCAAAGGGTTTCTCTCTGAATTTTTTTTGTATCTAAATTATGAGGGAGAGAGTCTTATTTATAGGAAGGATATGGAGTGCAAAATCCTAGAAACCCTTGAAAAACCCTAGTCCCAATTCGATGAGGAAAAAGAAACAAAACTTGAAAGGAAAGAGAAAAAGAAACTTAATCCCATTTTGACAAGTAAACTTTTTTTTTTTTTTCCTTTTCTTTTTTTCTTTTATCTTTATTTTCTTTTAGAATTTTTTCTTTTCTTTTTTCTTTTTTTTCTTTTTAATTTTTTGAAAATAAAAATAAAATAAATTTTAAAATAAAGCATAAAATTTTTGCGGGACGGTCAAAATGTCGTGTCTATATGGACAGACGGAGAGTGAGAGCGATATAAATCGAAAGATCAAAAGTCGAACGACTAAGACATATCAATTGGAGGAGCTGCGAACGAGATAGATGATGGACGACTGTAATAATGGATAGAAAATTGAGGGTTTTAGGGTTTTAGTCTGGGGAACTATTAATGTTCTCTCTCGTTTGACACTTCGGCTCACATCAAATGATGAACTCCCTTATCTGTTGATTTCGGCAACACATTTGATAGGTTTTTCATATTTTAATGGTGAAATGGTGATTTTGTAATGAAAAAAATATATAATTTTTTAGTATATTTACTCTTTATAAATTTAATGATTTTGAAATTATATTGAAAGATCTAGAAACAATAAGATTAATATTTATTAAAGAAATAAGTTTTTATTTTTTATTTTTTTTAACGATCCACGGAAATAAAATTTAATTCATGTAGTCCATGCGCGCTACAAAAGTCCAAAGTTATTGTTATAAATAAAAATATGTAATTTTTCTTGAAAATGTTTTTAAAATGTACAATGGACTTTGGACTTACGTCTGTAACTAGGGTTGTATCGCCGGAGGATGTATATCCCATCTCAGAACGAAGGTATATTGTCGAATAAGTAAATATACCAGATTCAGATGGAGAGTCTAATGATGATCCCGACAGTGAGGGTGATCGACCCATAGTAATTGTTCATTCGGCTTTGCTGACTGTGAATTTGATTAGTGTAGGTCATATTTTTGAGATACCAAATCGTAAGGTACAAAAGTATAATGATATTGTTAGGTGGACTGAATGGGAGAGTTTACTAGGATTCATTGTGGGTCTGAATAATCGCCTGAGTAGATCGTTCTTTAAAATAACTGGTGTTTTACTGAGAATAATAGGCATTCTTAAAGTTCTTAATACCGTGTCTTCTTATATTGATGATAATTTTCCTGATGATGGTGATGATAGTCCACTTATAGATAAATTTGATGCAGTAGTCCGGAATATTACTGAAAATACCACTAATCTGATGTTGTTTGTTGTTCCAGAGGCATTAGGCCTTACAGCTAGGGACGAAGTTTTGTATTACTTCAAGTTAGCATTCGGTAATGAGGGCTGCCCATATGGTACTTTTAATGAAGTAATGTTTGTAATGTGGTTATATTGTTTGGCTAGCACTAGGTTGGTAGTTTAAACTGATTTTGAGATAGTAGTTGGGGTGGTTATGGTTCGTTATCTTGAGATTATCGTGAAACTTAAAATTGTTTTCCGGAAGTGCCAAGCCATACAGTAAACTTTGCGACTCCAAGTTACCAGGAGTTTATTGCGTATGTATTTGGATCAGCCGAATTGATACATACACAGTGTACTCTTTTTCTACCTATGCGCATCAGGAATGCACTTAAGGTTTCTACCTATTCATATGCGAGTTTCTTTTTTTAAGTATTGCAAGACGAAACGTTGGGGAGTTTACTTAATGTTTCACAGACCATGATTGTTTATGCGTGAAAGAATTCATGGACAAAAATCAATGAATTCTTGTTGGACATGTATATTGAGATGATGCAAGAACTCAAGTGGTTCGTTTTTTCAACTTGCTTGTGGTAAATTATTTAATGTCTATTTTTTTATGGTTCATGACTATTTATTTAAATAATTGGTACATAAAGTATTATTTCTAACATTATTGATAATTTTTGGTGGGTTTGGGCGCGCATTGTTTTTATTTTTGGGAATTTTACTGGGGACCTTTATTTAAAGTTTCATTAGTCGTAAACTTCCCCAACCTGAAGATTCTCCCCTTGATTGCTGGTGGAAGATGAACAATATTGTTTACCCATGCATTGAATGTTTCATCTAAATTGGGAAAAACAAATAGATTATGTGATAGATTACCATTAAGGAAACAAAAAGCTAGAATTAGTGGACTGATTACTGTTGACTATGCGGTCTGTTATCATTAAGGAAACCACAAAATCTAGAAGACATACTATTTTCACAGCTAGGGAAAAAATCTGCACCTTGGTCAAGTACTGACTTTTGAAATAGGAGGGGGCGACAATTTCCCATTTATTTAGTTTCTCTTTTACTTGGATTCATCGATATTTTTTGTACATGATTTCATTTCTTGAATGATTTTAAAGTGCTAATACATGTGAAGCAACTCGGAGGAACTGGTGCAAAGCATGGGGTGTTTTGATTGGGAATATTGATAGAGATATTCTTCTGGTTGAATCCAATTTATGAATCATATAGGGGTATGATATGTCCCTTGAATGATATTAGCCGACGCTATTAGGTGAGACAAAGGTTTTGTTATTATTGTTGTATAGGGATATTGTTTAAGGTATATTAGGTAAAAAATATAGTAATGTTCTATGTTCATCGAATTATTAAAGACTTGCTGTATGAATATTTGGTTTATGCCTCCACTAATTACTGCAAGCCAAGAGGTCAATTTTTTATTCTTATATTCATTTTCTTTTTGAAGTCTCAAAAGAAGACAGTGTGGAAGTGTCCTTTGATAGAAAAGATTATCTTGATGTTTGGATCCCTGGATTCTCCGTCATGAATGGCTCTTTCTTAATGCAATTTTGTCAGGAATGGCTACCAAGGGACTGAAGGATTAAGCCTCTAGTTTCTTTTTGACTTTGGCAGTGGTGTGCAACGAGTATGTAATGGTGGCGGGTGATGGTTGCCGGTGTTTCGTAGGGATGTCTTTGAATGCCAGAATCTACCTTAGCTAACAAGGATATCTTGTAATGTTTCCGGTGACACGTTATACAGGTATACTGTCTTGTTTAAGCACGCAAAAAAGTAAAAAAAACTCGGCCTGTATGTCTGACTTAAGATTACACATGGAATGGAAATACCGTCTCAACCAGGGCTCCAAATCCACCTCACGATATATCATCGAAACTGTCTCAACAAGACGATTCAAACCATGCAAACCTCAACACTGTCTGAAGCCTTACGCGCCCTCACGCGTGGCCAGAGTGTCCTAGCCTTAGATTCGCTCCCCGCCACCATTGTTTTAGACAATCTGCTGCCACATCAGCCCTAGCAGCCCAGTCAGCGCCAAGTCAGCGCTACCTCAGGTGCCACCTCAACGCCACATTATCGCCACGTCAGCTATTGACTGCTACATCATCAGTTGACCACCACGTCAGCGACAGTCAACCATTGGACTACCACGTCACTTGTTTTCTGATTCTGTTTTCGGCGTTTGTTTTGTGATTTAAGGCTCACAGAACACACTTCCTTTTATATTTGTGTTGTTTCTACACCAATTCACCTTCCTCTTTGCGCCTATAGCTGAATCGGACTTACCCCGGGCTATCACTACTGTTTTGGATGAATTTAATTATGTTGTGTGGGCTCAAGAAATGTCTGATTTCCTTTGTGGACGAAAATTGTGGCGTTACGTGACTGGAGGTATTATTGAACCCAAAAAGAAGAACGACAAAGATGCTGACAAATATATTAATTGTCTAGAGGACTGGGATAACAAAAATCATCAGATTCTCACATGGTTTCGTGCCACCATTATCCCAAAGATCAAATTTCAATTTGGTACACTCTATACAGCTAAAGAAACTTGGGATCTTCTCCAGCATTGCTACACTAGGGCAGACATCTCAAATCGGTATCATCTTCTTTTCACCCTTCAGAGCATGTGCCAAGAACCTGGGCAAACTATCAACAGTTTCTTATCTCAGATGATTGCCGTATGGAACCAGTTGGATCTTACTGAGCCAACTTGGAAATGCATAAAAGACGTTGATGTTCAGGGAAAGTACCAAACTGAAACACGCATTATGCAATTCTTGATAGGCTTGAGAAAGGAATTTGAGCTTGTACGAGCTTTAATCCTACACCGAGGTGCGATACCTCTCCTAAACGACGTCCTTTCTAATTTACTCAGTGAGGAAACACGTCTTGCTACATTACAAGGATCTCATACAGATTTTGCCCTTACAACACCAGTTGCTCTTGCCACACTAGCTGTCAGGGCCAACCCATCCCATAAGTCCTTATACTGCAGGTATTGTCATTCACAAGGGCATAAATTGCTCAAATGTCCTTCTCGTCTGTGTAAAGTCTGCAGAAAACCGGGTCACTATATTGTAGACTGCCCTAAACTTTCATCTAGAAATCAGTGAAATGGAAATCAATATCGCTCTCGAGGCTCTTGCAATTGGTCTTATTCCAAGCCAAAGAATGCTGCTGTTGAAGCCATTGATGCTACACCAACTTCATCCAGCTCTCCACCTGATTAGAGTTGTCTTTGCACCGTACTTATCGACGTTCTAAATAAAACTGGTAACAATATAGCCATATCAACTACACTAGGTACATCCCGATAGTATTTTGATTCTTCCTGTTGCAATCACATGACTTTTGATGCCTCTATATTTTTCTCTAAAACCCGTAATGAGCATGCACCTACTATTCACACTGCTAATGGATCAAATATGTTGGTCAGCCACACTGGACATGTTGACAGTTCTCGTTTGTCTCTCCCTGACATATATTTGGTCCCTAATCTTATATTTAACCTTATATCTATTGGACAACTATATGATCTTGGACTTGACTTGCATTTTTCTTCTACTAGTTGTCTTATGCAGGACCCTCAGACAGAAAAACTCCTTCGAACCGGCCGTAAAGTTGGATGTCTCTTTGAGCTCACTCACCTCCAAGTCCCATCCAAACCAATCAGCCGCATCCATCCTAACACTCTTACCCGTGAAATTGTGGCACTCTTAGTTAGGAAACACTTCATCCAACAGTCTACGTTATTTTATTTCTAGTGACAAGTTAGGTTCATTTTGGCATGAGTTTTTTTATTGTATTCATTGTCAACTTGCAAAACAATCAGCTTTATCTTTTAATGAGAGTTAGTATGTTTCCCTTGCACCTTTTGATTTAGTACATTATGATGTTTGGGGGCTTCCTCCTCATGCATCAATGGGTGATGCTCGCTATTTTGTTATATTTGTGGATGACTATTCTTGTTGTACGTGGTTGTTTCTTATGAAAAGCATATCTGAACTCTTTCAAATATATTCTAATTTTCTTCTATGATTCAAACTCAATTCTCTCTGAATATTAAAGTTTCTCGTTCAGATAATTCAATGGAATATAAAGACCGTGCTTTTCTAAACCTATTTCACAAAAATAGCACACTCCCCCACTACTCGTGCCCTAGAACCTCTAAAAACAAATATGGATGAGCTGAATGCAAACATAGACATATTCTTGACACCATTCGTGCCCTACTCATTTTGTCATCATGTCTTGAACGTTTTTGGGGTGATGCTACCTTAACCACAGTGTACACAATTAATCGTGTCCCTTCTGCCACAATCCAAAAGCAGTCCCCATTCGAGCGTCTTTTCGGTAAACCTCCTGATTACTCTGAACTCAAAGTCTTTGGTTGCGCTTGTTTTGTTCTTCTCAAACCACATGAACACAACAAACTACAACCAAGGGCTCACCTATGTTGTTTAATTGGATATGGTATTTAACATAAGGGGTATCGATTTTGGGATCCTATTTCTAAAACTCATCGTATATCTCGTCATATCATTTTTTGGGAACATTAAATGTTCTCTTCCTTACGGTCATTTGACATGTCAACCATCACTAACTCTAGATTCTTTACTGATCCATCTATTGAGTTATTTCCTAAGAATCTAGTTTCAGGTACTATTGAGTTTACCTCAGAATCACTAGTTGATATTACCAGCTGACCCTACCTTTTCAGACCCAACTTCAGCTCCAGAACCATCAATTGATTGCACCTCTCTGACCGGGTGTTTAAGATCAAGATGTTTTTTTTATGGCTCTGTTGAACGATACAAAGCCTGACTTTTTGCTAAGGGATTTGCTTAGAAATATGATATTGACTATGAAGAGACATTTGGTCTAGTGGCGAGGCTCACCTCTGTCCGTACACTTCTTGCCAACGCCGCTATTCGAAGATGCACTCTCTTTCAAATGGATGTCAAAAATACATTTTTCAATGGCGATCTTCTTGAGAAAGTTTATATGTATACCTTTCCTGGCCTGGATGCCCCTCAAAATAAAGTGTGTTGCCTTCGCTGTGCCCTATATGGTTTGAAACAAGCTCTATGTGCCTGGTTTGCCAAATTCAACACTACTATTCATCAATTTGGGTTCACACCTAGTGCTCATGGTTCGACTCTGTTTATTCACCATACTTCCAATGGTATTATCCTTCTTTTACAATACGTGGATGATATAGTTATTACTAGAGATGATATACGTGGCATTTTTTAACTCAAAAAGTTTCTCGGTGGCCAATTTGAGATAAAAAGACCTTGGCGTGATCACCTATTTTCTTGGCCTCAAAGTCTCATCGGTTTTGATGGATATTTTATTTCTCAAGCCAAATATGCCTCAGATCTGCTTTCCAAGGCTGGGATCACTGACTCAACCACTGCCACTACTCCTCTCGAGCAGAATGTCAAACTTACCCCACTCGATGGTTCACCTTTTTAGGATGCCACTCTATATCCCCAATTGGTTGGAATTCTTGTATATTTTACTATCACTCGCCCTGACATTGCCTATGTCGTTTATTAGGTCAATCAGTTCTTGTTCTCACCTTAGACCACCCATTACTTGACTGTTCTTCGTAATCTTCGGTATGTTAAGGGTACCTTATTTCATGGGATTTATTTTTCAGCTCAGTTTTCTCCTATCTTACAATCTTATTCTGATATCAATTGGTCCAGAGACCCCACCGACAGACGTTTAACCACTGATTACTATTTCTTTTTAGGCAATTCTCTTATTTTCTGGTATAGTAAGAAATAAACTATGGTTGCTCGCTCTAGTACTGAAGCTGAATATCGTGTTGATGAGTGTAAAATACCTATCTACTTCTAAATCGAATTTGATAGTTTTCAGGTGTTTTATTTATATTTAATTGCTTTTTAGTTTGGTTTTAGTTAATTCAGGTGTAGGGTCACAAATAAGCGACAAACGAGCAAAAACGGTAAAGAAACGTTGAAGAAACAAGGTTTCAAGATCACAAGATCCATCGCCACAGCGGTTAGGCCACTACCGCGGTGGTGAGATTGCAGAAAGGCTAAAAATATAGAAGTCCCACCGCCTAGGCGGTGAAAGTACAGAGAGTTGGAAGCTGTTTCAACGCCGCGACACTCATCTCCACCGCCGTGGTGAAGGTTAAACCGACTTACTCACCGCCTAGGCGGTGAATCCCATCGCCTAAGCAGTGAACGATTAGAGAGTTTGGAAAGCTGGACGACATCCCCATCGCCGCGGTGCTGATCTCCACCGCCGTGGACTCTGCAAACAGAAAGAAGATATTTTCAGATATTTTGAAGCCTTGTCCCTATAAATACCCATTCTCCCACTTCCATTAAAAAATGTTGGAAGGCTGGAACATCCCTAACCCTTAGGAGATGGTCCTTGGCCATTTTTGAAGAGCTTAAAGAGGAGATTCATCATCCGGAGAAGAGGAAATACTAGCGGATCGATCTTCGGTGAAAGTGGAGACCACTCCATTTTAAGATTTGATCTTTCTCTCTTTATTTCTCTCTTTGTAACTTAATGTTTTATTATAAATGATGATGAATACCTCTTGGTTTAATGTTCTAATGGCCAAGATCATGTTAGATTAGATAAATATTAGCTAGGGATCGATGTAGTTGTGTAAATACTAGTTTGATTTAATATATGTTTCTTTAACGGTTGTTCGCTTTTAATTTCGATTATGTTTATGAAAATCTTAGTATGCTTGTTAAGGTATTTGGTTTGGATTTGAGAATACATGATTTGACACTCGGAAGAGGTAATCTTGGATTCGGATTAGGGTAAGTACATCGTTACGATCTAACGACCCGGGAAGGCGTTAGTGAGTGTGCAATTGATGACGTTGGGGCAAGACTCACGTGACCTAGCATCGTTAAGACATTGAGTGGGACCTTTTCGTTGACGCGAAGTCACGTATTCACTCGTTTTACACTCGGGAGAGGTGGCGAGTGAGTTTGCGAACCGAGATTATCGGATACCATAAACACCGTTATTGTTAACTAAACAAAATTAAACATGTATTAAGTGAATGAAATCAATCCCTAGGTAATCAACTTAGTTAGGATTAACCCACTAATTGTAGTTTAACTTAGTTTTAATTAGTTTAATTTAAAATAATTTCTTTAACCTTCTGGATAATATGAGACTATGCAAACTGCGGTATTCAATTATTCAACTCGTCCCTGTGGGAACGATATCCGATCTTAAAGATCATCGATACTAAAACTTGACCTCGTGCATTTGCGAGTAGTCAATACACGAGCGTGTAATAAACGCATAGCGTATAAGTTTTTGGCGCCATTGCTGGGGATGGTGTAGAATGCGTAGAATTGATATTGCGACTAAGTAGTTGAATATTAATCCAGACAATTCTTTTGTTTTATTTTCTTTTAAATTATTTTGTTAATTTGTTTCGTGAGTTGTGATCAAACAGTGCATGCAACATATAAGAATTTGAAATTCTTAACTCTTGATCCCGAGATCAAGCGTACGTTGAAAAGAATAAGGAGAGAGAGAAGAATCCAACTTCAAAGCCATGAATCGAGATCCAACGGAGCATTTTTTTTTCCCAAATTCATTGTCTATGAGGGATTTTGGTGAAAAATACTCAACCAAGTCCAGCTAGGGATGTTAAATCAAGCAAGTTACATTTTTTGATCCAAAACCGAGAGTATAAAATTTTACCCGATTTTTGCTATTTTTTGTTTTTGGAGGCCGGAATGGTTTCGGAGTATGTTTGGAGGTAAATTCGGGAGTGAGGATAATCGTAGATGTGTTTCGCACTTAAAAACATTGAACAAGTGAAGTGGAAACGCATGGTGTGGAGCCTTTGTGTGAAAACTTGAAGAAAAAAGGAAAATCCAGCATGCAGGCTCACCACCGAGGCGGTGAAAATGCAGGAAGTCAAGTTTTGAGTATAAACGCCTCATCGCCACGTCGGTGAAACAATAGAAAGTTTTGAAAAAGGCACTTCACCGCCGAGGCGGTGAAACAGAAGAAAGAATTGGTTTTAAAAAGGCGCTAACACCGCCGAGGCAGTGATTCCCACAGCCGCGGCGGTAAGGCCTTTGTTTGATTAAAACCAACCCGCTAAAACAAAAACGCCACATCCTTTTCAAAATACTCCCAAATCTCTCTAATCCCATCCCTCCAAACCGTTTCCAACCACCTAAATCATCATTCTCTTAACAAAACTTGTGATTTCCACCACAAATCACCCTTCAAAAATCGGATTTTCCCTTATTTTCGAAAAAGTTAGGGTTTAAGAGCGACGTTGCGATTTTTTTCAATTTTCAATCTTTTGGGTTGTCATTTCTCAACAAGTAAGTGTTTAAGCTTCTACATTTTATATATTTGTTGAAATCTTTGATTGATTTGCAAGATTATCTCAAAAATCATTGATTGTGGAATGTGCCCTATCCCTTAAACCCCTCTTTTCGCGATTTTCATTCTCTAGGGGATTTTGGTCTAATTTTTTGTGTTAAGCTGAGTTAATATGGATTGTTGAATTGTGTAAAACAAAAATGCATGCTACATTGTCAATATTTTGTTGAAATACTTTCAATTGGTGTATGTGCATTGAGTTTATGCCTTGATCTTGATAATGTTGATTTGGGGACTGTTTTTCATTGTGCATATATGATTGGGTTGTTCACCTTTGTGATTGTGATTGCTAGGAAACATGACTAAGAGAGTTGATTCATAGAGGGAATGAGGTGAAAGGTCAAGTTCTTGAACCGGATGTGCCTCTACGGACTACGATTCCACATGCTTTGTGTCCAAGCAAGTGGAGGAACATTTCAACCAATTTGAGAAAAAACGAACTTGTATCTGACAAAGGGGATTTGGACCATTAGATAACCTCCTGGCGGAATTTCAAAATGTCATTCGAAGCCGTGGTTAGGAAGAGTTATGCAAATCACCTCCCCAAGGCGAGGTGGCCCTAGTGCGAGAGTTTTATGCCAATGTCATTAAAGCTGTTGATTGCCGGACAAGGGTTCGCACTCGCCCCATCTCTTTTAGTCCTGAGTTTATCAACGAAGTCTTAGGATTGGCGGCCTCAGGACCACCCACTGATGAACCTTATTGGGGCCAAGACCCAAGAATGGATACAGTTATCAGAGCATCACTTCCGAAAATGTTCAGTGGACACACACTGGGCAAGGTCTCGCCACATTCCCGGTAAAATTTCTCAATCCAATCCCTAAGATTTGGCACCATTTTGTGTGTAGAAGTCTTCTCCCCACGTCACACTTCTCAGACGTATCTAAAGACCGGGCCATGGTGCTATATTCGATCCAGACTGGGAAGCCGATCAACGTTGGATCTTTGATCTATTCTTCAATTCAACACGACGAAGGCCGGTCTTCCATTTCCATCACTCTTGACCGAGCTTTTTAGGTAAATCGGGGTGGTCATCCCTGGAGATAGCCCGTTAGACCCTATCAATGCCCTCAATTTGGCCATTATTACAAGGATGTGGAAGGTAAGTGCTCAAGGCCAGATTGAATGAGGAGTGGCATAGGATGAAGAGCACGCGGACGACGAGGCAGGGCCTTCTGGGGCCCCAATTCCCGAGGCACCCGGATAGGTCGAGATCGACGGGGAGCGTGTTTATCAAGAAGTTCAGAATCTTCGCCAAGGCCAATACAATACGGATCTCCGAATTTACGAGCTCGGGACCTACATGGGTCAATACGACCGGTATCAACATCAAGTAAATTGGCTTATTTGTGAGGGCCTCGGCATCGAGATGCATTCTTTCACAGGTACTGCTGCACCTTTTGCAACCGCCACAGTTTCCATTCCTACACGGCAGTGGTGGCGATGACGCTTCCCCAGGTAGATAGTAGGAGGTAAGACTCCTATGTCTTATCTTCTAGGTATGTGTTCAAACCCAATATTTTGTTCATTAATGCTATAAATTATTATTGGGTTTGCTGCTAGACAATGTGGACACTGCCATGTTTAAGTTTGGGGGGGTGTTCATCCATTTTTGTTTTTGTAGAAGAAGGATGAACAATTTTTTTGATTTTTTGCTATATTTAATTTAAATGTTTTATGACTTTAATTAAATAGTTAAGTTGTAGTTTAATTTTCAATTTTTTACATGTTAAATGTTTTGTTTAGTTTATGTATATTAGTATTTAGATTTAATATAGTTTTGTGTATGTATAAGTCATATATGCTTGATGAGTTGTTGAATTTGGGCCGTTTCCCGATGATCAAAATTATCTCTTAATTGTACATCGAGATCGGGGATAATGCTAGTCATGTGTGTTTTGTGTGATTAGCATGTCAATTAGGTAAAAATTATTATGATCCTAAAATCACCCGATCGCATGGACTCAGTGTATAATTATTTGAATGAATTGACGTTGATTATTCAGTAATAAGTTCATGACACAAATAAGGAATCTAGAACTTGATTTAGGGTAGACTTGAGGCGAAATCCTAGGTAAGGTAATTCCGGAGGCATGATGTAGGCCTTCACTTTTTTTGCTTGAACCTTTTGAAGCTAACCTGAATTTTTTTTATCCTTCGTTACCCTGTCGAAGCTGATAACCGTTTCAATTCTGAATTCATTTCTATACTTTTTCCAATTAAATTTTTTCCAAACCATTGTCGCTAAGCCTAAAAGTTAAAATTGAGTGAAATCAAGTAGCATAGACTAATGCTGACTTGAAGTGAGTAATCGGAGTTTCAGACGAAAAGTTATTGGTTCGGTATTAACGTATTCACTTGTCAGTCTTTTAGTTCTATTTGCATGCCCCAAAAATTGTACAAATTCGAATAAATTTGGGGGTGTGTTTGTGTCTTAAAAAAAACAAATGTGAATATAGTTTTTATTTTCATTTCTTTCGATAAGTTAATACAAGGTTCTTAAATTCTTGTTTAGGGTTGTATTTTCAATATGGGGTTATGAGAGAGTGATAGCGACAAGCGTTTGTACATCAGGTATCGTTTTATCTTAACGATTTGTTATTTTCTATTCCTGCCATACCCTTGGTCGTTCTCCAAAGTTTAAACAATCCCTTTTGATCTTTGAGAATGTCTGAACCTACATTAGTGGATAGTCGAGCCCAATCAAACGTATGGTTTTCTTGAATCCTTTAAGGTTTAAGTCATGAGCTTGTCTACTGAATGAATGTGCAATCGATGACGTTGGGGCAAGACTCATGTGTCATATCCGATACAAATCAAGAACTTCTCAAACTTTGATGGCTACTCGCTAACACGGACATCTTTTCTCCAGCTGCCACTACTCTACAGTGTGACAATAGCAATGTTATTCAGATCGCTCACAATGATGTCTTCCACGAGCGTACAAAACACATCGAGACTGATTACCACTTTATCTGTTATCATATTCTCCAGAATATGGTTTGTCTATAATCCGTCAATTCATCTGATCAGATAACAAACATCTTCACTAAGGCTCATCCACCCGGACACTTTCACTCTCTAGTTTCCAAACTCAAGTTCACCTCCCACTTACTGTCTTGAGTTTGAGGGGGGATGTTAATGTATTATATGGACTTGGCCTACATAGCCCATTAGGGAAAAATCCTAACCCCCACTTCCCTTATAAATATGTGTATATATCGTTGTATTCCAGTACCTCTTCCTTATAGATCAATATATGATTCATTCTCTCACTTCTCAATCATCTTAACAATGAAAAACTTAGTTTTGTTTTGGATTCTTTAAATTTTATGAGATTGAAACAAATATAAAATTTGATGGACCAAATATACAATTTAAAAAACAAAAATAAAATTAAAAGCAAAAAATATTAAATATATAATTTGTGTTGTTCCGCAATGTTGATGTCCAATTGCGAGCAAAAAATTTCAATATTCCTGAGATGAGTTGATTGAGGATATGGCCTTTTTTAAAAGCAGATTAGGAATAGAGATTCACATATCCAATCTCAAGTTCAGCCTTCTTATCTCTTCTGTTGAATTAACTTATATTTTTCACGCATGCTATTGACGCTCCTCGGATTTCGATAGCAGAAGAATTAGAGAATCGGGAAGAGGATGAAAACAAGTTTCATCCCTTCCTCTTTAAGTCGTCCAAATCCGTTCATTTTGAAAATAATTTTTCAAGGGCTTTTCTAGGCGTCGGTTTTGAAAAACTTCTTAGGTCGAGATTTTATATTAAAAACGAAGTCGCCACCTAGCATGGGGCTAAATGGTGTGCTAAGTCACCGAGATTTTGAAAATTCATTTTTTCTTTTGAAATGACCAGTGTTTTGACTTCCATAGGTCTATGTACCATAGATATTCTTTAAGTTCGGGAGTCGGTTATACTTGAGAAAATTGTTAGACACCTCAAGACACCCGTTCGAAGACGCTACCTCAGTTTAAATAGATATTCACTATTAAATATTATTCAAGTTGTTTTCTTTGATTACTTAAACAAGAATAATTCTCTTTTAAATGTTTTTCCTATTTTTATGTATTTTTAACATGATATAATAATGGAAAGCAGGTAAATACTATAGCTACTACAAGTCAGCAACACCCAATAACAGTTTATATACAGATAGATATGTAAATATGCAAGCTATACTAAATGAAATGAAAACTAAGAATAAATTATTTGGATATACGACCGAATCCGCACGTGAGTTGCCTACGTATCTCAAATGAGGATCAAGTCTTTACATAGTTTGTTCTGGTTAGGGTAAAGGGTATGGTTTATTATTAACGGTGTGACTGTACCCTTATGGGTTGCTTATGTACTTTGGGTGCTTACCAAAGATCAGGTCAGACATAGTTCATTCTAGCTAGGTTGAAAGCTGGGTTGGGTTTAATTAAAGGTTGGTTTGTTTTAGTTAATTTTAGTTGATTATTAGTTAGTTTTGGTTGTGAACAACCTGGATCACAACCTTAGTTAGTTTATTATTTACAGTTTTTTAAGTTGTGAACAACATGAATCACAACCTTAATTAGGTTTATTATTAGTCACTTTTAAGTTGTGAATAACCTGAATCACAACATGATATATACCTAACACTCTTTCATTTTTTTCAAGAACACTTTAAACAAACTATTTTGCTTTGATTAGTCTAGTGTTAGAGTGTGAGCTGTTAGTTAAAAGTGAAAAAGAAATATCATATATTTATGTCAGTGCTATTTGTAACTAAGGCAAATGGGAAGGTTTCTGAAGAAGAATCACACGTATCCCCAAAGGAATAAAGGCCTTTCCTTTATCCCGATTTCTTACTCACAAGGGTATGTCGGTGTAGTGTGTGTGTGTGTGTGTGTGTGTGTGTGTGTGTGTGTGTGTGTATATATATATATATATATATATATGGGTGCCAATCCACAAGACAACCTAGCCGTGATCTTGACATTTAGCAGAAGGTAAATCCGGTTATTGACAGTTATATAGTTTGTATTAACAGTTAGTAAAGAGTCATAGAAGTTTTGTTTGAATCTTCACATGTTCTTAACATTTTTCGGATGATTTGATGTTCTTGAATGTTCTTGAGTGTTCTTGAGATGCTTGGAATGATTTTGTATGATTTGAACATGGTTTTGGTTAATATAGCAAAAATTAAGTGTTTATTTGGTTGTTCTTGACAAAATAAAGTGCTTGTTTGGTTGTTTAAGTATTTGTTTGGTTGTTTATGTGTCATGTACATGAAATTAAGGTGTGTTAGCTACATGATTATGCTATGTTCAAGTAATATACACAAGTTTAAACCAAAATCATAGGGGTTTTTAAAGGAACATACCTACTTAGGGGATGTGGTCATCCCTAAGTGTTTACCTCTTTCTCTTCCTTGATCTTTCTGGTCGGTAGATGATCGGTGATCGTCGATCCCTCGAGTTCTTAGCCAAGAACTCAAGAACACCCTACTTAGGGGATGTGGTCATCCCTATGTAGCTAATATTCTTTCCTTTCTTGATCCTCTTGGCTTGGTGTTGATTGGTAGTCGTCGATCCTTAGAGTTCTTTTTCTAAGAACTTCAAGAACACCTTCTAGGACCGGATTTCAGTAGAATAACAATGTGTTATTTGAGAAATATGTTTGAGAGTCCTAGGACCCGAGAGAGTTGCTTGAGTTTAAAGAGAGAAGCTAGGCCTTCAAGACTAGTAAAAATAAGAAAAGAGGCCTTGCCAATCCAGGTTTCTCCCTGGGGGATGTTTGGCCTAAGGGACTCATTGTCTTGCTTTAATCTTGTTTGGCTATGAGCGAATTTAGGAGGGAAGGTTGGATTCTCAAAGATTTGCTAATCATTACCAATGATTAGCAACCATTACCAATCATTTACTATCCTAAAATCAAATTCCTTATACATGGGTGCATTTATGACTTGATGTGATAGATCCGGTTCGGTTTAGGGGGCAAGTACCGGTTCGATTCACTATTTCGGTTTGGTCATCATAAATGCTCCCAAGGTGCATTGAACATAGTCTTGAGGTGTCACTTTGAATTTAATGCTAGGTGATGAGTCATTTCTTGGTGAGCACTCCTACGGTTGGGTTTGGATGGAATCAGGTTAACTTGGCTTGTAATCGATGGTTGATTTCCAAGTCTCCTAGTTACCCTTAGATATTTTGGTAAAAATATCTCGATTCAATGTATCCACCCCTTCCATGTCATCCCTAAGCATTTAATGCTTGATAGGATGTGCATTTAATACATTGCTTAGAGGCCACACATCCGGTTTGGTTTTGGTAACGGGTCATCACGGTTCAAGGTTTCCGATTGATTCTAAGATATTTTGCTTAAAATATCTAGTTACCTTAAACGTGGTCTTGACATGTCATACCAAATATTTAATGCTTCATGGTATGGTCATTCAATGCTAATTTAATTCTTTACTTAGGTGGTGAACCGAATCTGTTTAGTTTCGATAACAGTTGGTTGTACCCTAAGTGTCTTGGTTCCCTTTCTTAGCCATTTGGTAGGGATATTCTACAAAGGTTCCTTGGTCATTATAAGGCTTCATTTGTGGACCTTAAATGATGGATATACCCTTGATTGCTTGGGCCTAGGGTGGTTTGTCAAGACTACTTGGATTTGGTGAAAATCCAAGTCAAGCCCAATCCTTAAATCATCTTGTGATTTAGGGATTTGTCATGACCTTTCCAATCCTTATCAAGGTGTCTTGGATTGCTTCTTGGTAGTATGTGATGTAGTAGGGATTTCATACAACATGTTCGCTATCAGATTTATAGGTTTTGACAATGATCCTTCTGCAGGTTCACCTACAAAAATTTTGTTACGACTTCTCCTTCCTCTAAATGATAAGGTTCAATAGGCTTCTCGCGACGTCACCGACGGCGAACTGCCCACATCGTCGCGATTTAAACACTTCAGCGAACCATTGAATCGGTAGGAGTGATGGGTGATGTGTACAAAGGGCAGGGGCGTTGTCAACATGACCTAATGACTCACGATTACTAGGAATTCCTCATTAAAGACCAATAATTACAATTATCTTTCCCCTATCACGATGAAATTTTAAATATTACTTGGGTCTGTTGGCTAAGGCTATAGACTCGTTGAATACATTGATGTAGCACGCGTGCGGCTTAGAACATCTAAGGGAATCACAGACCTGTTATTACATCAAACTTCTGTAGCCTAAAAGGCCATAGTCCCTCTAAGAAGCTGGTCGTAGAGGAATACATCCACATAGCTAGTTAGCAGGCTGAGGTCTTGTTCGTTAACGGAATTAACCAGACAAATCGCTCCACCAACTAAGAATGGTAATGCACCACCACCCATAGAATCAAGAAAAAGCTCTCAGTATATCAATCCTTACTATGTCTGGACCTGGTAAGTTTCCCCGTGTTGAGTCAAATTAAGCCCCAGGCTCCACTCTTGGTGGTGCCCTTCCGTTACTTCCTTTAAGTTTTAGCCTTGCAACCATACTCTCCTTAGAACCCAAAAACTTTGATTTCTCATAAGGCACTGGCGAGGTCCTAAAAGCAACACTCGCCAATCCCTGGTTGGCATCGTTTATGGTTGAGACTAGGACAATATCCGATCGTCGTTGAGCCCCTGACTTTCGTTCTTGATTAATGAAAACATCATTGGCAAAAATGTTTTCGCAGTTGTTTGTCTTTCAAAAATCCTAGAATTTCACCTCTGACTATGAAATACGAATGCCCCCGACTATCCCTATTAACCATTACTTCGATCCTAAATACCAAAATAACGAGATCAAAATTCTATAATGTTATCCCATGCTAATATATTTAGAGCATAGGCTTGCTTTGAGCACTCTAATTTCTTCAAAGTAACAGTGCTGGAGACACGACCCGACCAATTAAGGCCAAGAACATATCGCCTACAGAAGGGATGAGACGACCAGTACACACCAGTGGCGGACTAGCTAGCCTAACCCAAAGTTCAACTACAAGCTTTTTTGCGACAACAACTTAAATATACGCTATTGGAGCTGGAATTACCACGGCTATTGGCACTAAACTTGCCCTCCTATGGATCCTCATTAAGAGATTTAGATTGTACTTATTTCAATTACTAAACTCGATGAGACCGGTATTGTTATTTATTGTCACTACCTCCTCGTGTCAGGGTTGGGTGATTTGCGTGCCTGTTGCCTTCCTTGGATATGGTAGCTATTTCTCAGGCTCCCTCTCCGAGATAGAACCCTTGTTCTTCGTCACCCGTCAACATCATAGTAGGCCACTATCCTACAATTGAAAGTTGATAGAGCAGAAATTTGAATGAGGCGTCACCGGCACAAAGATCGTGCGATCCATTGAGTTATCGTAAATCATCGCAGTAATGGGCAGAGCCCGCGTCAACCTTTTATCTAATAAATGCATCCCTTCCGGAAGTCGGGGTTTGTTGCACGTATTAGCTCTAGAATTACTACAGTTATCCGAGAAGTGAGTACCATCAAATAAACTATAATTGATTTAATGAGTCATTCATAGTTTCACAGTTTAAATTAGTTCATACTTACACATGCATGACTTAATCTTTGAGACAAGCATGTGACTACTGGCAGAATCAACTAGGTAGAATTCTTCTTTGTCACCGGCACCGAATGAGCCTTACCGACAAGTCGATTGGTCAAAACGGGCACGATAGTCATTCTATTCTAGTGAAAATGCTTAGGTAGGGTAGATTGAGGAAAAGGACCTCATACCCGCCGAAGATTCCATATCCGAGATACCAAGTAACCAACAAGAGCCAGATTCCGATTGAGTATTTCATGTGTCGGGATATGGATCACGAAGATCAATACAAGGTTTATCTCAAGTCACAAAAAGAGCAACGCAAGGCAAAATAAGGGCATGTCAAGGCATCACAATTCCGTTACGATAGGTATGCAGCACAAGAAACCCAAATATTTTCAAGGCAACATTATACTTGAAGCATCATTCTGAAGATGAATGTATAAGAGGACGAAGTTGCTCAAGCAAGGATTCAGCCATCTCAAACAAAACAACCATCACTCACACGTCCATACGTACGCTATGAAATTGGTTAACTGAAAACCCCCCAACCAAAAAGAATTTTGATCCCAATTATCAGAGGATACAATCAAGATAACTTAACATCATACCCTGTTTGACGTGATAATTTTGATACCAGTACCTGCATAAACAACAAACATTAGAAATTCTAGTTTATTATGTGCAGCCAACATTCTGTTCTTTCGTGGGTAATGGTGGATTATTTTTTTAGGGTTACAATGGATATATAAAGAAATGAAAAGGTTTCAAAGCAAAGAAGAGAATTAGTAATGTCCGATGCAACAGAAATCAAGGCACTTCGGTCTACCGCTACCACATGAAAGCGCCACTTTGTACTGTCCACTTTCCAGCCAACACCCTTTCCAACTAACTCCCCGCTTAAACCCTACACCGTAGCTGTACATAGTAACACCGAGATATACCTATAATTCAACTGCATAGAGCCGCCAAGGCATTATTCATTGTGCACTTTGCAAATGTCTTGGCAATGCATGCAATGCAATATGCACTATGCATTTTGCAAATGCATTGGCAATGCATGCAAGGCATTGTGCATTTTGCAAATGCCTTTTTTTTAAAGAAGAAAAAATTATATATCAAAGAAAGAAATAGGAATAAAAACCTCTTGAATTACAAATTTTGATCTTTCTAAAGCTATCTAGACCAATAAGATCAAGTTTCAAACATCTTCTAACAACTTGAGGAACATCATCAAAATTTTAAATATCAACCTGATTTCCAAAACTGGCAAATTTGGAAAGAGCATTAGCAGTGGAATTTGATTCTCTAAACACATGAGTGATGGGGAAATCTCATTTACTTCTAAAGTGAATGATCTCAATAATGTATGGATAAACCTTCCAAGGAGTGGAAGCTTGTTGCAACACTATGTCAACCAAAATCTTGTTGTCCACCTCTATAAAAGTCTTAAGCCAATTTCTAGAAATGCATGTTTTGAGCCCTTGCCAAAGACCAACCACTTCTGCAAACAAGTTGGATTGAATGCCAATGGGTGTGGCATAGGCATAACATAGCATCCCTTTATGATTCTAAGTACCCTACCTGTACCAGAAGTCCTTGTGTTGGCCCAATGAGCTACCCAAGAGGGGGGTGAATTGGGTAGTATTAAAAAATATCATAATATAAAACTTCAAAAATTAAATAATTAATTTTATCCAAAAATTAATTATTATCTTTTATAACACCGGATATGTGTTATCAATTAGGTACACATCCAAATAACAAAATATAAACAATGCAACACACTACGATATATTCTGGTTCACCAAGTTACTCTTGGCTAATCCAGTCCTTCGAGCCCCACGGAGATGCACCCACTAATCACTAAGATTCCTTTAAACAGGTAGGAACCAAACTTTTACACGATGATTATTTTCACAGGCTCAGAATAACCCTTTACAATTCTTTTTCCTAGGCTCAGGAATAATCTCTTCTTTTTCCCAAGCTCAAGAATAACCTATCTTTTTACATACTAAAGATTAACCTAATTCTATTACAGGGAGAATCACGACCTAATTCTTTTTATACCTTAGGCTCAAGAATCAAAATCTCACAATTACTCCAAGTATCCTTTTCTCAGGTAAGGATGGAACCATTACAATTCACTCACAAATTCAATCAAGGAAGAATTAACACCTAATCTTTTTATACCGTAGGCAAATATCAAAATCTCAATCTCTTTATACGGGTAGCACAATTAAGCACGTAATCAGATTAACACACAAATCATTTTTAAAAGATTTTTATGCTTTTAAAGTTCAAAAACGATTTCTCAAAAAGATCAATTCACCAAGAAAATAATAATAATAAAAAAAAAATACTCAATTAAAGAATAAGCTTGGAACGATCTCACCAGAAAAACACCGAACAGATTGCACGTAGTATCGCAAGACAGCTTAGATCGGTAAAGCTAACTCAAATAGTGCTTTAACTTAAGAACTTCTCAATAATCGATCTCACAATTGATCTCTCAAAATAATATCAGAATGATGACTCTTAGAAAACACGAGAGCTGAATAACTCAGAATAGTTTGGATTCTCTTGATTTCTCATTATTTTACATGTGAAATTCGCAAGTCTATTTAAAGTCACTTCAAACAAGCCCTATAACGGCTAGTTCCCATAAATCATAACATTTAATTACACCAATAGACCCTCTATATCATAATGATTCATTTCCGGTATAATTCACTTAAAATATCTCTTAAAATATTCAATTAAGTTCGTCAAACTTTTACTCAAACTCAATTAGATAAGATTGAAAGAATTACATGTTTCAAATTGAGAAATATCAAAACTACTTAAACCATATCTATGAGGATGATTAAATATTAATTAAATAACTTAAAACATATCAGATCCCTAAGATATCTCACATATCTTAACCATAAAACGTCTAGTAACGACTACTTTTTGAATAAAATCCGAAATTTCACAAATCCTGAAACAGCTACATCTGTCAACCGACCAAGACCCATCAGTCGACCACCCAATTCAGGATGTAGCCAAGCCAAAAACTCTTTGCCCATTGGTCGACTGCCCATTCTCTACTTGTCAACTGGACGATTCAGAGAGTTTCATAAGTCGACCTATCTGTCGACTTAGAGATTCAGAGAGTTCATTCATTAATCATCGGTCGACTTACCTGTTGACTGAGAAATGTTGGAATCCTCTCCTGAATTCGTTTTAAATCCAATTTCATTGACGTTTTTGCCCCTTTTAACTGATTTCTTTTCTTGATTAGCTCTCTAAATTTTAAATTCAATTTTAATAAATTATCTTTATTTCTTTTTCAATTACACATAGGAGCAAATAATTTAACTAATTAGGATCCTATAAAAAACACATAATTTTGAAAAATATTTTGTGTCATGTGTGATCCTAACCGGAATACATTAAGAGTTAGAATTTAACCTGAGTTGTTTTTCCTAGGTTTTTCAATTTCTTCAAACTCTTAATCTTCCATCATATTTGTCATCATCTTTAGCATTGGCACAATATCTTCATGATCATTTCATCACTTGAACTAATAAACTGAAACACTCAATAAAATCGTTAGTTCTACAAAAACCATCAACATTTAATTGTCCATCAAAATCTTAGGATTAACACCCTGGATTACCAATGGAGCTACCATTAGAATTAAGCTTGAAATAGTCATGAGATGGTTTGATTCATTTGAGCAGAATCGATTTGAAAGAAGGAACATTCTTAACTGGTTTGGCATGAATAGTGAATTCCAACCTGCTAATCACAGCAGGGAAGTAAGGAGCAGTGTTGTCAAATTTGGCTTGACATCTAGATTTCTATAATTCCCAACAAATCAGAATAGGAAGACCAATAGGGAGATATTTGTCCTGCCACCAAATGATTAATCCATATAACAGTATACCATGATAATGAACACTATCATAATGAGCCTAAACCTTTTGAGCAAAATCACAAGAGAAAAGTACATGATCCTTGGAATCTGAATGTTTCCCACAGCAGGCACAAACAAAAGACATGTTAAAACCCAATGTTTGAATTTTAAAATCAAAGGAAAAAATGTTCTTGAGCATTTTCCACATAAAAATTAAGGCTTTAAGAGGTATAGATGAATGCCTAATTAGCTTGAAAAATGGGAGAGCATCTGAGCACTGCCTTAGAGTCTGCCAGGCTGAAGCAACTGTAAAATTGCCCGAAGGTGTAGCCAACTAGCACATTATG
Organism: Eucommia ulmoides; assembly: GCA_016647705.1. NCBI lineage: Eukaryota > Viridiplantae > Streptophyta > Magnoliopsida > Garryales > Eucommiaceae > Eucommia > Eucommia ulmoides. Next base: position 3,993,910 of record CM028338.1, read on the forward strand.
TCCTTTGTATCAATAGGAAACTTTTGAAGTTGTATAATTTTGGTTTTGAATGATGGGAAAACCCAGTTCACCCTATTCGTCCTCCAAGAACCATCATCATTCAACAAGTCTTTCACCTGTAAATAAGTAATATGTTCCTGCACTAGCATGATCTTAATAAGGGGAAAATTATTAAGCCATTGATCCCACCAAAAGGAAACATCACCCTTACCAATTTGGAAAATGATAAAATCTTCAACTAAAGCTTTTCCTGCTATCACATGTCTCCATCTCATACTTTGGTGTGAGGTGATCCTGCTTAAATAAGCTTGCTTTTTGTAACCATACTTCAGCTTCATGAATTTAGCCCAAAGAGAATCTCTAGCTCTCAATTCCACAAATGTTTAGCTTTAAAAGCCTTAATGATGTCATTGAGTCGCCTGAACCCTAGCCCTTCTTCTGATGTTGGAAAGCACACGGCTTACCAAGACTTCCAATGATACTTACCATTCCAAAAGAAATTGGCAAAGAGACTCTCCAATGTTTTGATGACCTTGACAGGAGGAAAAAGAGTCATGAACATAAAGAGAGTTTGGGATATCAAGACATGTTTGATGAGCACCATTCTTCATCCACTGGATAACATTTTTTATTGCCAACCTTGAAGCCTGCATTTGATTTTAGCAATTAGTGAATCAAAAAGGGCCTCTTTCTTCTAACCTGCAAAGAAAAGACATCCCAAATATTTCATGGAAAGGGAGCTCTTGAGAAAGCCTATTTTAGAGGCCAACCAAGCAAGCTTGTTATATGTAATATATGGGGAAAGAATAAAGAAGCTTTTGGAGAAAATTATGAGGTTACCAAAATTGTCTTAGTAGGATTTGAGAAACGAAAGGAGTTTGTAAATTGAGGCTTTAGATCCATTAACAAAGATAATTATGTAATTTGCAAATGCAAGGTGAGAAATGAATATTGGAGATTTAGGCTTAGAGAATGGAAGGATGACTTTGTTGTACATTATAGCTTTAATGCCTCTTGAGAAATGTTCAGCCATAATGATGAAAAGAATGGGAGATAAAAGATCTATTTACCTTAAACCTCTCTAGGATTGGAAAAACCCACAAGAATTGTCATTGATGATTAGTGAAAAGAAACTATTAGAAATGAGCCTCTACACCATATCTATGATCCTTTTATGAAAACCAAACTTTCTCATGGTGGATACAAGGAAAAACCAGGAGACTCTATCAAAAGCTTTAACCATGTTAAGCTCAATTATGAGATTACCACCAACAATTTTTTTGGGAAGAAGATGAACCATTTACTGAGCCAACAAAATATTGTCAAAGATGTTTCTTCCTTCCACAAAGGTACTTTACTCAGGGGATATCAATTTAGGGAGGACTGACTTGAGCCTATTAGCCAAGAACTTGGAGATGACTTTATTGAAAAAGTTGCATAAACTGATTTGCCTAAAATCAGAAGGAGATAATAGGCTATGGGAATTAAGGATAACATAGTACTTGAGCAAGTTTTGGTAATCTCAACACCATAGACGAACTCCATAATGGCTTGAAACAAGTCATTTTTTATGATATCCCAACAGTGAGTAAAAAATAATCTTGTGTATCTATTAGGGCCAGTAGCACTATCACTTTTTAGTCTAAAAACAACCTCTTTGATTTCTTCCATGGAAGGGGTGGCTAATAGAGTATCATTATCATTGGCAATGATCAAAGAAAGAATCATGTCCATAAAATCCAAATTAGGCAAAAAAGATTGAGAGCATAATGCTTCTTGAAAGTACTGCAAAAAACAGCTTTGAATAGCTTAAAGCTCAGTGAGTATAACTCCTTGTTTGTCCTTGATGGACTTGATCCTTCTTTTTATACTCTGATCCTTAACTAAGGCATGGAAAAATTTAAAATTAACATCCCTATCTTTGATCCATTTGAAAGAAGACTTTTGTTTCCAGAATTCTTACTCCACTAGAACAGCCTGTCTGCGCTTAGACAGGCTTGATTGTACTTAGACCAATTCTTTGCATTATCAACATTCAGGCAGGTTTGCTCAAACTTAGAGACTTTTAATTCAACCTTTTAGCAGCTTTAAGGATGTTTCCATAAAAGGAGGTACTCCACTATTTTAATACTAGCTTTAAGGATTTCAGCTTATAGGCCATAGCTGATAAGGATAATCCAACATAAGGTTTGCTCCAATGGGCTGCAACAATGGAAGAAAAGGTTGGATTTTTGCACCAAAAGTGTTAAAATTTTAATGGAATAGGCCCATTAGAGAGATTGGAGGATATGGATAGAAACTTAGGAGAATGGTCTGAGCTTGTTTTTGAAAGATGAGAAACAATGGAGTTCTCAAATTTTGAGGGCCAAGCAGAATTCATGAAAGTCCAATCAAGCCTACTTCATTTTCTAAAATTGCCTTTGTTAAGATTACACCGTGTAAATTTTGGGCCTGAGAAAGGAACATTAATCAAACCATAATTTTGGGTGCAGGAATTGAACTCCAAGCAGCTGATCTGAGAAAATGATGAGTATTATTTCCTGTTTTCATTAGTTTAATAGCAATTGAAACCTCCTGGTACAATCCAAGGATGATTACATGATAGGTTAAATCATTCAAGATCACTCTATAAAAGTTTTCTTTGGGATGATAACATTTAGCATACACTGCTGCCAAAGACAATTTATGGCCAAAATCATGATAGTTGCATTCAGCTATCACCAGTTGAGTTGAGGAGAAGTGATGGACCAGACTAAAGAATTCTTTTAAAACAACCAAATCTTTCTTTTAGAGTTGGAATATGAGTTATCAAACCTCAGATATTTGGAAAGAGCTAACATGACATCCATAGCTAACATAAGCTCAAGAATGATAAAAAATAGCAGTCTGTGCTCTTTGACAAGCCGTTTGAGTTTGACTCTAGTAGCCCCTTTAGAGGCTCATCTGATATTCCAAATGAGGCCTTTAATCATTGGAAACTAATGAATAAGAAGCTTTACTTCTTAATCCAGATCTAGTAACCACATTGGATTGAAACTTGAATTTAGCTTGATTTTTCTTCTTAGGAACGAGTCATTCAATATCCTCAGCTTCAAGTGAGACTGCATCATCAATGATTTTTCTAAGGGATAAAGTGAACTTTTGAATCTCTTCTTGATCATTTGAAAAGGTGTGGCTGGAAGAAGAAGGTGAATTCTGCTGATTAACTAACTTGACAGTCAAAGCTACATGATTTTCAGCACTGGCAGTATGCAAAACTTTATTCAAAACAGTGGTTTGGTCCAAATTAGTAGGGCTCTCAGAGTGATCAATATGAGTGGTTGGGGATGATAAGGTGAGTAAAGAAGTCTTGTAGAAAGGGGCAAAGGATTTGAGAGATGAGGTATTGAAAGAATTGGCCTTAGCCTTGGAATAGCATGATTTTCCATATATAGAAACAATTTGATACTCAAAATGAGAAGCACCATCAGGCTGAGAGTTAGAGGCTATTTCGAAGGTTTCAATAGGTAAAGTAAGGTTAAGGGTAGAAGATTTAGCTTGAAAAGAAGGTTTCTTAGAAGAATTGGCCTTGGCCTTGAATTGACCAGAATTTCTCGGATAAGAAACAACTTGGGGCTCAAAATGAGTTAAACCATTAGGAGGAATAACTGAATCATCTAAGAAGGTATCAATAGTTGAAATAAGGTTGGGAGAAGTTGTTGTGGCTTTAGAAGAGGCTTTTTTGGAGGAGTTAGCCTTAGCCTTGAAAATACCAGATTTTCTAGCATTAGAAATAGTTTGAGACTCATTTTGTAATGACCAAGTTTCCCAGGGCCGCCACAAGGTTTCTTCCAAGGAGAAATAGAGCCAATTTAAAATTTTAACTTTTATACAAAACCTTCTATTTTGTAACAAGAATACAAAAATATTTCAATCACTCACTCCCAACAACTATTCTGACAACCTCCAAAATAAAACTCACTATTTCATCTGACTCTACCTAGCACCAGTAGTGGATCCGTCTCTAGCTGCGCACCTGAGACCAAATATTTTATCGGTGTATTGTCTTCATATTAAAAAAATAATTTATGGATCAAGCATAATTATCAAATACCATTTTTCAAACATAATATGAATATAATCACACATCGAGCCGAAATAACATTCCACAACTATCATTGGAATAAGATAATACATTTAAATCAACCAATCGAATTATTTTGATATATAATAAAATACCGCACACATATTTCTCTACTAGTCATAGGATCGTTTCACCTCACGATCGGGAGTTACGACGGTACGGTAACCTGTACAACTATGCCATCTAAGGTGGCTATCAGTACCAAGTTTATTTAATTTCTCCAATGGTAGGAGCAACCACCCTGCAAGACTTGCCTGACAGGTAACAACATATATCCACCTTGCATAACTTGCCTGACAGGTAACAACATATATTCACCCTGCAGGACTTTCCTGACAGGTAAAAACATATATCCACACCTCGCATGACATGCCCTCTTGACGAGAAGACAACTATAGCATAGTCGAATAATAAAAACTACTTTGCGCATTTAAAAATTTACTTGATCCGCGTATTATAAAACCGTCCATTTTAATAAAGATTTTTTTTCATAATTTATACAAAAATATAATTTGTCAATTTACATAGAAGACAATACACTCACCTTGATTTTTGTACTACTAAATACGTTACTGTCGCAATCCTGACGATGTCAACCTCACCTGTGAATCTAACAATGATAGGGCCTAAACTAAGAATTCATTTAAAATAAATTTCATATGCAATGCGTGACCCTAAAATGCACCATTTTCCATTCTCAAATTTTCTTGATTATACAAAATTATTACACGTCTCATTTTCAGTCCATATTAACTGTATAAAAATTACTATAACAATGATTATGAATTTTTTTCCTATTAATAATTTAGACTACAGAAAAAAATTAATTGACTGTTTAAAATATTATTTGTCAACGAAATACAAAAATTACCATTTTAATAAAAAATTTAGAATTTCTACTATAAATTAGAATTTTCACTATTTAAATATTTTTTATTCAAAACTTTAAATTTAATATATACACACACACACATATACCCAATTTTTTAAACAAATAATAAAAGTAATGATAAAACTCAAATTGGGCGACTTGAGTGTGTATAAAGAGTGAGAGCAAAGAGGTGACAAAGAATGTAAATTGGTAGAGAGAAAGAGAGAGAGAGTTACAATGGGTAAAAGGAAGAATGAGGGATAAAAGAAAATATAGGATTTTAGAGAGAGAGAGCCAACCGATTTATCCTTCTTCTCACTCATTTTACTTTTTTTAATCTTTTGCCAAATGTTGTCAGATGTCAAGTTCTTATCATTGGTTTGCCAACTAATGAAGTAAATTCTACATACACCTCCCTAATTGAATCTTTAAGTATCAATTTAGGCCAAATAGTTAAAATTAGCACTTTAAAATAACACTTGCCTCCCTTAAATTTCTTAAAACTGAAATTTTTAAATATCATAATAACCCCTAAAAATATTTAGTTGAAATTAAAATGACATATTAAACTCAAATACTTTCTAAATGTTATAAAAATACAAATAAAATTATGCACATATAAGATCGGGTCTTACACATTTTGAGCTAGAGCATCAGGAAGAGGGATTAGATCATTTGGGATGGATTATAAGGGTGGAGTTAGATTGTGAGAGGGGTTAGGATTAGAAAGAGAGATTGTTTGGCTTGAGGTAGCATTTGCAAATGGTTTGATAGCCTTAGAACCAAGAGGAAGGGCAAAATCAGAAGGAGATGGGACATGATCAATTGAGGCACTTTGGAGGGTGAACTAGCAATATCAACTTTGCTGGAATGATTAGGATGGGGGCAAAGAGAAGGTTTTAGCCAAAGTGTTTGTAGTCTACATTTTGGTAGATTGTAAACCAGTAAGGAGATCAGAAACTGAACGAACACTGGAATGGGAATTTAAATTATTTTGGGATGATTTTTGAGGAGGAACAATCTTGTTATAGGGAGGAGGAGCTTCCAATGATAGATTTTTAGTATGAAGGAACTTTGGCTGCAAAACTGACTTTTTGATAGGCTTAAAATAGTGAAATTACCGGGATTAGCAATGGTAATGGATTGAGGCTAGGGAATATGGTTGGATGTGATTTTAGATTTAACAAGATTAGATGGATGGTTATGACCCTTCAACGATAAACATTTAGAGGATGAAGGCTTAGATTGTAAAGATGGGTTGTATGCTGGATTTTGAGTAGGAAGGGTAAAATCAAGATCCCCTTCATCTGATTCATCATCACAATTCTCAAGAAACCATTTAGAAAATAATTTAGGATTTTCCAAAACAGGGTTGGAATGAGGAATTTTAATAGAATTAGAAATTAAACCTTTGGAAAGATCTTGCTAATCAGGAGCTGAATTGCTCTATTTTCAGGTGACGGGAACAAAGACTATTGGATCTTGAGAAATTGAAAGAGGAGGGTTCTTGATTTTGCAATTGTCCTAGGAATGGCTTTGTTTGAAGTAGTGATTGTAGTAAAACATATTAGATTTATACGAAATGGCCTGCCAGAAGCCTTTAGAACCACAACCAATCCAAATGCCCCTTAACAGATGACAACGTAGATCAACCTCCACACAAACACAAGCAATCTTTGGTTTTTCCAAATTGACAGTGGGAGCATCAATTTTTAGTGGAATTCCAATGGCCGAAGCTATAGAGAAAAGAGCCTTTTTGTTATGGAAGTAGATTGGAAATAATTCGAAATTGATCCAAATTGGCGTTAAAGGGGATTCCACATTAGCTTGAAAACAACGACTAGAAATTGAAAAATCAAAACCTCATTGGCCTAACTCCCAAGACAATCATTATCTCTCTCAAGTCTCTCCATAAGTATTTCTGGTAGCTGTTACAATGGAAGTCAAAGGGTGGTTGGAGATAATCTTGGGGATGCAGACTTCCTCAACGTCTATGCGATTGCTGATAGATATAATCTACCTACGTATTTCTAAACCGAATTAAGTTGGTTTTCGAGCATTTATATAGTATTTTATTATGTTTTAATTAGTTTTTATCTTTTTGTATTAAATCAGGTGTGTAGGACAAAAAGATAGGAAACTGGAGCAAAAACGATGAGATCGAACCGAAGGTGATTCGAAGTTACGGAGGATAAACAAGTAAGGAGGCAAAAATATGAAGGAAGCCCACCGCCTAGGCGTCCAGACCTCCGCCTAGGCAGTGAAGATATTGAGAATGACAAAAGTCTACTGACAGCCCACCGCCTAGGCAGGAAATTCCTTCGCCTAGGCGGAAACCCCAGTAGAAACATTTCCAAGTCCACCGCCTACTTCTTAGCCTAGGCGATCACCAAACCTGCAAAGCCGGTACAGGTGCTGTAACTTCAAGTCTATTTTGGACTACAATGAAATCCTATTTTGGAAACACTCAAAACTTGGAAGTTGTAGATCTTTTTCTTAGCTTTCCATAGGTTTTTGAATCACCTCAATCAAAGTTCTGATGAACAAGTTACAGTCAAAACAAAATGTCAACTTGCAGTTCCTTCGCCTAGGCGAGAATTCCACCGCCTAGGCGAAAAAGCGGCAGAAAGTTAACCGACCTACCTCCGCCTAGGCAAAAAACCCTGCGCCTAGGCGAAAACCCCTGACACAGCTTTGATATTTATTAGATATTTTGATATATTTTGGCTATAAATACCATTCCCTCTCCCCTCCTTGTGAACCCCCCGTCCATTTGGGCACCTTAGGCCATATTTAAGCTATGGTTTAGGAGTTTTAGAGGTGGAGCTCACATCCCGAAGTGAAGAAGACGGCAAATTGATCGTTGAGCATTCTTAGCGGTTTATCTTCGGACGAGGCTAAGTTCTTCGATTTTTTTTCCTTATTTCTTTAACTTAGGATATTGTGAGCATGTTTAGCTCATTATTTTATTGTATATGCGGCTGTGGCCACGAGTTAAATATGGATTGTAGTAGGGATTAACACTATATTTATAAATACGTTGTTTGGATGATTTCGATGTCTCGTTTGTGATTGTTCGTCGTAGTTTGATTGTATTTATCATATTGTTTGTTTATCATGCTTAGTTAGATAAATAGAAAATACAAAATTTTGACAAACTCCGGATTCGTATTAGGGTAAACAAACGCCACGATTCTATAACCCGGTCAGGGTTTGAATCGTGGACAATCGATGACGTTGGGGTAAGACTCAAGCGACCTAGGGTCGTTAAGATGTTGAGGGGGACTTCTTCGTTAACACAAAGTTGTGTTATATCCCCCGTCTTACACTCGGGAGAGGTGGCGAGAGAGTTTTAGAATGGAGATTCTCGATAGGAAAAATACAACGCGATGATCCAATAACCCGGGAGGGAGTTGGATTGTGTGCAATCAATGACTCTGGGCGAGACTCACGTGACCTAGGGTCGTTAAGATGTTGAGGGGGACTTCTTCGTTGACTCGAAGGCATGTATTCCCCCGGCTTACACTCTGGAGAAGTGGCGGTGAAGTTTATGTATTGAGAATGTCAAATAGGTCGAACACCGTAAACGTGAGTAAATCGAGATCGAACACGTATTTGTAAACACGTTAATTCCTAGGCAATTCTTGACCCTAAAACATATTAGCATATTTGTGTAGTTAATTTATGTTATATTAGTATTAGTTCAATTAATTAAATACATTTATTTTCGCCTAGATAAAGTTAGGTCATGACAAATGCGGTATTCGATAGCAACGACACCAATCCCTGTGGATATGATAACCCGATCTTAATAATCACACTATACTAAAACTTTGACCTCGTACACTTGCGAGTATTCATATACTTCGAGGTTGTAAATCCTCAATGTACAATTTCCATTCGTCTCCCCATAATTGATTTTCAGTTCTCAAAGTGACGAGAGACGGCTACATTGGCGTAGCTCGTCGCTGTCAACCGTTGATCTTCAAAATTCAAAATCCTTTTACACAAATCCCAAGAATTTTTCTTTATACATCATGATATATATGGGGAAAAAACCCTTAATAACCATTACTCCAAAATTGGAAGACGAGTAAACTTGACTTGCACTCGTACACAAGATTGATTTTAAGACCTAACAATTATATGTATGTCTGTATGTATATATATATTACATCACATACCCAATTTGAATATGGCCCTGGCACGCTTCCCAAGAGAGAGTTTCTCTCTATACCCGCTATTGCACTTGATTATTCTTTCACAAAACTATCATTTTTAACACAAAAGTAATTTTTTAAATAATTAAATAAAATAAGAAAAAGAAAAAGATTCTATTAGAAATATTACATCACATAGCCTACGATGTTTTTCAAAATACAAAAATAAAAAAAATGAGTGTCAAGAATTAGCGAGGTAGCTGATAAAGGAAATTGATGAAAGTAGAAATTGTCAATATTATTGAAAAGTATACATCACTATTTATATACAAGAATGTGAAGAAAAGTCTAGACAACTAGCAAGAAATTATCAAATAAAGAAAAGAAAATACAATCAAAGAGACTACCAAAAATAGAAAAGGGAACACAATCAAATCATAATGAATACACCTAATAAACTCAATCAAATATGATTAGTCAACTTTCCTAATACGCCCCCTCAAGATGGTGGTCGAGGAGTAACGCCAATCTTGGACCGAAAACCTTCAAATTCGAACCTGGAGCTAGTTGATCCTTTCCACAAATATGAGCGATATGAAGCTAGTCTTTTTAATTCAAAAACCTCACAAAATGATAGTCAATTTCCAAATGCTTCATGCGAGAGTGAAACATTGGGTTTGCTGCCAAATATGTGGCTCCCAAATTGTCACAATAGACCACCAGTTTTTGAGACAACAAAACTTAAATCTCCCTTGGGAAATTTTGGACCCAATGACGTTTTGTCGTTGCCGAAGCAACTGACCTGTATTCCGCCTCAGTTGAAGAACGAGCCACACTCTTTTACCTTTTTGAACTCCAATAAACAAGATTTTGACCAAGATAAACACTTGTGGAAGATCTATCATCCTTGTTTCCAGCCCAGTCAGTATCGGAGAATGCATTAAGAACTAGAGGTGAACAACGATAAAGAAAGAGACTCGTCTTTTAGATAACAAACAAGACATTTCACAGTAGATCTGTCACGACCCGTCCCGGAACCCGTCATCCCGAGGCTGGCGTGACTACAACATGACATCACCAATAACCAATCAACCAAATGAAAGACAATTTGTTCCCATCATATAATGCAAACATTTAAATGGGGAACACACCCATCCCAATCTAATATTCCTAACAAACAATATTCATCTATGAACCTTTTAACGGTTCGTCTTGATTAGTTTCTCTCAAACACCTCTACGACTTCATTACGCAGCTTTACCTAGTGCCAGTAGGGGACCGACTCCTAGCCGTTGTACCTGCGAGTGTACTGCCTCCTTAGTAAAACATTTTTAAAATATTAATACGTTCCAAATATTTCCACAATTTAGTATGGATCAAACACAGGTATTTAAACAATGGAAATAGGCGCTATAGATAAGTTCTAGCCAGATTCATCTTAGTATAACATCATACCAATCATCATAATAAATAATATCAAATAAATCAATATACGTAACACACCACATCTCAAGCACCAATCTCAAACACCCACCTCCAACACACACACACTGGCCAGTCCTAGTGATCGTTTTAACCTCACGATCGGGAGTTGCAACGGTACCGTAACATTCATAGGAATGCCTTCCTATGAAATATCCACACCCCTTTTTGGGGAGAAATATAATCCACACCCCTTACGGGGAGAAATATAATCCACACCCCTTACGGGGAGAAATATAATCCACACCCATTTCGGGGAGAACAGTCATGACATCGTCAAAATTAATACAATATCATCGAATCGCAACTCAATAAATATTACTTACTCAAAATCGTCAAACCACCACGTCTACCACTTTTCTCAAACCAGCTTTTAAATTCAAAAATCATATTTCACACTTTCTTTTAAAGAACGTCTGATTTTATCGAAACCATTTTTCCGTCATTTATTTTTAGGAAACCAGGCATTTTTTAAAAAAATAGATATTTCTTATCTTCTTTTAAAACCACCGTCTAATTTCACCAAATTTAGCGGAATTCATTTTCGGCTTCTTTTTTCGAAATCTATCGAAGTCCAGTTACCAATTTATTTAAATCCTGCTTGATCCACATCATTTATAATTTCATACAGTTTAGGTAATCACAATTTTCATCCCATATTTATATAGAGAATAATTTGGTAAGAAGACAGTACACTCACCTCGATCCCCGTTTTGCACCACTGACATTGTCCGCCCTCTATCTGGACGCCAGTGCCTGCGAACCTAATAGTGGCAGAGTCTAAATTAATATCTTATCTAAAATATCCTAATCATGTAATGCAAACCCTATTTCCCGAATCGTTACTAATTTTACATACCACGTACTTAAAATTAATTAATCGTTACGACATTATTATGGTTTTAGGATTTCTAATACTAATTAAAATTTAATTTAATGGAAATTAAATCATCGATCGAAGCTTCACCTGTTTCCGAACCGTTTGGCGACCATGAGATAAGTTTTGGATTCTTCTGGGGTGGTTTCTGCAATTTCCCCTTTTTCTTTTTCTTTTTTTTTTTCCTTTTCTTTTCTTTCTTCTTTTTTTTTTTTTTTTCTTTTCTTCTTCTTCGTTTTCTGCTTCCGGTCCGATCCTCCCTCAGCCGCCGACAAGGAACTCCGACCACGTCTCCCGTCATCACCGGTCCGAACGCACAACCATGTCACAACGATCCACCACCTCCACCCACACAGCCGACCAACCACCCGGAGCCGATCACCCATCGTCGGACAGCTCACACCGCCGGACCGGAGTCCTTTCTCTCTCTACCTATTCCGGCGACTTACCTACAACCGAAACCACCCACACCTACTTCCATAACTGTAGAACACACCTACACCTCCTTATTCCATTTTCAGAAACCACACACCCTACCCACCTGTTCCATTTTCAGAAAACGCACGGCCGGTCACCATCGACGACTCACGTACCGCAGCAACGGCCACGCTGAACAGAGCACAAACCAACACACCCACCATCTTCCGGAGGAGCACGGCAGCCCCCCATGCACGTCCGACAGCCTCGCCGGCGATCGCTTCTCAAAACCGAACTCCGGCCGTCTCTCTCTCTCTCTCTCTCTCTCTTCTCTATTTTTTCCTCGGATTCCCTTTTTCTTTCTTCTCGATCCTTCTGAAATGAGTGAATCGCTTATATACGCATGAGTGTAGTGATTACGTTTGATTCTGGCTCGCCACGTCGAAGCCTCTGTCCGAATTCCTGCCGGCCCTCCCTCCGACCGAACGTTGGTGGGTATATGATGATAAAAAAAAATATTCATTAATTGCTCTTTCCTCCCCCCAATTTCCTTTAAACCCTGATTTTACTCCTTTTCAATTTTAAAAGTTTCTAACATTTTCAATTCCACCCCTGAAAGTTTAATTTAAATGTTACATGTCAATTTACTTCCCTAAATTGGGATTCACTATTTCTATATTTTCAATTTGACCACTAAACTTTTTATTTGAATTTTTAATGGTCCTAGTTTCACCCCGAATTTTCACCATTACTTTACCACACCACTGAAATGACGTACCTTCTACGATGGCGGTCTTACAACTCTTCCCTCCTAACAGAAATTTCGTCCCGAAATTTTATTACCTTAATCGATTAAATGCGGGTATATGTTCCTCATCTCATCTTTTCGTTCTTATGTCGCATTTTCTACTGTATGATTGGGCCATAACACTTTGACTAACATAATCGTGTTCATTCGCACACCTGACCTTTATAGCTTATGATTTGAACTGTCTCTTCCCTGTAGGTCAAATCTGTTTCCAACTCGATCGGCTGCGAAATCAACACATAAGAAGGGTCTGACACGTATTTCCAGAGCATCGATTTACCGAGATCGTCATGTAGTCGAGATAATTCCGGTGGTAACGCAAGTCCGTACGCAGCCGTGACCACCCAAAATTATTTTTCTTTTTTTTTTTTTTTTTTTTTTTTTTTTTTTTCCTTGGTTCGATGTACCTTGGACTTAACTTCTCCTTCTCCCTGAATGACGTTAATTTTCGTCAGGCCACTAATACGTCAAAGTCGCATTACAAAGTTATACTCCTCTCATATGATTCTAAAACAATTGTTTCCCATATATGGTCTCATCACTACAAATTGCCCAAAATTTACAACCAACAACTTTTCGTCAAATCATAACCATTTAATAAACAAGGTGCACTTGGACGGTTACCCTTAATACGGATTTTTTTATTTATTTTTTTTTTTTTAAAGGATCCCAGGTTCCTAACTGCTTCCACTGCGCTACTCTGATAAAATTAGAATCAGTAACAACACTATATGCTGGAAATATTCCAATACGGTGGGTTTATTCCAACTTATCGTAACCGGCACTTATCCATTTCATCCAACCTTCTCTAGTCACCTGTCGCAGCAATATTTTCCATCCAACATTTAACTTGATAATAATGGTCACCAGTCTCATAGGCACAGATAACTCAACTATCACTGACCTCGATACCTATCTCCACTCTTTAATACTTATATCAATATCTTTCTTAATACCTAAATATAACCAACTCTCATAGCTACAATTTAAATTTATCAAACAAACAATCTATAAGAATTCCTTTCATGCTCCCACATTTTACCAAGTCCCTGACATGATTACGTGCTCCAAGTTTGTTTCCACCTGCCTAACATGCTTCAAACATATATTCACGTATCTATATACGATTCAAGGACATAGGTACACCCCAATCACAACGAAATCGATACATTCTAATAATTACTAGCTACTACTGTAAAATATTATATTATATGCACATATCATCTCAAGAATATTTTAAATTCTCCTTGTCCCGTAGCATCTCAATAACTTCAAATTTTCAGTAAAAGGAAGTAGTCACATCAGCTAATCTGAATCCCGCAGAATTTTCGTTTCCCTATCTCAGTTCAATTTATTAAATCGAAATCCTGCATCGTTTCCATACAACACTTTATGCGATGCCACCATGATTAATGACAAGATAATTATTATCATAACAGATTTTATCAACGTTGCACAATCATCCCCTTTACCTGAAACTGTCACGACACAATCGCTCAACATATCTTCTAACACCTGAATCGTATTTACGAGGTATCAACTTTCACTTGGCAATTAAAGGAGTATGATTTTTTATTTTATTTTTTTCATTGGTGCAACACACAATTGAACAATCCTATCGTATATATATATATTGGATATACGCATCAGGAAAACACTCCTCGAACTCATCTCCCTTTTCTTTTCTGGTATAGGTCAAGGCTACAATAGCCCACCTAGAAATTCTTGTTACTTCTTGACCTTTGATTAACAACTCACTGAATAACAAATACCGCGATTTTCCATTTCCATTCCAATCCACTGATCATACTCACACCCTTACAGCATAGTTAATATTACCAGGGTATTGCATATCTTATTCCATGCACCCCTCTTAAGGTTTTGTCTGCAAATTGACATTATCACCCTTACACTTCTTATTTCAATTTCCCAAACTTCATCATTTCTTCAAACACGCTAATCAGCTCTTCCGTCAAATTCCACTGCATTGTTCAACTTTCTAAACTGGACATCCGTCCTTTATATGTCTATGCTACGGTGAAAGGAAAAAAAATCGATACCGAATAACGCTACTATCTGATCAGCCACCTCCTAAATTTACGGGGGGCTTAACCTAACTCATAAATTAATATGAACAATCGACTCACCGAATTTTATTTATTTATTTATTTAAATATGTGGTATATACATATATATATTTAGTTTGATCTGAAATATTTGTTATGGTCAGCCCTGTGACCATTTTCATTCATTTCCATTCTAATTGTTTCCAGTTGAACATCTAACTTCTACGCTTTCACCATTCCTTCGATCAATGTCAACTTATATTTATAAGCTCAATTAGAGTGGTCATCCAACCAATCACCTAATAGACTCACAAAGACCTCATCTTGACACATACATTAATATAAATAACCTAAATATGCGCGACTATGCGCTTTTTCTTTTTTTCTTTTTTTTTTATTTTATTCCTTAGCAATTGCCTTTAAAGTCCCAAGATTATAATTTCAAATCTCAATTTCTCACATTCATTAACACCAGTATACTTAACCAACTTAGGTGCCGAACGTTCCCCTCCTTATCATTATGAAACTTATATAATAGTAACCACCATTACCAATCATGCTTACAAACACCCTGGCCATTCTCGTAACTACATAGGGAAGATCCCTAGCTATTACAATATCCTCTGCCAAAGCTTGTTTGAACAACATCTACGTACTAACTTATGATATTCTTTCTGTATTGCGTTTCTAACCTACTAAATCTACTATCACACTAACTGAGGTACTGGATATGCCTTCCCAATAATACCTACTTTTATTCATCAAAAATTGATTCCATCCGCAACTCTATATTACTCATTCGAATGGATTATATTTATACGCACCTACTATTTTCCTAGATCCACCATCCTCGGCTACTTCTTATATATCATTTCCTATTACCTAGCTGTTATTTCGTCTATTAATCAATTTTAAAAGTACTACCAATTTAAATTTTCGTCCAGTAATATTACCATTTCCATTCAGATTGTCTAGAACGCGATTTGCTCCATTTGAATATTATTTCCTATTTCGACTTAGGTGGGTTTTGCCATATCATATAGTATATTGATAACGACGTAATTTGTAGTTTGTCTAACTCAACCTTTTTACCCCGTGAAAGACATCTTTCCTAGCAATATCACCATGCGGTCATAAAATTGCCCAACTAAAGACAACCCCTCATGCGCTGAACGCGCTATCTGTCGGGCTTCCCCCGACCCTTAGGATCGACTAACCCATGTACAAGTGCCGTTCACATGGAACCTTTCCCCTCACACTCCTCACGCACCATGCGGATGCATAACTTATAAAATAAAAACCTAACATCCCCATACCATGCTCACCTATTAACGCCCTATCTCATGTCCCCTACTGACTAGACGACTGGCACGTCTTCCTACCTCATAACCTTCTACCGACACATCTCCTGACAAGTCTACAGAACCGATAACCTAGGCTCTGATACCAAAATTGTCACGACCCGTCCCGGAACCCGTCATCCCGAGGCTGGCGTGACTACAACATGACATCACCAATAACCAATCAACCAAATGAAAGACAATTTGTTCCCATCATATAATACAAACATTTAAATGGGGAACACACCCATCCCAATCTAATATTCCTAACAAACAATATTCATCTATGAACCTTTTAACGGTTCGTCTTGATTAGTTTCTCTCAAACACCTCTACGACTTCATTACGCAGCTTTACCTAGTGCCAGTAGGGGACCGACTCCTAGCCGTTGTACCTGCGAGTGTACTGCCTCCTTAGTAAAACATTTTTAAAATATTAATACGTTCCAAATATTTCCACAATTTAGTATGGATCAAACACAGGTATTTAAACAATGGAAATAGGCGCTATAGATAAGTTCTAGTCAGATTCATCTTAGTATAACATCATACCAATCATCATAATAAATAATATCAAATAAATCAATATACGTAATACACCACATCTCAAGCACCAATCTCAAACACCCACCTCCAACACACACACACTGGCCAGTCCTAGTGATCGTTTTAACCTCACGATCGGGAGTTGCAACGGTACCGTAACATTCATAGGAATGCCTTCCTATGAAATATCCACACCCCTTTTTGGGGAGAAATATAATCCACACCCCTTACGGGGAGAAATATAATCCACACCCCTTATGGGGAGAAATGTAATCCACACCCCTTACCGGGAGAAATATAATCCATACCCCTTACGGGGAGAAATGTAATTCACACCCCTTACGGAGAGAAATATAATCCACACCCCTTACGGGGAGAAATGTAATTCACACCCCTTTCGGGGAGAACAGTCATGACATCGTCAAAATTAATACAATATCATCGAATCGCAACTCAATAAATATTACTTACTCAAAATCGTCAAACCACCACGTCTACCACTTTTCTCAAACCAGCTTTTAAATTCAAAAATCATATTTCACACTTTCTTTTAAATAACGTCTGATTTTATCGAAACCATTTTTCCGTCATTTATTTTTAGGAAACCAGGCATTTTTTAAAAAAATAGATATTTCTTATCTTCTTTTAAAACCACCGTCTAATTTCACCAAATTTAGCGGAATTCATTTTCGGCTTCTTTTTTCGAAATCTATCGAAGTCCAGTTACCAATTCATTTAAATCCTGCTTGATCCACATCATTTATAATTTCATACAGTTTAGGTAATCACAATTTTCATCCCATATTTATATAGAGAATAATTTGGTAAGAAGACAGTACACTCACCTCGATCCCCGTTTTGCACCACTGATATTGTCCGCCCTCTATCTGGACGTCAGTGCCTGCGAACCTAATAGTGGCAGAGTCTAAATTAATATCTTATCTAAAATATCCTAATCATGTAATGCAAACCCTATTTCCCGAATCGTTACTAATTTTACATACCACGTACTTAAAATTAATTAATCGTTACGACATTATTATGGTTTTAGGATTTCTAATACTAATTAAAATTTAATTTAATGGAAATTAAATCATCGATCGAAGCTTCACCTGTTTCCGAACCGTTTGGCGACCATGAGATAAGTTTTGGATTCTTCTGGGGTGGTTTCTACAATTTCCCCTCTTTCTTTTTCTTTTTTTTTTTTTCCTTTTCTTTTCTTTCTTCTTTTTTTTTTTCTTTTCTTTTCTTCTTCTTCGTTTTCTGCTTCCGGTCCGATCCTCCCTCAGCCGCCGATAAGGAACTCCGACCACGTCTCCCGTCGTCACCGGTCCGAACGCACAACCATGTCACAACGATCCACCACCTCCACCCACACAGCCGACCAACCACCCGGAGCCGATCACCCATCGTCGGACAGCTCACACCGCCGGACCGGAGTCCTTTCTCTCTCTACCTATTCCGGCGACTTACCTACAACCGAAACCACCCACACCTACTTCCATAACAGTAGAACACACCTACACCTCCTTATTCCATTTTCAGAAACCACACACCCTACCCACCTGTTCCATTTTCAGAAAACGCACGGCCGGTCACCGTCGACGACTCACGTACCGCAGCAACGGCCATGCTGAACAGAGCACAAACCAACACACCCACCATCTTCCGGAGGAGCACGGCAGCCCCCCATGCACGTCCGACAGCCTCGCCGGCGATCGCTTCTCAAAACCGAACTCCGGCCGGCTCTCTCTCTCTCTCTCTCTCTTCTCTATTTTTTCCTCGGATTCCCTTTTTCTTTCTTCTCGATCCTTCTGAAATGAGTGAATCGCTTATATACGCATGAGTGTAGTGGTTGCGTTTGATTTTGGCTCGCCACGTCGAAGCCTCTGTCCGAATTCCAGCCGGCCCTCCCTCCGACCAAACGTTGGTGGGTATATAATGATAAAAAAAAATATTCATTAATTGCTCTTTCCTCCCCCCAATTCCCTTTAAACCCTGATTTTACTCCTTTTCAATTTTAAAAGTTTCTAACATTTTCAATTCCACCCCTGAAAGTTTAATTTAAATGTTACATGTCAATTTACTTCCCTAAATTGGGATTTACTATTTCTATATTTTCAATTTGACCACTAAACTTTTTATTTGAATTTTTAATGATCCTAGTTTCACCCCGAATTTTCACCATTACTTTACCACACCATTGAAATGACGTACCTTCGACGATGGCAGTCTTACAAGATCAATGTTTAATAGTTGGTCGATGAGTAAATTGAGCAAGCTTGTTTATGGAAAATACGATGTCGGGTCTAGTTAAAGGCAAATACTTCATAGTTCCAATAACAGTTTGATAAAGTTTTGGATCTTCAAAGTTAGCACTATCCTCCAAACACAAGTTGTGGCCAGTGGCAATGGGAGTACTAATGGAATTTGCTCCACCCATTTGGGCTTTGGAAATAATATCATCAATATACTTCTTTTCGGAAGGAAATAATCCATTAGGGTTTCGACCCACCTGGACACCAAGAAAGTAATTGAGGTTGCCAATATCCTTAATCGAGAATTGTTGCCCAAGCTTTTGAATAAACTTATCCATTGCATCAGTATGACTTCTACCTCCAAACTTAGAATTTTGCTAATCTTTGAGCAAAACACTCACACTAAAAAAACAAAAACAAAAACACAACTAATTAACTAACACAAAAACTAAAAATGAACAAAAACATAAACAACGACATGCGAGTTTTAAATTCAACTATTCCGACCAAAATATTTTTTCTCAACAATCCCCAATCATATCGAGTTCAGAAGTAAAACGCACCATGTGGTGTTCTAGAATTTCAACATTCGATAATGGTAAACATCATTCTAGATCCTGTTCAAGTGTGTGAAACTCAATAATATAACTATCCAACAATCAGATTGGATTATCCACCAATAAAGCTCACGACTTAAACCGTAAAGGATTAGGATATCCATATGCCTGATTAGGTTATGCTCTCTACTAATGTAGGCTAAGCAATTCATAAAGATCAAAAGGACTTGGTTCGGTTTGGAACATGGCCAAGGGTATATAAAAAATATAAAACAGGTTAACGTCGTTAACTTAACGATACCCAGGGCACAACGCTTGGCACACAATCACACTCGAACCCCCATAGATAAATTTGAAACAACTCTAAACATCTATTTAAGAACGTCATACTCACTTGTCAAAATAAACGTAAATTTAACTATATTTCTGTATGATTTTTTCTTTTTTTTTTTATTTTTTTTAACGTACCACACCCCCAAACTTATTCGATTATTACAATTTCATAGGTGTGGTTAAAACATAATAAAAATGACAAGTGAGTACTCGAATGCTGAACCAATCAAAAGTTCGCCTTAAACCCAACCGCTCACTTCAAGTAGCATACACGAATGCTAACTTGATTCACTCAAATTGTGCCTTCGGTTCAGCAATATCAGTTTGAAAAAAATTCAATTAGACAGGGTATTTGTTACGTGTTCAGAATTGAAACGGGTAATTGGCTTCGACAGGGTAACGAGGGATAAACATATAGCAAGGTAATCTTCAAAGGTTCAAGAGAATCAAATGAATGCCTAAATCATGCCTCCTGAACTACCTCGCCTAGGATTTCTCCTCAAGTTTCCCTCAATAAGGTTCTAGAATCCCTTAAATTTGCATGAGTTTGGCTATTGGATAATTGGCCTCAAATCAATTGAATAGTTATACATTGAGTCTACGTGCTCGTGTAAATTAGGATCTATAATAACTTTCACCAAAACAACATGCCAAGCACACAGAATACACATGAATGGGCATTACCCTTGACCTCAAAAAACAATCATGAGATAATATCATCATCGGGTAATGGCCCAAATGAACACAAAACTCAGCACACAACAACACATCTACAAACATAAACACATACTACTCTAACATACATGCATATAATAAACTAAACTACACAACTAACAACAATTAAACATACTAAACATTACTCCCAAACTTAAAACTGTCAGTGTTCACAATAACCCAATCATCAATCTCAACATTAAGAATAAAGCATGCCGACGAAGGGGGTTTAGAATAGGTACCTGGGAGGCGAGACAATCTCGCCTCCGAATGAAGTCGGCGGTGATAGATCTAATTTATTTTAGACTTGGGTTACCTCCCAAGAAGCGCTTGGTTTATTATCTTCGGCCTGACACAGAGAAGGGCTCGTCAAAGAGTGGCTTCCACCCATAGTATGTGTCATACAACACTACGTATGGGTCTTGGTTCAGAACATCCTCAAGACTGGGGAGATTTGATATTGTTTGACTCATACTTTCAACTTGATTTTTTACCGTCTCATGTACTTGATGGGCATGAAAGAACGTTGCAAAAGACGATGGAGGACAATTGAGCCACATCGGATCCTCATAGATGTGATCATCTTGGATCGACGGTGGCATCACAATGTGGATCTCTAATGGTGAAGAATCACAATCGTCGATCCAATCTTGGGTTTTCGTTTCATTCGATTCATCGCTATTGAATTAAGCCAAGCTCCTCCCACTCACATTCGATTTCTCCCGGTGGCTTTCACAATTGAATGTGGCTTGTTCATCTCTCAATGCCATTGCTTTGGACTCGGCCTCAATAAAGAAGATTAGATGACCAATTTGCATCTGAAGAGACGTTATGGTCGCATCAATTTCAGCGCAGATCATCTCAATATTGTCAAGACGATCCCCATGCTTGTTGAGTTGGTCATTCGTCTCCCTCCAGAAAGCTTAAGTCTCCCCCATAAATTGAGCGAACATTTTCTCAAGGGTAGGGGAAGACTCCTCCTATTAGTCCGAGATGTCAATCCATGGCGCCGAAAAGGTGGAATTACCCCATAAGATTTGGTAGCTTGTTGAATAATTCCAACTCTAAAAATCATACTCCACCATGTATTCTAAGAATCGATAGGCTTTCTCCGTGGTTAGTTGGTCGAAAGAGATAGTACCGTTTCCTCCTTCAACCTAATTTCTTATTGCAGCTAATAACCCATCGAGAAAGTTCAGTAGTTGACACTCCCTCAGGAAACAAATGTTTGGGAACCAAAACAGCAACTCCTTGTATCGATCCCAAGCACAATAAAATAGCTCGGAATCTCATTGAAAGAAATGCAACAGTACTTGTTGATCTAACATCTTCAAGTACCCTGCATGAAAAATAAACTACAAACAAAAATTATAAACAAAATAAATGCCTAAATTAAAATCAAGTTAATTACTCACAATATCAACAACAATCTAAAAACCAATCCCCGACAACGGCACCAAAAACTTGGTAGCGGAATATTACGTCGCTACTTTCACCGCAAGTGTATGGGTCAAGTTTTATAGAATAGTGAATGAGAAAGGTTGTCGTATCCACAGGGATTGGATTAGATTATCGTTAAGTATCGTAATTGTCATAACCAGATTTTATCTAGGTGACTCAAATGTAGTTTTTATAATAATTATAATCTACTAAACTGAATTAATTACTAAACTATAATACTACTATGACGTTTATGGGAATTTATTGTCTAGGAATTAACTTCATTCATTTAAACACGTTCGATTCAATTTAGTTTACATTAACGACATTCAACCTTATCCGACAATCTAGGTATCAAAATCTCACCCACTACCTCTCCCGAGTGTAAAGTGAATGAATATGTGATTTCGCGTCACCGAAGCCCCCCTCGAGTGTCTATACGACACTTGGTCACATGAGTCTCGCCCCCAACCTCACGGATTTCATACTTTCTAACGCCCTCCCGGATTATTAAATCGTCACTTTGTGTTTAAACCCTAGTCCAAATCCGGGGTTATCTCTCCCCAATGTAAAACTCTGTATTCTCAAAACCAACTCTAATACCATAACAGGTATATCAAGATTGTAATAAAATGGTAAACACAACTGAATAACGAAGAACAACCGATAACGAAACATAGATTAAACAAACGACATTTTTATAAACAAATCGCTGCCTAGACAATATATGTTTAGTTTTTCATGGCCATAACCATATATACAACAAAATACAAGCTAAAAATATACAAAACAATCAACCAAACTAAGAAATAAAGAGAGAAACATGGAGACTAACTGTTATCCAAAGAATCGACCCTAAAACCGCTCCGAGATTGTTTTCTCCTTCTTGGAATTGAGATCTTCTCTTGGTTAAAAGGCCTTGGAGCTCTCAAGACCTCCCAAAAAATGTCCTCATTGGTGTGGGAGAGAATGAGATATATATAGGATCCAAAATATCCTAAAATATCTGGTGTCGGACCGCTGCAGCGGTGGAGAAGTCAGCAGCCTTCTGCCAGATGATTGCTGCAGCGGTGGAAAATTCAGCAATTCTCTGCATTTTGACCGCTGCAACTATGAAGAATTCAACAACTCTCTGCATTTTGACCGCTACAGCGGTGGATGCAGGCTCTAAATAATTATCTTTTTGCTCTTTTTCTCCATGTTCTTCCGCCGACTTGCTCGATTGTAACCTATTTTTATCTCAAATACCTAATTTATACATAAACAAATAAAAACATATTAAAACGTGATAAAAATACTCAAAAACTACCAAAACTGGCTTGAGAATAAATAGATAAATTACACCTATCAACTTCCTATAACTATTAAATCATCTACAGATACCACCAAGTAAAGAGTTATCCCAGAATGACAGTAGATAAAAAGACAATGATCAGAGTGTGAGAAAAAAATCCCAAAAAGAGATAAGACAATTCTTGAGTTCTGAGTACCATGCCCAATGAGCTTGTTTAAGTCCATAAATTGCTTTCTTTAGTTTGCATACATAATTTGGTCTATTCTTATCAATAAACCCCTTTAGTTGAGCCATACATACATCTTCTGTCAAACGCCCGTGCAAAAATGCATTGTTGACATCTAATTGATAAAGAGACCAATCTTTTGTAACAGCAATAGATAAAATAACCTGAATTGTTGTATGCTTAGCAATAGGTGAGAAAGTTTTAATATAGTCAATACCTGGCCTTTAAGTAAATCCTTGTGCAACTAGGCAAGCTATGTATTTATTTAGGGAGCCATCTAGATTGTGTTTTACCTTAAAAATCCATTTGGATCCTACTAGTTTTTGAGTTGGATTGGGAGGAACTAAAAGCTATGTTCCTTGCTTTTGCAATGCTTGAAATTCTTCTATCATAGTAGCCCGCCAATTTGAATAATTTAACGCGTGGGAAACAGACTTAGTCTCCATTGGTTCAAGTTGGGAGACTTGTTGTTTGTTGGAAGTGAGCTTGGCTTCAAGTGAAGTGGGGGGGGTTCACACGGTGTGAAAATGGCCATGAGGTCTTGGGCAGTGGTGGTTAGATAGAGGCGTTGACTAGGCTTGTGAATGTTATTCTTGGCTCAAGTGGTCATTGGGTGAAAGTTTGAGGTGCATTTCTGTTATGATTAGAAGTAGATATAGACAAAGGGGAAGATGAATAGGCTGAAAAAGGGGATAGAATACTCATACCTGAATTTTGTTCTATAGGTCTCGAAACTTCATTTGATGAAGGGAAATAGCTTGAGGTTGTTTCTGCAGCAAGTGGATCATGAGTTGGAGTGTTACTTGTGGTCGAAGAAAGAATAGAAAGTAGAGATGGCGGTTAGTTGGCATTAGACTCCAAGGTAGGACCGGTGGCTTGGATGGGTATAATAAAGTGTGGAAGCCAAGTGCTAAATGTGTCTTCACTAACCAGTTTTGCAATAGGTTGCAACTTGGAAAATGGAAATTCATGTTCAACAAAATCCACATGCCTAGAAAAGTAGAGTTTGGAGGTAGCTAGATCATAACATTTATAGGCACTTTGATTAAGAGAGTACTCAAGAAAAATACACGGAGTTGACCTTGGTTACAATTTATTCTTAGCAAATGGAAGTAACCACAGGTAGCATAAACAACCAAAAACATGAAGCTTTGTGTAATTTGGTTGGGTTCCAAAAATACGAAGATGAGGTGATTCATTATTCAAGAGATGAGTTGGCATTCTATTGATCAAATATGTGGTTGTTTGAAAGGCATATGACCAAAAGGATAATGGTAGGTTGACAATATGAAGAAGTGTAAAACCTGTCTCAACAATGTGTTTATGGCATCTTTTAGTTGTACCATTATTTTCTGGTGTATGTGGAGGGGGTCAAGAAGTGAGATATCTCATTACAAGCAAAATAATCTTTAAGGTGAATAAATTCACCACCATCGTCAGAATAAAAGGAGACAATAGATTTCTTAAAAATAATTCAACTAAGGCCTTGAATTTGGGAAAAATGTGGGAGACTTCAGACTTTCTTTTCATAGGAGATAACCAATATATTTTGTAAAATGATCCACAAAAATTCGATAGTACGGAAACCTATCAATAGAAGAAACTATGGAAGGACCCCACATATTAGAGTAAACAAATTCCAAAGGAGGTATCGATTTTATTAAGGAACTTACAAAATGAGTTTTGTGCATTTTATTGAACTTACAAGAATTGAAGTAAAATTTCGACGTAAGGGAAGAAACATGAATATCAATTAAACTAAATATCGACGTAGGATATGGGAAGAATGATGATCAAGACAACAATGCCATTGAGATAGGTTCGATAGTTGGGTAGAGTTGACTGAAAAAGAGGCTAACGGCTTGGACAAGTTCTTCAACGGCCACTCATAGACTCCACCTTTAGGATTTCCCTCTACTAGAGGCTTCTTCGTGCAATAATTCTTCACAACAAATGAAAAATGCGAGAATTCAACAGAAACATTATTCGATGAGCAAAATTGATAAACAGAAATAAGGTTCTTTGTCATTCTAGGAACACAAATGACATTATTTAGATGTAAAGGTCTAGAAAGATAAGGTAAAGAGGTGAAGCCAATGTGTGTCACTTCTAAATTTTCAGCATCACCTGATGTTTCCAAAAAATCTCCGATACGTGTTTCAGCCCCTTACGTGCCGAAAATCTCCACAATCAACAATGCAACTTGCAAAATCAGTTAATTCTATGGAGGGGAACATCGGTGTGGTGTTGGCCAAATAATCTCTGGCGTGAGAATAAGATCAGATTGCCCTTGAGAGATAATGAAAGCTTTAGAGAGTATTGAGTGTAATATTGGGAGTTGTGTTTTAACACCTATCTTCTCTGTATATATTTGTGTTGATTCCCCTTGCAACCATTCTTACCATGATCCTCTCCACATTCCATAATTGGCTGCCGTGAATGTTATTTATGTGCCCATTACGAGATTATGCATTAATTACGTCCGCGAAGGGAGATGGGGGTAGGTGAGGCAACGGTTATCGTTGACCTACCATCCCCAGGCTTAATCCCCAAGCCTCTCATTAAAGGGTTTTGTTTTGTTCTGGGTCAGCCCATACGTGTGACTGGGCCTCATCAGCAAGCCAGGCACTTCATCTCATGGTCCGCCAGAGTTGTCAGTCCACGATCTATCATTATAACGCAAATCCACTCCGATCGGGTCGGGTTCTATCCACTGACCCAACATAATTCCTTGACACCGATTTCATAACTTACATGTGAGAAATTTTTTCACATCATTTTCCCTCCTGACTTCCGTGGCGATTCGTTGAAGTGAGATGAAAGATCATTTTTCTTTTGTTACAATTCCTTAGTGTGCATTTTCCTGAGGCTGTGATTCTGGCCTTATTCTAAATCTTTTAGCCGAGTTAAATTTGGTGAAGGTTGAGCCAGATATCAAGGTTGATGCACTATCGCCCCAACCAAGCTGATAGCAAAGATATTAGTAACCGTGTACAGAACTATTGGGCTCTTCGGTTGGGCCCAACACACTCTTGGTTAGGCTAGGCCCAATCCCGACCAGATTTAGTTCAGTGTTGGACGAGGTCAGATTTATGTATGTGTGTGCGTACTATATTCCTGTCAAGATTGGGTTTAAACTTGTGTATTGGTGCAACTGATGGAATCCCAATATCCCTAGAGCCGATGGTTTGGCTTCTTGGTGAATTCTGCTAAAATCCCATATTCACAACTGAGAATTCTTTGATAAGTCTATGTGCCTCACAAATTTCAGCCGGCATAAATTTCCATGTACGTAAGGGGTTGGTAAGAGTTGAATCAGGTGACTCGTTTAGCATTAGAAGAGTGCTACACGAAAATGCTAGAAGTATTAAATTGGTAATCAAGGCGATTTGCCTTCACTTAAGGTTTGTAAACAAGTTGAGCTGAGCCGATTATTAATTGTTCAAGATTATTTTGTCTATTTTTAGGTCTAAATGCACTTTACATCACTGTAGTATTTTCGTCAGCACTTACCCCTTATGTGATTCAGACCTAAATGAAACAATTACAAAGCGCACGACAAAGGTACAAAATGAAATTTCTTATATTTGAGTTCGAACCAAGTCGAATTGCACTTTTTTACTTCTGTAGTATTTTTGTCAATATTTACACCGTCTAGGTTCAGACCCAAGTGCAACAATTACAAAGCGCACCATAAGGTATAAATGAAATTTCTTATATTTGAGTTCGAACCGAGTCGAAAAAATCTTTATATAAAAATAAAATAAAATAAAAACTATTTAAAAAATTGGGTGTCAAGGAAAATTAATAAATGAAAAAAAATAAATCATGTTTGACCTTGTGAAAATTCATCAAATAAAACAATGCACCATAGGAGCTATCACAAGGTTAAATTTTTATCGCAAAATTCGTAATCGTGTAATGACCTAGTTGTACCGACAACTAGCAGTCCCATGAATGTCTTCTCATGCAACTGAAATGCATCGACCAGTATGTAACACACACATGTTCCTACAATGTAATACAAGGGAGAATACACCGAAACACGGTACCAGAATCGCACCCACACAACGGCACAACAACGTTTACGGAAAAATCCAACCTTGTATTATATAACTCGGGTTACAATGAACCAATTACAACCAAAGGTCTGTAAATCCACCACTAAACATTCACTAGTAAAAAACAAACCCAAACAATGACAATTTATAGGAGAAGACAGTAGTTGACAACCCTTACTGCCTAAGCAGGTAGACAACCGACATTTGTCCCGACACATATCAAGCTCACAAGAGTTAGTTTTCCAGTTTGAAAACAAACCAAAACTGCCACAGAAAACTATCTAGAACTTCTAGTAACCACCAGTCCATCAACTCACCATGAGCTCAACTTTCTTCCAGTGTTTTTGCACTATCCCAACAGCCTGCCTCATTACCATCTCGTCCCATAGTCATGTCGACATTCTCCATGTCGCCTGTGTAGCTAGAACGCATCATTGCGCCCACGATCTGTCTCGTTGCGTCATTGCGCCCAACGATGTCATAATGTCGTATGCATTTTTTGCACCAAAATGCATCGCCGTTCCCAACAGTCTGCCATGCCACATACATGACACTGTTCACAACGTAACGTTGCACCTACGTTGCGTCGTCTTACCTCGGTATCGCCCAAGGTCCTTGTCATTAGACAACACCCGTTGGTGTTGTGCTATAATGTCGCTACCCACCGATGTGTACCAAGTTGGTGCATTCTTTATCAATGACCCCATCTGTACTGCATGCACCGTGTCCAATAGTAAAGTGCACCAAGCCAGTGTTGTTTGGTCCTCCAACGTTGTTAGGGGCTCACAAACCACTCCTACCAAAAGAATCTGACGTCCTTGTCGGATCGATCCCAGCACAATCCACTGGTTTTGGTATATACTGATGCCAATCGTTCTGCCACAATCTTCTCACTCTATCAGCAGCCGTCTCAATTTTTTGCAACTCCTTACAACGTGTTTGTCAATTTTGCCCACCACAGTCTCCTCAATCTGCCCGCAGACTTTCCACCAATCCGTTTTAACTTCCTGCAATGTATTTACCACAGAACGTCTTCCGTGACCAAACTGACCACCAACCCCGTTGCTACCGCAGCAACCCTATTTGGAAACCCTTCGATAACCAGCAGTCTCTGGTTATTTTTTCAGCACGGGACATAGGACAGTTTCCAGCATCCTACGTCCCAAATCAGGTTCATTACATACCCGTTTTCAAACCACCCCTATTCTGTTCGTTGTTCTCCACCAACAACATCGTACCAATGCGCGCCATCTCCCGTCTAAAGCCTTCATCATCTAATTCTTCCCGAACCAATGCCGCCAACTTCTCTTTCTTTGGACAGTCCCTCACCCGGTGAGGACTGTGGTAGATAAAATGACCTCGTCTCTTGCTCCCAGCCGACGTTAGTTGTGATTTTGATCATAGACCATCGGAAACATTGGCCTCGATGCCTTTGTTCTTCCAATCATTCGTGCCCTCGTTCATTTTCATCTTGCTTTTCCTACTTGACTTCCTATTTGATCCGTTACCGTCTCATGCCAGGTTGTAGTCGGTCAGGCTGTCTACCACTGCCACGATAGTCGATAGGTTCCACACAGGCAGTTAGGCAGTTACAAACCGGAGATAAAATTGAAGAGATTGTCCTCTTCTGACAAATTTTTTGTAAGATCTTGATCTTCGTCATACGTGTAAATTAGAGTCACATTTTAAAATGACGGGGTGGATGGTGATATTAGGGAATAAAGTGCAAATTTTCAAAACATTAAAACTAAGAATGAGCTTAATTAGCATTTTAACTAAAATAACGGGACGGTTTGCAATATGAATTAGGTGATTTAAAAAGTTTAGGGGTTGAAATGTAATTTCTCATAACATGTAAAATGGGGAATGGGGCTAATTAATATCTTACCTTTAATCAAGGGGAGGATGGTGTGAATTATTATTTACTTGTAAATTTAAGGGGTCCAATTGTAAATTTTATAAACATTAAATTGAGAAGTGGGTTAAAAATGAAAAACTTAATTATAGAAAAAGGAGGTTGGTGCAAAAAATCATATATATATATATATATATATATATATATATATATATATATATATATATATATATATATATATATTATGGCGATGGGGAAAACGAAAGAATGAGGAGAGGCCACTTGGCCTACCCATATCCACACCTTGGGGAGAGAACGAAGAAGAAATGAGAAGGATCGAGAAGATGAGAGAAAGAGAAAGGAAGTGAGAGAGAGGAGAACCGAATGAGAGAGAGAAAGAGAGAGATGGGTCGGTGAGTTAGAGAGAAAGAGCTCGCCGAGTGGCATGAATTTTATTTGGCAGAATGGGTGTGTGAAACTGTCGGTGTATGTATGTGTGTGTTCGGTTTGTTCGTCAGTTGTTTAGAGATCCGGTGGTATGGGTTTTTATCACCGGAGGTGGAAAGTTAGAGAGAGAGAGATTCCGGTTGTGTGTGTGCGCGCTCTTACTGTGTGATGTGTGTGTTGTGATCCGTGTGTGTGTGTGTGTGTGTCGGAATGATTGTGTGTGTGTGTGATTGTTCAGACGATTGCATGGGTTTTGGATCGAACGTGTGTGTGTTTCGGTTGTGTGGGTGTCGTTCGCCGGTGGGTTGTGCTCTGCCATTTTTGTGTGTAGTGATCGTTTGTATGTTTTATGGGGGGGG
The DNA here is from genome assembly GCA_016647705.1 of Eucommia ulmoides. Classification (NCBI taxonomy): domain Eukaryota; kingdom Viridiplantae; phylum Streptophyta; class Magnoliopsida; order Garryales; family Eucommiaceae; genus Eucommia; species Eucommia ulmoides. Next base: position 4,024,143 of record CM028338.1, read on the forward strand.
TGTGTGTGTACTACAGTGTGCATATGGGTGTGTGTTTAGTGGGTGTTTGTGTGGGTAGTCTGTTCAAGAGAGGGTGGTGGTTGCCGGTATTAGAGAGAGAGAGAAAAAAAAAAACAATAGGCTAGAAGCAGAGAACGGGTAAGAAGGCGTTCGCCGCGGCGATAGGAATCCTGGGAGATTCTGTCGCATGTTCGCCTAGGAGGTGACTTCTCTCCTAGGCGGTGGACCATCAGAGTCAAAATTAGAGAAGAAAAGGAGTTGGTTCACCGCAACGGTGGGCTTTACACCGAGGCGATGGGAGCTGGAACAATTTAAGGATATTTTTAGGGGGATTGACAACCGTTTCGGAGCGGGTAATGTTTTCTAGTTAATTTTTATGATTGTTAAATTAGTTTTCTAGCTTAAAAATATCAAAATAACGACAATAAATAATGGGACAGTATATATATATATCGAAATGACGACAATAAATAAAGGGACCGAATGTATATACAAAGATTATATAGTAAACCGTATCGGAGCGATGTTAGTTAAATTATAATATTCCAAAAGAAAATGCGGGGAATAGAAAGTTACTAAAATTAGGATTTCATAGCATGGTTAGGTCATTTTTACATAAAATATTAATTTAAGCTCTGTTACAATTAGGTTCGTAGGCGCCGGAATACCCGTAAAGAATAGGCGGTCAAAGTCTTCTAAAATGGATAATCAGGTGAGTGTACTGTTTTCTTGCAAACCTATTTTCATATATATATATATATATATATATATATATATATATATATATATATATATATATATATATATATATATGATGAAAAATGTGTTTACTTAAAATTAGACGATTTTATAAATGATATGGATCAAGTAGGTTTTGGGTGAGTTGGTAAAGTAGATTTTCATTGAATTATGTTGGTTTTAAAAGAAAGTTGAAAAATGATACGTTGGATTTGGTGGTTTTAAAAGAGAGTGAAAAAATGCTTGGTTTTCTAAAACAAATGTGAAAAAATGGTTTTTGCTGAAATCAGTGGGTATTTTTAAAAGAGAGTAAAAAACATGATTTTGGATATTCTCCCCGAAAGGGGTGTGGATTATATTCTCCCCATAATGGGGTGTAAATTTTTGACGATATTATTGATTTGGACGATGCCATAGTTTTCTTCCCGAAAGGGATGTGGATATTCTCCCCGCAAGGGATGTGGATTATATTTCTCCCCGTAAGAGGTGTGGATTTCTTCCCGTAAGGGATGTGGATATTTCTCCCCATAATGGGGTGTGGATTATACTGCGCAGTTTGTTCCGTTAGGAAGACATATCTTAATGGATGATACGGTACCGTTACAACTCCCAATCGTAAGGTTAAAATGATCACTATGGCTAGCCAGAGAGAGTGGTGTAGTGTTTGAGATGTGGTGTTTTGTCGTATTTGGTGTTTTGTCATATATGGTGATGTGGTGTTTTATTATATCATCTTGATGTTTTATCATATTATTTTATGCTGATGGTTTGAATGGATTTGATATATTTGATATATATATGATAATTCTGAATGGTAGGAAGAAGGAGTTTTCTCGTGGTATATGATTTTTATACTACTGTTCAAAATGTGTTTGTTTATACGCGTTAAGCTTGATCCATTTAAATGTTGTATTATTTAAAATGTATTATTATTTAAAATATTTTTATTAATAAGGCAGTACACTCGCAGGTAAAACAGCTAGAAGTCAGTCCCCTACTGGCACTAAGTCAAATCCGGAGGTGCGATAGAGAAGGAATATCTTGGGGGTGCTACTTGAAGGGAAACAAATGAGAGATTTAGGGTTTCGTATTCGTGTTGTTAAATGAATTTTTGTAGGGACTGATGTCCCTAAATGAGAGAGTGTTTATATTTATGATTTATTTTGTGATTGCGTTTTTATTTTATCGTCTATAGTGGGTTGGATATTCAGATGATGTCGTGTCGACGTCACCCCGGCCCCAGGGTGATGGGTATCCGGGGTGGAGTGTGACAATTTTCACATCCAACAACAAGGATGTGAATTCCTTTACATACTCATGCACTGATTCCGTGTGCTTGAGTCACCGCAATTGATCTCGAGTCACCCAACTCTAGTTTATTGGTAGGAACTGCTCCTTGAGTTCCTTTTTCAAATCAGCCCACGTCATTACCGTTAGATGTGTGTTGTCTGCCATACACGTTCACCACCATAGCTTCGCATCTCCAACCATGTACATACTCAACATGGATACTTGTTCATCATTAGGAACATAAGCAATCGGAAAATATTGCTCCATGTCCCAAAGGAAGTTCTCGAACTCCTTAGCACTCCGAGTGCCTAAAAATATCATTGGCTCCAACACTTTCATCAGTGTTCGTCCATCTCGCGACGTGCTTTGACCAGCAACGGCCTTATTCAGCACAATAACTTCTTTCTCAATGCCTTTGAGGTTGTTTTTCAAAACATCGGCCAGTGCAATCATGTCATCCGCCATGGACGTGATTCTGGCCGATGTATTGGTACATAATTCTTCGAAGAAAATTTGAAGATTTGTAATGTTGACCCTCAGTTTAACGTTCTGCACAGACAGATTTACCTCACCACTCGACGGTGGTGCACCAATATAGTCCTCCAACGCTTCTAACTGAATGCTCACACTTGACACAAGAACTATCCTGCTCTGATACCCATTGTCACAGGATTAAATTTTTACTGCAAAATTCGTAATCGTGTGATGGCCTAGTTGCACCGACAACTAGCAGCTTGTGAATGTCCTCCCACGCAACATAAATACACCGACCAGTATGTAACACACACTAGTTCCTACAACGTAATACAAGCGAGAATACACCGAAACAGAGTACCAGAAATGCACCCACGTAACAACACAACAACATTTACGAGGAAACACAACTTTGTATTATATAACTCGGGTTACAAGGAACTAATTACAACCAAAGGTCTGTAAATCCGCCACTAAACATTCACTAGTCAAAAACAGACCCAAACAATGACAATTTATAGGAGAAGTCCGTAGTTGACAACCCTAATTGCCTAGGCAGACAACCGACATCTGTCCCGACACTCGTCAAGCCCGCAGGAGTTAGTTTTCCTATCTGAAAACTAACCAAAACTGCCACATAAAACTGTCCAGAACTGCTAGTAACCACCAGTCCATCAACTCACCACGAGCTCAATTTTCTTCCAGCGTTTTTGCACCGTCCCAACAGCCTGCCTCGTTGCCATCTCATCCCATAGTCATGCCGACGTTCTCCAACGTCTTGTCACGCCGCCTACATGGCCAGAACGCGTCATTGTGCCCACGTTCTATCTCGTTTCGTCGTTGTGCCCAACGACATCCCAACGCCGTATGTATTTTCCGCACCAAAATTGCATCGCCGTTCCCAACAATCTGTCGTGCCACATAAATGACACTGTCCACAATGTAGCGTTGTACTTATATTGCGCCGTCTTGCCTCGATACCACCCAAGGTCCTTGTCATTGGCCAACACCCGTTGGTGTTGAGCCACAATGCCGCTGCCCACCGACGTGCACCAAATTAGTGCCTTCCTTGTCAACGACCCCATCCGTGCCGCATGCACTGTGTCCGGTAACAAAGTGCACCAAGCCGGTGCTGTGTGGTCCTCCAGCGTTGTTAGGGGCTAATAGGAGTCAACTCCCCCAACTCCTTCAAATCATTCTCGTATGGCGTCAAATTGAGATCCAGACACAAAACCCTGTTGCTATTCAATCCCTTCAACGCCGGCAACTGAATAACCTCCGATACCTCTTTGCTGCCGGTGCTTCCTCCTGCGGCGCTTCCTCTGGTGGCCCGGTGTCTCCGCATGTGTCCTCCGAGCGCCTGCCCTATCGTGAACTCCGCACCGCATATAGAGCACTCGTGGGTCTTTGGCTTTGCCGGCGGTGATCGGGGAACAAGGAGGGAGGAATCTCCAGCGGCCAACTTGGGCTTCTTGTGGCTGGTCCGGTGGCCGCCCAGCGCCTGAAACGATGCGAACTTTCGGCCACATGTCTTGCACTCGAAGACACTGTCGGAAAGTGAAGAGACGGCGGCGGTTGTTGTAGTAGTACTGTCGTGTCCGACACGTGAGAGGAGCATGAGACAGTTGGCGATGGCCACTTCTTCAACCTCGGAATCCTGTCTGTATCTCTTTACTGTCATGGTTTTAATTATATATGTTTGTTGCAGTTGCTGACTATGTTGTGTTTATTGAGTTTGATGTGCGTATATAATGGGATACGAGTAGACGTTACGTGGGGGTTAAGAAAGAAAAGAGTATGATGTGTCTTGTGTTTAACGTTAAAAAAAAAAAAAAAAAAAAACTAATTACACTTTACACTCCCGTAATATTGTCGTCATTACGTATCACCCTTAGTTCCCTTTCAAACACAAATGTAACTGTTAAATATTTAACAAAATTACATAAAGTGACAAATCTACCTTTATACCCAACTTGACTCGGGGATAAAGGAAAAGAAAAAAAAAAAGTAAGAACAAAAGGATATTACTCGACTCGGCTTGGCCTGACCCAGTCTAGGATATAAGTGTTGATTAATATTAAATAATTTATTGATTTTGATTTTTTTGTGAAGTTTTATCATTCATTCTAACAGAAAATATAACGGTTATATTTTCGTAAAATCACCACATGGGGTGAGTGATTATTAAAATATAATAAGAATTAATATAAAACTATAATTCAATCAAACTATTAAGAGACAAAGTATAATTAACAATAAAAAAATTATATTGGGATGGCGTGACCGCGTCAATTAGCCACCTTGACATTTTCCTGATCATTTCCCATCTCTTTCTTCTGAAAAAAGGGGGGAAAATATATTTTTTCTCGCCCGATGAATGTGTCCCGAAATTTGTCAAATTATACATTTAATCTTCCAAGATACATATTTATTTCGAGCATAGGATATTAAATATATTATTAATAATTTTATAGAAAAAATAAGGTGTGTTTAGTATATGTCTTTTAATAGAGATATTTTTATCATTTCATCACTTTACAAGACTTACTATGTTTTTCTTAATAATAATTTGATTTTTCCTCTCTCTCATTCTTAAGGCAAATCGTTGTTAGAAAAAAGTCAAATAAAACGTCTTAGATTTAAATTTAGTTGAGTGATAAAATAATAAAAATATCCCTATTAGAAACGACACGTAATGCGCAAGATCTATTTTTTTTTTTTTTATCTAAAATCATTAAAAGAATGTTCAATTTTGTGGAATTAAAATAAATGTGAAACTCCTCAAATAAGTATATTTCTACTTACAAGTTGGTGTATTGATTTGAATTAAAAATATAATAATTATAAATAAATAAATAGAATTGCTAACATGGGAGCCAAATTTCGACAAATATAGATTTTGTTCAAGTTATTCAACATGACTTTCTGGGATTTGAGGATAAATAGCCCTCGGGTAGTTCTTTGTTATCAATAGGGAAGGCCAAATTGATGCATTATTGGAGGGGTTTTGGCATTGCTCAGCTTGGGCTTTATTGGAGGGATTAGCTTCTATTTTGTTTTGGTAATGATTTTAGTGATGGTGTATGTTATCTTAAGTGTATGTAATGGTTCTTGTCTTTGTATTAGTTCCAGGGCTACCCAGGTGTTGGCACTGGGTGGGCTTGCATGTTTTTAGTTCAGGGCATCTAGTTTTTATTTTTGTAGGATTGTAATGCTTGTTCCTTGGGGGTCTTGCATGCTACATGATAAGTCTCTTACTGTGTAGTAAGGGAGATTCTATCCTCTTATTATTCTAATATAAATATTTGCCTATCAGAAGAAAAAAAAAAAATCGACAAATATTTGAAATAAATATCTTTTGCTAACTAATTAATTGATGTTATAATTTAAATATCTAAATATTTCGTTGAGTTTTTGCAACTTGAAGTTCTTGAGAAATTTCACTTTCGTCCTTGTATTTTCAATTGGAACACATTAACCCTAAAATATTCAAATTGTTTCAAGTAAGTTCTTCTATCATTTTTTACGAATGGAATTTTTCCACATGGGTGGTTTTGTATTTGAAACGTGGCTAATTTTAGTCATAAAAATGACAGAATTATCAATTTGGGCTGACTTCATACAATTTGGATACTTCAAAGTTGAATGTGTTTAAATTAAAAGTATAATGATTAAAGTGGAATTTCTCCAAATCTTTAGGGATGAAATGTGCAAAAACCTCTATTTGTTGAAATTTATAACCAATTATTGATCTACCCAGTTAGATAACTTAATGAAAGATATGAGTGAAAATTCAATAATTCAATGAAATACATGGGACAAAATAATAAAAATGGTCAAATCTCATTATATATAAATGGAGTTATATATGACTAAAATTATTACAATATCCTAGAAGTATATCACAATTAATGTATACAATCATATAAAAAAAAAAATCATTGTTTTAGGGGAATGACAGACAGGATTTATGAAAGACAACAAATAAAAATGTGTCATACGTGATTAATTAGATTTAATATAATTAAATAAAATTTTGGTTCAAGGTCGTGTGATGATTGGGATGAGAATTATATCGGTATCACAAAATTGAATTATATTATGAATTAAATACACATGATTAAAGTAGAGATTTTTGGTTTATCCGTATTATATTATTTCTTTTGTGATTATACAAATAGGGAGATTGAATAGCCTGATAATTATAATTGACGAATTTTTTGAATTAAATTTTTATTCACGTATTAATAGATGTTAACTATAATAATTGGAAATGTCATAGACATTTTCTTAAGATTGTGCAAAATTGGAATTGTTGATCCATTAAACTTTTATTGCCTACTTTTTGATATGAAAGCTACACACAATGAAGAAATTAAAGACCTGGTAGTCTTTTAGAAAATATTGGGTAAAATATCGAATAACATAAAAGGTTCAAGGTTCAAAGTGTAAAATAGAAGAAAGATGTGTCTAACCGACTAACCCTAGATAGTATATGACTCATTTTATTTTACTTTGGTCAAAACATTTGACTCAAAACAATTGATATTTTGATCAATTTTTTTTAGTAAATGATATATAAGAGTAGTTAATTTTCAACTTATTGGTCAAAATAGTACGCAAAAAAATAAATAAATAAATAAAATAAAAAAATCAATTATTAAACTTTATACACCACTTATTAACATAAAAGATTAACCCAAGACGTGCAACTCCAGTTGGTAAGGAAGATGTCATTTTCCTTTTCAATCAAGATTCGATTCTCTTGAGAAGTATTCTGATAATTAAACATTGAATTTAATTCTGAATGCATCAAGTCGATATGGGAGAGTGCGCCCTTAAGATCGTCTAAGGAGGTGATTAGTCGAGGTACGCGTAAACTGGACCAGACAACACCTTACCGTAAAATTTTAAAAAAAAAAATTTAACATAAAAGATTAAATAATTTTTATTTTTAAGAATAATTAGTCAATAGTTCCAATTATACAGTGTAATTTGTCGCTGAGTATAAATTCTTTAATTATGTTTTGAATTTTATTTTAGTCATATGGTCAATTCTCCCTTATATCTTCAATCAAATGCGTTCAATTAATGTACGCATCGTCGACATCCGATGTCACTCTCTGTGGCCACCCACCGCCGCCTACAGTCAAACCTTAGGTATTTTTTTTAATTACATGTAACTATTTTTTAGTATATTTTTTACTTACACATAACTATTTTTATAATGTAATTTTCAGTTATATTTTTTAAGTGTATTTTTAGTTATATTTTAGTATATTTTTAGTGTATTTTTTTAGTTAAATTCATGTAATTTTCAACAATCGGCATTTAAAAAGTTAATTGATTGTAATTAAAAAAAAAAAAATTGGCGACCAGTGACCGGCAGTGGCCAAAAATCGGCAGTTGAAATCTTATGGTGGGTGGCGATTGGCAACGCAACTCTAATTGGAATTTATTGTTTCCATGAACTCTAATAGATGAGACTAAAACTAAAATACCTATTTGATTTTGAGAGTTTTTAATAATTTAGTTGAATTATTATGAGCTACCACCAACCATCCCTTTATAAATTATGATATTTTAATTTTAAGTTGAGTATAAATCCATTCACCATATTTTACGTTGTGTTTTAATTCCATAGTCAATGCACATTTATATTCCTAGTCAAATACTTTTAATTAAGGTTTGTATGCCGGCCACCGGCACCACCCTTTGTCGTTGCCCTCCGCCATCCCACCGTCAAATCTCAGGCTCCCAGTTGTAAAGTCCAACCACCGACTGCCCAATTTTTTTTTTTAGTTACGTTTAATTATTTTTTTTAGTGTATTTTTGAGTAACTATTTTTTAGTGTATTTCTTAAATATATGTAACTATTTTTTTAGTGTATTTTTTAATGACATTTTTAAGTGTACTTTTTAGTCATAGTATATTTTGTTAGTTATATTTTTTAGTGTAGTTTTTAGTTAGGATTTTTTGTCATCAGCCCCAATTTTGCAACTCACCATTCACTCAACCCACTCATTGTAGTAATATTTTTAGAAGTAAAATAATTTTGTCAAAAGTCCAAATTTATTGTAGGACATAAAAGTATTTGTAAGTTTTTATATAGAAAAATTAAAGTGACTTTCATGTAATGCAATAACTTTAGATCTCTGAAGAAATTAGTGTAGTACACGAAATAAATGGACAAAAATCTTAAATTTGTGGATTGTTCACCAAGAACCCATTTTAGCTATATTCATGTGATTTTTCAGCGACCGACAATTAGAAAATTATTTGAATGTAACTAAAAAATATAATAAAAAAGGGGAATTTGTTGTAGAGTCCACAAACTTGAAATTTTAACTCATGCAGTTCACGTGCTATAGTAATTTTTTCAAAAATTCAAAATTATTGTACTGCATAAAAGTCACTGCGATTTTTTAAAAAATTATTGTACCAAATGAATTTGATAAATAGTTAATAGCAAAATTTGGGGTAATGACAAAAAAAAAAAAAAAAAAAAAACAAGTTAAAAATATTACTAAAAAAATAGTAATGTAACTAAAAAAATCGACAACCGGCAACCAATGATTTCTAGAATTTAACAGTCAGAATCTGACGGTCGATGGTGGTTGGGCGACAGTTGCTAATGCGACCCTAATTGAAACATTAGTTTGCATGAACTCTAATAAATGAGACCAAAATTAAAGTACTTATTTGGTTTGAGAATTTTTATTAACTTGGTGCATTTTTAGGATCTCTTGTGTGACGACCTGGTTTTCCAAGGCCGTCACGCGATTTCTTCCAAAGAGAATTAAAATTAAAATTGAATAACTAATATTTTATTTTATAAAAATTTGAGAAATTTTACAAACTATGTCGACAACTATATTTATCAAATTAATTGAGTCAATTTTACAATAGAAAATAATACATACAATTATTACAAATTAAATAGAAATTCAAATATAACATCTAACGCAGTTCCATTTTCACCGAATCTGTAATAAAAACTGTGGGGTTGTGACCCAAAGCTCAGCAGAATTCTAACCCATTTAATACACGCATTCAACCAATCCACAATTAACACATAAACATGTATCTCATATAATTTTCACATAATACGTGATTATAATTATTTCATAAAAAACAACAATTAAAATAGTAGTAACATAAAACATACAATACATGAAGAGATTAAATACATATATTAAAAAAATTAGAAATTCTACCTAAAATCCGAATGAAAAATCAAACACTATATAATTTTTCTTATTTCCTTTTATCTTCTTCCTAAATCTTCTTATTCATAAAATATTGATTATGTGATTCCTTTCTTTGGGTAATACCACCTAGACCCCCTCAATTTTTTACCAAAAGCACAGGAATCCTCTCAACTTTCAAAATTACATGGGACACCCTTGAACTATTTGGTCAAAGGACACCTAAACCCCCAAATCATTTTTTATTTCGAAAATGCCATTTGAAAAGTCAAAATTGTCAATGTTGACCATCTTGATTAAGTAAAAAGACCATCTTACCCTTATATTAAAAAATATAATGGTTCAAAATAAAATTTCATAAAACATTTAGAGTGCCTAGTGTAATTAAAACTCTTTGAGCTTTCTTCATCTTTATCTTCATCTTTCTCAAATCCCCACCACCACCACCAGGGACTTCAACAAAGGAACACCACCAAAAGAACATCAACACCGTCAAAAAACACCACCAAAATGAACAACACCACCGCTGAAAAACACCACCAAAACGAACAACACCACCGAACACCACTAGAATTTTGTTAGTCCTCGAGCAAAACATCCACACAATAAATGAAACTACCACAACTAATTACTGAATTTAAATACTCAAAAAAAAAAAAAAAAAACACAAAAAAACTAAAAAAAACAATAACGTGCAAGTTTTGAATTTCATCTAACTGGTCAAACGTTTTTCCCTCATCGGCTCCTAAATATATCGATTTCAAGAGTAAAATGCACTATGTAGTGTTCTATGATTTTAACATTCGATAATAGTAAGCGTCATTCTAGATCCTGTCAAAATGTGTGTGCGAAAACTCAATTATACAAATATCCACCGATCAGATTGGATTATCCACCAATAAAACTCATGACTAAAACCAATAAGATATAGGAAATCCATATGCTTGATAGGGTTCCATTCTCCACTAATTTAGGCTCAGAAATTCAAAAAGATCAATAGGACTTGGTTCGATTTTTGAAAAATGGCCAAGAGTATATCAGGAATAGAAAATTGGTTAATGTTATTAACTTAACGATACCCGAGTCACATGCTTAGCTCACTCACACTTGTAATCCCAAAGATAAACTCAAAACAATCCCAAACTAGTTGTTTAAAACTTAGTACTCACTTGTCAAAACAAAGAAAAATAAAACCGTATATACATATGATTTTCTCTTCTTCTTCTTTTTCAAACAAACACACCCCCAAACTTATTCGATTTATACAATTTCACAGGTTCGGAAATACGATAGAAAAATGACAAGTGAGTACTTGAATACTGATCCAATCAATAGTTCGCCCAAAACTCAACCGCTCACTTCAAGTAGCATAAATAAACGATAACTTGATTTCACTCAAATTTATGCCTTAGGTTTAGCGATAGTGGTTTTAAAAGAATTTAATTGGTCAGAGTATTAGTTACGTGTTCAGAATTGAAACGGTTTTCCAGATTCAATAGGGTAACGAGGGATAAATGTATAACAAGGTAAGTTTCAAAGGCTTAAGCGATCAAAATGAATGCCTAAATCATATCTCTTGAACTACCTCGCCTAGGATTTCACCTTGAATTTCCCCCAAATCAGATTCTAGAATCCCTATTGTCATGAACTTGGCTAACGAATAATCGACGTCAAATCAATTAGATAGTTATACATTAAGTTTACGTGCTCGTGCAAGTAGGATCCACAATAAATTTTACTAAAACGGTCAAGCACACAGAACACACATGAATGAGCATTACGCTCGACCTCGATAAACGACTAGGGAATAGACTCATCATCTGGTAATGGCCCAGATGAACTACAAAACTCAGCACACAACAACAACAAACATACTACAAACATAAACATACTAACTCAACATTTAGCATGCATTATGATGACGAAAGGGGTTTAGAACACGTACCTAGGAGGCAAGACAATCTCGCCTCCGAATGAAGTCGGCGGTGACGTATCTAATTTATTTTTGGACTTGGGTTATCTCCCAAGAAGCGCTTGGTTTATTATCCTCGGCCTGACATGGAAAAATGCTTGTCAAATAGCGACTTCCGCCCATAGTATGTGTCATACAACATCACATACGAGTCTTAATTCAAAACGCCCTCAAGATTGATGAGATTTGGTAATGTATGGCCCGTACTTTCAACTCGATTCATTGTCGGCTCATATGTGTGGTAGGCATGAAAGAACGATACTAAAGGCGGAGAAAAATAAGTGAACCACATCGGATCCTCATAGATGTGATGGTCTTCAATCGATGGTGGAAACATTTGGTGGATCTCAAATGGTGGACAATCACAAGTGTTATCTTGTGATTTTGCATAGTCTTCGAACTGATCCAAGTTTCTCCCACTTGTTTCTGGTTCCTCATGGTGGCTTTCGATGAATGTGGCTTGTGTGTCTCTCAGTACCAATACTTCTGACTAAGCCTCAATTAAGCAGATAAGCTAACCGATTTGCGTCTTAAGAGACGTTACGGTTGCATCGATTTCAGCGCAGACCATCTCAATATTGTCAAGATGATCATCGTGCTCATTTAGTTGGTCATTCGTTTTCTTGAAGAAAAATCTGAGTCTCCCCCATAATGCAACAAATATCTCTTCCAGGACGGAAGAAGACTCCTCCTATTGGTCTGGGATGTTAATCCATAGCGCCGAAACGGTGGACATATCTTCCAAGATTTGGTAGCTTGTTGAATAATTTCAACTCTAAAAATCAAGCTCCGCCATGTCTTCCAGTACTCGATAGGCTTCGTCCGCGATTAGTTGGTCAAAAAATGTGGTATCGTTTCCTCCTTCAACCCATGTTCTGGTTGCGGCTAGTAACCCATTGAGGAAGTTCAGTAGTTGACACTCCCTCAGGAAATGATGATTGGGGAACCAAAATAGTAGCTCCTTGTATCGAACCCAAGTACAATAAAACGGCTCGGAATCCTGTTGAAAGAAATGCAAAAGCACTTATTGATCTAATATCGTCAAATACCTTACAGGAAAAACAAACTACAAATAAAAATTATAACAAAATAAATGTCTAAATTAAAATCAAGTTATTTACTCACAATATCAACAACAATCTAAAATTCAATCCCTGGCAACGACGCCAAAAACTTGGTAGCGAAAAATTACGTCGTTACTTTCACCGCAAGTGTACAGGTCAAGTTTTAGTAGAGTGAAAAGAGTAAGAGTTGTCGTATCCACAGGGATTGGTTTAGATTATTGTTGAGTATCGTAATTGTCATAACCTAACTTTATTTAGGCAATTAAAAAAAAAAAAGGTTTTTGTTTATAAATATAAAATACTAATCTAATTAACTAATTGAACTAATTATACTATAATACTAATATGAGACATTTAGGAGAATGGATTATCTAGGGATTAATTTCATTTACTTAAATGTGTTTGATTTCGTCTAATTTACATTAACGGTATTCAACCTATTCGACAATCTCGGTATCGTAAACTCACTCACTATCTCTCCCGAGTATAAAGTAAATGAATATGTGACTTCGCGTATATGACACTTAGTCACATGAATTTTGCTCCAATGTCATGGATTGTACACAATCTAATGCCCTCCCGGGTCATTAGATCGTCACGTTGTTTTTAAACCCTAATCCAAATCCGAGATTACCTTTCCCAAGTGTCAAATCCCGATTTCTCAGTATATCATAACAAGCATACAAAGACAATTAAAGAATGGTAAACACAATCAAATAACGAAGAACAACCGTTAACGAAACACAATTCAAACAAACAACATTTTCATAAACTATATAAATCTCATAGATAATTCACGTTTACCTATTGGTCATAACCTCATATACAATAACAAATGAGCTAAACATGCTCAAACAAACTATCAAAGTTAAGAAATAAAGAGATAAATGAAATAGACTAGTTGTTATTCGAAGAATTGATGCTAAATCAGCTCCGAGATCATTCTCTCTTCTTGGAAATATGATATTCTCCTTTGGTTGTGTTGAGCACACCCAAAATCTCTCCTCAAATGTCTCTAACCAATTCTATAATGAAAATGGAGGAGGAGAAGTGAATAAATAGGAACAAAATATCTCAAAAAATACTTTACAGGTGCAGGGCTCACAGCTGCAGCGATGGATTCCCGACTGCAGCAGTGGGCATGTCAGTAGCCTGTCTGGCAAGTAATTGCTGCAGCGGTGGAGCTTTCTGTATTTTGACCGCTGCAACGGTGGTTTCACCGCTGCAGCGGTGGAAATGCAGCAACTCTCTATACTTTGACCATTGCTGCAGTGGGGCTACAGATGCTTGAAGGCCTTTTTGTTTGTTTTTTCACCGTTCTTCCACCACCATTCCATCGATTAGCTTGATTTTTAACCGTTTTAGCTCATTTTCGTTCCAAATACCTAATTTATACAAAAACAAATAAAAACTAATTAAAACACTATAAAAATACTCAAAATTACCAAATTCGGTTTGGAAATAAATGAATAAATTCCACCTATCAACCACCACCGCGGAAAAATACCACCGAAACAAACATCAACACCGCTGAAAAACACCACCAAAATGAACAACAACAACACCAAAAAACACCACCAAAACAAACAACAACACCGCCGAAAAACACAACCAAAACAAACAACACCACCGAACACCACCACCGAGGAAAAACACCACCAAAACAAACATCAATACCGCCGAAAAATACCACCGAAATGAACAACACCACCGAAAAAGACCACCAAAACGAACAATACCACCGCCGAAAAGCACAACCAAACGAACATTACCACCGAACACCATCACCGAGGAAAAACACCACCAAAACGAATATCAACATCACCGAAAAATACCACCGAAATGAATTGTTGGGTAAATCACTCCCATTTGGGGGTGATTTTTCAACAAAGTGGCTTACCTCCCACCTACCCACTTGAGGCCAAAAGAAAAGGTTGAAGAAAATAGAAGAAGACAACAATGCAGTACAAAGAAGAAAAAGAAAAGTTGCGCCTGCAATGGATGAATTCAGTGCCTACCTTTGTTGAAGTTTTCTTTTTTGTTCAGACTGCCAAAGCTGCTCAGATCTCCTCTATAAATAGAGGAGATGAGCAAAGAGAAAATAACAATCCACTGCAGAAAAATAGTGCAGAGAGGAAGAGAAAGAAACCCTATTTTGGGAAAATTAGTGAGAGTCAATTTGTGAAGTTTTACTCACAAATTGAAAACAATATCTTTGTATATTGTTTGAGAGATCTACCAAAGTGTGAGATTTGTAATCTCATTATTTATTATAGTGGAAGATTTAAGCTTCCTACGGCTCCCGTAGTTTTTTTTTTTTTATCTTCAATTGAGAGTTTTCCACGCTAAAATCATCTGTGTTATTTCTGTTCTATTTTGATTTGGAAAAATGTTCTGAGACTGACAAAGTTATTCTATCATCTTTCCCAACACGAACAACAACACTGCCAAAAAACACCACCAAAATGAACAATAACACCGATTTGGCCAGATCTGTCCAAATCGAGGTGGATTTTAAAAAGAAATCGCGAGAGGAACATAGAGAGAGAGAGCATTCAGTGGAGATCTCCAATTTGGCCAGATCTAGCCAAATCAAGGTGGATTTCACAAAGAAATTGCGAGAAGAACATAGAGAGAGAGAGCGCGTTTAGTGGAGATCTGACCAAATCGAGGGAGATCTGCCTAGAGATGGTGACGATGACTATAGTGGAGGGTGGTCGGCGATGGGAAATAGGGCGGCGATGGAGATCGATTTGGGTTTTCTTCTCAGGTAAAGCTTCTCTCTCTCTCTCTCTCTTCTTCATTTGACTGTTTTTTGGTTCGGCGGTGATGATGTTTGGTTCGTTGGTGTTGTTCGATAGTGGTGGAGGTGGTCTTTGGTTTGGCGATGGTGGAGGCGGTTGTGTGTTAGTATGGTGTGGTGGTGCCCTGGTGGTGTAGAAAAACAAAGAATCAGATAAGACAAAAAAAAAATGGGGAAAAATGATAAGGGCAACTTGGTAATTGGATATGTCATTTTTTTTATAATGTTTCTGTTTTGTTTTATGTCAGGTTTAGTAAGGGCAAAATGGTCCATTCATTAAAAATTGCCCTGGCAAGGGGTCGTCGTGGTAGTTTTAAAAGTTAGGGGGAGTATGTAAAATTTTACTATAGTTGAGAGGGTCTAGGTGATATTACCCCTTCATTTCTTTGTTCCGATCTTAAACTATTCTTTGTTCCGATCTTAACCCATCCTACGTATGTATATGTCCATAAAAAATAATAGGCCCCACCTTCTCCATCATATCCACGTTCAACCTTACCTTCTAGACTTCCTATACATCTTCATAGTTTTCCAAAACATACGTGTGTACATGTATGAAATATGGGTTTCTTATCCATAATTACATAATTGTGATATAATTATAAATACACCCCCATAATTTATTTAATATTATTATTAAATCCAAAAATATACTTATAACTCCAAAAATTATCAAATATTTATTTACACCATAAATTTCATAATATACAAAATAAACCCAAAAAATATTTAATAAAATATTATTTTCAAAATATAAATTTTCGGGCTATTACATCCTGACCACTATCCCTTATTTTTATTAAATTAGGAAAATTTATATTTTTGGTCCTTAAAGGATAAGATGGGTGTTTATTTAGATCCTGAGATTTGTTAAATTGCACATTTAGTCCCTCAAATTTCACATTTAATTTAGTTCCACAAAATTAAAAATGTTAATTTTTTGGTTGGAAAACGGATTGTGCTCAATACGTGATCTTCTAATGAAAATATTTTCACCATTTCATCTCTCTACTAATCCTAAAACATTTTTCTTTAATCTTTTTCTGAAAAATGAGAGAGAAAAACCTAAATCGTTGTTGTTATGGGCGAACATCTTAGGTAATATAGTGATAAAATAACGAAAATATTTTCAAAGAAGATAATGAGAACAACCCATTTTCTGTCATAATCACTAACAATATTTTCAATTTTACGAAATTGAAATAAATACAAAACGTGGAGAATCAAATGTACAATTTGACAAATCTTAAAGTCCACATAGACACACATCAAATATGAACCAAAATATAATTTTCCCATTAAATTATATGAACTAATAAATAAGGAGCAACATCCTTCACATGAAGGCAACTATAAGCGTGTTCAGATCTTGGTCAACATTAATAAAACTATGTTCAACAGGTACATGAATTAGTGATTGTTCAAATCTGATATTCTCCATGCATGAATTCTGATCAGACTTGAATAAGAATTAGGGTTTTTGACACTTTGTACTCTCGTAGTTTGACAAAAATTGCATTTTGGTCCCCATGGTATCATTTTGAACATAAAACACCTTAAAGTTTCTCAATCATCCCACTATAGTCTAAGTCATTATCCCTATTATAATTTTGGACAGAAAACAGTTACATGCCACGCAATTGACTATTTATAAGAGACTTTATGAACAATTCTAACATCGTCATTCTTCTCCTTGCTCAAATAGTCAGAAATATACATGTTAACATGATAGATAGATAGATAGATAGATAGATAGATAGATAAATACAGAGAGAGTGTGTTTTGCAGAAAATTTATAGAAGGGAAAGAAGAGGTTGGAAATGCCTAACAATTCCCTTAATAATAATTAGGTGCATGGCGATCGGCTGTTTATGTCATCTAAAACTGTAACTGAGTTATTGGTTTGGACTAAAATGCAATGATTATGGATCTTCAGTGTGTCGTATGTTCAAATTGCAATTACGGGAATCAAAGTGAAATAATGGTCAAACTTCAGGGGGGTGCAAAGTGTCAAAACCCCTATTTGCTCCAAAGTCAAATTTTGAACATTGATTTTTCTTGTATAGTTGTTTGCACGTAGCCTTCTAATTTGGTTACTAAGCATGTATGACGATTATGTCAGCAATGAAGTGAAACTGGTAGCATTTATAATCAGCCATGATGCTATCAAGTATCAGTTATAAAATCAAGGGTTAATTGCTTTTTACCCCCTTGTATTTTAGTCTTATTTTATTTTAATCCATATATTTTAAAAACGTACACATCACTTCCTGGCCTTCTGCTCTTGATTAAAGGGAGTACCGCCTCATATTTTATTCAAAAGATATAGAAAATGAATTAATTTTCTTTGAATTTTTATGTAAATTTAATATGCATGTAAAGGTAATGTAAATGAGAAAAGTTAGCACTTTCTCTTTCTACTTCTATTTTATTTTTATATTTTTTTAGCAACGGCAAAATAAAATAAAGGGTAATTTTGTTCATGTAAAATTTGGCTGAAAAGAAAATTAATTTCGGCTATTTTTTGCATATTCGGTTAAGTAAATACTAATTAAAAAAAATCAATTTATTATACGTATAAGGATATAAAATGTAGGTTTTTAAAGTAAAGGGCCAGAACAAAATGAAACAAGATCAAAGTACAAAGGGGATGGAATACAATTAACAACTGTAGTTTTTGGTCGAGATTGGGCTTATACTTGTGTGTTAGTGCAATCAGCGAAATCTCGGCACTTCCTAACCGTTGATATCTGAACGACCAACGGTTCAATATCCTAATGAATCCTATTGAAACCTCGTGAGCGTAGTTAAGAACTCTCTCTTGTTTATTCATAATGGCTCAAATCTAATGTATCAAATCTAATGTATCTTAGAAGTTTGGGTCGGTGTAAAATCACGATATATGACATTGGTGAGAGTTGGATCAGATGAGTCGTTGATATTAAAAACTCTTTTGTTTATTCGTGGTGGCTCAAATCTGATGTATCTCAGAAATTTTGGTTGACATAAAATCACAATATACTAGGCTGGTGAGAGTTAGATCAAATGACTCGTTAAGTATTAATTAGAACTATCTTATTTATTCGCGTTGGCTCAAATTTGATGTATCTCAAAAGTTTGGATTGGCTTAAAATCACGATACACGTACGAGGCTAGTGAGAGTTGGATCAGATGGCCCGTTGAACATTAAGAAAGTGTTACACATAATTGCGAGATGTCGAAATTAGTAAATAATCAAGGGATTGTGAAGATAACCAAAGGTGACTTCATTAATATGACCTAATAAACTAGTAGTACAAAAAATATTACGTCCTCAAATGATTAAAGAAAAACCATATATCCACAAAGAAATAAATAATTGTGTTTCAAGAAAATTAAAAAAAAAAAATCAAATAAAACAATGCACCATAGGAGTCATCTTCTCCATCTTCTTCAAATCATTCTCGTACGGCGTCAAATTCAGATCCAAAGCGAAAACCCTCCCGCTATTCATCCTCTTCAACACTGGCGCCTGAATAACCTCCGACACCTCTTTGCTGGCACTGGCGCCGGCAGCGGCGGCGCGGTGTCTCCTCATGTGCCCTCCAAGCGCCTGTCCGATCGCAAACTCCACCCCGCATATAGAGCACTCGTGGGTCTTCGGCTTCGCCGGCGCCGATAGAAGGAGGAGAGAATCTCCGTCGCTCAATTTCGGCTTCTTGTGGCTGGCCCGGTGGCCGCCGAGCGCCTGAAACGAATTGAACTTCCGGTTACATGTCTTGCACTCGAAGACACGGTCGGAAGGTGAAGAGACGGCGGTTCCTGTGGTTCTACTGTCGTGTCCGACGCGTGAGAGTAGCATCAGACAGTTGGCCATGGCGAGGGCTTCAACCTCGGAATCTTGTCTGTATCTCTTCATTACTGTCATGGTTTAAGAAATCTGTTGTCTCTTTGGCTTTCTGTGTAGGGTTTTTGAGTGTGTGATATATATGTGTTAGTATGTATATATATAGAGGTGGAGGTTGGAGACCTGTAGATGTAACGTGTGGATGAAGAAAGCGAAGAGTAATGACGTGTCCGCGTGAAGAGGAGAAGTCGTTTGGGGTGAGCTCATAAAGGGAAGTCCACCAAAGCCACTTTGGCACTTTCTAGACCTTTTCTACTCTCCTTCGTCAAACAACTCAAAATATATAATGCGATGCGAGAATGTCATTGTACGATAGCCAACACGTCATTATTAGTGGGAACATAAATACGTCACTACACACGTTAATATAACAAACTCTTAAATTCCTCATTTGTTTCAATCTCAACATCATTGAATGAAAAATAGGTTGTATTCAGTGCATTTAATTTCTCAAATTTTACGTTTGTTTAACAATCCTACAAAATTGGAAAAAAAAAAAAAAAAAAATTGCAAAAAAACACCGAAAAAGCCACCTTTGACAGCTCTGGTCGGTGGCAAATTAAACAATGAACATGAATTTTTGGCCGGTGATGAGCGGTTGGGGACCTTGACGAAGACACCGAGTAAAGGTGAGCTCGATTTAAATGTCACTAAAAATAAATAAGAATATTACATATTTATTTTTATATTTAGTGGCAAATAACGATTTAGCCATCAAATATCTCGATTTAGCCACTAAATATATAAGATATAAGATATTTAGCGACAGATTTGAAACTAAAATTGGATTATACTCAGCAGGTGATTTTTTAATGA
Source organism: Eucommia ulmoides (assembly GCA_016647705.1). Lineage (NCBI taxonomy): Eukaryota > Viridiplantae > Streptophyta > Magnoliopsida > Garryales > Eucommiaceae > Eucommia > Eucommia ulmoides. Next base: position 4,044,394 of record CM028338.1, read on the forward strand.
GTATATTTTTGTCATTTTATCTCTCTACTAAACTTAATGCGTTTTTTCTTGACAACAATTTAGACTTCTCTATCTCATTTTTCAGACGAATTGTTACTAGAGAAATTTTAGAAAAAAAAAATAGTTTAAGTTTAATGGAATGGTGAAATGACTATGTATTTTTATTAGAAAGTTCTGTCCTGAGCACAACTCGTGTTCCATACAAAATAATTAGCAACGCTTTTTATTTTGCGGGATTAAAACAAATATAAAATTTGAGGAACCAAATTCATAATTTAATAAATTTTAAGATCTACATAGACACTCAATCTCAAAATTTGGGGACCAAAAATGTACTTTTTCCTTTAAAAACAATAAATAGGAAGTGGGGGTAATTAAGTTAAGCAATTGGAGTAAGCAGTGGACTAGTAGTAAATCCACGCGGTCCGCCTCCTTGGAATTGGAAGCTTCCTTTTTCACACCATATGGTCTCCCATTCCTCTATTTCCTAGAATTTTCCAAAAAAAAAAATGGGTAAGATATTTTCAGATCGCATATTTCGACTAATTATCTGTCTGAATTTTTTTTTAAGAATACACTATTCCATATCAGTTTAGTGCATTCAGAATTTTACTCATGAAATACTCTCCAAGTTGATTGAATCCCGTTGACATAAAAAAAAAAATACATTCTCTTACCAAACGGACTAAACTTTTCAGATACTTTTTTTAATCGTTACTCAAAATGCTATTTCAAATAATATTTTTAACATGTACTAAAAAAACATTTTTAGAGTCGCATAAAAATACTATTCGCAATAGCATTTTAATTTATAACTTTTTTTCAAACATATAAAATTAAGGAAACTTTTTTGAGCGATCTCAAGATTCCAAAAATAATTTTTTAAGAATCATCTTATGTGTAAAAAAATCAATATTGCAGGACTCCATAAAATGGTGTTTTTATGGGATGGGACTTTTGGACAAATTTTCTTAAAATGGGAAATTTTTTTAGAGATCTCAAGATTCCAAAAATAACTTTTTAAGGATAATCTCATGTGTAAAAAAATCACTATTACAGGACTCCATAAAGTGGTGTTTTTATGGGATGGGACTTTTGGACAAATTTTCCTAAAATAAGAAACTTTTTTAGAGATTCCAAGATTCTAAAAATAATTTTTTAAGAACCATTTCATGTGTAAAAAAATCACTATTGCAGAATCCATAAAGTAGTGTTTTCATGGGCAAATTTCTCTAAAATTAATATACAATATGTATTTTTCAAAATATGTAAAATTATAATTTTGTGATGCATGTTGTGAATGTATTGTCAAAGATTGAATGACAATTGTATATTTTATTTCTAGAATGAAAATATTTATTATGTTTGAAAATAGCTATTTTTTAATATTTATTTGACAAGTTAAGTTTGAAAAAAGATTATTTGTCACTAAGGGTGACTAAATTTAAGATTACACAAAGACCGCCACTAATTAAATATTGAATTTAAATTCAAAATAACAAGTTGCTTTCTTTTTATTGAATTTAAATACCCTATAATGGGCACAACCAAAAAATATTTTGTACTAGTCATACTTCTCTTCAAATGTTCCGTCTCTTCACAACGACAAAATCGACAACCAATTTTCCTCCGAGCTAAATAGTTTCCAAAAATTTTAGAGAGAAAAAGTCATTGAAATTTTAATCTCTTCAATTTTTATCACACACTACGAAAAAATTGAAGGATGGAGTATATGTCGACCCATAAGTGTATTTTTATTAACAACGTCAATCATTTTGGGAGCGAAATGGCCAAAAAATGCACATGAACAATACCTACAGTCAAAATCAGCAAATTATGTGAATCACTTCCGAACACTATAAGGGAAAAGTGGAGGAGGATAAAATGATACTAAGTGAAAGTACAGTAAGGTAAAAGACAATCTGCCCTAAGGCTTAGTTTGAGCCCTGTGACTTTTCAATAGGAGTTGTTAAAAATGAGTTGTCAAAAAAGAGCTGTTGAAATGGAATTATCAAAAAGTAGTTGTTGAAAAGGAGAAACATGCAATGAGCGTTTGACAAACATTTGTGTAAAAATATCAAAAGACTATTAAATTACTAAAATTGATGTATGTTATATTTTTTTATTTTTTTTATTCCTAATATTAACTAAGTATATATGAAAAATAAGATACATAATAAAGAAATATTTGCTTGTATAAATCTATGATTAATATTAAAAAAAAAAAAATTAATAAAAAATATCTTATATATTGAAAATATAAAATATAAATATTATAAATATTTTTTTAAGTATATTACATTTTATTTACATGTTTCAAATAAAAATTGAAAATATCATTAAATAAGAAAAATAAATATAATTTTGTAATAAGAAAATAAAGATAAGGATAATCTTTTCATACAAAATTTCATCAATAAAAAAAATTATTTTTATTTTTAAAAGCACTCTTCTCCTGATTTTTAAAAGCAGCCTAGAAAAAAATGAACCTCACATGTGTATGTGACAAACTGTGTCTTTTTAAAAATACTAATTACCAAAAACGCTTATGTTGACTTCCCCTTTTTAATAGGAGAAATCTCCCAAAAAAGGAGTTCAAACTAAGCTTAACAAATTAAAAATTATTAAGACAAAAAAAAGTTTCTAGAATTATTTTTAGAATTATGAAAAACCCTTTAATTCACCTAATCTTTTCAAAGTTTTGTTATGCATTCTTGATATATATATATATATGTATTCTTTGAAATCCCCAATTAGTTGACAAGTATTGGGTGAAGACCTTACATATATATATATACACATATATATATATACACACATACACATATATATATATATATGTGTGTGTATATATGTGTGTGTGTGTATATATGTGTGTGTGTGTATATATATATGTGTATATATGTGTGTGTGTGTGTGTGTATATATGTGTATATATATATATATATATGTAAGGTCTTCACCCAATACTTGTCAACTAATTGGGGATTTCAAAGAATACATATATATATGTGTATATATATATATATGTGTGTGTGTATATATATATATATGTATTCTTTGAAATCCCCAATTAGTTGACAAGTATTGGGTGAAGACCTTACATATATATATACATATATATATATATATATATATATATACATATATATATTCTTTGAAATCCCCAATTAGTTGAAAAGTATTGGGTGAAGACCTCCAAAAATGTGAAGTATTAGTAGTGACTGGGGAGAATGCATTGGGAATGTGAGAGCAACATACATTAAACAAGAGAATTGACTAAAATAGGGGACACGCTAGGAGACCAACTCAATCCAATATTGTGTTTTCACTTCTCTTAAAGCCACTTCCAGAAACATGGTCGTCTTCTTTTTGGTCTTCCATGCATTTATTTATTATTATTATTATTTTGGTTACTGGCACTTGGACCCATATAATTTCTTCCCCAAAAAAAATAAAAAACAAATCTATAAATAAATTTCATAATTTTTCTGAAGTAAAATATAATGTGTACAACTGCCGTAGGCTTAGTTCCCCCCCCCCCCCCCCCCCCCCCCCCCCCCCGGTGACTTTTCGATAGGAGTTGTTGAAAATGAGTTGTCAAAAAAAAGATGTTGAAATGAAATTGTGAATTTTTTGATATATGTGTCAAAAAGTAGTTGAAAATGAGAAACACGCAATGAGCGTTTGACAAACATTTATGTAAAAATATCAAAAGATTATTAAATTACTAAAATAGATTTATGTTATATTGATAGGCTTGGTTACAATACAGCAATTATACCGATATAATCGCTAAAGTTACAAGATTCAGTTAAAGAAGTTACAAGTTATTCCGAAAAGTTACAAGTTCAGCTGAAACTTGTAACTTCTTCAACAAAAACTTGTAACTTCAGCAATTGTATCAGTACAGCCATTGTTATTGTAGTTTTTCTCTATATTTATTCCTAATACTAACTAAGTATATATGAAAAACAAGATACATAAGAAATAAATATTTGCTTGTATAAATCAATGATTAATATAAAAAATTTCAATAAAAATATCTTATAGGTTGGAAATATAAAATTTAAATATCATAAAATAATTTTGTTTTAATTATATTACATGTTTCAACTGAAAAATTAAAATGTCATTAAATAAGAGAAAATAAATATAATTTCATAATAAGAAATAACACATAAAGATAATATTATCATACAAAATTTCATCAGTCAAAAAACTCATGGTTTACTTTTAAAAATACTATTTTTCTGACTTTTAAAAACAGCCCAAAAAGAGAGAATCTCATATGTGTGACTGTATTTTTTCTAAAAAAAATTATTATCAAACATACTTATATCGATTTCTCCTTTGCAACAGGAGAAGCACCCTAAACAAAGGGTCAAACTAATAAGCTTAAAAGATTGAAAATTATTAGAATGGATCAAAAAAAAAAAAAAAAAAAAAAGGGATTCACCTTATCTTTTCAAACTTTTGTGTATATATATAATTTCTTTGAAATCCCCAATTAGTTGGCAAGTATTGGGTGAAGACCTCCAAAAATATTTTTTGAAGTATAATAATGTTAATAGAGACTGGTGAGAATGCATTGGCAATGTGAGAGCAACATGCATTAAACAAGAGAATTGACTAATTCCAAAAATGGGCATACTCTACAAGACCAACTCAATCCAATATTGTGTTTTCACTTCTCTTAAAGCCACTTTCTAGAAATGTGGTCTTCTTCTTTTTGGTCTTCCTTGTATTTATTTATTATTATTATTTTGGTTAATGGTACTAGGTCCCATATAATTTCTTTTCCTTTATCTTTAGGTCTAATTGCGATAATTAAATAATTAATAAAATTTTACAAAATGATTAATTTATCCTTATGTCCAATCTGAGAGAAAAAAATCAAGAGAAAAAAAAATACAAATCTACAAATAAATTTCATAATTTTTTAAAAGCAACTATTCTTAATGAGAGGGAAGTCTTTAGGGGTGCGCATCAATTCTGGTGAGGGATAATTTGGGTAGATCCGAGACTCGACCCGAAGTGCATCGAGTTAGATTTTTTCAACCCTCTTTCGACCGATAGTGATGAAGAATCTGATGTTGGTGGGTGGTTTCAGATGCCAGTCGGAGACAGTTGGATTTGGAACAAATATCACATTAAATTGAAAGATCACCCGAACATAGCAAATCTACTCATAGAAAATTGGAAAAACAATATCTACTCACTGTTAATGACGTCGCGTATCTCTGAGTCACCGTATCGTTGTTGGTCACCGGTGCCGTCACTCACCGTTAAAGATTAAATGGACTAAGCCCCCAACTCAATGCAATGCAATGAAAGAATAGAAGAAGTTGAATCGAATTGGAAGACAAACAAGAAAAATTAGGGTTCTCAAGATGATACTTATGGTTGAAGATGAAGAATCGAAGAGAATAAGAAGAAGATACGAAGAACGAAGGGACTATGGGAAGAAGGAGCATGAAATCTGAAGCATAAAGGAGAATTGCAGAAGACTTGAGAGGAGAAGAATGAAGGAGAATTGCAAAACTCAGAAGACTGGAGAGGTGAAGAACCAGTGGAGGCAGAGTGAAATATGAACAAAACCCTAAAATCCTATTTAAGTAGGGCTCGTTGGTCAGATCGGATCCTCATGTGTTTGGCATGTAAAAATCCATTATCCAATCCTATTCTCGAAAAAATTAATATTTTTAACCCGCTAGTTCAAAAATCCTAGATAACGGGAGATTAGGAGAGGAGGGGGTCGCTCATTCTAAAGTCAGGAATGTCGGATTTAAGAATTCCTTATTGAGCTAGGAAACCGAGGATTTATGCCCTGATCTCCCTCTGTGAAGTCAAATAAAAGTCGAATCTTATATGAAACCCGTCTTTTTGGCATAAATAGACTTGCGTTTTTTGGACATTGTCGCTCGGGTATGGGCAGGTAGGTTGGGTTGTGCGGATTTTTGAACCCTAACTTGGAGGCTCTTAAATATTAACTATTCTACAAGTCTTATATTCGAATGTGTTATATGTTATAATTTATTTATTTTATATATAATGATGTTTCATTGGATGGGCGGACCGAGCCAATCTTAAATATAAACGGTTAAGACTTAATCTAACCCTAAAAATAAGAGCTTAATTTTTCGGACCCCATCCCAATGGGCTTAAACTAGAAAAATAAAAAATAAATAAAAGTGAGTGAAATTAAAAATACCGCATTTTTGTGAACTTTGAGGCCCTGTTTGGTTACTATTTTTGTGCTTTGATTCTTGTTTTTACTCCCAAAATATTAGGATGATTAATGTATAGAAACGCGTTTAGTAAACACCTTTCTGTTTCCAAAATTTTGGAGTAATTTAAGATTATATCCTGATTTTTTTGAGACTGAGAAAAAAAAATGTTCTTTATATTCACTTTCACAAAATTATCCTCATTATCATCTCTCCGGCCACTACCATCCTGTTCCAACATTTAAAGAAAAAATAAAGAATAAATATTGAAATCAAATGTGTTTCTTGTTTCCGTTCTCATAAATTAAAATAAATAATTTCAGTATACTAGTGGATACTAAACATTTTTTATTTTAGGAATATTTCAAAACGGAAATCGAATTTACATACCATCCGGTTTATTGGAAGTAACAAGATCTACAATTTCTGATCCCCATCCGCACGTGCGAACCCCATACGCACACTCACACGCCGTCCTCACAGTGTACACGCTTTCCTCGTTCGCAGAAAAACAATGGCGGATGACGAAACGGATTTGCTGGTGCCGTTGAAAATGCTGAGATCCGGCGAAAAATCCGGCGACTACGATGAGAACCTCCAGCTTGCGGTTGTTCCGGACACCGACACCGCTATCGTAGTCGCCTCGCCGTTCAAGATCCCCGACGACTGGGGTGTGGAAGAGGTGGCCCGTGCCGATTCATCACGAACTGACAAGGTCCATACTCCACATTCAGCTTCCTGCTTTACTTTTTTTGTTTTAATCTTCCTATAACATTAAATATTTGCACAAAAATTCTGAACAATCAAATTTATGTACTGTGAATTTTGAAATTGAGCCTAAATTTGGGTTTAAATTTGAGAATTGGATTCTTCATTGTTAGGTTTCGAACGCTGATATATAATTCTGTATGTTTGTTTCTTTATATCCTTCCATGAATTGCGAAGTAGGAGGAGGATTGCATATAGTGATCATCTACAAGGATGTTCCCCCTAATGGGAAATGGGAAACCAATTTGTCTGCTGAAAATTAAAATAGAGTCTCACTTACAATCCCCTAGACTTTGAGAGTTTGTTTGGGTGAAGAATATTAGGGAGAATTTGATTTTGATGTGAGATTTATGAAATTCGTAAGTTAAAATTTCTTGTTTGCCTCCTTCATAATGGAGTTTGTAGAATCTCTTCGAAATTTGTAATGGGATTTAAGTAGGGTAAAATGACATTTTGAACTACCTTATAGATAGGTGTAGGTGTTCATTGAAAATCATTTGGGATGAGGTATATCTCTCAATCTCAAGACGAAATTTCATCATTAAAATTCAATTTAGAAAAACGAATTTGCAAATGATTGGAATTTAAAATTCAAAAATTTCAAGATCTCATCATTTCTAAATTCACGAATTTATCAAATTACTTATTCGAACCCACTCTAAAGGTTAACTCTCTCTCTCTCTCTCTCTCTCTCTCTCTCAAATTTAGGGAGTAAACTCCCAAACCCTTAAAATGGGGAGGCTAATTTGTTGCTTTGGTAAGGCGTCGAATAGGTAGGCCCTTGGAGTTGGAGGTTTATTTATAGCAAATGGATCACTAATTGATCAAGAGTTCGAGTCTATGTTGTCGATACATGTAATCATGAGCGTAAAAGGAGAACCTAGAAAAATGTGACCTTATTTTTTGCAGTACTACTATGAACCAGGGACTGGAAATAAGTTCCGATCCCTGAAAGAGGTTGAAAGATATATGAAAGGAGGAGAATATACGCCGACACGTAGATCATCGAGACAGCACAAACCTGTTCGGCCTTTCCAGGTGCGTGTGGAGGAGAGTTTGCTCCTTTTTTGCAGTTGAAGTAATTGCATGTGTTATGCTTGGTAACCATATCTAAATGTACCTCTTTTAGGCTTCACAAACTCCTGCTTCCGGGAAGATGGTCAAGTCGGGTGGAAATGTAAGCTTTTCAAAGTTGCCCTTGCCAACATATACCATTTGACAACGCTTTTTGAAGTATTTTAAGTAAAAAAAGTACATAGAAATAGAAGTAGCATTTGTTTTGCTTTTTAAAAAATTACTTTTAAAAATCAATAGAGTAAAAGTTCTTTTTTTGAAAAGCAAACAATAGTTGTTTTTCATTGTCTAAGACTTCTCTAACTAAATTTTCTCAACCCTTTACCATTTTTGGGGGGATTAATTGATCGTTAAAATGGATGACACTAAGATATCATCTCCACATCAGCAAACACATTTTTTTACTTTTAAGTAAATACATTTTTTGTTCAATCAACTTTTTTATTATAAAAAATGCTTAAAAAAAGGTTACTAAATGATAGCATACTTTTTTTACCCTTCACAAAATTTGCTTCCAATTTCTTTCTTTTTTTTTTTTTCTTTGTGAAACACAAATAGAAAGCAAAGGGTCCTTACTTTCATGGAAGAGATTAACAGAACTATTCGTGAATATGTTCAAATTTTTTGTATCTGTTTTCTGATTTTGATATTTGTTTCATAAAACATGCCGCCATTATGTATAACGTTGATTGCCGAAATAACTGAAAAATGTAGAATTCCTATTTCAGTTGAACTATTTTGAACTACCTGATAAATAGGTGTGGGAGTTCTTTGAGAATCCTTGAGAATGAGGCATATCTCACTAATAAGATCAAGAGTTTGAGTCAATGTTAATACATGTAATCATGAGCTTAAATCAAAAACCTAGAAAAATGTTTCTTATTTTTTGCAGTACTACTCTGAACCTGGGACTGGAAATAAATTCCGATCCCTGAGAGAGGTTGAAAGAAATACGAAAGGAGGAGAATATACATCAAGACGTAGATCATTGAGACCACACAAACCTGTTCAGCCTTTTCAAGTAAGTGTGGGGGAGAGTTTGCTCCTCTTTGCAGTTGAAGTTATTGCATATCTTATGCTTAATGACCACATATCTAAATGTACTCTTTTAGGCTTCACAGAATCCTGCTTCCCGGAAGATGGTCATGTCGGGTGGAAATGTAAGCTTTTAATAGTTGCTTTTGTCAACATAATTACATAGGTACCGTTTGATAACCTTGTTTTTTAAGTCCTTTTATTTTAAGCAAAGAAATACTTAAAAGTAAAAGTAGCGTTTGTTTTGCGTTTAAAACAAAAAAATATACTTTTAAAAATCAATAGAGTAAAAGTACCTCTTTTTGAAAAGCAAAAAGTAGTTTATTTTTCCATTTTTGGTATGTTTATATTTTTAAAAAAAAGTACGTGTTTTTTTCAACCCTTTACAATTTTTTTATTTTTTGTGGATTAATGGATCGTTTATATGGATAACACTAAGATATCACCTTCACATTACCAAACACGCTTTTCTATCTTCAATCAAAAGCACGTTTATTGTTCAATTAATCTTTCTTTATTATAAAAAGCCCTTAAAAGAAAGCATTACCAAACGGTAGCATACTCTTTTTACCCTTCGCAAAATCTTAGTTGTCTTGAGATAGCAATGTATTTTGGGAAGGTAAATATTTCCAATTTCAATTATTTTTTTGTGAAACACAAATAAAAAGTAAAGGGTCATTAATTTTATTGAAGATATTACTAGGACTATTAGCAGATAAGTGTTCAAAATTTTGCATCTGTTTTCTGATTTTGATACCTGTTTCATAAAACATGCTTCCGTATATTTATAACAACGCTGATTGCTGAAATAAATGAAATTTTTGGAATTCCTATTTAGTTGTTCTGCCTACTATTTTAATTTGATCAGATTTGTATTTCCATTAAAATTTTAACCAATTGCCACCTTCTTGCACTCGTTATGGCGCCCCCAAATCACCATTTGGAAATGCAAAAAAAAAAATCCTAATTTATTATCTTAGATATTAAGTATCATTCTGAATTAATAAAGGTTGATCCTTGTCCTTTCTTTTGAAAACATTTATTATTTTCAGGTGTTGATGCTGGACAAGGAGGATACCAATGAGTATCAATTGGCAGTTGTGACTCCTGAATCTGGCGGAACTGGCTCACAATTTAAGCTACCCGATGGTTGGATTGTGGAGGAGGTACCACGTAAGCGTCGTGGCCCCATTGACAGGGTACTAATCTCTTTCATTTGCTCAAATTTAAGCTCTGCTTGGTGAAACCAATTTTATAAATCATTGCACTATGCGTTGTTAGTTGAAAGATCGGGAAACCTATGGCGGCGTTTGTTTAGATTTTTTATTTTATTTTTTGTTCCTTGAAAATTGGAAATAGAAATGGAAATATTGGGGGGAAAAACTGTAATATTCAAATATTTTCAGAACAATTTTTTGTACTAAAGTAACAAAAATTTTCCCATATTTTTTGACGTTTTTAGGGAACATAAACACAATTTTAACTCTAGTGCTTTGTTTGAAATTAAAAAAGTAATTTAAAAAAATAGTTTAAAAAAAAAAAAAGTAGAACCAAGATTTTAAGTTTTTTTTCGAAAAAAAATATTTTTTTTTGTTTCTTCAATTTTTATATCATAAGAGATAGATGGAGATCAATGCACTTTTAATTTTTTCGGTTTTGCTTTTTACTAGAAGTACTCTTTTTTTTCCGTCAAATAAACTTTTATTTTATTTAAATTTTAAAAAGAACTTAAAAAATGCTATCGAAAGCTGACCTTGGTTTTTATTCCTTTTCTTTTCTGTGATTAAATTGTTTACACAATTTTAAATTATGTTGTGAATTGAAATGAGGAAAAGGAATATTATGTGTTCTTGTGGTTGTTGCAGTATTACTATGAGCCAGGTACCGGACAGAAGTTCCGGTCTTTGGTAGCCGTAAAGAGATACCTTGAAGAATTAGAAGAAAATAAACCCCTTTCCGTGGCGCTAATGGAATTGAAGGAAAATACTCCCCTATCCAAGGCATTTAAGCTTCCCCGTCATGTAAAGGTGAGCTCGTAGCAGATCGAAAACAATTTTTTTTAAATATATTTTTCTTTGGCACCGTTTGATAACATTTTTTAAGTACTTTTAAAAAAAAAAAAAAAATTACTTAAAAAGCAAAAACGAAAATCAAAAGTGTGTTTTATAACATAGAGATGATATTTTTGTGAGAATTTCATAAATGATAAAGAAAATTTGGGTAGAAAGAGGACATAGTCCACTGATCTCTTAAAACTAAAATCAAAGAAAACAAAACTAAAATATTTTGAGTTTTTTCTTTTTTTAATGAAAAAAAATTAATATCATATTTTTATTATTTAGATTGTAAAATTATTCTTTTTAAACACAAAACAAACTCTACATCTAAAATTAAGACACCTGGCACCGTAACTTTTTTCTAAGTATTTTTTAGCTTTTAAACAAAAAATATATATTTATTTTAAAAGTAGCATTTGTTTTGTATTTGAAAACGCAACTCTTAAAATCGAAAAAGTAAAAACATGATTTTATAGTTGCATTTTTTTTTCTTTTTTATATTATAAGAAATCGATGGAGACCGATGGACGGCAACCTCTCCAGTCTCCACCGACATTTTCTCAAACGTCTATGATTTTTTTTTTCGTGGATTAAGAAATCATTATAGGGATAATACTAACATATAATCCCTATAATATCAACCGCGTTTTTTAATTTTTTGTTTATGCTTTTAAGTAAAAACTTTTAAGTAAAAACACTTTTTTGTTAAATTAACTTTTTTGTTTTTAAAAAATACTTGAAAAAATAAATAAATAAATAAATTACCAAACGGTTCCTAAGCATATTTTTGCTTAATGCACTATCTCAGTCATTTTGCTATTCTTGATTGCTTCTGACTTTACAGAACTCTGCTTCTGCTTCTGCTTCTGCTTCACCGAAGAAAAACGTTTCTAGCGAGAAGGTTCGGAGTTCCACTTTCGTCGAGCCCCCACAGAAGATTAATTGGGTGCTTGCTAGTCCAGGAGGGGATTCATGGAACCCTTTCATAAGTGATGTATTGATTCCGGATTCGGTGAAGCAACAATGGAGTACGAGATTTTTGTCCTCCATGAATGACGGAAATGATAACAAGCCAATTCTCATAGGACACAGGTATGGCTTTAGGTAGTGTTTGGTGACACAGAATTGGATTTAAAAATAAACCAGTGTAAAAAAAATTCTAAATTTACAAGCGTGAATTTCCAATTCCAATTCCAATGGTTCCAAACGCTACCTTAGATTATGTCGTACTACAGAATTGCATAATTTCCCTGTTATACTGTCTTTGAGTGGTAATCGCCTACACATTGACTAGATCGTGTTTCTGTTCCCGTATTTCTGTTTATGTTCCAAGAAACAGAAACCAAAAGAAAAAAAAAGAAGGAAAACTGCACCTAAAATGAACATGCCAATTCTCATAGGACACGGGTATGTCTTTAGGTAGTGTTTGGCTCCTAAAGAAATAAACCCATGTTATATATATATATATATACACACATAACAACAACAACAACAACAACTAAGTATTTGTCTCACTTATGTAAGGTCGGTTGTATTTGGTTTCATGTCATTAAAGTTCTGACAAAGTTTTCTTGCTGGCTATCGGCTATCTAACGCAACCCCCCTTATTTACCCATGTTATATATATATATACACACACACACAACAAGTACAACAATTAAGTATTTATCTCACTTATGTAGGCTCAGATGTATTTGGATTTATGTCATAAAAGTTCCGACAAACTTTTTTTGCTGGCTGTTAGCTACCTAACGCAACCCTCCTCATTTACCCGGATTTGGGACCGGTTGTGTATAAAGAATAAAGCATCGAACACCCACAGACGGAGTTATATATATATATATTATATGTGCGTTAATTTCCAATTCTGGGGGATTCCAAACACTACTTTAGATTATATTGTACTACAAAATTACATACTTTCCCTGTATAGAATTATTGTTATACTGTCGATAACTGGTAATCGGCGTTCAATAGGTGATGTTTTTGTTCCCATATTTCGGTTTATGTTTCAAGAAACAGAAATGTGGGGAAAAAAAATATGTTTCTGTTTTGTTCTAGTTTTGATTATTACTTTGCAGCTGCGAGGATTTAGATAATTATAGTAATAAATAAATAAATCATGGGTTTTGCAGCGATGGCAAATAACGGGAGACAAAAGCCGGAGGAGAAGACACGGCTAAGGAAATACCAGTTCAAGTTTCCGAGTGGGCGACTTCTTCTTCTTCTTTTTTAATTTTTTTTATTTTTTATTTTTATTTTTTACGTTTGATAGATTGTAAATTATTAGTCTGTTATTTATTTTTAAATTTTTTTTTCTCCTTTTGTTTTTCCTTTACAAATTTCTTGTTTTCATTGGAATGATGTTCATCAACCTACTCATGAAGACCAAGTTTTAATTTTTTGTGTGGCTTGTGAAGCGATATTTTCTCAGCAAAAGACTATAAGAAAATGGTAAAGAGATTTTTGCACTTTGCACCCCTGAAGATTTAGAGAAATCTTACTTTTAATTCCTGTCCTTTCAATTTGAACACATTAGATCTTGAAGTATGTATAAAGTTAATTTTTCTTTCATTTTTTATAATTGAAATCAGTCACGTGTCAAACACCAAATAATCCACATAGGTGAATTCCGTCATAAAAATTATGGAATAACTGATTTGACACGATTTAAATATTTTAGGGTTTAATGTGTTAAAATTGAAAGGACAAGAGCTAAAGTAGAATTTTTCTGAAACATCAAGGGTGCAAAGTGAAAAAAGCTCTAATAAAATAAATAAATAAATAAACTAAAAAAATATAAATTACTGTAATTGAAGTTAAAAGTATTGTAATGCTGTAATTTTTCTAAAATTATAATAATTTTTATGGTATGCACTGATTTTTGGATTTTTAATAATAGTTTTAAATTTTTAAAAAAAATTACTGTAATATGTAAACACTCATCAAAATAATCCAAAATTTAACAAAAGCAAAGAGATACAACAAAATCACACAAATTGTTGCTAACAATTACCATAACAATAACAAAAGTTTGTGTGGTTTGTGAAGTGATTTTTTCTCAGCAAAAACCACAAGTTTCCTTATTGTTGTATCCAAAAATAATAAAAAGAGGTTTTTGCACTTTGCACTTTTGAAGTAAAAGAAATTTCATTTTAATCCTTCTTCTTTCAATTCGAATACATTAAATTCTCAAGTCAATTCTTCTGTCATTTTTTTTATGGCGGAAATCAGTCACATGCTAAACACGAAATCACCCATATAAGTGAATTCTGTTATAAACATGACAGAATGATTTATTTGATACGATTTAAATACTTCAAAATTTAATATATTAAAATTGAAAGGACAGGGCTAAAGTAGAATTTCTCTCAAACTTCAAGGGGGCATAGTGCAAAAAGCTCTAATAAAAATAAATAAACTTAAAAAATAAAAATTAAGATAATTTTTGTTGTCCGAAATTAAAATTTTTGTTCATGCAGTCCACACACTACAATAATTTTTTTTTTAAAGTTTAAAATTATTGTAATACATAAAAATTATTGCAATTTTTTTCAAAATTATAATAATTTTGATGGTATACAATGATTTTTGGACTTTTAATAGTGATTTTGAAAAACGTTACTGTAGTGATTTAACCAAAAAAAACCAAAATTTAACAAAAGCAAAGAGAGACACAACAAAACCAGATAAATGCTTGCCAACAATTACCATAACAATAAGAATAACAATAACAAAAGTGTCTGTAAATTAAATTTAATATATATCTTATTCATGTTTTTTCTCATCTATAAAACTTATGATTGTAATGATTGTAATGTTCTTTAACCTGTCAAACCCCATCCCCTCAAGATGAAAGTCTTCCAGACAAGTACAGACACAGTTTCTCCCTCAAAACCGACCCGGTCTTGTCGACAAATTCACAAACCTCTTGCCGATACCCATGGCCGTCATGCTCTTCAGACAACCCGTCGCCAAAAACACCCTCGTCCCCCATGTCGATAACGATGTTGTGAAGGAGACAACACACGAGTATGATCCTAGGTAACTTGTGCTTGTCCGGCCTCCACATCACCCCTTGAATCACCCTCCACGCCTCCTTCAGCCGAGCCAGAGCCCGGGCCGCCACCGCCTGGGTTGCCAAATGCCGCCTGTTGAACTCCGTTTTTGGTTCGGAAAGGTCTTTGCCTTTATAGGGTGTCACGAGCCACGGGAGGAGAGGGAATCCCAAGTCCCCGATGATGTATTCCCTCACTTCAGTACCATCATGTAGTTTTACCGTTTCACCCTTCAGTCTCTCCCCATTCTCGCATAATTTGAAGAATGCCGAGCTATGGAGGACAGCCGAGTCGTCAAGTTTTCCGGGCCAACCAGTGACAATATCACGGAAACGCATGTCGGGATCCACGATCGCCTGTATGTAGGGGTGTAAGTAAAAACCGAAATTTTATAACATAGCAATGTAAAAAGGGAAAATTTATTAGATTATCCTTCAAATCAGTCGCAAGTAATATTTTGTCAATGCTTCTTTTTTTTCTCTCCTTATTTTTAGATAGCATCAGCTAGATTCAATCTAACTAGTTGATGTTAACTAGTACTGAATTTGTATTGGATCCTTAGTTAACGTTAACTAATATAATGACAAGGACAAAAAAAAAAAAAATTGTATAAACGGGATAAAAAACTCTAAAAACCAAAAAACATAGGACTATATAATAATAAGAATCCCATGTAAGACAACAAAACCAAACCGAGCCAATCCAAATTTTCAACATCAGATATCATAGTTAACGTGAACTAAAATACCGATAAGGACTAAAAATAAGTTGATAAGGACTAAAAAATAGATTTTGTACAAACGGGATTTAAAAACTTTAAAAACCAGAAATAGAGGACTATACAATAGCAACCCAATGCGAAAATAAAAATCAAACCGAACTTTCAAAATCGGATATTATAGTTAATGTTAACTAAAATATTGATAAAAAAATAAGTTGACAAGGACTAAAAAGTAAATTTTGTAAAAAAAAAAAAAAAAAAAAACCTTTAAAAACCAAAAATAAAGGACTGTACCCCATGTAAAAATTCGAAACCAGACCAAACCAACCCTAATTTTCAAAATGGGATATCATATAGTTAACGTTAACTAAAATATCAGGACTGAAAAATAAGTTGATAAAGACTAAAAGATAATTTTGTATAAACACGATAAAAAAACTGTAAAAACCAAAAACACAGGATTATATAATAAGAACGCCATGTAAAAAAATTGAAACCAAACCGAATTTCCAAAATCGGTTTTGCTTGGTTTATACGAATTATAAAAATAATCTAAAACCGAACCGAACAATTTACACTCATACCTGTAAGATCATACTGTGATTCTCATTTCGGTCGAGCCACACGTCCGTCCCGTTTTCCGACGACGACAATAGCATCGTCACGTGGGTGGTGTCGATCGCGCCAACGCAATTCGGTAGCCCCTGGATATTCTTGAACTTGAACTTGATCTCTGTCATCTCCCGCTCTGACGAAGGCCAACGGAGGTGGTGTAGGGCAGTCTCCTCCACGGCCTCAACGAACCGCCATGTCACTTGGGTGACAGTCGAGTGGTGGGCACCGAACGAATTGCCAACCGCCACCAAGGAGTCGCCAGAGCTCAGTCTCCGCAGTGCTAAGGCTACCTGATCATGCAACGACATCGACTTGCCATTGGAAAACATGAAATGCGCAGACTTGGCGACCATGTGGTCTTTCACGAGCGAACATATGTAGTCAAATGTTTTACGGGATATCCTGAAAACGGCTTCGAAACTGTCCAAACTCTTTGATGGAGTTAGAAATCCTTCGAGGGAGAGAGAGAGAAGACATTAATAATAGCAAAAGACTCAATTTTAAGTAGTCTATGTTCTTAACAGGCTTCCTAACTAATGTAGAACAACAGCAAATATATATGTGTGTGTGTGTGTTATATATATGTATGTAGTCTTTTTTTATTTATTTTTATGTAACTAATTTATAAAAAAAAAATTACAAAAATATTAAAGCAATAACGTTTTTTAAGTATTTTTCACAAGCAAAAAAGTTAATTTAATAAAAAAGTAGTTCTACTCAAGAGTAGTGTATTGGACTGAAAGCTCGCCTGCAGGAAGCATGAAGAGCTAAGCCACTAATGTCGTGGCGAAGGTTATACCTCAGCTGTACACACACACACATATATATAAGCTAATATCGGTTTTGTGCAGTGAAAAAAAAAAACATGAGTAATGGCAAAAGACTCAACATAAGTTCTCTATGTTCTTGACAGGCTGCATAGCCAATGTAGGTTTTGTATAACACTACTCTCATGCTATAATCACATAAAAAAGAAAAAAGAAAAAAGAAAATGTCGGTATAATTTTTTAACGCAACTAATTTATAAACTTTTGATTATTTTTCCGGCTAAAAATAGGAAAAATAGGAACAATTTTTTATTTTTTTTTTAAATTCTAGGGCAGGGGATATGCCTTGATGACAAAATATAACTTTGAATCCTACTATCCCCTAGATTCAAATCAGAATTGCCTTAGAGTCTCGAGATCAGATCCAATCTTAGAAATCTTAAGAGGACTCTCCTCCCTGAGTAGATACATTGACTTTGACAGTATGTCATTAACATGAAACAAGACAAAGCGAGATGTTATTCAAAAAATAATGATAAACTATTTATTAGTTTTTTAAATTCTTCAAAAAAATTAAGCATATCAAGTTGAATTTAACATGTTAGTTACTTTCACACCTTCATGGCTCCACTTATATTTCGCCACGTAATTCTTTGAAGAATCATGCTTCATCTTACTTACAAGAAAGGTCTAACGATTTCTAAAACATTCTCGAGCAATGCAGTAGAGATGGCGAGGTTAGCCAAGAACATTCTAGGTCAAACAAACTATATGCGACATGTTGAATTTGACATTTACTTCCCGATCATAAGCGGTTGAAAATTGAATTGCTACACTCGATGATCCAAATTCTGATCTCTTCCAAGAGTATCATATCATTCATTTAAAAAATAAAAAATAACACTTGAATATGAAATTTGTGATGTTAAATTCTAGCACAATGCATAGATCACACTCTTACTATTGTTCATGAAACAAAGAGAGAAAATTCACTATGTAGAAGCACTAAGGCGGTGTTTGGTTATAAAGAATTGGAGGCTCGAAAATCAAGTTAGAAATAAACGCATTTGAATAAATCCTACACGGGTTCATTTCCAAATCCAATTCAAGGGGTCGGGGGTGGGGGGGGCTCCAATTCCTTGAAACCAAACGCTACCTAACTAAACAAGAATTATCCCGATGTAAAACCACGAATGCATACTTCAAGTCGACATGAACACCAATTGTACTCTCCCCACCCTAATAACCAAGAAATCATTTTCTCGACATCTAAGGTGGCGTTTGTTTAAGCCTCCTATGGTTGTCCTCCAATTCGCAGATTAAACATTAAAACACTTAAATTAGCTAGCTTGATGCTATTTTCTCAAGTAATCGAAGTTAAAATATAGCTTATTTTGACAGCCAAACAGGCTCTCAATGTTGAAAAATCGAAATTACTCTTAATCCAAAATCCAAAAACATATAAGAAATCGAAAAATGCTCTCAAGATTCACCAATTTACCCTCATAAACTGAATTCATACTTGCTTGCTAGGTCAAAAAGAGCAAAAAAACAGATGCAAAATTAGGGATTTTCTATATGCATTATCACTTAAAAATAAAACATAGAACATTCATAGCATAAACATTCAATCAAATTCACATCACCCCTACACATATGATCAATACCAATAAAGCAGAGATATCAAAGCTATATAGAGAGAGAGAGAGAAATATGTAGATATATAGAGAGACAGTATACCAGCAATCCTTTTGGAGAACTCAACCCACCAATCAGAAGCAGACCCATCTTCAGAAGAACAAGAAGGAGCTAACCCCTTCTTCTCTATCTTCCTTCTCTTCTTGTGCCCTCTAACAGGACCCATCACAGAACAAAAACACCCAATTGAAAATCAAAATACCCAGAACACACAGTGAAGAAAAAACACACAAATTTTATCGCAATTCACGGTAAAAACCAATACCCATTTGGGATAACACGAGATTGAAGAGTGGGAATCCTGAAAAGGATCATCATAGAACTAGCATCGAAACCAATAGCATGCAGAGGTTCATATATTGTGTGGTGAGTTAGTGTGTGTAAATGGGTGTGCTTGAAAACATGCAAAGTGAAGACCCTTTGAAGAGAGAGAGAGAGAGAGGATGCAAAATTTTACGAAATACATGGTGGGTTATAGTGTTTGTTTAGGACAATGCGGACGGAAGGAGTGATATTTGCATAGAGAGAGAGAGAGAGAGAGAGAGAGAGAGAGACATTGGTCTAGGCTCGGACCTCCTTTTCTAATTTTTCCTTTGTATGTTTTCAGATTTCGATAGGGAAAGGGGGGTGGGGGGCTAATTTGCTTGACAACGTTGGGTCAATTGATTCCCTTTTAGAAAATTTAATAAAGTTACACATAGAAAGAAAGAGAATTTACACTATCACTACAAATGTTTTGGTATAATTTTATCGAATTGCATTTTATATTAGTTATATATGTATGATATTTTTATTATTATTTAGTTTTCAAGTGATTCAAACTTCAATATTATCACTAAATAATTAACAAAATTTCACGAATTAACAAATTTACTCTTATACTTGACACGACCCGGAAAAAAGAAAAAAAAAAGAGACAAATGGCAAATGACATTATTCGGTCCGACTCGACCAGGGATAGAGATTTTTGCATTTTGCACACCTGATATTTTAGAGAAAATCCACTTTAGTCCATGTTCTTTCAATTTGAACACATTAAACCCTAAAGTATTCATATCATGTCAAGTGAGTCCAAATCGCGAACTCTGTCATAATTTTTAATGAAATTCACCCACGTGATTGATTTTTTCGTGCTTGACATATGGGTGATTTCTGTCAAAAACAATGACGGGATTAACGATTTGGATTCACTTAATACAATTTGAATAGTTTAGGGTTTAATGTGTTCAAATTGAAAGATAGGAACTAAAGTAAAAAAAAAAAATCAAAACTTTAGGGGTGTAAAGTGAAAAACACTAAAATATAACCGTTGTATTTTACTCTGAACCACGTGAGTACAGAAAATAGTACACAAATATATAAACTATAATTTAATGAAATTATAGGGGACAAAACTTCAATCCTAAATTTTAATATTTTATCAAATGAAGGAGTTAGTTGATAAACATATCAATTTGGTATTTTTTATACAAAAAAATCGTCCTCTAATGACTTTCCACGTGTTTTTATGTTTTTTATTGATCTAAAAATCATAGGAACGGCCTAAATCATATATTGAGTATAATATGGGGGATATAAGTGTAAAAAACCTTAACCAATAAAACATCGAGCTGAACCGAACCAAACTATTGGAATTCGACTTAGTTTGATCCGGTGTCGCTTTTTTTGAATTTGTTTTGCAAAATATTCAAGCTATTATATTTGACACTTTGTACCCCTGAAATTTGACTGTTATTTCACTTTGGTCCCACAGTTGCAATTTTAACACATAGTAGACTGAAGTTTCATAATCTTTCCACTTCGGTCCAAATTAATAACTCCGTTATAATTTTGGACAACAAACAGTTAATTGTCGTACACGTAACTATTCTTAAAGAAATTTTGTAGGCATTTTTAACCTCTTCCTTTCCCCCTTATAAATTTTCTACAAAATCTCTCTCTCTCTCTTTATATATATATATATATATATATATATATATTTCTAAGTATTTGGGTAGGAAGGAGAACAAGAGTAAGGAAGAGGTTAGAATTGCCCATAAAGTCTCTTAAAAACAATGAAATGTATGGCAGGTAGGGATGAAATAATTACCCGCCTAATTGACCCGCCCGCCCGGCCCGGCCGACCGGCCCTCGGGTCGGTTGGATTTCACTCTCTATTTTTTGATTTTTCACCCAACCCGTGCGCCTGACAAGAGAGAGAAAAATGATCGAATTTACCACTCTCAACGCCTGCCCAACCTAAATCCGGTCGAATACACTATTCACTAACAAATCCCCCCACTAAACCTCTCATATTACAAAAATACCCTACATATATATCAAGTGATAAAAACCCTAATGTCTCATTCTCTCATTTGTGGCCCCCATTTCACTCAATCATTCTCTTCTCTCTCTCTCAGTTCTTTCTCTCAAGCAAACTCTCGTCCTCCATGGAAGCCGTCGTCATCTTCGTTGTCCTCCGGCGAAGATATGTCATTAACTCCCGTCCTCCGACGAAGATTTGTCTACGTGCTTCCTCTCTCTCTCTCTCAATCCTGAAGTTGTCGTCATCTTCGTCGCCGTCGACGCTGTTCATATTTTTAGTTGGGGTTTTTAATCTTTTTAGTTATTTGCTTCGTTCTTCATCTGATCTTGAATTCTCACCCGAAACTCGACGAAAATCCGACCGCATCCGACAAAACCGAACCCGATCGAACTTCAGCTGCTTTGGATTTGGGTCGGTCGGTCATCAATACTCAAAAAAACTTCGCGTTGGCCAAAAAATGACTCTCCCCCCGATCAATCCGACCCCTTATTGGTAGGTGACTGATTTTCATCCAAAATTGTGACGGGGGATAATACTTGGACGGGATGATTAAGAAACTTAAAGGTGTTAGCTGTTCAAATTGAGACTATAGGGACCAAAGTAATTTTTTATCAAATTTTAGGGGTGCAAAGTGTCAAAATCTCAAAAAAGATTTTTGTCAATATGTCATTGTCATGCATCCCAAAAACAATTTAAGGTTACAGAAATGAAAAAGTAAAATCTATAATTTAAATTAATATCATAATTATACCGATATTTTATACATAACAAATAAATTTCATCCTCATTTATTATCTATCGTTATCAATTGTCATGCACGGTACAAATATAGGAATATATTGAATAATATATAAAAATATATTTTGATATCGAACCATTTAAAAATGATAACCTAATTGTTTTTTTAAGGGATAAAAATCAAAGTTAGCCAATAATGTTAAGCGGTTCAGTTTTTTCGGTTTCTTTATTTTTATTTATACCCGCAACTATGAAATTATTTATCGAAAACTTATATGATTTTTTTTTTAAATTATCATTATTAAATTTGTTGAAGAATTTTTATTTTCAAAATTTGTGATTACTAAACAGTAATTTATCCATAATTTAAAGAGGTTTGTGCACTTTGTACCCCTAAAGTTTTGGAGAAATTCACTTTAGTCCTTGTACTTTCAATTTGAACACATTAAACCCTTAAGTATCCAAATCGTGTCAAATCAGTTCAAATTGATAACTCTGTCATTTTTTATAACGAAAATTAATCACGTGTCAAATACGGAATCATCCACATAGGTGAGTTCCCTCATAAAAATGATAGAATAAATGACTTAACACGATTTGGATACTTCTGTGTTCAAATTGAAAAGACAACGGATAAAGTGGGATTTCTTTGAAACTTCAGGGGTTCAAAGTGAAAAAATCTCTAAGGCAATGAGTCAAAGTGTAATTTTGAAAATATGGTGGTTGTTAAACTCCCATTAATGAAGGATGCTGGTTTAGCTAGAAGACCATAAATGCACTTCTATATATTCTTTTAATTGCAAGGGTGCCCCTTAATTTTCTATTTTTTCTCTTATGCAATTAAAATTATTGTTTTAGAACTTGATTTTCTTATAAAAAAAAAAAAAAAAAAATCAATAAACTATTAATTTTGAGCTTTGGTGACTAATTAGAGTTTAATAAAATGGACATATCATTTTCTTATGGGTTAATGGCTCTTTACCTCTATAATTTATCTAAATTGCAGTTTATTCGCCTATAGTATATTTGTAAGTACTTAAGTACACCCTTGTGTTTTAAAATAAAGTGCAACTGCTAAATAATGATAGAATTATATGAAATGACAAAATTATCCTTACATAAACTAACCTGACTGAAGATTATAATGGAAAAGAAAAAGAAAAATAACAACGTAGGGGTAAAATGTTTACCAAAATAACACGTGGATAAATTGTTGTTTAACTATGCAATTTAGTTAAACCACCGTAAAATGTTAATTATACTTTGCCCCCAATTATTTGATTTAGTTGCATTTTATGCACCTTTGGTATTTCCATCAGTACTTATCCCCAATGGTTTAGAGTTAAGCATAACGGTTAAATAATAAATAGAAATTTATAAAATAACAATTTTACCCATATACCTGATCTGCTCTGGGAGAATAAAGAAGGAAAAAAAAAAGCGCAAACGAATACTATCTAACCCAATCCGGCCCAACTCGCGGGTACAATTGTCAATTAATTTTAAATGATTTATTAATTTTGACTTTTGAAGTTTGACCGATAAACTTAACGAAAAATACAACTATTGTACTTAAGTCTAAACTACAAGTGCAGACGAAAATATCATATTTAGTGTAAAAATACAAGTCGGTCAAACTAGATGGGCAAAATAACATTAACCCCATTTCCAATTTGACATCACAATTAACTTGTTATAACTCAATCTCCAATTAAACTATCTCAAAGTTTAACATTTTAGTGATTTTAGTTTTTGTTCCAAAATGTGGAATTTACTTACTTTAGTCAATTCAATCTTTAGTCTTTAATTAACATTAAATATGATACAAAGTGAAAAATATGTATCTAGTTAATGTTAACTCAATAAATTTAATTTAATTAACGTTAACTAAAAGATTAAAAAAATTATTAAAAAAATAAAAAGAAAACAGAAGATAAACTAATTTCAAGTACAATCTATTGATTCACCTTTTCTTTTTTCAGAAAACAAAAATATATATTAAAATTTAAAATTATTTCATGATTTTTTTTTTTCTGGACCATACTTTCATTTTTTTTTTTTTTTTTTTTTTTTTTTGGGTTTCTAATTATATTCTTAAAAAAAATAAAAAATAAAAAATTATACCCTAATATGTTAGATGGGTTGAAATCTGCACATATGCCCAAAAAGGAAGTAAATTCCAATTGAGGTAATACTATGTTATCCACATTCATTAAGTAGGAGCCAATTGGGCCCAATAAAAGCTACCTGTTTCTACTAGGCTTAATTGGGGTTTTCCCCATATTGGGCGACTATGTGGGCTTGTGGGCTTGGGGACCCCAAAGTTTTTGGAAATTGTGAGAATTTGTTCATTTAATTTTTTTAAAAATTAATAAAAGAATAGTTATTAATAATAGATTAAAAAAAGTGTTTAACTAAAGCAGTTGAGGAACCTCTCTAAAGTCAGGAGTTCGAGTTTATGAAAAATATTTGTTGGGAGGGACAGTCATGCACCCCGAATAAGCTAGTCTTTTACCCTGTGTGGGTGGTAGGGTAACACTCGTGGGTATACAAAAAAAATAATAGATTAAAAATCGAAAAGTAAAAATAAAGTGATTGAATACTGTCCTGGAAGAAAAAAAAAGAAAGATAACAATGGTGTTTGTTGGGTAAATATGCCGTAGAGAGAATTTGTAGATGAATAAATAATAATACAGAAAAACTTTAAAATAAAATTTATAAAATAATAAGAGTATAATGTTAAACGAGGCTTACTAGAGTAGTGTGAGACACTAAAATAACCACAAGAAGATTTAGTAGAGTAGTAAGAGTCATGAACACGATCTTCCTAGATATTACACATGGTAGTTTTGCTCAGTATCAAAATAAAATATTGGATTTATGGCGGTGCTTGTGATCTCTAGACTTGAGGTAATGAATATCACAGATGTGCATTTCTATATAGTTTGATAATACTAATTGTTGTATTTGGGTATTGAGATGAGATTTCAATTGGTGTCACATGGAATTTTATTATCAATCGACATACATATGATTCAATTAGGTGTATTTGACTTTATCCATATCTTGTTGGTTCTTTGGGGAACATAAGATAGAAAAATCTTAATAGTGCAAAATTACAACCGAAGATGTTCTCTTGGTCAAATTTCAATTAGCTGGATATGGTTGTGATATGTGAGTAAACGTAACTTACAGTCGGTGGAGATGTCGTGAAGAAATTATTTCTTCACAAGGAAAAAATTGGGATTATTCTAATTTTCATTGATAAATTAATTATTTATTTATTTTTATAATTAAGCTTTTGATAAAAACCTAATGAGTCGCACACAAATAGGGTATAAAACTTTGGATTGTTTAGAACTGTCCGGGATTTTAACCTTGGATAGTTCATAAAAAAGGGAAGCTAAAATAGCGGCAACCCCTATGAGATTTTTGCTCCCCTGCTCTTGTTTCCTAATTTGTATTATAACCTTGATTAATTTTATTTAATTTTTCTATTTTTTTTTTCAAAACACTTTAATTTTGGTCCTCAAACTTTATTCAAAATTAGGAAGTGTTAAACATTCTAAACTTATAGTTTATATTTTCATCTAAAATCTCACAAAAAACATCCTATTCTGATTTGTTCGTTAAGAGTTCGGTTCGTTTAAACTCACAAATCTAATAAGTTTTCAATAGGATTATTTTAATTTTAGTGACAATAAAATAAAATAAAAACTTTTTTTGGATTTGAAACTAAAATAAAATTTTATTACTTGCAAAATCTTATGATTCCATTGAACAAATCCAAGAATTCATTTCGTGAACACCAAAACCCTTTTTCATTGGTTTTCATTACAAGGTTGTAGTGGCCAACACAAATTAAACATTGCCTTCATCATTCTAGTTTACTTTAAATTATTTAATTATTATTATTTTTGGGTCAAAATAATTATTGGGTTTTTTTTTTATGTGATTTCAAAAGGCTGAGTAAATTAATCTCCTTCCTATTATTGGCAACCAAACCCTACTTTTGGTAACCTCAAATTATAACAACAAAAAAAATATTTAATTTAGTCTAATAAAATCATTAATAAAGCACTAACACCACTTGACCAAAACTAAAACTAAAAAAAAAAAAAAAAAAAAAAAAAAAAAAAAAAAAAAATACTTTTTTTCCACCACTCATCAACTACCAAACAAGCCCTTAATTCTTCACTCTATGCCACTCAACATGTCATATGATATGCTTTATATAACTTATCATCACATCTTTCTATAGCAAATCTTAAAAAAAACATTAATGCACTACAATTTGGACATATATGGGGGGAGGTAATAAAAATTTATAAAAATAAAATAAAAAAATAAAATAAAATCAAAGTAGGAATAATTTTGTCAATTTAATATTTAAATTAATAGATATTGCATTTTTATGCACACTCAGTAAAAATTTCAATAAAACTAACAAATATAGTAATTAATTTACGCGTCTAGAAATCTGTAGCGATTGGACCTTTTTCAATAAAAAAAAATTATTCACATTTTTGTTTCCGAAAAACGTCTTGAAATTTTATGCATATATAAATCTCTATTCAAATCACGATTTGTTTTTTTGAGTCCCAAGTAGGGATGCCAGTGGTTCGGTTTCGATTTGGTTTCATATAAAACAAAAATCAAAACCATTAGAATATATCAAACCAAAACTATTGATTTTTTTAAATGGTTTTAAAACCGAACCTTTAAATTTATACAAAATCAAAACCAAAATCGCGAAACCGTTTAATATTTTTCAATTTTATAAAAACAAAAAACAAAACCAAAACCAAAATCATAAAACCATCAACTGTTATTGTTTTTATATAAAAATAAAAACATAACTAAAATATAAAATATAAATTAAAGTTTTTAACCTGTAACCATAATTAAAATTTCTAACCAGTAACCATAATTAAAAGAATAGGGGAACAGTTATGAAATCACTAATGAGAAATGAAATCCTAAATCTATACACATATATAATAGGATAGATGAAAGTGTAAATAAATAAATAAAAAATACATATATTAGGGTTAAACTGTAAATATATATAAAAAAATAAGGATATATATGTAATAAAAATATATTTAAAATATCGATTTCGCGGTTCGATTTTGCGGTTTCTATCCCAAAACCAAAATAAAAAGCGTTTCGGTTGCTAATTTCAAAACTAAAATCGCAACCAAACTATTTAGTCAATTTTAAAACCGAACCATTCGGTTCGATTTCTAGCGGTTACCAATGGGTTCGGTTTTTTGTGGCATCCCTAGTCCCAAGGGCTTAAATGATATATAACTTAATATTGGGGCGGCAATGTGTAATTATCCCCAAGATAAAATTAATGGGAGTGGCCATAATAAAATGGATGGGTGGCATCCACGCCACGTTGATCCATCTTTGGGGTCAGGCTTTTCTCTTCCCCCACCATCCAGCCATTTGTTTACTCCAGAATAAGCTCCTAATAAATTATATTTAACACCCTAAAACTAAATCTGAATTTTCATTTTAATCCTTTAACTATTATTTTAGAACATTTCAGCTCTAAACGGGAATTTGTATTTTCTTTGGTTGTGATAGGATGTTTCAACTTAAAACTATAAGATGTCAAGTGGATTAACTCTTGATTTGCATGGATGATATGAGTATGAGATGTCAAGTCGATTAACTCCTGATTTGCACGGATGATATGAGTATGAGAGAATGAGAGATTCATAACCTTGATTCCGATATCATGATAGGATATTTCAACTTAAAATTATATGGTATCAAGTTGAGTAACGCCTTTGACATATATAGTGATTTGGTAACTTTCGAGTGGTCGATGTGAGACTGAAATCCAATACTCGTCCGTAAGTGCAATTCTCTATTTACACAGATGATTTTATAATGAGGAAATGTGAGATTCATAACTTTGCCTTTAATACCATGATAGGAAGTTCCAACTTAAAATCGTAGTGTTAAGTGGAGTAATTTCTTTGATTTTTATAGTAATTTGAAAATTCTCAAATGATCGATGTGAGACATGAACCTAACAGGTCGAAACATGAAGCTTTATATATAAATTATATAAACACGATCAAGTATCTTAGTGAAAATTCATGCTACAAAAAAGTAAAAATAAAATAAAATAATCGAATTGAGTATTAATAGAGGGGAAAAAAATTGAAATTGAACTATACTAACATGAATGTAATAGGGCACATGCCAATAAAAAAACAAAATTGATAATTTAAAAACCAAAGTGAGAATAGTGGAATAATTTAGGGGTGAAAGTTTAATTTTTTTTCAGAGTATATGACCCCAAGCTCAATATTAATTTCATAGAATTCTCATTATTCATTTTTATTTAGGCAAAAATTCATATTCTATTGATATTTACTGCATAACAATATTTTGAACCATATTGCACCACATTGAAATAATTACTATTGTGCAATAACTTTTATATCATCTATCGATGGTGCAATAATTTTTATATCATACATCGACATTTGTATTAAAAATAAAAATTAGATAGCAAATATATTATCATATCCATAAAAAGAAGTTGTTGCACAACAAATATTTATAATTCAGATGTCATTGTCGTAAAATACAGTCGGGACACTCCACGCGGATACCCTTGCCACTGGAAAGACTTGCTATTAACGCGGGTTCGGGCCGGGCCGGGTTGGGTTCGGGCCGGCTTAGACTAGGGTATTACAAAAAAATTGTTAGGCCCGGCCCTATGGTCGGGCCTTAATTTCATACCCAAGCCCGGCTCTATAAAAATAACCTAAGCTCATAACCCGCTCTTAGGGCCCCCGGCCCTCTAATTTTTTTTTTAATTTAAAAAAATACAAAAAATACAATAGAATTGAAAAATATAATTATTTTTATAATTAACCAAAAAAAAAAAAAAAACTTCAATTCAATTCAAAATAGAACGCATTTATTAAACACAGATTTAAGGTTATGATAAAGCCTTATAGCTAAACACTGCAATTCAATTTTATTTTATTTTTTTATAATTAATTAACATATAGTATAATAATATCAAGTAAATTAAGAATCTAACATGTAAATCACAATATTTTTACATGTAAATTAATTAATATATATATATATATATAATTTATTATTAAAATACAAACTCAAGTCCTAAAAAAGAATGGGCGGACTTCGCGGGCCGGGCGAAACCCTAGTTAATACCGGGCGATAGTCTAAAAAATCCTCGTTTTTTATTACTCTAAAAACGGGGGGAGGGGGGCTGGATGATATCATTTTCCACTATTAAATATCTCCTTATCTTATCGTTTGCTTAGTGCTATTATCTTAATAAGGTAATGTGCTGTCAGCTCGAAGGAAAAGGGCACATTATGTTTTTGGTCCCTAAATTTTGTCAAATTGCACATTTAGTCCTCAAGTTTTACATTTATTTCAGTTTCGAAAATTTAAAAACTTGAGATTTTTGCACCTTGCACCCTGCTATTTTAAAGAAATCTCACTTTAGCTCCTGTCATTTCAATCTAAACACATCAAACCCTGATGTTTCCAAATTGTGTCAAGTTAGCCTTTTTGTTATTTTTTTAAGGAATTCACCTACATGGGTGATTCTGTGTTTGACACATGAATAATTTCCGTCATAAAAATGATGAAGTTACCCATTTGGAATGATTTGATACGATTAGATACTTAAAGATTTAATGTGTTCAAATTAAAAATACGCAGTCTAATGTGAAATTTCTCTAAAATTTCAAGGGCACAAAGTGCAAAAATCTCTAAAAATTTTGTTTAATAATTTTGAACGAAAAATAGATTCTGCTTAACAGATGGCCTTCATTTTGTAACTCTACTTAATTTAAGATGTTTCCCCTAATGTTTTTCTAGCAACGATTTGTCTGAAGAACGATAGAGAGAAACCTAAATTATTGTTAAGAAAAAACGTCTTAGATTTAAAGGAGTAATAAAATGACAAAAAGATCCTCATTAGAAGACCAAGTACTGTGCAAAATCCATTTTTCATCTAAAATTATTGACAAATTTTTTTAATTTTGTGATATTAAAATAAATATGAAACTTAAAATATCAAATGTAAAATGGTTTTCACGTAAACACTCGTCGCAATACCAAAGAAGTAGCCCCCATATATATATATATATATATATATATATATATATATATAACAGTATGGCTGCTAGTACATAATTGTTGGCTGTACCTAATTTAAACACTTAACAGTGAGGCTGCTAGTACATAATTGTTGGCTGTACCAAATTTAAACACTTAATTAATGTTTATCCAACTTAAATTCTTGTCTGAAATGAGTAGTGAGAGGAAGTGCAATTTTTTTTTTTTCAAACGCATGCATGGAATTAATTTTTCTTACTCCCATTTTTTTTTTCCTGAGCAAACCAGCCGAACAACACCGAAAAAAATATTTTTTTCTTTAATAATAAAATATTTTTATTTTTTTCTTCTACTTTTTCATTCTTCTAATCAAACATACCTGGTATAAAATCACTTAAAAATATATAATTTAATCTAAGTTTTTTATTTGCCATGGACTCTAATTTTTTTTTTTTTAATTTACTATTTATTCACCTTATATAAAATCACTTAAAAATATATAATTTAATATGGGTTTTTTATTTGCCATGGACTCTAATTTTTTTTTAATTTACTATTTATTCAACTCACTCATTAAAGTAATTTTTTTAAAAAATCAATAATTCTGTCAAAAATTCAAATTTACTGCATGAAATAAAAATTAGTTAGTGACTTTCATATAATTTAATAATTTTGAGTATTTAAAAAATTTATTATAACACGTGAAATGTACGAATAAAATTTTTAAATTTATTATCACTTTAATATAATTATATTATTTTATTTTTAAAAAAGATAGATAAAAAAACAAAAGGGTGATTTCCTATTCACATCTTTTAAAAGATTTGTCCATTTGGTGTACTTTTATCTTGTCTTTCTTTTTCCATACATTTAATATATAATAACATCATAAAACTATGGCCTTTCATAAAAGTCAAGAACCATCAATTTATACTTATTCCTCAAAATGGATGGAAGGGGGGGAAGATCTAGCAACTTCTATATATATTAACTAATTATGTCCTTTGGACTTTAGTTTGGCCTTTCTTTCTTTTTTTCGGTGTTTTCGTTTTGAAAAGAGAAAATAATATTACCCTTATTTTTATTTTATTATCACGAAATAATATTTAATTTTTTTAATTTTTTTTATTTGTATTATGTAAGATATTTAAAATTGATCATTTTATAATATTTAATTTTTTATTTTCAATATTTAAGGTATTTTTATTTATAAATTTTTATATTAATCATAGATTAATACAAGAAAAAAAAATCTTTTATGTGTATCTTTTTTTTTTTTTTTTTAATATTCAAAATAAATAAATATAATATATGTTTATTTTAATAATTTAATAGTTTTTTAATATTTTTATACAAATATTTATTAAACGTTTATTGCGTGTTTCTCCTTTTGAATAAATATATTTTGACAAATTTATCGAACAGTTCGTAACTCTTTTTCAACAGCTCCTTTTAACGGTCATTTGCCGACAACTCTTTTTGAAAAATTATAGGGACCAAAGTATAACCGTTAACCAAATAATTGAAATAATCACCAAAGGTAGCTATAGATATAGCTAATCTTTCTTTTCAAAGGTGTTCTCTTTTAATGTAGATGTTGATTAAAGTTTCCACCTTTTGCCAAACACCATATGATTATACAAAACCAAAATAATAAATTATAAGCATATATAAAGATCCACACATAACATTTCTTTACTATGATTATATAACAATATGATATCTAATCTTTCAACCAACACTCAAAAGTTGGTGGAATGCTAGATACGTCGAAAGGCTAGAGTTTTTTATGCTTCATTTTTATTTGATCTACATCAAATCTTGTAATAGAAACGAAAAGAATATATCTATATAATAAAACCTGACGTACATAATTTTTCTAGATAAATTTTAGCCGTTCTTCATCTCCTACATAAAGAGCGGTCCAGATCAAAACAAAAAATTAATATAAATATAAAATATCTATTTATATTTTACCTTATATAATTTATAACTAATTGAGGAGAGAAAATATATTTTTTCTATATATATAAATTTATAAAAATAATACATGGACATTAATTTACTAATAATACTAAAAAATTAAATTTATGAAAATTATTAAAAATATAATATAAAAGAGAAAATATACAAGATTTATAGACATTAAATTTACGTATATTATACAAATAATATATGCACATTAAATTTAATAACAATACTGAAATATTAAATTTATATAAATTAAATTAAAAAAAATAATATAAAAGACAAAATATAATATATGAAAATTACGAACGGAAATTATAGAATTAATATCCGAACATTAAATTTAGTAATAACACTAAAACATTAAATTTATAAAAATTAAATTATAGAAAATATTATAAATGAGGAAATATAATATAAAAAAATTATGAACATTAAATTTACATCTACATAATAAAACAGGATAGACATAAGCCATGTAGACAAATCTCAGTTGTTCTTTATTTCCAAAGATAATGAACGGATTGATCCAAAAAATTAACATAAATATATAATATGTATTTATGTTTAACATCATATATCATAATACATAATTGAGGAGAGTAAATATATTTTTTTTGTATAATTGAGGAGAAAGAATATGTTATTTCGACAATATATAATTATAGAAATAATACATGTACATTAAATTCACTAATAATACTCAAACATTGAATTTATAAAAATTAAATTAAAGAAATAATATAAAAGATAAATTGTAATAACCCGGTTTCCCAGGACCGCCACACAGTTTCATCCATTGGAGAATTAACATTAAAACCGATTGACCAAATTTTCATTCTATAAAATCCAATAAATTTTACAATGCGACGGCGATAATTGTAATTATCGATTTTATAATTTATCAATTTACCGAATTGATTTTACAACGATGAATAATTAATATAACTATTACAATTTTAAATAGAAATTCCACAATAAATTCCTGGAGCCGCCTCACTCTCGTTGACCCTACGATAAAAACTGTGAGCTTGTGAGCCAATACTCAGTAAAATTTCAACCCCTCTAATATGTGCATTTTATTAATACAACAAACAAAATACCTTGGCATGATTTTCACATAATCATAATTATTCCATACGAACTAACAACGATAAATTCATCGACAATAATAACGTAATTAATTCAATAGACAGATTAAATACTAATATTAGAAGAGTTAAAAATTATACCTGAAATCCGAAGCCAAAAATCCAACCGTATTAATTTTTCACGCTAATTTTTTTTTCTAAAGTTATCATGTTCTAACCTTTTATATATTGATGCATATATATATATATATATATATATATATATAATCCTGGTTATGCTGATCCACTTATCAAATATATGGAGTAGTATTATTGTTATAATTTATTATTATAATATACGTGTCATTATTTATGTTAAGTAAGTTGTATTGCTTAATATGAAGACAACACAATTTAATATATATATTTTTTATTATTATTTACATTTAAGTCCTTTTTAAAATAAAGAAAATATTAATTATATCTCAAAACTCTTAAAAATATATTTTAAATGACACATTGATTCCAAAACTTTTAAAATTAATTTAAAATTAACATTCAATCCCCAAAATTATCCAATATTATTTATACCATAAATTTACAAAACAATTCCAAAAATATTAAAGTTATCTAAAATAATGTTTTTAAAAATATAAATTTTCGGGTATTACATAAATTATAATATAAGAAAATTATAGATATTAAATTTACGGAAATTATAGAAATTATATATGGACATTAAATTTAGTAATAATATTAAAACATTAAATTTACAAATTAAATTATAGAAATAATATATATGAGAAAATATAATATACAAAAACTATGGATATTAAATTTACAAAAAATTATAGAATCAAGCATAAATTTAGTAATAATAATGAAATATTAAATTTATAGAAATTAAATTAAAAAAATATAAAAACAAAAACATAATATATGAAAATTATAGACATTAAATTTACGAAAATTGTAGAAATAATATATGAACATTAAATTTAGTAATAATACTGAAATATTAAATTTATAAAAATTAAATTGAAGAAATAATACTAAATTATGTTTTTTTTTCACCCGTGAGAGAAATTCTATTGGCACTCTAAAAACTCTATTTTACACTTTGTTTTTTCTCTAAGAGTATGTTTGGTTCGAATGATGAAAAAGTGAAAGAAAATGAAAAATGAAAGGATAATATTTTTATCCATTCTTAAAAATAAAATTATTTTTTCTAATTTTGTTTGATTAAAATGATGTAAAAGAAGAAGATTATAATATTTTATGTTTGGTCAGAAAAGAAAACGAGAGGAAGAAAAAAAACACTTATTGAATTTACTATTTTACCCTCGTATATTATAAAAACAAATTGAAGATTACATTATCAACGGTATAACTGTAATTTTAGGGTGCATTTGTTTGGGTGGAAAAAAAAATGATGGATAAGAAAATGAAAAGAAAAATAAGATGAAAAATAATAAATAAAATCTTGTCTAGTATAAAGGGAAAATAGAAGGAAAAAGAAAACAGGAAGGGAAATGTACAATTTCCAACACAACAATTTGGGCGAAAAATAAAGAAAAATGCCAGAGAATTTTTTAAGAAGAGAGTAAAATTATAATTATACTCTTGATAATAGAATCTTTCATTTATTTTTATAATATACGAGAGTAAAATAGTAAATTACATTAAAGTGAATTATTTTACTTTCTTTCTTAATAAAACAATATTAGGAAAAATAATTTTTCTTTCACAATAAATAAAAATATTATCCTTTAATTTTTTTTTCTTTTTTTAATTATCTCAACCAAACATACTCTTACTGTTTTTTTTTAAACTCTCCTTCATTTTTCTCGAAAAAAAGTTACTTAAGAAATTATGATTTTTTTTTCCTCCTATTTTCGTTTCATACCAAACAAGTTTTTTTTTCGTCTATCATTTTTTTTCACCCAAACACAAACGTATCATTATGAATCTCATGACGTGTAAATACTATATTTTTTAAAAAAAAAGGAAAATCTTAATTGGGTGAAATTCAAATAGTGGTAACTATGCATAAATTATAAATTAATTAATTGTAAAAAGACATGCACCAATTGGAGAGTGGAGGGAGTAGTGTTAGATATGAAAGTTGAATGGACATATCAACCACGTATATATCCAAGGAATCAACCATTAACACATCTCCCATCATGGCTTACATCACATCCACAATCTCCCTCCTCCATTTCCACATGTACGGTCACGATTCAACACCCCAAAAAAACAATTATGAATTAACCTCCACCATAATTACTTCATTCAGATAAACCCTATATATATTGGCAGTTGCCACCCAAGAACACCTAGGGTTCCATCCACAAATCAAGAGAGAGAAAGAAAAAGAAGAAAGAGAAAATGGAGAGAGGGGAAATAGTGAGGAAAGGTCCATGGACGGAAAACGAAGACGTTCAACTGAATCTGTACGTGAACTTGTTTGGTGACAGGCGCTGGGATTTCATAGCTAAAGTTTCAGGTTTGAAGGTGGAGGGAGAAATGTACGTAGCCTTGTTTTTTTCTTTTCTTTTTTTTTTTTCCTGGGTTCAGGATCATGAATATCTATATCTATATCTGTCTATCTCTCTCTCTCTCTCTCTCTCTCTCTCTCTCTATATATATATATATCTATATATAATCGAAATTTGGGGGTTGGTTACGGAAATATGTGTAATTTACAGGGTTGAAAAGGTCAGGGAAGAGTTGCAGGCTGAGATGGGTGAACTACCTGCATCCAGGTCTCAAGAGGGGGAAGATGAGTCCTCAGGAAGAGCGTCTTGTGCTTGAGCTTCACTCCAAATGGGGAAACAGGTTAGTATATTACACTTTTTACCCCTTAACTAGAATTATTTGCATCTTGGCCTATAAGTTATTTTAAAATTAAAATTCTAGAGATTCCATTGAAAATAAATAAATAATAAGGACCATTTCGATAGAATCGTAAACTTGACCAAATGTGTAATTAATCCACACTCATAATTTATAGTTTTGTTAAGTATTTTTCTTCCTAAATTTGCCCTCTTGTACATAGTTAAATAATGGATTTTTTTCCATGGAACCCAAATTTGCCCGGGAAGGTGATTAGTTGAGGTTTATCATAAAACCACAAAAAATAATAAGTTTTTTTTTTTTTCCCATGGAACCCAAATTTTGCAATTCAATATTCGCTTAAACCATTTGGTACAATCATTTTATGAGAAGTTCAAATTCTATTCAAAGTCCAAAATCACACTGTAATCTTTTACAGAAAAAAAAATTGGAGTGGATTTCAGTAACTTTGGATTTCTGAAAAGATTATGATAGCGTGAGTGGATTTCATATAATACAATAATTTTGGATTTCAAAAAAAATTATTTTAGCGTGGGGACAATTTATTAAAACTCCCTTAAATAATTACATGTAGATGGTCAAGAATTGCTCGAAAATTACCTGGACGAACAGATAATGAGATCAAGAACTACTGGAGAAGCCACATGAGAAAAAAAGCCCAAGAAAAGAAAATGATGAATTTGTCCTCATCGTCTTCGTCCTCTCTCTCCAACTCCTCTTCTCACTCCTCCCTATCGACCATCCCACCGGACTATTCGAATTCCAATCCGATTCTGGTGACAGAAACCGGTGATCGGAGCTTTTACGACACCGGCGGACTTGAGATGTTGGTGCCAAGAGGAAAAAACAACAATATTTTCAATCATCAAGAAGAAGAGGAGGAAACCCAAAAGTGTAATTTTATGATGGATGATGAGATATGGGACAACATGGGATTCTCCGAATTGAAACCTGGGATTTTCGAGGGGTACGATGAAGCGGTTGGGTGTCCGGCGTTGGCGGCATCTCCTATATGGGATTATTGTCCAGACTCGCTGTGGATGATCGGCGACGGCGGAGGGAGTAGTAGTAAGATGCATCCGCCCGTGACGGACCAGATTTATGATTCGTTTTATGGGCACGAGAGTTCGTTTTTAGATGGATAGTTGT
This sequence comes from Eucommia ulmoides, assembly GCA_016647705.1. NCBI lineage: Eukaryota > Viridiplantae > Streptophyta > Magnoliopsida > Garryales > Eucommiaceae > Eucommia > Eucommia ulmoides. The sequence continues at coordinate 4,081,633 of CM028338.1, forward strand.
TTTTTTTTAAAATTTAAATTTAAATATTTTGTTCATAGAATGTGTTTGGTTTCATGTTGAAGAAGCTCTTTCGTTGTACAGCTATGGAGCTATAGTTCTCTGTTAAGGTTATATTCTAGGAGTATTCTGTGTTTGATTAAATTTCTATTTAAAAAAAAATAAAAATTTGAAGATTATTTTTCGAAAACAGAACATTAAGGGTACATTTGGTTATGTTTTTCAAAATAATAATAATTAAAATCATTTACTTTTTTATTTATTTTTTCAAACTGCCATGTAACAATACTTTAATATTTACTTTTAATAATTAAAAACAGAGATTTTTTATTTTATTTTATTTTTTAAATGTATAATATTGATATTTACTGCTGATTTTTTGATTAATTGTTGTGGTGGTTGCGGTGGTGAAAACAAAAATTTGATGTGATAATGGTGATAGCAAATATTTGTTGTGGTGGTAATAGTAATGATTGCACATATTTGTTGAGGCGGTAGCAGTGTTAGTGAGTATTTGTAGTGTTGCTAGCTGTGACAGTGAATATTGACTGTGGTGATGGGATGATGAATATTTGTTGTAGTGATAGCAGTGGTGATATTAAATGTTTGATATGGTGGTGGAAGCAGTGATAATAATGAATATTTGTTATGGTGGTAACGGCGATGATACTAAATCTTTGTTGTAGTGATAACAAATATTTTTTATTGTGGCGGCGACAGCAGTGATAGCGAATAGTTGATGGTTATGATGAGACAATGAGGCGAATATTTGATGGTTATGATGAGACAATGAATATTTTATGTGATGGCTAATGTTTATTATTAAAAAAAATTAATTGAGAGGTATTTTTATCATAAAAAGTAATTTATTTAAAAAAAAAAAAAAAAAAAAAATTGGGGAGAAAATACGAGATAATTGTATTAATATGTGTAAAACTTATAAAATATTGAGATGTACAAAGGTATTTATGTATAAATATATATTAACATTGAGGGCATGAAGTGAAATTAAGTCAGAGTATTTGTTACGCAAAATTTGGATAAAAAAAGTGGTAGTTTGACAGCTGTAAATCCACTCACTCGAAGCCTTTTTTCTGTCTTTCCTGAGGACTGTGGTCCTCTAGTAAAAGTAGTAAATTTTAAATAAAAGGTTTAATTACACTTTATTCCCTCAATATTTTTATATGGATTCAGTTTAGCCCTTAAATTCTAAATTACATCAATTTGTACCCTAAAGATTAGAAATTATGTCTAAGGAATCTTATTCATCAACCGTGAGGAAGTCTTATTGACAATATATATATTTGTTAGAATTTATCAATTGGACCTTTTAAATATATTAAAAATTTAGGGGGGGGTTAGAAACCCAAAAAAAATTAGGGGGGAGCAATAGTCTCCAAATTAAACTTCATAAATATTCTTGGGAGATTAAGGAAATAGTCCACAAAATTAAAATTTTAGTTCATGCAATGCAATACGTTATAGTAATTTTTTTAAAAATTCAAAATTAATATAATTTTTCTACATAAAAAAATTGCAATAATTTTTATAGCATAGTGGCTTTTGGATTTTTTAGAATAACTTTGAACTTTTCAAAAAATTATGGACTGTATGGATTAAAATTTTAATTTTGTAGATTATTAAAATAAATAAATAAATACATAAAGTTTTTAACGGTGGAAGTGATATTTAGCCTACAAAATATAATATTCTATAAGCATTTGTGGCTAGTGGCCATCCATCCAATTCCATTATGTTTAATTAACTAGAATAAAATATTTGTTTTTGGGTATATACGAGAATTGAATGGACTTTGTTTTCCCTTTGTGGAGTATACTTTTTATAAGCTAATCCCTTCAGGCCAACGCATTATTGTGATTTTAAGTTCTGCCCTAATGTTGATCCATTAAGAATTAATTATTAAAAAGGATAATGGGCAACTTGTAAATTTAATAATTTTCATATTTGGGTTTTAAATATATAATACTATTAAGAGAAGGGACACAGGATCTGATTTACCCAAAAAGAAACGTTTTTTTCATTTTTTGTATAGACGAGAGTTTTATATATGAAGGTTAGTTTACTCCTGTTTGGTGTGATGGTGGTGTCAAAAATTGACTAACACCTTTACTTGATCTAGTTAGGACTCACGGGGGTAATTCTGTATGGAGTTGGCGTTTTGAGTGTCTGATTAGTTCTGTTTTGCGAGCGGTTCAAACTTGTACGCTCAAGATTTGAACAAAGACCTAAACAAAAATTCGGTGGATGTGCCCAACAAAATTTTTTCCGCTGTAAGAGTAAAAATTCAAGAAAAATATGAGTTCGAGTCATTTGGAGAAAAACTATATTCATTACCCTGCGCATATATTATCCTGCTATTTATAAGAGAATATGTCAGATAAACCCCAAAAAGTTAAGACCCAGCGCATGCCGATTCAGGTGGCGCGTGTCATGTTTAACTCTTTGGGTATTGACTCTTGGCCCATCAAATGGAGTCCAAGGGTCTTTTAGAGGGAGTAGGAGGCAAGGCACAAAGCATGGGGATGTGGAGACCCTTCTGGTGGCACAGAGAACCTACCCAATCCCCGCTGCTTGTTGATCGGACCATGGCAGAGCGGTATCCTTGGGTGATCGTGGGCTGCTCGAATTGGATGACCCTAGTTGATCATCGGAAGTCTTGGCTGGTGCTAGCCCCCTATTAAGTGGTCGGGAAATTCTGGGCGATCAAGTGTGGACGGTGACACATGCCCCACTAACACGTGACGGCTGCTCAGTGATATAGGTGAATGAAAAATGCTCCTCATCAATTGTCCCCTACTCCCGAGCACCGAAGACTGCTGTGATGAGGAATGAAGTCTTGTAAACGTCCCCGGCCAGCGTTGAACGCAGACCAATCTGGTATGGGTTGTCCTCGATATTGATGAAAGGCTTAGTCAGGCGACCCATTTCCCTAGGTAACAATTCGATTTCTGCTTGATGCTGTGGTGACACGTGTCCCACGTCACATTTGACATGTTGATCGAGGTGATCTGGACCGTTAGACGCCAACCCTTCATTTTCCTGCCAGAGACCCCTATAAAAGAGGGCTCTTGTCATCATTCAGACCCCGGTGCCCTCTGCTCGCTAATCGGTACATCTCTTATCCTTTCTCTCATCTTTTATTCCTTTTGCAATGGCCTGGAGATCGATCAAACCCTCATCTTCTTCTCTGTTGTCCAGTTCATCCTTGGCTTCTTCTTTGTCGAAATTTAATCCACCATCCAAGCCTCAAGTCAGTAGACAGTTACTCGACCCCAAGAGGCAGCCATTCCACACGCCCCATGTACGCGTCATCCAAACGGGCAACACGTTCATGGCTAGCAGTCTGTCAACCCACAGGCCGATCAATCAGTTGGGGTTGGGGTAGCAGGTTCTTCACCAAACCTCGAGGCCTCCAGGTCGCGAGGCCCAGATCAGGTTCCGGTGGCACACATCCCAAGGAGCATTCCTCTAATCCACCAGGCATTGTCCACACCTCGATTGGCACATGGCAAAGACCCTTTTGAGGCGAGTCAATCAAGTCACGTCCGGAAGTCAAAGACCACACTGACTGAGGCAGACTTGGTGAAGTTTCGAAACATACATCTTTTTTGGGCATCGTAAGTATGTTACTCTTGGGCTCCATAGATTGGGTGCACAAGTCATCGCTTAGGTACATCGCTATGTACCTGGACTAGTTGAGGGCCAAGTTATGGTTCCCCCTGCACTGGTTTGTCCAGGCGGCATGTCAGATGCTTGGGTTGTGTCCTTGGTGGCTGCATACATCATATTCTGGGCGGAGGTCTCATGCCGAGTAGTAACCTCTTTCAGGCGTTGTTCTTTGCCAAATCGCTTCCCGAGAGAGGGAGATGGTGCCACATCTCGTCTCAAACGGTCTACTTGACCGGCCTGGACCCTTCGATCGTGGTTAGAGAAGTTTTTTTTCCTCGAAGGCACGAACTGGGAGTTCGACCTAGACGAAGAAGACCTCGTGACCTTCGTTCCGAAGAAGTAGGGGCCAATTGATAAGGGAATGGTCCCCAGTTGCTCACACCAAACTGATCTTGTTTCTTCCTTACATACAGTTAAAGAGAAAGCAGGGAGATTAACTGGACTTAGTGTAGAGTTGGAGGCGTAATAGCAACGGGTGCTAGACACTGATTTCTACGACATCCCTCAGTTTTTGAAATCCTTTCTCTACTACATCCACTTCTTCAAGGACCCTTTACTACTTTCGGTGATCGCACCGAGTAGCTCTAAGAACAATAAGTGGTGCTCGGTGGTATGAAATTCCTCCTGACTAGTATCTCTTTTATAATTTTTCACTCAACTCTACGGTTATGATGGCTTTGTGCAGGCATGGAACGGGTAGCTATGCGAAGGGCTACAAAGGGACTTTCTATGGCCAACAAACGGAGAGAGTGGGAAGCCAAGCCCCCTCCTGGCCGGCGGCCCCCTCCCAGGCTTCAGAGGCCATGACGCCTCGACCCCCTACCCTGCCTTGGGTATCTATCCATCTGGGAGTCGGTCATCACTCAACGGACACCCGGGTGTGGTCATCCCGCCTTTTCCCCGGCCAACGGTAGACAATCCCAAGGGAAAAGGGAAAAGGGAAAAGGGAAAAGGGAAAAGAGAGGTAGAAGATGCCAGTGGGAAGAAGAAGCACAAGCTTAAACAATCCCGGTACGAGAGCGATTCCCCTGTTGAAATCTACCCTCCAACAACCACAGGGTGAGGAGACCTTCTCTGTGTCGAACAGCGTTCTCCGAGTGAATCAGCGCCTAGTGGAGCATCCGGAATACATACCGAACTATGTACACCGGGTGTTTCTCCACGACAATTATAAGCTCTCTGACACAGACTGACCCCTTCAAGTATGCAACCAACATACATTCTTGGTTACCTGAGAGTTCTTCACCTTCACTTTTCTTGTAATTTTTTCAAGTATTTGACTTTTTCATTGCGCTGCACAGATTCTGCTCCGGATCATGATCATCAACAAGCAGTAGACAAATGATAGGGTCCGCCAACGAACATAGTCTAGCGAATTTGTTGGCCTGAAGCAGAGGCTTAATTAACAGTATGATTCCCTGATGGAAATGGGCCGCCAGATCGAAGGTCTGCAAAAGGACCAAAACAGGCAGGCCTTTGAGAGGGACTCGGCGATCCTGTTGAACGCTAATGCGAATGCTGAACTCGCCTGAACCCAGGCACTTCTAGAGGAAGCCCTTGCCAATGCCGAGCCTCGGATGTCACCGCCATCGCGCCGTGGAAGCTGCACAGAGGGGTCGGCAGTTGAAGTCTGGATGGCCGGCCCCGACTACAAGGCTATAGTGGGATGACTAGGAAACTCCAGGGTATTGTGTGTTCAATAACTCAAGATAGTATTAAATGTAGAAGTTACAATATAATTCCAATGCAATAAAATTAGGAAATTTTGACATCTCTAAGTAGCTGTGCAGCAGCATCTGGGAAAACAGGGTTTATATAGCAGCCAGTGCCGATTTCAAAGCCACCGACCCCAGATAATTGGGGCACAATTTGAATATACCAATGAATAAAGGGTAACTGTGAGGGATTCACCTGTATTGGAGAGGTGTGAATCATGAAATTGAACGGCGGATCGTTCAGCTGCACTGCCATTTTTTGAAGCATCAGCTTTAGTAACCCCCCGAGATCAATCGCCTGAGAAAATTTCAGGCTTTTCAGCATATGATTAAATCAAATTGATTATACTTTTTTTGAATTAAAAAAAAATATAGAAACAGAGGAATGAGAGAATCAGCGTTAAGAAACAGTGGGGGTGTTTGTTTCTGCTCCCAGATTTTTGTTTCTGTTCCCAAAAGAACACGGTAATTACGATAAAATTTGGGAAGAATTCAGTTTTGTTCCCAAAAAATTGTTATAAAATCTGTGAGCTGCACAAAACCAGATTTTTCCCCCTTTAATTTTTTTTTTCGTTCCTAATATTTTGGGAATAAAAACAAAAATCTGGAAATAGAGACACTAAGGCCTCTTTTTTTGGTGCTTTTATTTTGTTTCTGGTCCCAGTTTTAATCTGGGAGCAGAAACAAAAAATGTGGAGACCAAAAAATCTAATTCTATTCTGATCCTACATTTTTAGAACAATTTCTTGGAAACATAACAGAATTCTTTACCAGATTTTTTGTTTTTATTCCCAGATGACATGGAATAGAAATATAAACCAGAAAATAATTTTGCTCAACTCCCAGAGATTCGATCTAAAATTATGAGAGCTGAACAGAAACAAATTTTTTAGTTTCTATCATTTTTTTTGTTCCCACTTTTTTGGGAATGGAAACAACATTATGGAATAGAAACACTAACACCTTTTTTTGTATGTTTCTTCTCCCATAAAAATGTATGGATACTGAAAAAAGAAATTGATTCTGTTCTGATCCCAGATTTTTAGAATTTTTTTTCTCGGGAAAATAATAGAATTGTTCCTGCTCCCAGAACATGAAACATAAATAAATAACTATTAAAATATTTTTTATGTTCCCAGAAAAATAAACAGGGAACAGAACAGAAACAGATTTTTTATACTCATACTTTTGTTTCTATTCCAAATTTTCCGGAAACAGAAACACTAAAAAACAGGTCCTTAAATATTTTTACCTTTTGGTGATCCAGCTCATGGAAATGAGAAGAGTGATCCCGGGGAATGATCCATATCTCAAAAGGAAAAGTTGCAGCAAATGGAACTATTGAAACAAAATGGGTCGATTCATCGATTATAAGGTTGTCCAAACGAGGATCACAGAGACTGCACTTTCCCGACTGATCAAAGTACTGTTTCATACTATCCAGACGAGCAGAAACTGTGGGAGGAACAATTGGGAGAGCCATTATCTGACTGTGAGAATGGCTCATCGAAGCTCCAGCAGACGCCCCATGGTTTTTGAACACCTTTAAAAATTAAAACACGAAAAAAAGAACATAAGCTACATGTTCTTGTACAAGGATTTAAATTTAACTAAGAAAAAATCATACCCAGAGGTTGGAAATGGTGAGAATAGAAGCAGCAAAGTGAGAACACTTGAACAATAATTTGCATACACAGTTTCACACGTCACATACATGTGTTTACTAGAGGCCCGTTTGGTAGGAGGGATGGAAATCTGGAGGAAGAAAAATAGGATGGATACAGTTTTCATTCATAGAGGAAGTAAAACGAGTATTCTGCATTTCTCGTTTGGTGTGTGTGCGTGTGTGTGTAAGAAGAGGAGAGGATGGGTATTGTAGGTGGCATTTCGTTGGTGTTTTTGCTTTTCTATTTCTACCTCCAATAAACTGGGATAGAAATTCGGTTTCCGTTCTGAAGTATTCCCAGAATAGAAACAAGTTTGGTAACGACCATTATCCTGAAATAGTTTCTTTTAATTTATGAGAACAAAACAAGAAACAAGTTTGGTTGCAACATTTGTTCTTTTTTTTTTCCTTTAAACATATGGTAGACAGCGGGATGATGGTGGCTGCCGAGGGGTGGTGGCCGACGGGGTGATAGTGAGAATAGTTTCATGGAAGTGAATAAGAATAAATATTTTTTCGTTTCTTAGATTCTTAAGGAATTCAACATTTACTCTCAAAATTTTGAGAACAGAATCGTGTTTAACAAATTCGTTTCTGTACATAAATCAGAAATCAGAGAATGGAAACCGTAACCAAACGGGGCTGCAGTAAATTCATTCAAATGTATAGCGGGATCTCTGTAGCACTGGGTTGCCCTTTTCTATCAAACAAGGTAACAATGCTATACTTCTCCCATTTCCCTGCCTATCCTTTCCATCCTCCCAAATTCCGTATGCTCCAAGCGCACAATAAAGTTGTAACTCCACAAATTATACAAGGTGTGGATAAATATCATGCCCAAGCTTTGTTGTGGTAGAGCCATGATCATCATCAAAGGGATTTTTTTTTATCCATAATCATACTTCCAAGTAATGTTTCAAAGCTTTTATCATGCAATAAGGTTTACATCATGCAATAAAGAGAAAAAATTAAAATAAGAGCGAACCTGGACATAGTGGATAGAATCATAAGTCCGGAGCTGGTCGATCCTCTTCCGGTAGGCAAGCAAAACATCACCAACCTCAGGTGGCGAGAGATCAGATAGATGAACAGGGTGAACAGGCGACTCAATCACCACATCGTGAAACCCAAACCCACTCAAGGAGATGTCGCCAGAACTACAAAGATCTGAGTTATTGGGTGGGATGTCTCGGCTGAGAGCAGGGTAGAGATTATGGATGACTCGAATCTTCCAATCAGATGTAGAATTGGCTGGGAGACGGAAAATCTCAGGTGCACATTCGTGCTCATGGCCGATACAAAACGGGCACTCTGATGATTGGTTGTTCGAATGTTTATTATCGGATTTTGATTTGAAGTCAGAAGGCCGACGAGCCCTTGCAGGTGAAAATATGACCCAACGGTTGTTCACGGTATCTTTCCTGATTTCTGGGCTTCGATTTCCTGTTGCCATTCTTTCTCTCTCTCACACACAAGCACGCTTTCTATCTCTCTCTCTCTCTCTCACACAACAATTAATGTCGGTATTTGACTTTCGGTTGTGAAATACTAAACTTGATACCTAAGGTCTAAACTCTTCTCAAAAGTAAAATGTTCCTTTCCCTTGACAATCGCTTGCATAACCTGTTTTGTTTTCTGTATTTGTGCCTCTGATGTGCATCATTTCAAGCATCTATCCATAATTGATGCCTGCAGAAACCACATTGATCAGCCTAACCTGTACCCAGAGAATTAATTTGATACAATTACACAATTCCATATGAAATGCTTGGCATGCTGAACTATGAACTTCAGAATTTAAGACTTCTCACATAACATTATAAAATTATCATGAGATTTCAATAAAAACCCTAAACAAAACCCTTCAAAAGAGCAACAAAATCAACAAAGGCATGTTTTTCATGAAGCATATCAATTTTCTTCTCCTATGCCCAACAATAAGCTTCAATAGCCAATAAAGCATTTCATTTTTTTGAAGTATAGCCTATAAAGTATATTACAACCAGGAAGGAATCTTGCTGTAAAAAGATTACCATAAAAACCTTATCACCAACTCTGTCATTACGAACTTTCTCAAAAAATAATTCAGAGGTTGAGATGTACGTAATTTTCAATATAAAAGAAATATATAATAATAGTAATAAATTAACCCAGAGGTGTTAGTAAGAAGGTTCGACTTTCCTGAAAAGCACTTCAGAAATTAAATCTTTGAATTTAATCCTGAATGCACCAGACCGGAAAGTGATTAGTCGAGGTGCGCGTAAACTAACTCGGACACAACAACAACAATTAAACCTCTGTCCCACTTATGTAGGGTTGGCTACATGAATCCGTTTATGCCATAGTGATTGATCAAGGGCCATCCCCTCAGTCAGATTTAATATCATCAAATCAATTCTAATAGTCTCATTTAATATCTTCTTAGGTCTACCTCTCCCTCTAGTAGTCCCTTGCACTTGAACTAAATCACATTTTCTCACTGGTACTTCTATAGATCTTTTATGCACATGCCCAAACCATTGTAAACAATTTTCTCTAATCTTCTCTTCGATAGGTGTTATGCCTAAATTCTCTTTAATAGTTTCATTTTTAATTTTATTCATTTTCGTCTTCTCACTCATCTACTGTAGCATTCTCATTTCTGTCACTCCAATTTTTTGGACATGTGTCGTTCTTGCCGTCCAACATTCTGAACTATACAGAAGCGTTGGTCTTATAGCAGTTTTGTAGAATTTTCCTTTAAGTTTCAACAGAATCCTACGATCACAAATTATCCCAATTGCACTTCTCCACTTTAATCAACCTGCTTTGGCTCTATACGTAATATCCTCCTCGATTTCGCCATTATTTTGAATCATTGAACTTAAATATCTAAAATAATTAACCTTTGACACTTTCTCATCTCCAATTTTGACAGAACCAACATTTCTCTGGGTATTACTAAAATTACAATGCATGTATTCCGTCTTACTTTTACTAACCTTCAAACCTTTAGACTCTAAAGTTTCTCTCCATCTTTCTAACTTAATATTAAGATATATTCTACTTTTGTCAACTAATATTATATCATCCGTAAACAACATACTCCAAGGTACTCTATATTGAATATGTTTTGTGAGCTTATCCATCACAAGAATGAAAATGTAAAGACTTAAAGGTGATCCTTGATGTAAGTCTATATTAATAGGAAATGCACAAGTATCTCTTCCTCCTGTTCGAACACTAGTGACTACAACTTCATACATATCTTTAATTACGTCGATGTACACATTAGATACCTATTTCTTTTCTAGCACTCACCACAAAACTTCTCTGGGTACCCGATCATAAGCTTTTCCAGGTCCACAAATACCATATATAAATCTTTTTTCTTTTCTCTATATTTTTCTATTAATCTCCTGAGTAAATAGACAACTTCAGTGGTTGATCGGTTGGGCATAAATTCAAATTGGTTCTCTTCTATGCTCGTTTCATTTTTTATTCTATATTTTATCACTTTCTTCCAAAATTTCATAATATGACTTATAAGTTTTATACCTTGAGAGTTCGTGCAACTTTGAACATCCCCTTTATTTTTATAGATGGGCACTAAGATACTCTTTTTTCAGTCGTCATGCATTCTCTTAGTCCTCAAAATGTCATTGAAAAATCTAGTCAACTACTCTATCCTAATATCTCTCAAATTTTTCCACACCTCTATAAGGATTTCATCTGACTCTACTGCTTTTCTAATTCTCATCTTCCATAGTGCCGGACACACCTTACTGTAAAACCCAAAAAATAATAAAATAGTTTTTGACAACATTTGGAAAGCCACGTATATTCTCTCCAGAATAGGAAATTGATGTAGGTAATCTCTTGGAGATTAATTTTTAATTAAGATCTTCCTATTTTAACTAAAAAACCTAGAATAGGGAGGCCATAGGAGATGCTCATCTCATTGTGAGAAGCATCCCAGAAGGCATTTGGCTTCAAATGGTGAATTGCCTACTAGTTTTTCAATTTCCTTTTTCATTCCAACGGATTAGGCAAAAGGATACGGCGATTTTCTATCTTATCAGATTGGAGCTGCAAATTTGCATCTCAACTTAAGAGAGAGAAGGTACACTCAAATTTGGGAGGGACAAATTGAAGAAGCCGTTCGTTAGGTTATAGAAACTGCTATTTACCAACAGTAATGATCAGTAAACAGAAAGCATTCGTAGATTAGACAGTTTATATCTAAAGAAAAAGAAAGAAAGAAATCGAAAGATTAGGTTTAAAATACTTGAAATACGATTAAAATTCACCAAACAATGGCATAATCATCAACCAGACGTTGAAATTCGGAGTTTGTTGATCTCATTCTCTCTAAATCTCTCTCGAACTATGAATAATCGCCGAAATTGGGAGGCAAAAAATCGAAGAGGGCGGTAGTTAGGTTACAGAAAGAAACTGCTATATACCAACATTGATGATCAGCAAAATGACTGAAAACATTTGTCTATTACTCATTTTTATATCTACAAAAAGAAAAATCAAATTGAAACTTGAAAGATTAGGTTTAAAATACCTGACTCATGATTGAAATTCACCAAACAACGGCAAAAATAATCATCAATAAAATGCTGAAATTCGGAGTTTGTTGATCTCACGGTTTCTCAATCTCTCTCTCTCTCTCTCTCGCACTATGAATGATCAGCCACACTGTTCCGAAAATTGTTCAGGGCCGCCTTCTCCGTCAAACTGAACTCGCCGGCGGGCCAAGACATGGTTGTGCTTCGATTTAAATGGGCCTGGGAGGTGAATGCTAACGACAGAAGGTGCGTAGCTGTTGGGCCGGAGGGTCATATATTTTTTTATATTTGTTTTTTTATATCTATTATATAAAATAGGACGGCTTTTTGGTTGATTAGAACAAATTTATGACTAGGACAACTAAAAATATGATTAGGACAAATAAATGCTGACGAGGCCAAATAAATTTGCTGACTAGGATAGATTGAGACAAATTAATTTTATTTTAGGCATTGATTTACTCAATTTTCTTTAATTAAAAAATTAATTTAATTAATTAACCATTGAATTGTTTCTATATATTCCCAATTTTTGGTTAATTAATAAATTATTACTTCAATAATTTGGCTTAGTATTAACTAATATTGACTAGGTGAATTGTTTCCATATATTACCTAATCCTCTATCCATTTTATATAAACAAAGGACTAATCAATTCTTAATCCCTAATTGTCTATCACTGATTAAGGCATCAATTTTATTTTAGGCATTAATTTATATTCATTTTTCTCTAATTTAAAAACTAATTTGATTAATTAACCATTCCTTAATTAACTATTTATCTTAGTTAACTATTTGTGGGGTTAATTTTCATTAACATGCCGCCCACCCAACCAAACCACCAGTACATGACTTTCTCTTAACTCCCTATTATCTTCCTCTCTCCCTCTGCCATCGCTGACTCATCGTCGTCACTGCGCCCTCGCAATCACAGCTCCATCGCCGCGTTGTCTAAATCCTACCATCACCGCCAATCACCACCGTTGCCTCCCTAATGAAACATTATACTTCAAGCCATATTCACTCTCACCAAGCACCGCATCTCCACTGCTACTGTTGTGCGTTATCCAGATCTCGGAATCCACGCCGTCGGCCGTTACAACCGCCACCGCTGCGGCCTACCACCTACCACCAGATCTCGCTTCATTGTCTCTATTGATAACAGATCTGCAACATAGATTTATTGTTAACGTATAATTCTTCTTATTTTGCCTTGATTGTGAGTTAATATTGACGTTCAATTGTTAATTGTTATTAATGTTTAAATAAAGAAAAAAAATGTATTTTTTTTAACATCCGTGCCTTCAGGTACGGGTTATACGCTAGTATCAAATAAGGAGTAAAATCACTCAATTTTGTCTCTTTTTTATTTTAATTATTTTATTTTTTTCTTTTATTTATTTGGTAGAAAAAAACAAAACACAAAACTAAGGACTACGATGATGAATCTCGTTTTTCATATCAGCTATGAGAAGCCTCTCTCTATTCTTTTCGGGGGTTCCTCCAAGTAGTGCATCTCCGAGCCACTATTGGTTCTCATCCGAGCCACTATTGGTTCTCGTCCAAGCCAGGTAGTCAGCGCATCTGTTGTTGACCCTTCTCGTGGCTTGTAACTTGAAGTTGTGGGTCTCAATGATGTGTTTATACTCCGTAATCCAACCCCTATACACATGGGTTTCCACGCAGTCCCCTTTAATAAGGTTCACTGCTTCCAGCGAGTCCGACTCCACAACGATTCTTGGGAATCCTCTAGTGATCGCCAAACACATCCCAGCATGAATGCTCCTAATCTCCGCCTTGCAGGTACAAGATTTTGATATGCCCAAAAAATCCAATCTTCCACGATCCATCCATGTGTCTAATGAGCCCTCCAATGTCTCATTTCTTCGGGTTTTCAAGAGCATTTTCATCCGTATACAACTTGAAAAACCCTGCAGGGAGAGGAAGCCAGTTAGGACAAGGATTAATTGATTGGCCATTATAGATTTGACTAGGAAAAAAGCTTCCATCATATCTCTCGCATCATATCTCCCGCAAAACGAGATATTTTGGAAGCAACAGAGGAAGAATCTTTGGTGATTCCCTCAATCACTTCTTTGCTTCTATCCTTCCAAATCTCCCAAAAAAATGGCAATGAAAAATACAAAGAATAGGGTTTGACGGATCTCCCTTCAGTGAACTTTGCAATCCAGTCATGAATATCCATGCCATGATCTGACCTCAAAGAATCTTTTCTAAAAAAATATTCCAAATAGTCCAAGCCTTTGGGCAAGATCTCAACACATGGTCCAAGGACTCTATAGCATTATTACAACGCACGCAAATGACTGAAACATCATTTGACCACTTCGTTCTAAGCGAATTAGTCATCAGTCTTTGTGAAAAAAATTTCAATTAAAGAAGTTTTGGGATTGAGGTATTTTAAGATTCTAGACCAACTCCCATTTGGAAATAGATCTAGGAGTATCAAAATCTGAGATAACAGAATAAGCCGATTTCACAGAAAATTTACCAGAATTTTTCGAAAACCAAATGGCCGTATCATCCTTATACATGCTCGGTGATTCAGAATTACTAATATCCATAACCTGGTTTCCCAAAATAAGGTGGACGATTGGAAGATTATACCAACTACCCAAATCATCCAGAATATCCGCAACCTTTAGGTCATAATTCTTTTGTAATTCATCATTGCCGAAAGGCCCATCCCTGCACTACTAGTCGGTCCATAAATTAATATTAATCCCATTTTCGACTTTCTATTTTAAGCCTCTAGAGATGTAATCCTTGGATGAAAATTTCTCTCTAAATATGAGAGCTACCCTGTCTCTTGACCTAAGAAACAAAGTTTTTCTCCAATTTGTATTTATTCGAAATAGAAGCAACACATAAACTATTTTCATTAGAGACAATCTTCCACGCAAGCTTAGACATGAAAGCAATATTGTTAAGTTTAGCTTTCCTGATATTAAGGCCCCTCAAGCAAAGAGGAGACCAAACCTTATCCCAATTGACGAGATGAAATTTTCTTTTGCCCTCCGTGTCTCCCCAAAGAAAGTTCTTGGCAATTTCATCAATTTTATCGTAGACTTTAAGAGGGAGGGGATTAGTTTGCATCGAATAAAGGGGAATCGAAGTCAAGATAGATTTAATCAGAGTCACCCTTCCCGTAATAGATAGATTAGAGGCCTTCTAGTTGGATAGCCTTTTTTGCATTTTTTCCAGAATAGAGTTAAAATATCTACAACTGAATCTCTTATGAAACAACGAGATTCCTAAATAGGTCCCCAGGTCTTTTCATAAATGAATCCCTAGTTTACTACTAATCTCTCTAGCAGCAAGGGAATTAACCTTGGGAGCGACAAAGACTCTGGATTATTAAGTTTAACAACAAGCCCCGAGGTTGTTGAAAACTTGGTCAGCATATTGACAATGGAGTCGTAACTTTTACTTTCCACCTTAGCCAAAAAAAAAAAAAATCATCAACAAAGAAGAGGTAAGTTAGGGTCGGCCCATCCTTGGCCATTTTCAGACCTTTCTATCTTCTCTGGCCAGCCTCCTTATTAATCAAATAGGAGAGCCTCTCCATGCATAAGACAAACAAGTAAGGGGACATATGATCCCTTTGTCTGAGGCCTCTCCTAGGGAAGAAACCTTCATGGGGTCCCTTATTCTAGAGAACCTTGGCTAAGGCCTTCCTAACACAGTTCATAACCAGATCAATCCAACCTCTAGGGAAATTAAAAAATTTAAGAGTATTTTCAAGAAAATCCCATCTAAGCTTGTCATAAACTTTTTCAAGATCAATTTTGATAATCATCCCTCCCTTTCTATCCTTAGGCTTTTTAAGTTTGTGAAGCAATTCCTGAATAATAATGATATTATCAATCGTTTTTCGTCCAGGAATGAATCTGTTTGGAAATGTTTGATAATAGATGTTCGAAGAGAGTGGAGCCTTGCCACCAAAATCTTAGTTACCAGTTTGTAGGGAATATTACATAAAGTAATGGGCCGAAACTGGTTAACTTTTTAGGGATATCAACTTTGGGGGATCAACACTATAAGTGTCTCATTCATTTTAGGTGCATATCTCTATCTTCAAAATATTTTTTGACAAAATCATATAAACTTTTACTCACTTTATCCCAATTTTTTTTATAAAACACAGCTTAGTAGCCATCAGGTCCTGGGGCCTTAAGATCCTTCATATTTTTTTATATTCGTTTTAATTTCTTCATCATCTAGCACCATAGTGAGAGATTAGTGATCCCTGGGATCTATAGGGTGCTTGCAACCAATCTCTGAAAGGTTCATATCAGTTATGTTAGGACTATTCTCACAAAACATATTATAGAAATAACCCCTAACATGATTTTTAATATCTTCTTGATTATTCAACCAAATGTCAATCATCGACAATGTATTCTTCATTCTTCTTTGATTACTAGCAACATAGAAGAACCTAGTGTTATTATCAACAAAGGACAACCACTGAATTCTAGATTTCTGGTACAAAAACATTTCCTTCCTCTTTAGAATATTAGAATACTCTTTTTTCAAATCTTTTTATAGAACGTCAAGCCTAATAGAAAAGTTAGTTTTTTGGTACTTTTGGATACCCTTAGGTCTGGCTAGAAGGTACTTATTTTTCTTAAAAATATTTCCAAACACCTACCTGTTCCAAATTTTAACTTCCTTAGTAAACTTATCGAGATTACTATCTAGCTTATTATCCACATTGTTCCAAGTATTTTTGATTAGCGATTTGAAGTCAGGGTGATCTAACCACATGACTGCAAACCTAAATGGGTGAGTAAAATTAAGAAAGTCAACTCCTAAAACATGAATTAAAAGAAGGGAATGGTCAGAATACATACGCGAAAGATTTTCAACTCTAGCCTCAGTGAACGTGGAATACCATTCCTCATTGGCCAAGGCCCTGTCCAGTCTCTTATTCACCCTTTGGCCATCAACGTTAGTTCCGGACCAAGTCATGGACGATCTACTCACTCCAAGGTCATTCAGCCACAGGCAACAACATTAGAATTAAAGGAATTTATTTGGCAGATATCCAAGGCATTCGTAGATCCTATTCTTCCAGCTTAAGCATTGATGTCATTGAATTCCCCCGCTGCCAACCAGGGAGAGTCATTGAATCGGGAAAAAAAAATTCATCTCGACCCAAAGCTCTCTCCTCTTACTAGGGTTTGGATTACCATACACCGCTAAAAAGGTCTACTTCTCAAAACCCACCATGGATATCTTGGCATGAATAACTTGATTTGTGACATGAATCTGGCTGACGGTGACCATTTCAGTGCACCAGAAAACCCATATTCCCCCTTGATTGACCAACAGGGTCAATATGGGTGGCAGCCGTAAGACCAAAAGAAAAAAAAAATCATAGCTCCCATCTCCACCTTCGTCTCCAGGAGACCTTTTAGCATTGAAAATGTTATGAAAGGCATTCCAGAAGTGGCCATTTCCAACGCCTCGACAATTTCAAGTGAGAATCCGCATGGAAATTTTAGACAAAAAAATCGGAATATAATCTGACTCACTAAGATTTAGGAGAGTTATGCACTTCCTTACTAGAATTTCCCAGGATTTTACATTCTCGATGAAAATCTCCATGAATGGAGGCTTTGGAGCTCTCTTGTCCAGGGTTCTCATCGTCAATCTCACTACATCCACTAGCCAAAATACTTCCACGCATTGAATCACTTCCTCTATTTGTTTCAGGAACATTGAGAACGGATTTGTTTGAAGGTGATTTACTTGAAGACCTTCTATAGATAGGCTTGAGGTTTAGGTTATCGTCTGGAGGTTTGGGGAAAGATGTTGGCTGTTTGGGAGATGATTTTTTCGGAGCTTGAGATGGAGATGGAATAGAAGATAAGGACGACGACGAGGCTTTCTTTGATGTGATGGAGGGGACGGTGATAGGATAGTAATGACTATCATTTTTTCGAGACGACTCCATCACCACCCTCTGTAGACCATTACCCAAAAAGTGATCTATCGTGCTATTGGGTATGGTAATAGTCTAACCTGTATCCGAGGTCATTGAGCCTTACACTCCTGAGGTTTGCTTCTTCCCAATATGGCTAGAACCTAACTCGGTACTGACTCTAGCGTTTTTCAAACCATTTCTTCCCTATTTTCCCATGTTTAACCATGGTTTGGGAAATGATAGTACCAGAGACGATAACATCTGGGATGCCATCACCAAACTTGTCCTCCTCAAGGCGTTGGTCAGGGTTAGCTTCTTCAGCCATGCCATCATCTTCAACATCAAAATAGACCTCTTGGAGGACTTTCTTGGGTTGATCACTTTTTCCATTTAGGACATCCCTGAAAGACCTTGTCTGAACATGCATAGGTCGACTGGGTTGAGCTTTTTGGTCCGATGAGAGCCCCATCTCCATATCTTGGATTAAGACCTCCATCAACCTCGTCTCCTCAAGATCATCCTTACTATCCTCCATTTTTTCTATTTCCATATAACCAATGAACTTATCGGCAGAGATGCCGAAGATGTACTTGATGGAGTTGAGCTTCATCCGGTGGGTTCTTAGCGTGTTAAAACATTTCTAGAGGTGTTCCAAGTGATCAGGGGCTCACGAGATTTTCACGAGAATATCATCAACGTAAACTTCTATGGTTTTGTTGATCTCCTCCCTAATATTTTTGTTGACCAACCTCTGGTAAGTGGCTTCGGTGTTGCGCAGGTCGAAGGGCATTACTTTTTAGCAATACATTTCCCAGTCTGTGATGAAGGACGTCTTGCTCTTGTCAAAAAAGAACATAGAGAACTGATTTTAGTCGGCATAAGCGTCCAGAAAACTAAGGAGCTCGTGACCTGTCGTGGCGTCAATAATTAAATCAATCCTCAGCAGCGGAAAAAAGTCTTTGGAGTAGGCCTTATTGAGGTCCTTAAAGTCAACGCAGAGTCTCCACTTGCCTATTGCCTTAGGGGCGAGCACGACATTGGACAACCAATCCGAAAATGTCACATCTTCCACAACACCAGACTTGACCAATTTTTGTATTTCTTCCTTGATGATTTTTGGGCGTTCAGGGTGGAACTTTCTCATATTTTGCCTGACTGGAGGATGGTGTGGATCCGCGTGGAGCCTATGCATAGTCACTCTTGGATCAATTCCGAGGATCTTATCATGGGACCAGGCTAGGGGTGTGCAGCAGGGCGGCTCAACCCGTAACACCAACTCAAACTGCCCAAAACCGCTAAAAATTTGAACCAGCCGAACAGACCTGCGCATTGCGCGGTGTGAATAGTGCCAACCCACTGATATTCGGAGTGGATTGCGGGTTTGGGTAGTGTATTTCACAGGTTGACCTGCCCGCCCACAATAATTGACAAAACGACGTCGTATAAGTTGGTATGTGTTCAAACTTCAAAGGCTTCTTCTCATTCCATGTTCGCCGACGGCTAGGGTTTCTCACATCTCCTTTTTCTTTTTCCTTCCATAAATCTATGATCTAGATGTCTAATTACCTTCCTAAAATTTTCGATTTCCAATTTCGGTTATGGAAACATTGATGTACATCCTTCGGATTCTCGATCTATATAATACAATAGTGAAGTCCTATGAAGGCAAACCGCAAACTACACACTCGATTTTGATTTTGTTTTTAAAGACGAAGACGAAGACGGAGAGCTTCCGATTTCGATTCGATTTGGATTTCAGTCCTATACACATTCGATTTAAATTCCATACACAATCGAGTTCGATTCCAATTTTTCTTCATAGGTACGTATAATCTTTCCCTCTTATGATTTTCTTTTTTTAATTTTTAGTTTTGAAAGAGAAATTCCTGCTAATATCCTGTTAAGGATCTAAAAAAATTGAGCATTGTTTCTGTTTGGTGAATTTTTGAACCTTGTTTCTGTTTTTGTCTCATGTTTCATGTTTCTGAACGACTGAACCTGTGTTTATTTCATGTTTTCTGTTTTTGATTTTCTAAACCTAAAATCAATATGGTTATCTATTGATTTTCTTTATATTTTGTAATAATGTTGGATTGGATAAGATAGCAAAAAATCTATTTGAGAAATCTGGTTCTGAAATCATGCATCTGTTCATATTATGTTCTTATTACGATCTTAGTCTGTTCTAATCTTATTATGTTCTGATTAGTTTTTATAGTTATCATTATGTTCTGTTTATGTTTGTATTCTTTTTTCTGATTAGTTTTTATTGTTCATATTATGTTCTTATTTCTGTTTATGTTTGCATTCTTCTTACTATTCATATTATATTCTGATTAGTTTTTATACTTTTCATTATGTTCTGATTAGTTTTTATTGTTCATGTTATGTTCTGATTAGTGTTTATTGCTCATATTATGCTCTTATTTCTATTTATGTTTGCATCATTTTCTGTTTTCTGTTTATATTTCTGTTTCTGTTTCTATTTATGTTTGCATTCTTGTTTCTGTTTTTGCTTCTGTTTCTGTTTGTCATTTTGCTTATCTTGGTTTATATTTTCTTTTAGTGATGAACACTACGATAATAGATGAAGTGAAAGTGGATGTTCCGAATGGGAATATTGATTCAAATGGGCAGCTTCCTCCTACAAGTATGGTACGTAAAAGAAAAAAAATCTGAAGTGTGGGCTCATTTTGTTGAATTTAAAATAGAGGGTAAACCGAAAACCTCATGCAAATATTGTAAAAAAGTTTATAGTGCTAATTCAAAGATTCACAGTACAAGTAGTTTAAGAAATCATTTGCATAATTGTCCTAAATATCCATATAAAGAACAACTTAAGGGACAAGAAACATTAGGTTTTAAACCTAAAAAAATTGGGGAAGAAACTGGTCAATTTGTTGCATTAAGTTTTAATCAAGAGGACGATAGAAAGGCTCTTGCGGAGATGATCATAATTGATGAATTGTCTTTTAGATTTGCGGAAAATTATGAGTTTAGGAGATTTTATAATGCTTTGCAACCGAAATGGTTAAATATTTCTCGATACATAATTGCTCGCGATATAATGAAGATTTTTTATATAGAAAGAGAAAACTTGAGAAATTTTTTGAAAGGTCGTAGGATATGTTTGACTACGGACACATGGACGTCTATTCAGAATTTAAATTCTATGTGTTTGACATGTCATTTCGTAGATGATGATTGGAAACTTGAAAAAAAAAAATATTGAATTTTTGCATTGTTGATGATCATAAGGGAGAGATTATTGGTAAGAAAATTGAGGAATGTTTGCTTGAATTGGGAATTGAAGAGTTTTTCACTTTAACAGTGGATAATGTTAGTTCAAATAATCTTATCATTAAATTTTTACAAAATGTGACAAAAAATTGGAAAGGTACAGTTTTAGGTCACGAGCTTTTACACATGAGATGTTGTGCTCACATCTTAAATTTGATAGTGGTGGAAGGGTTAAAAGACTTGGATGATTCTATTCAAAGGGTTTGTGGAGCAGTAAGATATGTAAAATTTTCGCCTAGTAGACTTCAATCTTTCTTAAAATGCGTCAATATGTTGAAAATTGAGTCTAAGAGTCCTTTGTACCTTGATGTGCAAACAAGATGGAATTCCACTTACAAAATGTTAAAGTCTGCTGGGAAGTTTGAAAATGCATTTGAGAGATTAGATGTCGAAGATCCTAGATTTCGTACTTATTTTCTTGAAAAAGATATGAGTGATATAACTGGATCTTCTCCGAATGATGAAGATTGGGTACGATATCGTGCATTTATTAAATTTTTGAAACTGTTTTATAAGGCACGAAATGTTTACTTTATATGTTACTTCGAACTCTTTTTTTGATGAGATTTTTATAATTCGAAGTGCAATTGATCGCTTAATCTTGAATTAAGATAATAGGGTGGCTAAAATGGCGATGAATATAAAATCAAAATTTGACAAGTACTAGGGAAATGGGGACAAGATTAATGTTATTTTGTATGTGGCTGTTTTGTTGGATCCAAGAAAGAAGCTTTCATATCTCCAATTCTGTTTTTCGAAAATGTATTCTATTGAAATTACAAATTTATTGATTGACAATGTGAAGCTTGCTATAAATCGGTTGTATGAATGCTATTCTTTTATGGAGTCAATAAATACGCATGCTGAAACTAGGGGTGGAAGTGACCCAAATGGGAGTGGGAGCGGGGATATGACATTTACGTCAATTATGAACTTAGATATTATGAATGAAAATCCACATAAATTAATTGCTTCACAATTTGAGAGTTCTATGGAAGAAAAAATGGATATGGGTGGCGAGTCTGATGTAGAAAAGTATTTAAACAAATTACCTGAAAGGATTAAGGATGAAAATTTTGATATTTTGGATTGGTGGAAGGTTAACTGTAGTAGATATAAAGTGTTGGCTTTGGTTGCTCGTGATGCATTGGCTATTCCTGTGTTGACTGTAGTGTCAGAGTCTGCGTTTAGTACTGGGGGACGAATACTATATCCATTTCGTAGTTCATTATCTCCTCAAATGGTTGAGCATCTTGTTTGTGCACAAAATTGGTTGTTATCTTCAGTGCCAATATCTCTTTGCAATATAATGGATGAAATCGAGGAATTTGAAAAAGATATCGAATTAGGTTTGTATTATGTAAGTTTTTTATTTTATATAATTCAATTTTTTATTGTTCATAATGTTGAGATTAGATTTACTAATTATTTGATTTAATTTATGACAAGATCTAGATCAACCAGCTTCAAGTTCAACAAGCGGACAATCAAGTACCATTACAATTTGTTGATGACATGGATTATTACTCATTTGTTTATGTTTTTGTGATGAATGAAGTTTTCATTTTTTATGCTGCTATTCATGTTGTTTGATGTTTTATGATGTTTCTGTTTCTTTACATTAAATCTTGTTATTTGGTTTATTTATTGTTGTTTCATGTTGTTGTTTTTGTTTTTGGACTAATGAATGAAGTTTTCATTTTTCATGTTGTTGTTTGTTGTTTGTTGTTTCATGTCGCTATTTATGTACATTAAATCTTAGTTTATTTCTTGCATTCTTCAAAGCAATAAAAATGTTATTAGCAATTTTATTTAAGTAATATTTATTAGTCCAACCCGAAACTCAAACCGTACATTATTGAGCGATTCATGGATTGAAGTAGTCAACCTGCCTACTCCAACCCACCCCAACCCGCATACTATTGGGCGGTCTATGGTTCAAAGTAGTCCAAACCGCATAGTATTGGCTTGGTCTGCGGTTTTACCCCAAACCGCCCCAACCCGACCGCACCACACCCCTAGACCAGGCGAACACATCAGCGTTCTTTTGTAGTAGCTTTGTAATCTTAGCTCGTTGTTCTGGGGTGAACTTGGCTTGTACTCTGACAGTACTTCCTTCAAGAGTTGGGTGAATTGAAACTTCAACCAAATCTGCATTATAGGGCAACGGTTTGTCTACAATTAAGAACTTGGCCCATATCGTCGCGGACCTTGGACTTGTCCCAATCGTGATGGGCAAAGAGACCCATCTGAGAGAGTTGACCACATTTCCTTGTAATGATTAACCAGGACAGTGATGACTAGGATGTCATCATGGGGCATATGTACTCCTTGGAGGTTGGCCTCACTGAATGAGATAATATCGTGTGAGGTAACATCAACCGTGCTTACTTCATAAATGTCCTCGTTCGCTTTTTGTTTGCACTCCGCTCATGCCTTTTTCTAGAAGATGATGTTTCATCTCCTGAGCCAAGTCCACCATGGATGACGTTGATCTCACCATCCATGCGTTGTTGATCATCTCCAGTCTCTACTTTCCGGGGCTGTGGACGAGGACGATTTCCCCGTCTCCTCTGGGCCTGAGGTTCTACCGACGGTTCTTTCTTCGTGGGACACTCCTGATTTCCTCTGTGGACGTAATTCCCAAGATATCATCTTTGAATGAGAGCTTTGATTTCTTGCCAAAGCTGAAAGCAATCTTCAGTGGAGTGCCCCCTGTCTCGGTGGAATGCACAATATTTAGTTATTGTCTTTCTAGTCGACTTGCATCTCAGGAGTGGCAGAGGAGGAAAAAAGTTCTGCCCTGAATTCTCTGCGAATATGGTGGCCATCGAGGCTGTGAGTGGGGTGAACCCTTGTTGGCGACGCCCCGGGGGAGAAAGTGGTCTCCTCTCCCTAGGCATGGGCTCTAATCTCCCTTCTTCTTGCAATCTTCTTGAGCCTTGGGTTTGATTTGAACCTCTGTTCCTTGGTTCCCTCAGCTTGTTTACTCATTCTCTCTTTCTTGGTCACAGCACAGAGTTCTGCACCATGGAACCTAGCCCCACGGTCTAGAGCTTGATCGAGGGTGGGAGCAGGGTTGGACCAGAGGTCATTGGAAAACCCCCTAATACTAGAGCCTATTGATAAAGCCATTCAGCGCTACACTCCCGGGGAGGTCGTCGCACACATTTGCTTCTCGATTGAAGCGCTCAACATAGTCACTCAAAGATTTAGAGGGCTCTTACCGAAGAAATGAAGATGTGATCCATAGTCTTTGGCCTTCATTGGAAGCGGTTGAAATGAGCCAAAAGCAACTGGTCGAGCTCCCTAAAGGTAGAGATGGATGTCGGCCTCAGACCCTGAAACTAGGACCTCGCTGCACCTATGAGAGTAATGGGAAAGTCTGTGCACCGTAGAGCTACAAAGGCCACTTGCATGTCCATATGTGACTTGAACATGGATAGGTGGTCAACAGAATCTGATGTCCCATTATACGAATTCATCTAGGGGTGGGTGAAGTGTCTCGGCGCTACTTCTTCCAGAATTTCCTCTACAAAGGGAGGCCTCACCTCTACGACAACACATGATCCTACCCGACCCCCTTGTACCTCTAAGAGACGGGCTTCCATGTTGGCCAGGCGGCACTCCATAGCCTCCCCTGCTTGGGGCTCCCCTCGCACATGACTTCCTGTAGCTCGGGCCGCAGTGTGATTGAAGGGAGGTGAGTAAAAACCAACTTCATGTTCATGGTGGCCTCTGTGATTGGATTTGGCTGGCCGATGAAGAGTTCGACCATTAGAGGACACTGACAAGTCTCTTGGCACAAATTTGAGCGGCGGAAGAGGTGAAGATATCGGCATTACAAGGAGAGCCCTCTCCTGTCCCGCAAACTTAGGGTCGCGAGGCGGAGGGTGACCCTCGGGCACATGTCCATTCGAGGTGGTCATAAGAATATCAAGGTCTTGAGGTGGTTCTTCAGGTATTGTGGTCTGGGGAGCTGGTTCCCCAGCGCAGGGGGCAGTGGCAAGCGCGCGAGGAGAAGCTGAACACACGACTTAAACTCACCCATTTGGTGTTCAAGGAGATCAACCCGATATGCATCCACGGCCCTAAGGTCTCTCCCACAGCCCCAGGTGGCAGAGTGGATGGTCCTACCTGGTCTTGGAGGGGGCAGTTATCCTTGTTGATGGGAGCTAGGGAGTGTGCCCTTGGGTTCTCGATATGTATTTTCTTTTTTTTGTTCCAGGTCCGCCCGTCCGACCAGACCATATGATAATCCAGGCTCAGCTCGATAGAGAGCAGTGATCAGGGGAAGGCTTTTTGCATGGTTCCACAAACGATGCCAAACTGTTGGTGTATTAAATTGGTACACACCTTGAGTATAGTCCTGTCGGATAATAGGTCAGTCTTCTTAGTTAGGTGGAGTCGTCGGTTTAAAATTCTTCACGTGAGATGTGCTGGGTCCTAGGAGGACTAACCTGCTATGTCCAGAGTTCTGTTCCTCAGGGAGTGGTACTTGTAGAAGGCACAAACCAAGATTTGTCCTGGTAAAACCCATCCGGTGTGGTAATCAGTGCTCATAGAGAAAATGTATAGTAATGCGTTAAGTAAGCAAGTGAACAAAATGCATGTGCGTAATAAAGCGTACCTCGGGCTTGTATAGCCTCTGGTATATATAGGAGTTGGAGATGATTAGTCAGGCCGAAACACGATTAATTAGTCGAAAACTTGTGTTTAGTCGATAATCTAGGCCGCTTAGGAGATAACCACTGGGCTTGGGCATTTGGGCCCATTTGGCAAAGTTCACGGGCCTTTGTTAGGCCTATGGCAGTAACCTGGTAGAGGATAGTGGAAATCCGTGGAGTCTTGGAGGAGAAACAAACTGGAATGAGGAGCTGGTCGAGGTGAACGGTTGAGCCCCAAAAGTTGGCTGCCTGAGATACGACGCAGAGCTCAGAGCGACACGTCTCTGTAGGGCACCTTGCTCCGCCCTAGGTACAAATGAGATTCCAGGGAGGAGCCGAAGTCAGCGAATGTTCCAGTGCGGCGCTGGAGATTCCGGAATGCGTCCATGTCACTAGAAGGATGGGCATGTGGTTGAGTCCCAATTGCTGACTCAGTAGTGCACGAAAATACCCTCGTCAAATAGTACACTCTATTATTTTTTAAGTAATTGTATATGTGCATTTCTTTTTGATAAATGCAAATCTTTATTTAAAAAATATATAAATAATTTTAAAATTACTATTTTACCTCTTTTAGACTAATCTTAATATTCTCTTTTTACCCTTTTTTTTTTCTTAAACATGCATTAACCCGTCAGCTCTGTCTGCCCTACCCTTCTTCCTACCCCCGGATAGCGGTGGGTTGTGTAGGGGGGTGGGGAACCGTGAGAGAGAGAGACATCATCGGAGGAGATTGAGGAAGAAGGAAAATTGAAGAAAAATATAAAAATAGAAAGTTAAAAGGAGTGATATCAGTGATTCTGTGTTAATAATTTAAAGAAATAAATAGTAATTAACTTAAATATTTTTAATTCTTTTTAAAGAGGTGTAAGCCTAACAAAATGAGGTGTAAATTTAGATGCTCCCTATTTTTTTTATTTTATTTTTTTTTTAACAAAAGGACCATAAATTAAAAAATATGGATTAATTTTCCTAGAAACCGTCGATGAACCCTAAACATTTTCTTTTTATTTATTTATTTTTTTTTTTTAATTTTTTTTTTTTTTTGGTTCTTCTAAACTTTCGAAAACACGTCAAATTTATACCAATCACACCAACCACACCAATCACGAGAAAGTTTTGAACTTAACAGTGTAGTATTGGTGAGTTAATTAACGGCTCATGAAAAGTCTAGCACAGGTGATCCCCACACATATTAAAAGTTAGGGCGTTTGATGACTATTTTTGTTCTCATTCCATGCAGTGGAATGAGATGGGATGGGATGAAAATTTTGTTTTCATCTTGAGAGTAGAATCGCGTTTGGTAATGATAATTATTATTTTTATTTATTTTTTATTTTTTTATTTTTTTTGACTTGAGAACAAAATCGCGTTTGGTAACGATTTTATCCTAAAATCAGGATTTTTTTTTTTTTTTTTTTAATTTTGGGAACATTTTTCTTTTTGTTTTGGCCGGCGGTGGCGGACGGCGGCATACGGCGGCCAGGCGGCGGTGGCTGATTGGTGTCTGACGGCGGCGACGGTGGCTCTTTTTAATTTTTGGGAATGAGATGGAAGTTTTTAGAAACAATTTTTTTTTTGTTTCTCAAATCTTAAGAAAAAAAGGGCACAATTTCCATTTAGAATAGGATGAGAATGAAAACAAAAAAATGGAAGTGGTTATCAAACGTTATGCCCAATAAAAATCTGGGAATGAGATGAATTTTTTTGGGATGAGAGTGGTTTCCAAATGGGGGCTAATTGTCCTTAAGATCGTCCCATACTCTTTTTCCTTATTAACCAGACTTTCTTTTCTTGTTAATTTAGGTTCGACTTTCTTGAAGGGTACACTAAAAATTAAATTTTAAATTTAATCCTGAATACACTAACATGAGAACGTGTGTCTTTAAAATTGTCTAAAAATATGATTAGTCGATCTTCGTCTTACGACCTACCAGTAAAATAATAATAATTAAAAAAAGGGTAAATTGTCCCTAGGCAACTTGCAACTCAAAAATCAAGTAAAAAACAACAAATACATACTCCATCCACATCATTGAAAATCAAACACAAATCCATGAACCGAAAGAAAAAACAAAAAAACAAAAAAAAATTCCTAATAGTCGGCGGTTGGGAGTTGCTCGTGAGTGTTGCCGCAGATGAAGAAGACTTGGTAAACGACGGCGGCGATAGCAACGCCAACAAAAGGGCCGAGCCAGTACACCCAGTGGCCGGCCCATGTCCAGCTCACCACCGCAGGCCCAAACGACACGGCAGGGTTCATGGATGCGCCGTTGAACGCGCCGCCGGCTAGGATGTTAGCGCTGACTATGAACCGATGGCAGTAACCTGGTAGAGGATAGTGGAAATCCATGGGGTCTTGGAGGAGAAATGAGTTGGAATGAGGGACTAGTCGAGGTGAACGGTTGAGCCCCAAAAGTTGGCTGCCTAGGACACGACACAGAGCTCAGAACAACACGTCTTTATAGGGCACCTTGCTCCGCCCTAGGTACAAATGAGATTCCAGGGAGGTGCCGAGGTCAGCGAATGTTCCAGCGCGACGCTGAGGATTCCGGAATGCGTCCATGTCACTAGAAGGATGGGTATGTGGTTGAATCCCAATTACTGACTCAGTAGTGCACGAAAATACCATCGTCAAATAGTACACTCTATTATTTTTTAAGTAATTGTGTATGTGCATTTCTTTTTGATAAATGCAAATCTTTATTTAAAAAATATATAAATAATTTTGAAATTACTATTTTACCTCTTTTAGACTAATCTTAATATTTTCTTTTTACCCTTTTTTTTCTTAAACATGCATTAACCCGTCACCTCTGTCGGCCCTACCCTTCTTCCTTCTCCCAGATAGCGGTGGGTTGTATAGGGGGGTGGGGAACCGTGAGAGATAGAGACATCATCGGAGGAGATCGAGGAAGAAGGAAAATGAAAGAAAATATAAAAATAGAAAGTTATAAGGAGTGATATCAGTGATTCTGTGTTAATAATTTAAAGAAATAAATAGTAATTAACTTAAATATTTTTAATTCTTTTTAAAGAGGTGTAAGACTAACAAAATGAGGTGTAAATGCTCCCTATTTTTTTTATTTTTTTTTAACAAAAGGACCATAAATTAAAAAATATGAATTAATTTTCCTAGAAACCGTCGATGAACCCTAAACATTTTCTTTTTATTTATTTATTTATTTTGGTTCTTCTAAACTTTCGAAAACACGTCAAATTTATACCAATCACGATAAATTTTTGAACGGTATTGGTGAGTTAATTAACGGCTCATGAATAGTCTAGCACAGGTGATCCCCACACATATTAAAAGTTAGGGCCATTTGATAACTATTTTTGTTCCCATTCTATGCTGTGAGATAGGATAAAAATTTTATTTTCGTTTTGAGAGTAGAATCGCATTTGGTAACGATAAATTTTTTTTTTTGTCTTGGGAACAGAATCGCGTTTGGTAACGATTTTATCCTAAAATCAAGATTTTTTTTTTTTTAATTTTGGGAATATTTTTCTTTTTTTTTGACCAGCGGCGGCGACGGCCGGAAGGTGGTGGACGGCAGCCGACGGTGGCCGAACGGCGGCCAGGCGGCGGTGGCGGCCGATTGGTGTATGACAGCGGCGACGGTGGCTCTCATTAATTTTTGGGAATGGGATGAAAGTTTTTAGAAACAATTTTTTTTGTTTCTCAAACCTTCAGAAAAAATGGGCATAATTCCCATTTTAGAATGAGATAAGAATGAAGATAAAAAAATGGGAGTGGTTATCAAACGTTATGCCTAATAAAAATTTGGGAATAAGATAATTTTTTTTGGGATAAGAGTGATTTCCAAATGGGGGCTAATTGTCCTTAAGATCGTCCCGTACTCTTTTTTCTTATTAATTTAGGTTCGACTTTCTTGAAGGGTGCACTAAAAATTAAATTTTAAATTTAATCCTGAATACACTAACATGAGAACGTGTTGCTTTAAAATCGTCTAAAAATATGATTAGTGGATGTTGGTCCTACGACTTACTGTAAAATAATAATAATTAAAAAATGGTAAATTGTCCCTAGGCAACTTGCAACTCAAAAATCAAGTAAAAAACAACAAATACACCCTCCATCCACATCATTGAAAATCAAACACAAATCCATGAACCGAAAGAAAAAACAAAAAAACAAAAAAAAATTCCTAATAGCCGGCGGTTGGGATTTGCTCGTGAGTGTTGCTGCAGATGAAGAAGACTTGGTAAACGACGGCGGCGATAGCAGCGCCAACAAAAGGGCCGAGCCAGTACACCCAGTGGCCGGCCCATGTCCAGCTCACCACCGCGGGCCCAAACGACACGGCAGGGTTCATGGATGCGCCGTCGAACGCTCCGCCGGCCAGGATGTTAGCGCCGACTATGAAACCGATGGCGATGGGAGCGATTGTCCCGAGGTCGCCTTTTTTGGGGTCCACGGCGGTGGCGTAGACGGTGTAAACCAGGCCGAAGGTCATCACTATCTCGAAGACGACGGCGTTCCATACGCTCACGCCGGAGGAGAGAGAAAAGGCAGACGTTTCCTGCGTATTATGATTTTTTTAAAAATAAAATAAAATAAAATAAAGAAATAATCTGTCACAAATCCCAAATAAGAGGCCTAATTTTAAAAAGTTTGGCTTAAGATATAAATTTTAATTTAGTCCCTTAAATTAGATTTTGCTTGAATTTTGGTCCTGCATTGCAGAGATTGTAGGGAGAACTCGGTGAGTAAATTCGTATTATAATGAATATTAGTTACAATTTAATAATTGTTATATTTTTATATATATATCTGTATATTTTTTATTACTTGTAATTATGTAATACTAGTCGCATGTTATAATTATATATATCTGTGTAATATTTGTAACATTTAACAAATATTACACACATAAATTAATTTAATATTAGTTACATGTATTTGTGTACATTTAGTTATATGTAACCAATTATATGTATTTTGTGTGATTTTTGTTACATCTCAAAAAAATTTACATACAAAATTGTTACATGTAACTGCGCGTGTGTAAACGCGTGTAGCGGACTTTTACCTTTTTAAATAAGCAAGACTAAAACACAAGTTATTTTCGCCTCTAGGACTTTATTAAAATTAAAGGTGAAATAAGGGAATTCCCAAAAAAATAATTCAGTTGGAAAATAGCTTTCTATATATTTATTTGAAAAGTGAATAATATAAATATTTTTGTTGATTTTTTTAATTTATTTTGCTTACCAATCCACCGGTAGCAAACTTGAGAAGCAAGCAAGCGACAACTGAACCAAGCAACTGTGCAATCCAATACAGTATACTCCTGAAAAGCGTTATGTGACCGCCAACAAAGGCGCCAAATGTGACCGCAGGGTTCACATGGCCACCGGAAATGTTAGCACCGACGGAGACCGCCACGAACAGTGCAAAGGCGTGCGCTATTGCCGCCGCCACCAGACCGGCAGGTGTTGTCGCTCCGTTATCCGTAAGTTTATCTGAAAAAAATAAATAAAATCATGAATCTACTGTCATATTTGATTTTGGAATTTTTACACTTTGCACCCTTGAAATTTGACTACTGTTTCGCTTTAGTCCTTGTGGGTTTAATTTGAACACATATAATAAATTTCCTAATCATCTCATTTCAACCCAAATCATTATTGGCCAACACACTTCACATTTTTTAAAGGATTTTACCGGTATGTTTAACTTTTTTTTTTCTTCATTCTCCTTCCCGCCCAAACACTCAGTAATATATATATATATAGGGACGAGCATAAGATTTGTGGATGGGAGCAAGAAAAGGGAGTAAGCGGATAGTGCTCTATTAAACCCCTTAAAAAATAGTTACATGATGACACAACCATTTACGATAAAAAAATTATATCAAGTTTAATGATTTGAACTGAAGCAAAATGATTGAAATTTTTTAAGGTGTTATGTGTTCAAATTGAAACTACAGGAATCAAAGTAAAATAATGATCAAACTTCAGGGTGCAAAGTATCAAAATTCATTTTATAAAGTACAACCGTTAAATAAAAAAAAAAAAAGCGATGATTAATTTGTAACGAATAATAATAATAATAATAAAGTACTAAATATGAACAATTATAATTGTAGTGTAATACGTACTGAAAGCCATTCCAGAGCCTTCACCCGCGAAAACAAAAATAAGCATTGAGATGAACTCGGCGAGGGCGGCTCTCAAGGCGTCTGGCTGGCTAGCCTCGGCCGGACTTCCAATGGCAATCCTTGAAATCGGCATTTTTTTTTTCTCA
Source organism: Eucommia ulmoides (assembly GCA_016647705.1). Taxonomy (NCBI): domain Eukaryota; kingdom Viridiplantae; phylum Streptophyta; class Magnoliopsida; order Garryales; family Eucommiaceae; genus Eucommia; species Eucommia ulmoides. The sequence continues at coordinate 4,113,452 of CM028338.1, forward strand.
AAATTGTATTTATTTATATTTTTTAACTACAATTTTTTAGCTTAAAAAAGGAAGGGTTTATTTGCTCTCTATTTTGTTTTCTCCATAGCTAGGACTGTGTGTTATTATATATAGTGAACTAGTCGGACATGGAACCGGGAATAGCCGGTTGACATCCGGTGACAGCTAGAAAATGGGAGGGCTTTTATTGGAAGCCACCTGTCATTGTACCAGAGGAGGGCCTCCAATTTGTTGTGATGCTGCCACGTGTAATGAGGATTGATGATGACCGTTGAAAGTGGACGGTGGAAAAGTTTGGGATTGGGCAGCCGACCAAAGATTGTGAGAGTGGGTCCCATAAATGATTGTCTGTGGCTCCATGACTGACCGACCATTAGGTTTTTTTATAGGGTGTGACGGAGACCATCGTGGTTTTTTGTGCACCCTGACAATGTTAAATATATATTTTTTAAAATTAAATATTTATTTAATTTTTTTATGGAATTAAATATAAAAAATAGTGATGCAAATATGCAAAATAGAAAACCTTTTTATTTTACTAAATTACTTAAAAAAAAAAAAAAAGATGAATATATTTTTGGTAGGGTGCATTTTGTTAATGACATTTTATTCCCTGTATTTTGGTTAAATTGTACTTTATACTCATCTAGTATTTTTATCAGCATTTACTCCAAGATTAACACTCAAATGCAACAACTAAATTTTTTTGTTAAAGTCAACGGTTACACCTCAAAAAGATAAAATTAATAAATATTCAATATTTATATTCCCAATGTAAGTTTGAGTTGGGTTAGGTTTGGTTGGATAATAATCATTTGTTTTTTATTTTGTTTTTTTCTCTTTTATTTACTCTCCCAAGTCGAGGTGGGTGTAAGAGTAAATTTGTTATTTTATAAAATTATATTAATTATTTACCTATTTCCCGTAAGTTTGAATCACATTAAGTAAATGTTGATAAAAATACTATATGAGCATTAAGTGCAATTTGATCAAAATATAGGATGATGAAATGTGATAAACCCTAACATTTGCCATTTTCTTACCACAAAAAAATGACATTTTAAACCACCAAGTTCTTTTGTAGAGGGGACACACACACACACAAAAAAAAAAAAAAAAAAAAAAAAAAAAAAAAAAAAATGAAAAAAGAAAAAAGAAGGAAGCAATTAGTAATTATATGTATGAATTATAAAACCTTTTTATGTCATAATTGCATTATGTCATTCATTTACTACTATACATTATCATGTATTGAAGTGTAAGCTGTTTTTTTAGAAAAAATAATTATAACACGAAAATACTTTCAATTCTTTCATTACAATTAAATTTCAAATATAAAAAGTGTAAATACTAACGAAAATATCACAAGAGTACAAAATACAATTTAGTCTAACAAGTATAAAGTATAGTTAACAAAAAAAATATTATTTTTTCAAGTCTATTTTACACAAATTCAACTTGTATCAAATTCTACACAAAATTGTATTGTATTATATTGTTAATATTTTGTAAAAAAAAAAAAACTTATAGTTTTTGACACTTTGTGCCCCTAAATTTTAACATTATCTCACTTTGATCTCTATAATTTCAATTTGAACATATAACCCCCTATAAATTTTTTAATCATCCCGTCTTAGTCCGAATTATTAAAAACCAATTACAATTTTTGACCCTAAAACATTCACCTGCTAGCACCTGATTGCTTTTAAGAGTTTTATGGGCACTATCAACCTCTTCCCAATCCCCACCCCTATCCATAATTTTTTTGCATCGCCATGTGTGTGTGTCTATTTTTGAGTGTTTGGACGTGAGGGGAATAGGGGAAAGAAAACGTTTATAGACTCATAAAGTCCCTTGAAAACAATCAAGTGTGATTGACGTATTGTTTACCGTCTAAAATCATAACGGGATTAGTGATTTGGATTGAAATTTTAGGGTGTTATGTGTTTAAATTAAAACAGCTAGGATCAAAATGAGATTGTAATCAAACTTAAAGGTGCAAAGTTGAAATTACCCTTTTTTATAATAAGGATAAATAATATAATTAGAGTAGAAATCAAACTTTTGAAAGTGCCCTTTATTTAAATGTAGCACTTATCCACCTACATATATAATTGATTTTTGTCTCTATCTTTCTCTAATTTATTATATTATCCATTGATTAATGTAATTAGTGTGGCTAAGATTAAGGGGTCGTCAAACAAAATTTAATAAATATTTTTCATTATTTTTTCCACCGCTCTCTTATCTTTTGTGGTTTGGAATTTTGTACTTTTGTCACTCCTCACTTCTTGATTTATATGGTGAGTTTAAGAAGTGTTAAAATAAAAAGAATATTTATAATATTGAAATAGAGCAAATAAATAAAAGAAGATGACGGATAAAAATATAAGCTCTTTTCTACAAAATAATTTTACAATTGTCAATATATATATATATATATATATATATATATATATATATATATATATATATATATATATATATATATATATAAGGTTTATCCTACTGATATACCAGAATATTCTAGAAGATCTACACATATTCACATCCCCTCTTAAACGCAAGATTACTGGAGTAGATAACAACTCGAGTTTGGAAATTAAAACATAAAGGCATTCGAGTGAATTAACTCTGGTGAAAATGACAATAGTTTGATATGGGGAGCTAATTGAGTGAAGACGAACTATATTTTGAAGAATGTGATGACGAATGAAGTTACAGTCAGACTCAATGTGTTCAGTACACTCATGAAGATATCATTGAGAGTAATATGAATAACACTTTGATTGTCAGAATGAAGAACAATAATTGTAGAGAATAAAATCCCCATATCAACTAGTAATCAACGAGCCACAATAGTAAGCTATATTTTCTACTTCAAAACTAGATTGGACAACAATTGTTTGCTTTATACTGTGCCAAAAGATAAGTCAGTCCCCCCAAACAAAAAAAAAAAAAAAAAACAATATCCAGTAGTAGACCGCCTATTAGTAGGATTACCAATCCAGTCAGCATCATAATAACATGTAAAGTAGGGATAAAGTGCAATGAAAAATGAAGATCATGTAACAATCTTCCCTTAATATATCGAAGGATGCGAAGTACAACGGAGTAATGTGTGGTTTTAGGAGCTAATAAATACTAACTGGTTTGATGAATTGCATATATCTGGACACGTAACTATAATATATACCAAGCTACTGACATGTTGTCACTAAACAATAACATGTGGAAGAAGGACATCGACTAGTGGTGTAAATCGATTATTAGGTTAATTAGGGGATTGACATTCTTTTGATCAAACAAACCAGCATTGGAAATAAGATCAGAAGAATATTTTTCCTGCAATAGAAAATGTTGGCCCAGTGACCTACTCAAGAGGGGGTGAATTGGGTAATTATTAAAGTTAAGTAAGTATTTATCTTTCAACACTTAAAAAATCAAATAATCAATTTAATCCTAAATTAATTATTATCTCTATATAGCAGCAGATAAGTGTTATATGAACTAGGTGCATACCCAAACAATAAAAAATAAATAAAGTAAGAATATAACACACCACGATGTATACTGGTTCACCAAACTATTCTTGGCTAATCTAGTCCTCCGAGCTCCACGGAGAGTCGCACCCACTAAACCATTAGGATTCTTTTAAACAGGTAAGAACCAAACTTTTACACAACAATTCTTTTCACAGGCTCATAATCAACCTTTACAATTCTCTTTTCACAAGCTAAGGAAAAACCTTTATCTTTTTAACAGGTTAAAAATTAACCTAATTCTTTTGTACTTGGCCTAAGAATCAAACTTCACCAAAATCACTCCAAGTATCCTTTTCACCGGTAAGAATGGAACCGTTATAAATCACACAAACTAATTCTATTCAGGAATAATTAACACCTATCTCTTTTCACAGAAAATAGTAACCTAATATTTTTATGCCTTAGGTAAAGATAAAACCTCAATCTCTTTACCGGAAGAGATTGAAATCCAGCTACCCCTGATTAGATATTCCCAACAATATCTAATCCACACATAACTCATAAATTATAATAAATTGATAAGTTTCTTCTCACTCGAAGCTTCTACCACCTCAAGTCTAATTAAACTCAATTAATATCCCGATAAATACTAATGATAGAATTAATTGAGAAATTCAAAATCTGATTATAAAATAAATGGGTAGCACAAAATTGAGTATGTAATCAGATTATCACCAAAATCGTTTCAAAATTATTTTTATGCACTTTAAAGTTCAAAAACTACTTTACATCGATCTAGAATCCAAGAAAACAATAATAATATCAAATAACAATTAAGAACAAAATCTTGAAACGGTCTCACCAGGATACCACCGAAAGAATGAAAATTAAATTGTAGTAAAGCTTAGATCGGTGACAACAAAACTCTCAACACTTATTTTCAAGAACTTCTTTCAAGAATGATCTCACAATAAACTCTCAGTATAATATCATAATGATGACTCTCAGAAAGCTCAAGAATTGATTTGTTCTTGATAGAATGATCTCTTCATAAGTGAAAAACGCAAGTCTATATATACTGATTTGAAACAAGCCCTCTAATGACTAGTTCCTACAAAATATGACATTTAAATGCTCATATGGACTCTATATATTAATATGACTCAATCCTGATTCAATTCACTTAATTATAGTTTTTAAATCATTCAATTTAGTCTTCAAAATATTTCGCATTCTCAAATAAAAAAGGTAGGAAGTATTAAATAGACAAAATTAACAAACACTCAAAATAAGTGTATCATATCTATAGGGATATCTAAATAAGAATGATATATCTGTAAAATATTAAAACCCCCAGAATATCTCCAAAATATCAGCAAAAAAAGGCTAGTAACGGCTACTTTTAGATAAAATCCTCAAACTGCACAATCGGTTGACCTACCAAACCACCATCAGTTGACCGATTGTTTCAGGTTGTAGCCCAATCCATTTTCATACACCAATCAGTTGATCGTTACCCCATGGGTCGGTTGAATTATCGATTCATGATGCTCCCCTGGCCATTTTCCGACCCTGGTCGGTCGACCAATCATCGACGGTCGGTTGACCAATCGATTCAGAGAGTTCACTTTTAATCCATCGGTTGACCGATCTCTCTTGGTTGGTTGACTGATCGATTTAGAGACTTCTCTATTTCCCAGCCTACACCTGTCAGTTGACTGATCCTACTTGGTCGGTTGACCGATTACTGCTGGCATGATTTTTTCTTAGTTCATTTTAACTCTAATCTTCAACGTTTTCGATCATTTAACCAATTTTTTTCTTGGTTAACTTAATTGACACTATCAATCAATTTTAAACACTAATATTTGTTAGGTCAATTTTTCTTTTTCAATTTCACATTGGAGCAAATATGTGAACTAATTAAGATCCTAATAAAAATACACATAAATATAAATCATTTTTGTGTCGTGTGTGATCCTAATTGGGATACATTAAGAGTAAAAAATGACTTGAGTTGTTTTCACCTAGATTCTTCAGAATCTTCAATCTCTTAATGTCCGTCTCTTTACTTGTCTCTTTATATCTTTAGCATCCTTAGCAATTTTTTCATAATAACATCAATAATGGAACTTTCATATTGAAACACTTAATAAACTCGTTAGTTCTACCAAAACATCAACACTTAATTATCCATCAAAATCTTAGGATCAACAGAAAGTAACCATCTGATCTAGATAAGATTTTGTGGCTAAGAAAATAGGTGAGAGGTCTAAGATCCTTAATCTCAAATTGAGTGTTGAGATAGTGTTTAAGGTTAAATAAAAACACCACAAAAAGCTAGTCTGGATCATTGAAGACCAGTTTTAACTAACCTAGCTTGTTAGGTGTTTTTCTCTAACCTTAAATACTATCTCAACAATCAATTTGAGATGTAGGATCTTGAACCTCTCACATACTTTCTTGATCTTGAAATCTCCTCTTAGATTGGATGGTTATTTTATATCTCAGGCTATATATGCTTCAGATCTAATTTCCAAGGCTTGTTTGTCTAACCAAAAGATGTGAATACCCTTCTTGAACCTAATATCTGACTTACACTAGTAGATGGTACCCCTTTTCTAGATGTTACTCTTAAACTTGTTGGGAGCTTGATATATCTTATTATAGACAAATGAAAAAAATATTAAAATGGAAGCGTACCTTTCGGATTCGGAAGACTCGTTTACAACCTGTTATTCGTTTCTTCTCTCGTCGACAAGAAAAATACTACTAGAGTATTTTTCGATAATATCCACACACTCACTAACCAAGGCCACTCAATTTTTCTATAATTTGATGAGAATAGAAACCTTAGAGGTATCAGAACATATTTATAGAGAAAATACCAAATGGTATGTCAATTCTAATGGGTGTCTACCAAATAAACGTGATCCTTGAGACCAAAAGGTACACCCATTCACATGGTGGCTATCCATGAAATATGGGGCCCATATGGACGCTCCACAAGTTAACCCGACCCTTTCTATAATCCAATACTTATAGTTACACATCCAGATATTGCTTATAAAGCTCATCAAGGCAGTCAGTATTTATCAATTCCTCAAACTACACATTACTCTGTTGTGTTTCGCATCCTTTGATATGTTAAGGGAATATTGTTTCACAGTCTTTATTTTTTCTCGCACCCTATCCCTACTTTACATGCTTATTCTTATGTTGATCGGGTTGATCCTACTAATAAATGGCCTATTACTGGATATTGTTTTTTTTTTTTAGGGGACTCACTTATTTCTTGGCATAGTAAAAAAAAACAATCGCCGCCTTATCTAGTAATGAAGCCGAATATAGAGCCTTAGCTGATGTGACTGAAGAACTATTATAGATTCGTTAGTTATTAACTAATATAGAGATTTTATCATTTACAATTATTGTTCCTCATTTTGACAATCAAAATGCAATTTAGATTTCTCACAATAATGTCTTTCATGAGTGTGTCAAATACATTACGACATATTGTCACTTCATTCGTCATCACATCCTTTAGAACATTGTTCGTCTTCACTCAATCAACTCCTCAAATCAAACTGCTGACATCTTCACTAAACCTTAGCACCTGGACATTTTCATACTTTACTTTCCAAACTTAAGTAATCTTCTCTACCATCTTGCATTTAAGGGGGATATTAATATAATTAGTTCTTCTAGAATATACTATAAGATATTCCAGGATCATTTATTCGATTTTTTAGAATATCTGAATTTTCTTGAATATTCTTGTGTATCATTGATTCTAAAATTCACTGTGTTTCTTGATTTTGTGTTGTTTCTTTTATTTCGAGAAATTTGTTGCAAGATATGATATGGGAAAACTACTGCTCACAACTGTCATAGGCATGAGAGCCTTAGTGGGTCGGATCAGATCAATGATCTGACCCAAAAGACATAAACCCAATACGCGATTAGGGCTGAGCACAACAGGCCCACCAGGGAAAAAGACTTTAGTGGTCTAGTATAGAAACAAATCAGGCCTCACAATGAGGTCTATTAATGGGTGATCAGAGCCGACGATGATAAGGTCAGGAATAGGTTAGCCCATGACCTCTACGACCTTCATACATGAGGAACGTTACAACTACTCGATTGTAACGACCCATATTTTATGGAGAAATGTTACAAAGATCTTCTCCTAATTTAATGAAGAAGATTGTGGCCATATCCCATGCTATTACAAAGAAGATCATGAAATGAGTGACCTCACCAACAAAATGACAGAGATCTACTGAGTCTATATAAAGGGAAGATATTATTATTTATGCTTTACAATCGATTTAAGTGTTTTAGCCTTCTCTATAATCAGATTAATTTATTCTCATGCTGGAGGTTCTTTGGCCGACACCACACTGGTGTCCCTCTTAAGAACTAATCGGTTTTGCATGTTGAAATGTGAAGTTGAAGAGGTTTTTGGCACGTGAGAAACTAATCACATGTGTTGAGAATTTTTTGCAACATCATTTGGCGCCGTCTATGGAAATCGCTTACAGAGAAACTTTTCATCGCAACAATGAGGCAACCACGAGCAAGAGGAGCATCACCAAGTTACAGCAGTGACGTGCCACCACCAACGATAATGAGGTTCCTATAGGAGCATCAAAGAAGGTTTGGGCTAATCTTTCACCAGAGGTGTAGAGTACTGATGCAAAGATTGACGCCCTTATAGGAAAAATATCATAAATGGTGGACGTGGTTAAGTATACGACGGAGCTGATCACCAAAAATAGACCACACAGGAGCCCAGAAGCAGGGAGGATAGAGATCTACCAATGGATGAATTGGATACGCTGTTGAAAGGAACTGAGATACCATTCACCTTAGACATCTTGGTTGTACCACTCTCTGAGAAGTTCGTCCCCATAAAGTTCGAGACGTATGATGGGAAATAAGATCCTGTGGACCACATCTACCAGTTCAGGCATGTCATAGCCTTGTATGGAGCAAGCAACTCAGTGTTGTGCAGAGCTTTCGCTATGACCTTGAAAGGCTCCGCCCTGGAGTGCTTACACAGGCTTCCACCCAACTCTGTCTCATCGTTCAAAGACCTTGGAAAGATGTTCATCAATCGCTTCATAACTCATAAAGTTTGAGAACTATGATAGGAAGTCAAATCCTGTGGACCACATCTACCAGTTCAGGTATGTCATAGCCTTGTATGGAGCAGGAAACTCAGTTTTGTACAAAGCTTTTGCCACAACCTTGAAGGGCTCCGCCCTGGAATGCTTACATAAGCTTCCGCCCAACTCCGTCGCATCGTTCAAAGACCTTGGAAAGATGTTCATCAATCACTTCATAACCTATCAGAAGTTGATGAAAGGACAAGATTATCTGCTAACCTTGTGATAAGAGAGAGGGAAGTCCCTGCGCCAGTACATGAATCGTTTCAATGAAAGAGCTGACGTGCATTGAGGGGTGTGACTCAAACCTAATAATCAATGTGTTTACTTCGGGGTTATACCATGGCAGATTTCAAGACTCTCTCACCAAACACAACCCTACATGTCTGAGTTGATGGAGAAAATTAAGCCCCACATGAAGCTAGTGGATGTCAAACTTGCGAGGGAAGGAAGGGGATCGACCAAAGATCACCCTAGGCAACGCAAGAAGGACCACAACAAAACAAAGGATAGTAGTGCAAATAAGCAAAAAGATCATCCCAGGAGTTCAGGTTCCAGACCGGATGCACGTCAAAAACCAAACCTCCCAGACCTACGGATGCCAATCTCTAGAATTTTGCATGAATTTGGTTGTTTGAGGTGGTTCAATGGCCCCCCAAGCAAAACACCAAGTCCAAAAGGAAGAATAAGTCAAAGTACTGTGATTTCTATATGGACCATGGCCGTGACACATACGACTGCTTGGAGCTCATAAAGAAAATCAAGCGACTAATTGACATGGGGCAGTTACGTGGCTATTTACAGGAGCGCTCAAGGGATAAGAAGAGATCCAGAAGCAAGGGCCGTCATGAAAATCGTGTCAAGAAGTACAAAGAGGATTGTCCAAACAGTAATCATGAGGTCACCTACGTGATTAACACTTCTGGGCCTGCTACTGGAGAAACCAACCATGAACAGAAGAGGAAAGTCCATGAGACAGCACTGGAGCATTGCTATGGAGAAGTAATGTCAATAGTTGTGATGCCAGGACCAATTATCTCTTTCTATGATGAATATTGCAAGGGGATTGTGCACCCCCATGAAGATGCTCTGGTCATTACCTTTTGGATCTCCAGTTTTGAGGTAAGACGAATTTTGGTTGATACAATCAGTTCTGCTAATATCATTTTTGTGGACACGCTAAAGTAGATTGGAGTGCCTAGCTCAGATGTTAGTTCAACTCAGACTATTATGGTGGGTTTCAATAGAGACCTCAACTCTCCCAGAAGAAAGACCACTTTGTCAGTCACAATAAACAAATAGGAGAGTGGGTATATAGAGGCAGCAGAGTTTATGGTGATGGACTTCTCATCCCATTACAATGTAATATTGGGATAACAATAGATGCATGCAATGAAGGCAGTGGCATGAACATACCACCAGTATATCAAGTATGTAAATGATGGCTCAATAGCTATGATACGTGGAGATCAGGTGGTATCAAGGCAGTGCTTTACAATAGATATGAAGGGGAAGAAAAAGACCGTAGAGCAATTAAAGCCAGAGTAGGGAAAAGCTCCGTCAAATAGCTTAGCTCATGAGATTAATGATTTCAAAGAACACCCTAGCGTTCTCCAACTTGCTGAGCAAGTACGGGAGGTCACTTTCAAAAAAAGAGCTCAGAAGCTGATAATAGGAGAATCCCTAAGCCCGACTAAAGCATAGGAATTCAGGAAGTTGCTCAAAGAAAATTTAGACGTCTTTACCTGATCTCTAGAAGTCATGAATGACATTAGGCCTGATGTAGCAGTCCAGCGCCTTGACATTTCCAAATCTTACCCACCGGTCAGGAGGAAAATAAGGACATTCTGTCCTGAAAAGGAAAAGATGATTGAATCTGAGGTGAAAAAATTGCTCTCAATTGGCCACGTAAGGAAAGTAATAAACCCAAAATGGTTGGTTAACCCAATCATTGTCAAGAAGAAGAATGGGAAGTGAATGAAGTGCGTAGACTTCACCAACCTCAACCAGGCATGCCTAAAAGACTGCTACCCAATTCCAAGGATAGACCAGATAGTGGATGCAACAGTAAGACATCAACGGCTGACCATGATGAATGTATTCGCAGGTTACAATCAAATCTGCATGGATGAGCAAGATGAGAAAAAAGACACCGTTCATCACTCCAAAATGTACTTACTGCTACAAAGTAATGCCATTTGGCTTGAGAAATACAAGAGCAACCTATCAACGGCTGGTGAACCGTATGTTCCAAGATCAAATTGAAGCAACTATAGAGGTCTACATAGATGATATGTTGGTAAAAAGTTCTAAGAAAGAGGACCACTTGGCGCATTTGAATGAAGCTTTTGCCATACTAAGGAAGTTCAATATGAAATTGAACCCAGAAAAATGTGTTTTCGGTGTTGCATCTAGAAAATTTCTAGGTTTCATGGTGAACCAGTTAAGCATCATTGTAGATTTAGGATAGATAAAAGCTATCTGAAAAATGAAGTCTCCTACAACTATAAGAGAAGTCCAAGTGTTAACTGGAAGGTTGGCGGCTCTAAACAGATTCATTTCTAAATTTACTAATAGGTGTACCATTTTATTCAAAATGTTAAATAGGAGCAAAAACTTTCAGTAGACTGTGACCAAGCGCTGCTGTCCATAAAAAATTACTTGGGCTCCTTTGAGATGCTAGCTAAAGTAAACCCAAGGGATGAGCTCTATCTATACTTGGCAGTAACCTTTGTTGCAGTGAGTGTAGCATTGGTGAAAGATCACCTAATAGGGCAGAGACCAATTTATTATATCAGCAAGTTGTTGGTCCCAACAGAAACTCGCTATACTGAACTGGAAAAGCTTGCCCTAGCTATGATGATTGCAGCACGGAAGTTCAGACCGTATTTTCAAGCACATAAGATCAATATACTAACATCTTACCCCCTTAAAGCTGTTATGCACAAACCATAGGATTCCGGACGTCTCATGAAGTGGCCAATAGAGCTGGATGAGTTCTTCATCAAGTACAAGCCTAAAACTGCAATTAAAGGGCAAGCCCTGACAAACTTTATTGCTGAGCTGACTCCTTCAGGAGAAACTGTAATGGTCGATAGAGAGTAACTTGATCAATCAGCTATACCGTGGATGCTGTGGGTAGATGGAGCCTCAAACATGAAAGGATGTGGTGTAGGCACAGTGTTGGAAATACTTGAAATGGATCAGCTTAAAAGAACAGTGCAGCTTAGTTTTCGAACCTCCAACAATGAAGCAGAATATAAAGCAGTAATCATTGGGAGCCCAACATCTGGAAGTGAGATCAGACTCCCAACTGGTGGTCAACTAGATAAACAGAGTGTAAATTGTGAATGAAGAAAGATTGCGCCTTTATGTGTAGAACGTAAAAGAGCTAATCTCCTCACTCTAAAGCTGTAAATTCAAAACTGTTCTAAGAGCTGAAAATGAGAAGACAGATGTATTGTCAGTGTTAGCTTCTTTATTTGGATCTGATCAACGATCTGAACTGGTGGAGTTTCTTGAGCAACCATCCATAACAACACCAACAAACCTTTGCGCATGCATAGGCACGCTGGATCAGGAGGAAGACTAGAGAACACCTTTAGTTTAGTATCTAAAGGAAAGAATTCTGCCAGACGACAAGGATTCAGCCAGAAAGATCCTATACAAAGTATCAAGGTATGTGCTGACAAATGATAAACTATATAGGAGATCTTTTTCCAAATCTCTATTTCTTTGTTTAGGACCAAAGGAAGCCACTTATGTCCTATAAGAGATCCACGAAAGGGTTTGCGAAAATCATCAAAGATGAAAAACATTAGTGTACAAGGCACTAAAAATTAGCTACTACTGGCCAACAATGCGCATTGATGCACAAGAATACGCCAAGAAATACAACAAGTGCCAATGGTTCTCCAATGATACCAAGGTCCCAGCTCAACAACAGACACCAATAACCAGCCCACAACCATTTGCTCAATGGGGGATGGATGTGTTAGGACCATTCACCCCAGCATCAAGGAACAAAAAATACTTATCGGTGGTAATTGACTACTTTACCAAGTGGGTTGAAGCTGAAGCCTTTGTGATAGTAGGAGAAAATGAAGTAAAGAACTTCATTTGAAAAAATATGATATGTCATTTTGGAAATCCAGTGATACTCATATCTGATAAAAGAATACCATTCACTAGCGACAAAGTTGTATGGATGAACAACGAACTGAAAATTCAACAACGCACGTCTAGCCTAGCATATCTGCAAGCCAATGGACACGCAGAGGTGACGAATCGTTCTATCTAGGAAGCACTCAAGAAATAACAAGATGACACCAAAGGCAAGTGGGTGGAGGAACTACCAGGAGTATTGTGGGCTTATCGAACCACACCAACATCTACCACATGGGAAACACCATTCTTCATGACTTATAGAACTGAAGTTGTTGTTCTAGTGGAGGTTGGGTTGCTGTCAAGATGAGATGGCACAATCAACCTTGTGGAGAATGAAAAAGCCATATGACAGGAGATGGACCAGTTGGAAAAGAGACGTGACAAGGCAGCAATGAAGATGACAACCTACAAGGCAAGGGTGACACATATGTTCAACCATGCAGTATATCCACGACACTTTGCAGTAGGAGATCTGGTACTCAGAAAGGTAATACCTCATCGTCTAGAGGATCATTTGCGAAAACTAGCTCCTAATTGGGAAGGCCCCTACCAAGTGACCAGGGTAAATAGGCTAGGAACCTATTGGCTGGAAAGATCTGTCAATCCCAAGGCCTTGGAACATCTCACGCTTGCTAAAATACTTAGTATGAGATTTCTTGTCATTCTCTATTTCATGTTTTTTTTTTTTATTGATCTTTGAAATTTCTTTCTCTTATGTGAGACATTCTTTGAATAAAGCAAATGAACAAAGTTAAATCATGTAAAATAAATATTTAGCATTTGGCACTGGAACCAATGTAAAGTAAGTAAATAGATTAGTTTAGACATGAGCAGAGTAGAACACTTAGCATAAAACTAAGTGTGAAACAAATAAACTGAGCAGATCAGCTCAAACATGAGCATAGTATATCAAATGTAAATTAACTAAGTAGATCAGTTTAGACATGAGCAGAGTAGAACACTTAGCATAAAACTAAGTGTGAAACAAACAAACTGAGCAGATCAGCTCAAACATGAGCAGAGTATATCAACTTACTCATTCGCAAATGAGTAGAGAAGATCGACTTACTCATAAAACACTTAGCATAAAACTAAATGTAAACAAACTGAGCAGATTAGCTCAAACATGAGCAGAACAGATCAACTTATTCAAAAAATGAGTAAAGCAAATCGGCTTACTCATAAAATACTTAGCATAAAACTAACTGTAAAACAAACAAACTGAGCAGATCAGCTCAGACATGAGTAGAGTAGATCAACTTACTCATTCAAAAATGAGCAAAGAAAATCGGCTTACTCATAAAACACTTAGCATAAAACTAAGTATAAAACAAAAAACTGAGTAGATCAGCTCAGACATGAGCAGAGTAGATCATCTTACTCATTCACAAATGAGCAGAGCAGATCGACTTACTCGTAAAACACTTAGCATAAAACTAAGTGTGAAACAAAAATGAGGAGGACAAGTCAGCAAACTCACAAAGAACTGAGCAGTTCAGCTCAGATGTGAGCAAAACAGGTCAGCTTACTCATAAAATACTTAGCATAAAACTAAGTGTATGACAAAAGTGAAGAGGGCAGGTCAGCTCACTCACAGAGGACTCTCTATATACGATAAACTAGGTAGAACAGTCTACACAAGGACATATAAGCTCAGTGTATTATCTTTAACTTCTAGTTTTTCAAACTAAGGGAAGTGCAGATCATCTTACTCATTCACAAATGAGCAGAGCAGATCGACTTACTCGTAAAACACTTAGCATAAAACTAAGTGTGAAACAAAAGTGAGGAGGACAAGTCAGCAAACTCACAGAGAACTGAGCAGTTTAGCTTAGACGTGAGCAAAGCAGGTCAGCTTACTCATAAAATACTTAGCATAAAACTAAGTGTAAGACAAAAGTGAAGAGGGCCGGTCAGCTCACTTACATAGGACTCTCTATATACGATAAACTAGGTGGAACAGTCTACACAAGGACATATAAGCTCAGTTTACTATCTTTAACTTCTAGTTTTTCAAACTAAGGGAAGTGTTGTGATAGTTCTACGCTTTGATTTTACTCACAAGTGCATGAGGTCAAGTTTTAACAAAGTGGATCCGAAGATCGAGTGTCGTCCACTGGGATTTAGCGTTAGAATTAGTTAAGTACTACAATTGACATAACTCAATTTTATCTAGACAATTCAAGATTTGAAATATGTTTGCTATTTGAAAACTAATTAAACCTAAGTACTTGGAATTAATTTTATGAGAATGGATTACCTGGGGATTAATTTCGTTCACTTATACATACTCGATTTACTTTAATTTACATTAACGATACTCAATCTATCAGACAATCTAGGTATTTAAAACTTACTCACCACTTTTTTCGAGTATAAAGTGAGTGAATATGCAACCGTGTCAATACCGATATCCCTATCAAGCGTCTAAACGATTACATGAGTCTTGCCTAACCTCACGGATTTCACACGTTCTAATAATCTCCCGAAACATTAGAACGTCATGTTGTGTTTTAACCCTAATCCGAATTCGGGGTTACTTCTCCCGAGTGTCAAACCCCATATTCTCAAACCAATCACAATATCATATAAAGCATACTATGGATGTAATAAAACGGTAAACACAATCGAATATGGATGAACGACTATTAACGAAACACGAATTCACTCAAACATATAAATTCAATCCCTAGATAATAAATATTTAGCTACTCATGATCATAACCGAATATTCAACAATACATGAGAATAAAATCATAATTCAACCAAAAAAGTTTAGAAACAAAGAGAGAAACAAAGAAGGAATGACAAATCTGTAAAGTGGATGGTTCCATTTTCGTAAAAACCGCTCCAAGATCGTCTTCTCTTCTCTAAATGTGTTCTTCTCCTCTTTGGTCTGATCTAGCGCACTGAGGAACATTCTACGAATCTCTTCGTAAGGTAGGAATAAGTGGATACAAATAGATATCAAAATATCCTAAAAAATATTAAGAAAATATGTTACCAACTATTACTTGGTCACTGCAGCAAGAAGAAATTCGCTGCAACGAAAAGGCAAAAAAAAAAACAGTCACTAACCGTTTATCGCTGCAGCGAGCAAGAGATCGTTGCAGCAAATTCTAGTTAGAAGGTCCATTGACCTTTGCTCGCTGCAGCGAACAAGGGCCAGTGGCTCTATGCTGCTGGCGCTGCAGCAAGAAGGCTGCATGTTGGTCTTTTTAGCTATGTTTTCAACGTTTCTTCACCGACGTCCTACCGATTAACTTGATTTTCAATCGTTTTCACCCCTAACACATGTTTTACATAAAAAAGAATTAAAATATTACAAGAACACTCAAAAGCTACCAAATCGGCTTGAAAATATATAGATAAAATCAATCTATCAGGAGGTTAGTGTGGACTTATTAGTCTCCAAATAAACTCCTACAAAGACTCCATCAAATATGGAGTTCTCGTCTTTAACACATTACTTATTTAGTCAGGATTAAAATCTAGAACACTTGTTCAAGTTTACACTAACTTTATGGTAAGAATTGATAAGTTCAAGATTGGATAACACCTTGAGAATGATGTTATAAAACAAGACGAAAGAGAAATTCTCATTGGAATGATTCTTGTGATGGTAAAATATGATTTAAATTCATTTTGTGACTTTGCTTACTGTGATTATGTTCGTGTTCAAATGTATTCTTTACTGCCAAGAGCCTAAATTAGTTCATAACTAGTTTAGCATACTAACCAAGTTATAAAGGAGGGGAGGCAGGAAGGGAATAAACGAACAACACAGAGGTAACACAAATAAACACACATATATCGAAACCCATTTTTTTTTATCAAAGAGAAAATGGGGTACAGTGTTACCAGAGAGAGAAACAGAGAACAGAACACTATTCATCATACAAAAAAGAAGAAAAAAGAACAGAAAACTGTTAACTTCAAAAAAAAATAAAAAATATGAAGCTTCTTCTGCTGAACCAGGGCTAATTGGGTGGCATCATTCTAAGATGAGGGGAACCTAAACCTTCAAAGTCCGAGTTGGAGTAGTAGAAATCATGCTCTTCATACCGGTTGATCTTATAAACCAACTCTCGGATCTTAACTTTCTTCGCCTCGTTTTTATTCCAGAGTTTGTCTCACTTCTCCTTCATGGAATCGACGTACTGGTTGTGGAAGAACAAAGTAACAGACATATCCCACGTCTCCTTCTCTAATTTATTCAACTGCTCTCTAAGTTTATGGAGTTGTGAGATGGCACGAAAATGAGCTACCTCTATAGCACAGAAGACAGCGCAAGCATCTTCCAAGGCTCTGAGACGGGGGTACTCATCGGTAATAGTTTTGGTCGTTATCATCAAGGCACAAAAGTTTTCACCCAGCTCAATCTCTCGTTGCCTCTCAACTTGAATCACCTCAAAGGAGGATGATGATAGCCACGACATGGTTACAAAAGGATGAGAGGGAGAGGAGAAAAAAAGAAACTTTATAAAAGTATAAAACAGAGAAAGAGAAAGCATTTGAACTGGTGCAAAATATCAACGCTTGGTTTGGCTTTAAATAGCCAAACCATTGAAGTGAGAAGTGTAAATAAAACATCCAAAGGTGTATATTAATGTGCAAGTGACGTGTGCAGACGAAATACATACTATAATTATAATTGTGTATTTCCAAGACTTAATCGACGACAACCATTTAAAACAGGTCATAATTACAAAAAAATGTCATTATTACAAAAAATTAATTACAGACATAAAAAATAAACTAAAAAAATGGACTGTCAAATCAAATGACAACACTTTGATCACCGACGTCTGGATGGCCAGAGATCTGCACACCAGCAGGATCAGGAGTAGCCTCACCAGGTAGAACTTGAGCTTGAGATTGATTTGAGCTCTGGGTAAGTTGACCTAAAGGGCTTGGTGCTGAGCTATTTGCAGGCGCCTCAACAGCTAACGAAGGAACTTCTGATAGAAGCTCTTCACCTTGAGCATTCTCTTCCTCTTCATCAGCAGCATCATCTTCTTTTGTTGCATCATTCAGCTTAGTCTCCAAGAAGGAAAGGTCTATGTCTGGGCATTTTTCTAAAACTCGTTATTAGCAATAGCGGACGCCCACCAATTGGATGTTCTTGGATCTCTTCTTAAACTCAACCCAGAGATCCTTGATCTTATGCTCAGTCTCTTTTCCTTTCGCTGCTAGCTCTAACATCAACCTCTCCACTATTTGTGCTTGATCAACAGACCTCAGCTTCTCTTGGTCCAGCTTAGTTGAGAGTTAATTCCTCTCACTCTGACAAAGTTGGAGGGCATTCTCTTTTGCTTGGAGGGCAGCATTCTTAATCTGAAGATCACCTCTCAAGTGATCCGTCTCTGAGCGTACTGAGCTGATATCTCCTTTTATAGTCAGGACCTCTTCTCTCAAAGCAGAGCTTTCTC
Organism: Eucommia ulmoides; assembly: GCA_016647705.1. Taxonomy (NCBI): domain Eukaryota; kingdom Viridiplantae; phylum Streptophyta; class Magnoliopsida; order Garryales; family Eucommiaceae; genus Eucommia; species Eucommia ulmoides. The sequence continues at coordinate 4,131,707 of CM028338.1, forward strand.
CTCTCAGAGTAGTATTCTTTGCTTGATGCCTGTTGTTCTCTAAGTAGTATAGCTCATTACTCATCTGCAAAACTTCACACTGTTCGTTGGCGGAGCGCCGCTCTATCTCAAATCTTTCTTGAGATGACCTTACTATCGCTAAGTCTATCTAAAGAGAGACGTTTGTTCTTGGATGGCGCGCAGGTCTTCTTCCAGCCGATTGGACTCAGTCAACTGATACATGAGCTGAGTATCTAACTCACTCACATAATCAAAACATCCAGCCAACGCAGAAGACACATGGATGCTCTGCAATGCAAGAGCAATTGATCAGAGACCAATACAACAATTCAGGAAGTCTAAACACTTATTAAATATAAGGATGATTACCTGAAGGAGCGCATAGATAAGCATCCTGAAGAGCTCAGCCTTGTTATGACCTCCAGTTATTTCCCAACCTCTGCTCCAAGACCCCTCATATAAGAACTTGATCGCGTTGTCGAAGATCTCCTAGCGACCAGGGACTGAGGGACCAACCTCTTTTATCAATTGACACATCTGTTGATGAGACATGTCACGGCTGCTTGAAGCTCCTTAGATGGAAAAAGTTGTAAGAGGAGGCTGGCGACTTGCAGAGTCGGGCTCAGTAGCAACACGAGTAGTAGGAATACTAGTTGCATGAGTAGCGAGATCCAGCCTACGATCTTTGTGGGAATAGGAACTTGTAGGAACAGTCACAGGGATGACTCTACGCCTACGAATGCTCAAGGGCTAAAAATCGTCATCGAACTCAGAACCCACATGAAGAGTGGGATAGGGAGGAAGAGTTGCTAATGGTTGAACTGGTGGATTAGCTGCTACTTGAGCAGGTGGTTGAGCAGCAGGCTGAACTGCAGACCTGGCAGCAACCAGGACAACAGTTTGAGCTGATGACTGCTCAGTTGGTCTAAAGGACTTCTTGGCAAGCCTCTTTCTCTTCTTCCCAATTTGCAGCTCTTCCAATTGGTTGAACTGGGATACGTCCATTGCTGGTTGATTGAAGGGGTGGTAAGCGTAAAACTTGCAGGATCATTTGGCAAGAACCAGTAGCTTCTTTAGCTCTTCCTCAACCTTAGTTGTAAGACCAAGACTTTTACAAGTTTCCCTACCTGCATCAGACAACCCAAAAAGGCATCAAGACTATTGTTGCAAAATTCCTAAATCCAAATTGCAAAGAAAACATAAGTAAAGAAAATTACTCGGGGAATTAAAGTGCCTCAGCACAACTGAAGGCAACCCTATTTCTTCAGGAGAAAATTCTCAATCACCTTTGAAGAAGAGGTACCGCCTTGGCCAATCTTCTCTCACCACAGTTGGAAGGTCAGGTAGAAAGGAGAACCACTTGGGGAATATAATTCTAATTATATCTACAGTAAGAAGGACTTCATTTACACGAAAAAGAGCAATAGCTCACATGATTTGACGGAAGCCATTAGGGGTTAACTAAGTAGGAGTAATTTCTAGTTGACGGAAGAGATTACGAAGGAAATAAGTGAAATGAAGAGTATCCGTATTCAAACATCCACACAAAAAGACATATTTCACCCTCTTTAACATCATAAGGGCGTTCATCCTCAGATGGAACCCAAACCGACACGGACGAAGGAATGCCACACTGTTCCCGAAATGGCACAAGTCGTTCATGTAGAACAAAACTTGCACCATGATCTCCCCAGTTAAATGAGGGATTGGTGAACTGAGGAGCCTGGGTTGTTGTCGTATGCTCCGCGAGTTCGACGACGAACCAGCCTCAGCAGGACTATTTGATTAACTCAACGACATCACAAAAGCAAACAACACAATCAAAATATTTGAGGAAGACGATAACTTACATGAGCAAGAGAGGTGATCTTTCGTCTTTCTTCTCTAAATCGGCACGAAAGTCAGGACGGCAAATGGTATGGGCAAACTGCAGCTCACAACCTTAGTAGGTCGAATCGAGTCAATGATCCAACCCAAAAGACATAAACTCAATAAGCGATTTGGGCTGAGCACATTACGTCCACCGGGGAAAAAGACGTTAACGGTCTAGTATACAAACAAATCAGGCCTCACAAGGAGGCCCATTAATAGGTGATCAGAGTCTATGGTGACAAGGTCAGGAATAGGTGAGCCCATGACCTCCACGACCCTCATGTATAAGGAACATTACAACCACTCGACTATGACGGCCCATATTTTATGGAGGAATATTACAGAGATATTCTTCTAGTTTAATGGAGAAAAGTCGTGGCCATATCCCATGCCTTTAGGAAGAGGATCATGAAACGGGCTCCTACTCAAATGGCAAAGATTTATTGAGTCTATATAAAGGGAATGTATCGTTATTTGTTCTTTACAACTGATTTGGGAAAATATCAAAAAGTTTGTATAATAGACTAAATCTACAAAATAACTCTACAAATTTTTTTTTGCACACAATAGTGCTTAATTTTTCGTTATTTATTAGAAAAAAGTCCTAAATTTTTTCGGTGGACGCTTTTACCCTTCCACAATGGAATTGCATAATCCCTCTCTTTTCTCTCTCCATTTGCATAGACATCAAGAGCAGTGCCTGTACGACCCAAGTTTTGCATGGGCATAATTTTAGTTACATTTTAGAACACTTAAAAAAATAACAGAGTAAATTGTGTCATTTAATATTTACTTTAAAAATTTTAGGGGTCAATTATCATTTTTAAAATATTAATTTTAGATTTTGGGCTTAAATGATATCTTAAAAATAATTGAAAGAGATTAATGTAATTAGAAAAAAATAAGATATATATAAAAATAATAATAATAATAATTAAAAAAAATAATAAAATAAGTTGTGATCTTATCCGTGTGGATAAGATCACAACAACACAAAAAAAAAAAAAAAATGGCAGTTTGGGTTAGTAGATTCACACACACACACATATATATAAAGTAATATAGAGACTTCAGTTGAAAAAAAATAGAGAAAAGAAAAGGAAAAGAATAATAGGAACAGGTAATCTTTAATTTTTTTCATTTTATATATATATATATATATATATGTATGTTAAAATAAACTATATCACACGTTCAATTCATGGGGCTAACTATGCGGACAAGTATGTATATATATATATGTCAAAAATATATACGTAGATTCATGAAATATACTAGGGAGATATATATATAATTTACAAAGAATACAGTTTAACATAAAAATTATAAATTTTACTAAAACGAGTATTTTTAGTATTTTATCGACCAATAAAATTTTTAACAGTCGATTAATATTTTTCTACAAATTAAATTATTGAAGCGAAATTTTTGTAATCATTACTATAATAATTTTCGTACAGTTAATATTGACATAAAAAATTGGGCGTATAACAATTTGGTATAACCAAAATTTGGGGAATGAAAAATAATGCATTTTTGGGCCACGCATTGCATATTAGGCTTATTTTAAATAAATTATTAATTTAGGCCCTATTGCTGTTAGGTTCACAGACGCCGCCGCCCGCGTAGTCTTTTGGAGGACAGTATTTTTGGACGCCGCCCGCATGTTAGGTTCACAGGCGACGCATTGCATATTAGGGTTATTTTAAATAAATTATTAATTTTGGCTGGGCAGGTGTGAACTGTCACACCCCACCCCGGACACCCGTCACCCAGGGCCAGCGTGACGTCAACATGACGCCTCCCTGAATGACTAACCAACCAGAAACACACACACACACACACACACACACACACACACATATATATATATATAATACCATAAACAGGCATACAAACCATACAACTCCTCCCAACTGGGACACATCCATCCCCGAATATATATACAATAAAATAATATCAGCAAAATAATAAAACTAAACCTCCCATGGGTTCGCCTTAGACGGCCCACTCCCAAACGACACTATCGCTAGACTCTACCTAGTGTCAGTAAGGGACTGACTCCTAGCCGCAGTACCTGAAACCAAAATTTTTATCGGTGTACTATCTTCATAATAAAAACATTTTTGTATGGATCAAGTATAATAATAATTTAAATATCACACTTCAAATAATAATATAATAATCACATACCACACAGAAACTGTCACATCCCACCTCGGACACCCGTTACCCGGGGCCAGCGTGACGTCGACATGACGCCCCCCTGAAAGACAAACCAACCAGAAACACACACACACACACACACACACACACACACACACACACATATATATATATATATATATCCAAATAGTTCATTGTATGCCAACAATACACCACACCACCCTCCGACTAACTATAGGATTGTTTTAATCTCACGATCGGGAGTTGCAACAGTACCGTACTACCTGTAGGATTTGCCTTCCTAACGGGTCACAACACAACGCTCTGCCGGACTTTGTCTAGCAGATAATCAACGCTCTGCCGGACTTTACCTAGCAGATAATCCATATTCCTTTTGGGAACAAAATACTATGGCATAGTCAGACCAAATATCAATTTTCATCTAAAAAACAAATGACTCGGTCCACAATTCGTTTCCCACCTTTAAAACCAACTTGTTCCAAAGATCATTTTTTTTTCACAAATACCCAAAACCGCTTGATCCATATAAGTTGCAAATTTGTCCATTTTAAATAAACACATTTTTCATAATATATATAAAAATACAATTTGTAATTAACGTAGAAGACAGTACACTCACCTCAATATCCGCTCTGCAAAATTGCTACTGACCACACTCTATCGATATGTCGGTGCCTGCGAACCCTTTTATTTTTCAAATGGTTGAAATTTAACTATTTTTTTGCCTAGGTCTTCACCGCTGCGGTAAAGCAACCATAGTTCTATACACAAAAGCTCACCACCGCGGTGATGGATCTCACTGCTGTGGCGAAGGTTGTCTTCTTCTCGTTTCTGGTTCCTGTTTTAGCCCAAGTGCTGCTCTCTCTCTTTTTACCAGCTCTAGCGTCTTCACTCGCTGTCTCTTTCTCCCGATCAGAGCACACATCCACACTACTCCGACGCCCTTATACACATCAACCCACACCCATGCAAATAGCAAAAAAATCAAGAAACACGTGCCTAAACAGGGTTGATCCCATACCCACCGTCACACACACACGCCTGGACAACACATACACTCACACAGACACACATCTTCACACCGTGGCACAGAACCGACAAATGACACACACACATTCACCGTTACATACACCCATGACGGCGATACACACATACCCACCTGCACGTCGGTTCAAAATAGAGGAACACACCCACCGTCGATCACCCACACCCACACACACCGACGACGAGCAAAACACACACCCATGCATACGTCGGCACTGAACAGACCACGCACCAACAAGCCGGAGGAACACGCTGCCAACTAAACGCCTCCAATTCTCTCTCTCTCTCTCTCTCGATTGAGATCACGATCTTGCATTTATATGCATGAAATTAGTGGAAAAATATGGTCCCTTGCCTTGCCACGTCAATTCTCCTTCTCTCCATTCTCGGTTTAATCTCCGATCACACACATACACACACACACCCACACACACACACACACACACACACATATATAATAAACTTTTGTCTAATTACTCTTTCTTCCCCCTACATTTCTTTAAATCCCCATTTTAATCCAATTCAACATTTAAGATTTTCTTAAATTATAATTTCACCCCTAAAATTTTAATTTTATAAATAAATGACAAATTGAATCCCAAAGTGTAGAATAAATGTTTTTAAATTTGTAAATTGACCCTTAAACTTTTAATTTGAATGTTAATTGGAACATTTTGCCCCGTATTTTTCTACATGCTCTAGAATGCAATTAAAATTACGTACGTGCTAAAATTAGGGTCTTACAACCCTTTCCTCCTAAAGAAATTTCGTCCTGAAATTTTATTACCTTAATCGAACAAGTGGGGGTATCTTTTCCTCATCTCGTCATCTCTCTCCCACATCGCCTCTTCCATTGCATGACTACGCCATAATATTTTGACTAATGGGATTGTTTTCGTCTGCAACACCTGGTCCTTACGACTTAGGATTTTGACTGGCTCCTCAACGTATGTAAAATCTTTTTCTGATTCGATCGGCTGAGAAGTCAACATATGCGAAGGGTCTGGTACATATTTCCGGAGTATCAACACATGAAAAATGTCGTGTAGTCGAGACAACTCTGGCGGTAAAGCAAGTCTATAAGCTGTTGTGCCAACCCGATCTAAAATTTTATATGGTTCGATGTACCTTGGACTTAACTTCCCTTTCTTCTCGAACCTCATTATGCCCTTTCACGGAGAAATACGCAAAAACACATGATCCTCCACTTCAAATTCTAACTCCCACCAGTGCTTATCTGCATAACTCTTTTTGTCGATTCTAAGCAGTTTTTAATTTTTTCCGAATCACCTTTACTTTGTCTATTGTCATCTGGGCTATATCCGACATCAACAATTTTCGTTCTCCTACCTCAGTCCAACAGATTGGGGTTCTGCATCTTCTACCATACAACGCTTCATATGGGGTCATCTCGATTGTCGAATGGTAGCTGTTATTGTAGGCGAATTCCATCAACGACAAATTATCATCCCAACTATCCGGAAACTCCAAAACACATCCCCTCAACATATCCTCCAATATTTGAATCATACGCTCTGATTATCCATCCGTTTGAGGATGGAAAACGATGCTAAATTTTAGCTTGGTACCCAAAGCAGTTTGGAGACTCAGCCAAAACCTCGAAGTAAATCTCGGATCTATATCCGACACTATAGAAATCGGTGAGCCATGCAACTTAACAATCTCATCGATATACAGTTGAGCATACTTATCAAGAGAGTAAGTTATCTTTACGGCTAGAAATGAGTAGACTTGGTAAACCCATCAACGATCACCTAGATGGAATTATGCCCCTTTTGAGTACGGGGTAATCCCGAAACAAAATCTATCGTGATTTGCTCCCACTTCCACTCTGGAATAGGTAGAGGTTGCAACAACCCACTTGGACGTTGATGCTCAATCTTAACTTACTGATAAACAAGACACCTGGGAACAAATTCTGTGATTTTTTGTTTTATTCTGATCCACCAATAATGTTCTCGCAAATCTCGATACATTTTGGTACTGCCTGGATGCATTGCGTAAGCTGAGCTATGTGTTTCCTCCAAGATATCCTTCTTCAAATTTAAGTCATCAGGCACACACAGTCTATTTTCGACCATCAAAGCTTTATCACTATCCCTGATATGATAATCAGCTCTGCAGCCATTTTTCACTTCGTCCCGAATCCTCTCCAATTGTACGTCTAACTTCTGTGCTTTAACAATACGGTCGATCAATGTCGGCCTTAAAGTCAAAGTCGCAAGAATTGCTGCTATCTAACCAACCGCTAACTGAACTCGCAATGATCTCATCTCGATATACAGATTAGTATGGATAACTTTAATGTATGCGACCGAACCTACCGATTTTCAACTCAACGCATCCGTTACAACATTAGCCTTACCCGAATGATAGTAGATGGTGCAATTATAGTCTTTGATCAATTCTATCCAATGCCTCTGCCTCAGATTTAGCTCATTTTGAGTAAACAAATACTTCAAACTCTGGTAGTCGGTGGATACTTCACAAGTCTCACCATATAGGTAGTGCCTCCAAATCTTCAGGGCGAACACAATTGCTGCCAACTCCAAATCATGCTTCGGGTAATTACTCTCGTGGTTCTTCAATTGCCGAGATGCATATGCGATTACGTGATCATGCTGCATTAGAACACATCCCAGCCTTTGGTGTGACGCGTCACTATAAATCACAAAACCACTTCCTTCTGTTGGGAGAGACAGTATTGGCGTCGATATCAACCTTCTTTTCAGCTCTTGGAAACTCTACTCACATTTATCAGTCCACTCAAATTTAGACTCTTTACGGGTTAACGGGGCAGCTATAATAGAAAATCTCTGCACAAATCGACGATAGTAACCCGCCAATCCTAAAAAGCTTCGAACTTCAATCACATTTTTCGGCTTTTCCCATTGAACAACAACTTCAACTTTCTTTGGGTCCACCTGAATACCATCTCTTGAGATAATATGCCCCAAAAATACCACATGATTTAACCAAAATTCACATTTATTGAATTTCACATACAACCGCTTCTCACGCAATGTCTGCAACACAATCTGGAGATTCTCTGCATGCTCTTCTCTACTTTGGGAATAGATCAATATATCGTCAATGAACACAATAATAAATTATTCTAGATAAGGTTGGAAGATTCGATTCATCAAATCCATGAAAGCAGCAGGGGCATTTGTTAATCCGAAAGGCATACCAAAAAATTCATAATGTCCATATCTCATACGGAATGCCGTTTCGCTATGTCACTGTCTCTGACTTTCAATTGGTGATACTCTGATCGAAGATCTATTTTGGAAAATACTTTAGCCTTCTATAGCTGGTCAAATAAATCATCAATTCTAGGCAACGGATATTTGTTACGAACCGTCACCCTATTCAGCTACCGATAATCGATACACATTTTCAACGTGCCATCATTCTTCTTCACAAACAACACTGGGACTCCCCATGGGAAAACACTGGGTCTAATAAACCCACGGTCTAATAAATCTTGCAACTATACTTTCAATTCCTTCAACTCGGTAGGCGTCATACGATAGGGTGGAATCGATATAGGAGCAGTTTCTGGAAGTAACTCGAATCGTGAATTCCATCTCCCTATCTATTGGCAACCCTGGCAAAACTTCTGGAAACACATCAGAAAAATCTTTGACCACTAGAATATCTACCATCTAAACTTCTTTCTGACTGGTGTCAATCACGTGCGCGAGGTATCTCTGACATCCTTTCTTCAATAATTTCCTAACTTCTAGGACTGAAATCAAACTGATAGGGGTGATAATTCTGTCTCCCGAGAATACGAACTCTAGCTCGCCTGAGATTCGAAAGATCACTTCTTTCTTAAAATAATCCACTGTGGCATGATATCTGGATAGGAAATCTATACCCAGTACCACATCAAAATCGTGAATACTCAAGGGTAATAGATCTGCCAATAATTTCCTATCACCGATCCGAAGCGGACTGTTTTCATACACACTATCTATCCATGCCGACTCACCCACCGGAGTAGAGATAACAATACGATATGATAAAGAAATGAGAAACTTGCCTACATGCATCATGAAAGTTGTCAAAACAAATGAATGAGTAGAACCGGGATCAATAAGTACATGGGCATCTCTATTATATAAAGACATGATACCTATGACCACGTCTGGAGTAGCCTGGGCATTCGGTCGAGTAGTAGCAAATACACGGCCTCGCGTCGGAGGTCTACTAGTAGATCCTCCGCCATGCCCCTGGACAGTGCTAGGACCAATACTACCCATACTGCTCGAAGAAAAAGTACAGATGTAGAAGCAAATTTTAAATAATTTGTAGATATATGACCCAGCTCATGACAACGACAACATACCGGTCTTCCCATGGGATAGTCTCTGATGAAGTGATCTGGTGCCCCACACTGATAGCATCTACCTACTCCAGCTTGACTAGACGGCTAATTCTTTCCCAACCTCTGCGGGCCGATACTCGATTCAGATACACTCTGCTATCGCCCGGAGTATGATTGTCGGGGACCACAACTCCTAACGGATTGGCCAAATGATGGGGCCCGAGTAACTGGAGGTCGAGGTACTGCCCCCCATGAAGTGCCACCCGAAAATCTGTTGGGTGACTCAAATCTGCTCTTTTTGTACTGCTCACGACTCTCAACAGCTTCCTGAACATCCTTCTCTACTAGTTTTTCCGTATTCACCAACTCTGCGTAACTCTTAATCTGCCTGCTTATCAACCTGGAATGAATCTCTAAATGAAGTCTCTTCTGGAATCGTCTGCATTTCGCCTCTTTCGTTTTTACCAGATCATGGGAAAAATGGGACAAAGCATCAAATTTGACTTCGTATTACTAAACGGTCATTTTTTCCTACTTCAGAACTATAAATTCTTCTTCCATCTGGAACCGGTAAGACTCAAGAAAATACTTCTCATTAAACATGGCAACGAAATGATCCCACGTGATCTCCTCGCCCGAAAGGGTAATCAATCTCTTCATCTCTTCCCACCAATGTTCGGCTTCATCTCTTAGCTGGAAAGTGGCAAGAGGTACTCGACTATCGTCAACAATCCCCAGAGCCTCAAATACATGACCCACACCTTTAATCCAATTCTCAGCATCAGCTGGACCCGCCGTTCCAGTGAAAACTGGAGGGTCCAACTCCTTGAATCTCTTCAAGCGTACTGCCTGGGACGTAGTAGTATCAGTTTAGGCCTTTTGACTTTCCATGATTTTTGCTTGCTGCTCTGTCAACTGGGCAACAGCCTGCAAAATCCTTTCAACAGCATCCAAGCTCCCTTGCACCCTATCTCCCTATTCTTGGAGTTCCACTTGCCTCGAGGTTTCCACCTGCCTCTAGGGTTCTACACTCCCAGAGCTTTCGTTCCAACGCTCCATACCTACTATTTGCAATAGAATTTAACTCAACAACCAACTAGGCCAACCAGAAAACGACAGTAATTACTTTACTTAAATAACTACCATGCGAGTGCCGAAATCACCCACCTACATTCTATCTCAAAGTCCCCAACCGACTAGACAATTGACACGTCTCCCTATCTCATGGGCTACTACTAACACGACAACTGACAAGTCTATAAAACCTATAACCTAGGCTTTGATACCACAAATTGTCACACCCTACCCCTAAACACTCGTCGCCTGGGGCCGGCATGACGTCGACATGACGCCCCCTGAATGACCAACCACGCACACACACACACACATATAATACCATAAACAGGCATACAAACCATACAACTCCTTTCAACTGGGATACATCCATCTCTGAATTTATATACAATCAAATAATATCAGCAAAATAATAAAACTGAACCTCCCACGGGTTCGTCTCAGACGGCCCACTCCCAAATGACACTATCGCTGGAATCTACCTAGTGCTAGTAGGGGACCGACTCCTAGTAACAGTACCTGAAACTAAAAATTTTATCGGTGTACTGTCTTTATAATAAAAATATTTTTGTATGGATCAAGTATAATAATAATTTAAATATCACATTTCAAATAATAATATAATAATCACATACTACACGGAAACTCAGATTTTCTGTAACCACATAAATAAATTCATATATTTAAAACACCTTATCCAAGTAGTGAAAATCAACCAAAATACTATATCTATTCAAGTAGTGTAAATCAACCGGAAAAATAAATATATTTATACGCCCACCATTTTAAAGTGATATATATATATATATATATATATATATATATATATATATATCCAAATAGTTCATCGTATGCTAACAATACACCACACCACCATTCGACTAGCCATAGGATCATTTTAACCTCACGATCGGGAGTTGTAACGATACCGTACCACCCGTAGGATTTGTCTTCCTAACTGGTCACAACACAACGCTCTACCAGACTTTACCTAGCAGATAATCCACATCCCTTCTGGGAAGAAAATATTATGGTATAGTTGGACCAAACATCAATTTTCACCTAAAAAACAAACAACTCAGTCCACAATTCTTTTCCCACCTTTAAAACCAACTTGTTCCAAAGATTTTTTTTTTTTTTTTCTACAAATACCCAAAATCACTTGATCCATATAAGTTACAAATTCGTCCATTTTAAATAAACACATTTTCCATAATATATACGAAAATATAATTTGTAATTTATGTAGAAGACAATACACTCACCTCGATATCCTCTCTGCAAAATTGCTACTGATCACACTCTATCGGTACGCCGGTGCCTGCGAGCCCTTTTTCAAATGGTTGAAGTTTAACTATTTTTCTGCCCAGGTTTTCACCGCCGCAAAACTGGTCTTACCGCTTTGGCAATGCAACCGCAGTTCTGCACGCAAAAGCTCACCGCTACAGCAATGGATCTCACCATTGCAGCGAAGGTTGTCTTCTTCCCGTTTCTGGTTCTTGTTTCAGCCCAAGCACTATTCTCTCTCTCCTTACTAGCTCTGGCGTCTTCACTCTCTCATGATTAGAGCACACACCCACACTACTCTGATGCCCCCATAAATATCAGCCCATACCCACGCAAACAGCAAAAAAATCAAGAAACATACACCTGAACATGGTCGATCCCACACCCACCGTCACACATACACACACACGCCTAGACAGCACACACACTCACACAGACACACATCCTCACACCGTCGCATAGAACCGACGAACGACACACACACATTCACTGTCACATACACCCAAGACGGCGACACACACATACCTACTTGCACGCCAGTTCAAAATAGAGGAACACACCCACCGTTGATCACCCACACACACCGATGATGAGCCAAACACACACCCATGCATACATCGGCACTGAACAGACTACGTACCCACACGCTGCAGACCAAACGCCTCCGATTCTCTCTCTCTCTCTCTCTCTCTCTCTCTCTCTCTCTCTTCTCTATTTTTGTGTTTTTGATTTCCTCCCCTTTTTGAGATTGAGATCACGATCTTGCATTTATATAAGTGAAATTAGTGGAAAAACATGGTCCCTAGCCTTGCCACGTCAATCCTCCGGCTCTCCGTTCTCGGTTTGATCTCCGATCACACACACACATATGTGTATATATATATATATATATAATAAACTTTTGTCTAATTACTCTTTCCTCCTCCTACATTTCTTTAAATCCCCATTTTAATCCAATTCAACATTTAAGATTTTCATAAATTATAATTTCACCCCTAAAATTTTAATTTTATAAATAAATGACAAATTAAATCCCAAAATGTAGAATAAATGTTTTTAAATTTGCAAATTGACCCCTAAATTTTAAATTTTAATTTTAATTGGCACATTGCCACCCCGTATTTTTCTACATGCTTTAGAAGGCAATTAAAATTACGTACGTGCTAAAATTTGGGTCTTACATGAACCATGGGAGGGTTCTGTTGTTTTTGTGATTTTGTTTTTAAATATTTAGGACAGGTGTATTCCCAAATTTTGGAATGGGTAAATATATTATAGTTTTTAGAAAAAATAAAATGTATAGTGGTACATGTATATATGTGTGTGTGTGTGTGTGTGTGTGTGTGTGTGTGTGTGTGTGTATTTGTTGACTAGTCAGGTGACGTCAAGTCGATATCACGCCTGACCTCGGGCGATGGGGGCCCAAGGAGGGGTGTGACACTTTTTAGTATCACAGCTTAGATTATAGGTTCTGTAGACGTGCCAGGTTATCTAGTCAGTAGTGGACCATGAAATAGGGTGTCTGTAAGTGGGTTCGACACGTGAGTGATAGTTATTTTATTGGATTAAGTAACACATTTGCGTCAGGCACTGCCGTTTGTCTGTTGGCCCTGTTGCTTATTAAATTTTATTTCAGATCTTGAGTATGGAGCATGAAAATAAAAGTACTGGGAGTACTAGACCCTAGAAGAATAGGGATAGGACGTAGGAAAGCTTAGATGCCATTGAACAGATTTTACAGGTTGTTGTGCAATTGACAAAGCAGTAGGTAAAGATAATGGAATGTCAGAAGGGCCAAACCGATACAGCTACTTCCTAGGCAGCACTCTTGAAGATATTCAAGGAATTGAACCCTTCGACTTTTATGGGAACTGCGGGTCCAGTTGATGCCGAGAATTGGTTGAGGAGCGTAGGGCACATATTCGAGGCAATAAGAATTACCGATGACAGTCGAGTTCCTCTTGCCACCTTCCAGTTGAAAGGAGAGGCCGAACATTGGTGGAAGGAAATGAAGAGATTAATTTTAGTTCCAAGCGAGGAGATTTTTTGGGATCGATTCGTTGCGGTGTTTAATAAAAAATATTTTCCTGAATCCTACCGGTTCCAGATGGATGAGGAATTCATATCACTGAAACAAGGAAAGATGACCGTTTTGTAGTATGAAATCAAATTCAATGCCCTGTCCCGATTTGCTTCTAATTTGGTAAAAATAGAAGAGGCAAGATGTAAACTATTCCAAAAAAGACTGGATCTAGAAATACGTTCCAGGTTGACAGGCAGACAGATCAAGAAATATGCGAAATTGGTAAACACGACAAAATTAATAGAGAATTATGCAGCCGAGAACCGTGAGCAGTATAAGAAGAGTAGATTCAAGTTACCTAACAGATATCCAAGTGGCATTTCTCAAGGAGCTGTAGTTCGACAGCCATTTGCTCGGGCCCCAACAACCGATCAATCCGCTAGGAGCTGGGGTCCACGGCAATCATAGTTCGGGTGACAACAGAATGTGTCCGGCCTGAGTGTTGGCCAATAAGACAGGGTAGGAGTCTGCCGGTTAGTCGAGCCAGGGCACCCATATGCTATCAATGTGGATCACCGGATCATTTCGCCAGGGATTGTCCCGTGGAAGGCCTAATATGTTTTCGTTGTCATGAGCCGAGTCACATATCTCCGAATTATCTGAAATCCACTGTTACATCTGCACCCTCTGCGAGCAGTATGGGTAGTGTTGGCTCTAACAGTGTTCAGGGGCGTGGTAGAGGATTGACTGGTAGACCTCCAACTCGAGGTCGTGTATTTGCTACTACTAGGCAGCATGCCCAGGCTACCCCGAATGTGGTTACAGGTATCATGTCTTTATATGATAGAGATGCACGTATACTTATTGATCCCAGTTCTACTCATTCATTTGTTTTGGTGACTTTTATGATGCATGTAGACAATTTTTCTACTTCTCTATCATATAATATTATTATCTCTAACCCTATGGGCGAGTTCGTGTTGATAAATAGTGCGTATAAAGATAATTCACTTCGTATTGGTGATAGAGAATTGTTGGTGGATCTATTACCCCTGAGTATTCACAATTTTGATGTGATATTGGGTATGGATTTGCTATCTGGTTATCATGCCACGGTGGATTGTTTTAAAAATGAAGTTATTTTTTGGGTTTTTTGCGAACCAGAGTTTGTATTTTCGGGAGACAGAATCATTACCCCTGTTAGTTTGATTTTAGTTTTGGAGGTTAAGAAATTATTAAAGAATAGATGTCAGGGGATACCTCGCTCATGTGATTGACACCAGTCAGAATGAAGTACAGGTGGAGGATATCCTAGTGGTCGGGGATTTTTTCGATGTATTTCCAAATGAATTGCCAAGGTTGCTAGTGGATAGGAAAATTGAATTCACTATCGAGTTACTTCCAGGAACTTCTTCTATATCAATTCTACCCTATTGTATGACGCCTACCGAGCTAAAGGAACTGAAAATTCAGTTGCAAGATCTGTTAGACCGCGAGTTTATCAGACCTAGTATTTTCCCGTAGGGAGCCTAAGTGTTATTCGTAAAGAAGAAAGACGGCACGTTGAAGATGTGTATTGATTACAGGCAGTTGAATAAGGTGACGATTCGTAATAAATACCCGTTGCTGAGAATTGATGATCTATTCGACCAATTACAGAAGGCCAAGGTATTTTCCAAAATAGATCTTCGATTAGCATATCATCAGCTGAAAGTCAGAAACAATGATATGTCAAAGACGGCGTTTCATACGAGGTATGGGCATTATGAATTTTTAGTTATGCCGTTTGGATTGACGACTGCCCCTGATATCTTTATGGATTTGATGAATCGAATCTTCCAGCCTTATATAGATCAGTTTATTATCGTGTTCATTGATGATATATTGATTTAGTCCCAAAATAAAGAAGAACATGCAGAGCATCTCAAAATTCTATTGCAAATTTTGCGCGAGAAGCAGTTGTATACAAAATTCAGTAAATGTGAATTTTGGTTGGATAGAGGTGCATTTTTGGGGCATGTTATCTCGGGGATGGTATTCAGGTTGGCCCAAAGAAAGTCGAAGCCGTTGTTTAGTGGGAAAAGCCAAAAAGTGTGACTGAGGTTCGAACCTTTTTGGGATTAGCGGGTTATTATCGTTGGTTTGTGCAAGGATTTTTCATTATAGCTGTCCCATTGACCCGATTAACCTGCAAGGAATCTAAATTCGAATAGATTGACAAATGTGAACAGAGTTTCCAAGAGCTGAAAAGTAGACTGATATCTGGGCCAATACTTTCCCTCCCGACAGAAGGTAGTGGTTTTGTGATCTATAGTGATGCTTCACATCAGGGGCTAGGGTGTGTACTAATGCAACATGGTCACGTGATTGCATATGACTCCCGGTAATTAAAGAATCATGAGCGTAACTACCCGACGCATGATTTGGAGTTGGCGACGATTGTATTTGCCTTGAAACTCTTGAGACATTATCTGTATGGCGAGACTTACGAAATATACATTGACCACCAGGGTTTGAAATATTTATTTACTCAAAATGAACTAAATTTGAGACAGAGACGTTGGATAGAATTAATCAAGGATTATGATTGCACCATCCACTATCATCCTGAAAGGCCAATGTTGTAGCAGATGCGCTGAGTCAAAAATCAGCAGGTTCAATTGCACGCCTTCAAGTGGTTCACACTAATCTATATGCTGAGTTAAGATCTCTGCGAGTCCAGTTGGCGATTGGTCAAATGGCAGTGTTGCTTGCGACTTTGACTTTGTGACCAACATTGATCAACCGTATTATAGAAGCACAAAAGTCGGATGGCCAATTGGAAAAGATCAGAGATGAAGTAAAGAATGGTCACAGAGCTGACTATCGCGTTCGAGATAATGATGAAGTCTTGATGTTTGAAAATAGATTGTGTGTGCCTAATAATGTCAATATAAAGAAAGATATCTTGGAGGAAGCGCATAGCTCAGCATAAGCAATGCACCCAGACAGTACCAAAATGTATTGGGATCTACGAGAACACTATTGATGGAATGGAATGAAACAGAAAATTGTTGAATTTGTTGATAGGTGTCTCATTTGTCAGCAAGTCAAGATTGAACATCAACGTCCAGGTGGATTATTGAAGCCTCTATTCATTCTGGAGTGGAAATGGGAACATATCATGATGGATTTTGTTTCAGGATTACCTCATACTCAAAAGAGACATAATTCTTTTGGATTATTGTTGATAGGCTTACCAAATCTACTCATTTTCTGGCCGTAAAGACGACTTACTCCTAGGACAAGTATGCAAAATTGTATATTGATGAAATTGTCCGATTGTACGGCGCGCCGATTTGCATAGTGTCGGATAGAGATCTGAGATTTATTTCGAAATTCTGGCCAAGTCTCCAAGCTGCTTTGGGTTCCAAATTGAAATTTAGCACAATTTTTCATCCTCAGACTAACGACCAATCAGAGCGTACGATTCAGACGTTGGAGGATATGTTGAGGGGTTGTGTTCTAGAATTTTCTGGTAGCTGGGACGATTATTTGACGTTGATGAAATTTGCCTATAATAACAACTATCATTCAACAATCGATATGACACCATATGAAGCGTTGTATGGCAAGAGATGCAGAACTTCATTCTATTGGACTAAAGTGGGGGAACAAAAACTATTGATGCCAGATATAGCCCAAATGACGACGGACAAGGTGAAAGTGATTCAGGAAAGACTGAAGACTGCTCAAAGTTAGCAGAAAAGCTATGCTGACAAGCGTAGGTGAGAGTTGAAATTTGAAATGGGTGATCATATGTTTTTGCGTATATCCCCGTGGAAGGGCATAATGAGATTCGGGGAAGAAAGGGAAACTAAGTTCGAGGTATATCGAGCCATACGAGATTCTAGAACAAGTCCGTACGGTGGCTTTTCGATTAGCCCTACCACCAAAATTGTCTAGATTACACGACGTTTTCCATGTGTCGATACTTAGGATATATTTGTTAGACCCTTCACATGTGTTGACTTCTCAACCAATCGAATTGAAAGAAGACTTGACATACGTTGAGGAACCAGTCCAGATTTTAAACCATAAAGATCAAGTGTTGCGGATGAAAACGATTCTATTAGTGAAAGTGCTCTAGCATAGTCACTCGATGGAAGAAGCGACGTGGGAGCGAGAAGATGAGATGAGGAATAAATATACGCATTTATTCGTTCAAGGTAACTAAAATTTCGGGAAGAAATTTCTTTTAGGGAGAAAAGGTTATAAGACCCGAGTTTTGTATGAGTATAATTTTAGTTATATTTTAAAACACTTAGAAAAATAATGGGATAAATTGTGTCATTTAATATTTACTTTAAAAATTTAGGGGTTAATTATCATTTTTAAAATATTAATTTTAGATTTTGGGCTTAAATGATATCTTAAAAATAATTGAAGGAGTTATTAATGTAATTTTAAAAAAATAAGATAATAATAATAGCAATAATAATAATAATTAAAAATAATAATAATAATAATAATAATAATAATAATAATAAAAAAAAAAAAAAGTTGTGATCTTATCCGTGTGGATAAGATCACAACAACAACAAAAAAAAAAAATATTGTGGCTAGGGGTTAGAGGCAAAATAAAAAAAATAATAAAAAAAAAATGTGGCAATTTGTGTGTTGGCCTAGTGAGCTACCCAAGAGGGGGGGGTGAATTGGGTAGTATTACAATTTAATCCAAATTTTATAATACTTTAAAAATCAATCAATTAATTTTATCCTAAAATTAATTATTATCTTTATAGCAGCGGATGTGTGCTGTCAGCTAGGTGCACACCAAACAATAATATAAGTAAAATAAATAGAGCAGTACACCACGATATATCCTGGTTTACCAAGCTACTCTTAGCTAATCCAGTCTTCCGAGCCCCCACGGAGATTCACACCCACTAAATTCAAGATCCCTTTAAAGGTAGGAATCAAACCCTCATAAAGATTATTTTACAGGCTTAAAATCAACCTTTACAAATTTCTTTTCACAGGGTAAGGAATAATCTCTATTTTTTACAAGTTCAAGAATAACCTAATTCTTTTTAACACAAAGGCAAAAGAATCAAAATTTCACCAACACTCCAAATATCCTTTTACCCGGTAAGGATTGAACCGTTACAAAATTCACACAAAATAATTCAATTTAGGAAGAATTACTACCTCAATCTCTTTACAGAAAGAGATTGAAACTAGCTACTATTTGATTAAATACACCCAACAGTATTTAATCCGTCACTCAACTTACCAATAAAAATTGATAAGTGATTTTTCTTACTCAGAGTTTCTACCACCCCAGATAAATTAAAACTCAATTAATAACCCAAAACTAGTGATAGAAATGTAAGATACTCAAAATCTGGTTTTAAACAAAAATGAGTAGTACGTAATTGAGCACGTAATCAGATTAATTCAAGAAATTGTTTATAATATATTTTTTCAATAAAAATTAGAAAACAATTTCTAAAGATCAAATTCCAAAAATTAATCAAGCAATACAATATAGAAAATAATTTGGAAAGATCTCACCCGAAATCCACCGAAAAAATAATTAGAGCGATGTTACTTCAAATTCGGTAGTAGCAATGATTATTAGGAATTTCTCTTAGAAAATCTCTCAAAAACTCAATATGATTTGTCTTAGAAAAACTCAATATGATCTCTTGATTTCACTCTGTCACACTTAGTCTCTCTTAATGATATGAAAAACGCAGGTCTTTATAAATGGGATAAAAATCAGCTCTCTAACGGCTAGTTCCCTTTTGTCATGACACTTAATTTCTCTCTTAGACCCTTTATATCATTAAGACTTCATTCTGGTTCAATTCACTTAATTATGACTTTTAAATCTCTCAATTAAGTTCCCTAAATATTTCTCAATCATAATTAAATAGAATAGAAACAATTATATGTACCAATTTGAGAAATATTCAAACTTAATGAATCAAATCAATAGGGATAACATAATATATGTAGCATATCTTAAATAATATAAAATCCCTAAAATTTCTCATAAATCCCAACCAAAAAATGGCTACTTTCAGATTTAAATTCGGAATTCCACAATATCCTAAAACAGACACACAAGTCGACTTACCAAGTTCAGCAGTCAACAGCTCAATTCAGGATGTAGTCAAGCCAAAGATTCTGTGCCCATCGGTCGATTTATCTATCGACTTAGAGATTCAGAGAGTTTCATTTCTCTTCACAGGTCGACCGCTCCGTCAACTTATAGATACAGAGAGTTCATTCTTAAGTACAGGTCGACCTACCTGTCGACTGAGAGATACAAAGAGTTTTCCTTCTTTGTCCGGTTGACTTACATGTCGACTTATGTATGTTGGATTACTTTTCTAAACTCGTTATTAATTCATTCTATTTGACATTTTCGCCCCTTTAACCAATTTATTTTCTTGGTTAACTTCACTAAATACTTTAAATTCAATTTTAACCAATTATAAATATTTCTTTTTCAATTACACATAAGAGCAAATAATTTAGTTAATTAGGATTCTATTAAAAACACACATATTTATAAAAATTATTTAAAAAATATTTTTGTGTCGTGTGTGATTCTAATTGGGATATTAAGAGTTGAAATTTAAACCTGAGTTATTTTTCCTAAGTTCTTCAATTTCTTCAACCTCTTAATTCTTTATCATCTTTATCAACATATATTCATCATCAGGAACTAATAAACTGAAACACTTAATCAAATCGTTAGTTCCATAAAAAATATCAACATTTAGTTGTCTATCAAAATCTTAGGATCAACAATATACATATATATATATATGTGTGTGTGTGTGTGTGTGTGTGTGTGTGTGTGTGTGTGTGTGTGTGTGTATGTGTGTGTGTGTGTGTTAAAATAAACTATATCACACGTTCAATTCATGTGGCTAACTATGCGGACAAGTATATATGTATATTTATATGTCAAAAATATATACGTGGGTTCGAAATATATACTAGGGATAAATATATTTAATTTACGAAGAATACAGTTTAAAATAAAAATTGTAAATTTTACTAAAACGACAATTTTTAGTATTTAGTCAACTAATAAAATTTTTAACAGTCGATTAATATTTTTCTACAAATTAAATTATTGACGTGAAATTTTTGTAATCGTTACTATAATAATTTTCCTACAATTAATATTGACATAGAAAATTGGACGTATAACAATTTGGTATAACCAAAATTTGGGGAATGGAAAATTGTGCATTTTAGGGCCACGCATTGCATATTAGGCATATTTTAAATAAATTATTAATTTAGGCCTTATCGTTGTTAGGTTCATAGGCGACGCTACCTACGTAGTCTTTTGGACGACAGTATTTTTGAAGTACGAAAATCGAGGTGAGTATATTGTCTTCTATGTAAATTGACAAAGTATATTTTTGTATAAATTGTGAAAAAAAAAAATATTTATTAAAATAGACGGTGTTATAACGTTATGTGGATCAAGTAGATTTTTAAATGTGGAAAGAGGTTTTTGTTATCCGACTATGTCATAGTTGTCTTCTCGTTAGGAGAGCATGTCCTGCAAGATGTGGATTATCTGTCAAGTAAGACCTGTAGCGTGGATATTTATTATTACCTGTCAGGCAAGTCCTGCGGAGTAGATATTGTTGTTACCTGTTAGGCAAGTCTTGCAGGGTGGATATTTATTGTTACATGTCAGGCAAATCCTGTAGGGTGGATATATGTGGATCTGTCAAGAGTGCAAATATTGCAGGTAGATGCCCCTACCATTAGGGATATTAAATGGCCCTGGCACTGATTGTCACTTTAGATGGCACAAGGGTACAGGTTACGGTACCGTCGTAACTCCCGATCATGAGGTGAAACGATCATATAGTTAGTACGAAATATGAGTGCGGTATTTTATTATATGTCAAAATATTGGACTTGTTGATTTAAATATATTATCTTATTGCAATTATGACAGTGAAAATTTATTTCGGCATAGTATGCAGTTATATTATATTATATTTTGAATAGTGGTATTTGATAATTATGCTTGATCTATGAAATATTTTTATATTATGAAAACAGTACACCGATAAAATATTTGGTTTCAGGTGCCGCAATTAGGAGTGGGTCTACTACTGGCACTAGGTAGAATCAGGAGGTGGGGTCATTTTGGAAGGATTGGCTGGGCAGGTGTAAACCGTGGGAGGGTTCAGTAGTTTTTTGTGTTTTTGTTGTAAATATTTGAGACAAATGTATTCCTAAATTTTGGAATGGGTAAATATATTATAGTTTTTGGAAAAAATAAAATATGTAGCAGTACATGTATATATATGTGTATATTTGTTGACTAGTCAGTTAACGTCAAGTCAATGTCATGCTTGACCTCGGGCGATGGGGGCCCGAGGAGGGGTGTGACAGTGCCACAAAATCCTCTTCATTTTTCTCTGTTCGCCTTCCCCGCACAGCCGCATGTTGCTGCCATCCGTTGTCATTGCCGTTGCCGCGAATCTGGCGCGACAGCCAAATCTGGACACCCAGTCGTCCGCCTGTCTTCGAGAAATTCGGCTTCTCAACGAATTCCAGATATGAAAAAACAAATCTGGAAATAATCAAACTGTATTTGCTTTTCTAACGGGTAGGAAGAAGTTTCCAATATGTGAATCTCCTGTGCATTTGATTTCTTTATATGTAAAAGAAATCACATTATGAATCCGATGATAGAGAGAAGATCGACGAACAACCAATGATTTTCCGATTATCAACCCTCTCTCTCCTCTTGCATTTGATCGCTTTATCGCCCTGTTTTGATAAAATGCCCCATTACAAACCACCACCAAACCCATAACTATTCTTGAAATTAAAAAAATTAACTCCATGGAAAATACTCACATCATGCTTATGGATGATGCTATGGTGTAACCAATAGCAACTCCAAAAAGATTTATGTATTAAATCACTCCACTTATTTTTATTTCTGATATGTATTTGTATTTTGCCTAATTTTGGATGTTGTTCGAAGGGGGTGGTGGTGTAGTCGGCGGTGGCTTGATGGAGTTAAACGGCGGCGAGTGGAGTTGCGGTTATATTCTGAACGATCTCATGTTATATTCAACATGAACTCGTGTTATATTTAGTTAGGGTTTGAAAATCGAATTTCTCTTCTTTTGTTTGACCTCCTTACGGATTGTAGAACTTAAATGTCTTCTCTATTGGTTCGGAAACTTATTTATTTATGAGGTGGAATAGGTGGTGGCGCAATTGGAAGTGACTTGGTAAAGTTGAACGACGGTGAAAGTTGAATATAACACGATCTAATTTTATATTCAACACGAGATCCTGTTATATTCCAACGTGCGGAAGGATAAAATCGTCACAAAAAGACTATTTTGTAACATGTGTTTAAAAAATGTACGAACTAAGGTTCTCGATAGAATGATAACTCTCAGAAAGCTCACAAACACTTAGTTCTTGATTGACTGAGATTACTCATAAGGGAAAAACGTGAGTCTATATATAATGATTTGAAATAGGCCCTCCAATGGCTAATTTCTATATTTCATGATATTTAATTGCTCATATAGACCCTATATATTGATATGACTCAATCCTAGTTCAATTCACTCAATTAATTTTTAAAAACATTCAATTAAGTCCCTCAAATATTTTTCAATCTCAAATCAATAAGATAGAAAGTATTAAATGTAGCAATTTGAGAAACACTTAAAATATATGCACCATATCTTTAGGGATATCAAAATAACTTTGTATTGGACATTGAGCCCCATACCGAATTAATCTAAATTTATTTGAAATCCAAGTAGAGAACTTTTTGGCCCAAGAGAGTTTCCTATGTGGTTCTTCTTAGAAAGAGACAATCTAAGCCCACCATTAATGGGCTTGGACTAACACAATGTTTTTTTTTTTTAAAATTTCCGCGAATATATTAATTTCACATTTTCATCCAGTATTTCCCATACATATAGAAAAATGGCAAAATTCAAAAAAATAAATAAAAATCTAAAGAAAAGATCTTCCATCATCAAAAAATCTACTTATCTGCCAATTAAAAAATAATAAAAAAATATATAGAATTATATTATGATCGGTGTCTCATCTAAATGATCTATGTATTATCCCTGTAAATATTTTTTGGTATTGTATCGTAGATCATAGTTGAATTCAATTGAAATTTTCAATATTTATAATTTATTTTTTTATTATTATTTTTGGATTTTTTATTATTATTTTATATATTATGTAATTTATTTTAACAAAGAAAAATCTCTTAAGAACAAAAAAAAAAAAAAATAGTGTATGTATTTGTTCAATTGTTACTTAATGCTGCCGCGCATTTTTTTTTTTTTTATATTTTTGAAATATGTGAATTTAATTTGATGATAATTGAATTCAACTGTGAATACGTTGAGTAATTTAAATTTGTTTGCCTGAATTTATAAAAAGAAAAGTTTAACCAAACGCGACCTAAGTTTTTTAGGGATTAGTTAAAATGTCATTTCTTAAACTTTGAGAATAATATCAATTTGGTCCTTCATAAATTTTTATTTTCAATCAAGTTCATAAAGTTTTAAAATTATTCGAATTTGGTTGTCGAATCTAAATTTGTTAATTTCGGAGTTTAATATGTGCATATGTCACATTATGAAGGACCAAACTGAAATATTTTAAAAAATTTAGTTGGTCAATATAATTAACCCGAAAAGTCATCACACAACCAATTAAAGCAAGTAAACATAGACATGACATGAGGACCAATGATTGAGTTGCCCCTTGCAAAGGGGCTAAAAGTTACCTGTGAGAACCGGTGGATGAACCCACACCATCATAAACATTGAAATTTATGTTTATATATATATATATATTTCAGACTGTAAGGTGTGTCCGGGACAGTTTTATGCACATTTCGACTAATTATTTTTTTAAATGATCTTAAAAATATAATTTTTCACATCGATTTCGTATATTCAAATTTTTTTCTCCGAAGTGTTTTCTAAGAGGTGCAGTCAGACTTTGGTTAACAAAAAAAAGAGTTATATTCCTTTATCAATCGGACTAATGTTCTTTGGTAAATTTTATGTTATATACATAATGGCGTATCATAACTTGATCTCCTCCTTTCTCACATTTTATTAAGAAAACTTTTGGGTGAAAATTTAAATTCAATAATATGAATAATTTTTAGGGCTAATTGCACTTGATCTCTAGATTGCTTGACCGAATTATACTTTATACAGCAATAGTATTTTCATCATTCTTACCCCTTAACGTCTATGATTTAGATTTAAGTATAACGGTTAAATAATTAACAGAATTTTACAAAATGACAAATATATCCTTATACTCGTCTCGGCCCAAAAGAAATAAGAGAGCAAACGGATATTATCCGTCCCCTTCAACCCGTCCCAATCTGGGTGCAACTATTTTATTTTTTATTAAAATAATAATCAAATCTAAAAAAAAATCAAATTAATAAATCATTTGACATTAATTAATATTTTTTGCAATTAGGTTGGATTTAACATAAGAGTAAATTTATCCTTACATGTAATTCTATGAATTATTTAATTATTATACTTTAGTTTAAAGTACAACGGGGTAAAATGATTAACAGAATGTCATAGGGGATGAACTACAATTCAACCAAATCACATAGGGTTAAAGTCCCACTTACTCTTTTTATTAATGATATAAGCGTTAATGCATTTTAACCCATGTTGTTTAATTGAATTGCACTTCATTCATGTGTTATTTTGGAAAGTATTTTACCACCTTCTCCAGCAGTATACACTAAAGTCCAACCACAGGGATGAAAGGCTTACCAAAATGTCACATGAAGCAACTTATAATTGGCAAATCACAAGAAAATAAGGCCCCGTTTGGTTAGTGTTTTTAACTCAACCCAACCCAAAATTTTGGAATTGATTTCTGGGAACGCGTTTGACAAACATAAAACTCAACCCAACCTAACCTAACCTAAAAAATAAGAATTGATTCTTAAAAAGTTAAAGAAAAAAAAATAAAAAAATAGTTTTTTTTTTTTTATGCCCAATCCAACCCTAAATAAGGACACGCTTGGCATTAAACAAATTATTAATGATGGAATGAATTCCTACCTACCGCATTTTGGATTCATTTTCTCCTCTCCCTTCCCGATTCATTTTCATTTTTCCTCCTCTTCAATTCAGCTGTTTGTCGTTCTCAAATTGATAATGAAACCATGTATAATGAGTCATAACATTATCTCAAATTAATAAGGTAAATCTTATTTTATTATCACTTGTGGTATTTTGATCACCATCTTGTCTCCTCGTAAGTTTCCAAAAGTGAACGGTTAAGTTTTTCATTTCAACACTAAAAAATCAAATTCTTTAAAAAATATATATATATAACTCTGCATGGACACTTATACATTTGATTTTTATTCTAAACAAAATTTTAAATAAAAAAATAAGTACCACTATTTTTACTGGTTTCATTAAAAATGTAATAAAATCAATAAAACGAAATAATTTATATAAGTCAAATTTTAAGCTTGCCAATCTCCCTTGATCAACTCTTTTATTTGGAATGAACTATCTATATAAGTCAAATTTTATGGACTATCCAACTCTATTAGGGGGACCACCATGGTTGCTACTCAAGAAGTGCCATTGTCTTCTTCAAGCATTATGTTGGAAAATTAGGGTCCAATCTAGGAAAAAAAGGATGGCATACCCTACAATACAAAGACCCAATAGGCAATATAGCTACAAATCCTTGGAATGTGAACATGCATCCTCAAGAAAACTCCATGCCCTTCGTAGACCACCGCTTATTGTATCTGTTTGGTGTCCAGTTTGAAGACATTTTACCGACACTAACGGCATGTTTGATTGGATGGAATCGAGGGCGGAATGGAATCGCATTCCGCCCTCGATTCCTATTCCATTGTTTGGTTCTCCAATGGAATCATTTTTATGATTCAATTGGAATGAAATTGAATGGAATGGGATTCCATTTGAGATGGGATGGAATGGGATTCCAACCCAATGGAATCAATATCTTAAATTACATGATAGCCTTTATAATTAAGCCCTTGAAAATTAAAAACAAAAACAGAAATTAGATAATATAAATTGAAATTAGAGAACAGAAAGTTGGGAATGGAAATAGAAAATTGAGAACAAAAAATTGAGAACAGAACCAGATAATTAAGAACAGAAACTGAAAATTGAGAATAGAAACCGAAAATTGAGAACATAAACCGAAAATTAAGAACAAAAACAGAAAATTAGAGAACAAGAAATTGAGAACATAAACTAAGAATTAAGAACAAAAACATAAAATTAGATAACATAAAATTGAGAATAAAAATAGAAAATTGAGAACATAAACTGAAAATTGAGAACAAAAATATAAAATTAGAGAACGAAAAATTGAGAACGGAAATTGAAAATTGAGAACAAAAATATAAAATTAGATAATAGAAACAGAAAATTGAGAACAAAAATAGAAAATTGAGAACAAAAACATAAAATTAGATAATAAAAAATTGAGAATGGAAACCGAAAATTGAGAATAAAAACAGAAAATTGAGAACAAAAATAAAAAATTGAGAACATAAACTGAAATTAAAGAATAAAAACTGAAAATTGAGAACAAAATAGAAATTAGAGAATAAATACTTAAAATTGAGTTGAATAGTGAAACATAATAAAATCAAGAAAGAAATAGAATAGTGAAATATAATAAAATTTTATTATAACCACACAAGAAGAGAATGGAATAATAATTTTATAAGGGCAAAATGGAAATTTTACTATATTTCACTATTCCATTCTTTCTTTTATTCTATACCAACCAAACAAGATAATGGAATAGTGATTCCATTCACAATTCCATTCCATTCCATTCCTACTCTCATTCCATTCTTTCTTCCATTTCATTCCACTCTCATTCCATTCCGTCCAACCAAACATGTCGTAAGAAAAGAAAAAAAAAGGATTAGTTTTGATGAACTGTTTAATGGACCAATCGCTTATCACTTTGTGGTTCAGAATAAAGTAGAACAGTTAAATTTTTCATCAATAACGGTCACACCTAAAAATTAATAAATTTTTTGATATTTATACATTCGGATTAGGTTGATTCGTATATATTTATCCATATTTTTATTTCACTGCAGTGCAGATAAAACTAGTTAAGATTAAAAATAAAATTTAAAAGTAATGTGTAACTATTAAACGATTTGGAGTAAAATAAAATTAACCCTCATACTTTAAACCTACCAAGTAAGAATTAAATAATTAAAAATTGAACCGACCTAATTAACTACTAAAATAAAATTTTGTGTATAAAAAATTTAACAATTAATTATAACAGAATTAAATATAAACTAAGAGGATAGAAAGCGTAATTATAAAATTAATATAATAAAAAGGGTTTTGCACTTTGCATCCCTAAAGTTTCTTAAAAATCTCACTTTAACCCGTCACATTAAACCTAAAGTATTCAAATCGTGTCAAATCAGCCCTGTCATTTTTTATAACATAATTCACCTACGTGGGTAATTTTGTGTCTACCATGTGATTAATTTATGTTATAAAAAATAATTGAGTTACTGATTTGGACGGACTTGACACGATTTGGATATTTTAAGATAATGTGGTTAAATTGTAAGTATATTAGTTAAAGCGGAATTTCTCTAAACTTTTAAAAATGCAAAGTGCAAAAATCTCTATAATAATATGAGTTATTAAATTTTAAAAGGTAAAATCTTTGATTTATTCAATTGAAGATTGAAAAAGGTAATCATATTTAATTGACTTTTGTCACTTTTATTAAATTGAAATTTGATTAATCTACTTCATTAGAAATATTTAAATTTGCAAATATAAAAATATAAGGAACAACATGCATTTATAGTAAGATTTTAAGGATAGAGTGTATGATGATGGAGAATTTGGTCATGGATCACTTGTCTGGGCTTCTAGAAGGTTCCGCCATAACTATGGTTAAGATGAAATCTTGCCGGGAAGCCCAAACTCCCTCGATGAGCCGAGGACTCCCACGCCAGTGGGTTAGAGACCTAAGATATGGGCAATGAGTCAAGACCATGAACACCCAGTACTCGGATTTACGCACGGGCGAGGTCCTTGGACTCTGGACTCAGTTAGAATGCACGTTAGAGAAGTCATGCTAATCACACTAAAGAATCTGAACCTGTCGTGCATAAGGATGCCCAAAAAAATCGAACCGACGGGTAATCTAGAGAAACCGAACCAAATAGTCTAGGTTGAAACCAACTAAATGGTTTTAGTCTTGGTTTTGGTTTTAAATTTAGCAACCGCAGCGGTTTTGGTTTTGAGATAATAACCGTGTAACCGAACCGTGTAATGAATCACCTGACCGAACCGTGAGCCGAACCGTGTAACCGATACACACACACACACACATATATACACACACACATAAATAAGAAACTTACAGTTTAATCCCTATTTTTTTTAATTGATAAGTTAACTATTTTACCCGCTAACTCTAGTATAAATATATGGTTATAGGTAGAGTTCTTAAATTTCACTTCTCATATTTCCTCTTCATAATCAATTAATTGATTTTGCAAGATTAGAAATTAATTGTATGGGAATGATTTGAAGACTGTTGTTATATTTTAATTATGTTTTTTTTTTTTTTCATATATAAGAAACAATGGTCTGCAGTTTTGTGGTTTTGGTTTTGTTTTTTTATAAAATTTAAAAATCTTAAACGATTTCGTGGTTTTGGTTTTGAATAAAATTAAATGGTCCGATTTTAAAACCATTTAAAAGAAATCAGGGACGTTAGTTTTGGTTTTATATATGTGTCACGGTTTTAGTTTTGTATAAAACCTAGCCGAATCCAGGCCGCCGGCTTCCCTAGTCATGCTCATGCATGAGTGTGTTTCCCAAAACAGATTCATAATTGCATGCTCCTTTTTTTTTTTTTTTTTCACACCTGATGAAAAATTATAAATAGTTAAATACCCCTGGTTCGTGTGAAAAAGATACACGCAATTTTGATGTACATTCAATTTAGAATTATTTTCATATGAGATATTTACTCTCACAATGGAGATTCTTCATTGGGATTTATCTCTTGGTGTAAGACTTTGTACATGTATAATCAAAGTGAGGAACAATTGATCATGAGGACCTTCACTAAATTACTGTGATACCATTTTCCTGTTTCATCTATGTAAATTTTGAGTATTGCAACAAGAAATTAATATTGAAAAAGTTAGGCCCCGTTTGGTAACCACTCCCATCCCATTCCTTTTTTTGGAGGATTAAGTTTTGAACATAGCGTTTGATAATCCATCTCACTTTTTTATTTCTGTTCCCATTCTTTTCTTATCTCAGAATTGTGTCCACTTTTTTTATATTGGCTTGAAAAACAGAAAAAAGTTGTGCCCAAGATTTCCCATCTCACTCCCAACCCAAAAAAATAGCCGAACAAAAAAAAAGAAAAAAGAAAAAGAGAGATCAACCGTGTTCATCATCTCCAACTGTGTTCATTACCTTTACCTTCACCTTCGATCGTCATCCTCCATAGTCAATCTTCAGCACATTCGTTGTCGTCGTGGTCTTCTCTTGTTCATCGTAGTTCATCATCGTCTCCTCTAGTTCGTCATTCGCATCACCTTCGTCGTTGTCCCCCTTTGGTTTGAAATCGAACCTTCATCCGGTGTCCGGCCTCCTTCGTCATCGTCTTCGTCCAATGCTTATAGGATTTCAATTTCGAAATCAAAATCAAACAAACTAATTCAAAATCGGATTTCGATTTCCATTTCCATTTCGAAATTGAAATCAATTTTGGATTTCGATTTCGATTTCCATTTCGAAACCCAAATCGGATTTCGATTGTCGAAATGATTTTGATTTCAATTAGATTTTAAGATTTCGATTTTGATTGTTACATGATGATTTCTTGATTGTGGTTATTCATTCTTGATTTCTTAGATAAAATTTGTTACCAAACGCGATTTTGTTTCCGGATAAAAAAAAATTATCGTTATCAAACGTAATTTTGTTCTCAAGAAGAAAATAAAATTCTCATCCCATCCCACTGCATGGGATGGGCACAAAACGGTTACCAAACGCCACCATAGGGACTCATCTGAAATATGGACAAACCTCCCGGGTCATTGATGAAATTTTTGTAAACTTTATACACAATCGCATGTGCAGCGCGCGACATGGTCCGGATGCCAAGTGTCGTTGAATGAAGCCTCTCGCACGGCAAGCGTGCGACCAGGAAAGAGAAAATTGGTTCAATGTACACGTGTCGTGTCAAGGATGAGTTGTACCTAATGCCCATGTGCCCGCCGCAACAAAAAGACAAAAACATAGACACTGCCTCTTTTGTCCCACACGCCAATGATAATGACTTGCCAATATATTACAACAAAATAGTACACTTTTTTTTTTTAAGAAAATAACAAAATATGTGTTGGATTTATATCGGTTGATGATAGTTGTTAGTGTGGAGAAAATTCTCACCAGTTAATTTTTAAAATTAAAAGAAATTCATGACTATCATACATTGATATCAAAATCTAAGTTATAATAATTTTGACCCAATAATTACAAAAAGAGAGATTAGTCGAGAATTAATCGACCAAAAGTCCGATATGCGATGGAGAGATTGTTGAGTTTATCCCACATCAAATGTAAAAGGAGTTTATGATTAAATTACAAGTGTGTGAGAGAAAGACTTACCTCACAAACTACGTACCTTTTGGGGTTGATAGAGACTTAAGAGTATCCTACAATATACACATATATAGTTGAATTTTAATGAAAAATTATATTTTTGGTTCATAAAGTATGAGATGGTTATCTACATAGATTCTAAGATTTAACAAATTGAAAGAAAATGGGTAAATAAAACAAAAAATGTTGTACTTAGTCAACTAACTGTTAAACTCCGTAGTAGCACTATTCTTATGCTCATATCTTTGATCCAGTCAGAGCGTTTTCACATGGTGGTCCCATCCGAAATTGGGAACAAGCTTAATTCGTCAAAGTTGGAGACGAACTAGCAATCAACGTCTTCCTTTTCATATTCCTGAAGGGGTCATGCCCCCAATGTCAACATGGGAATGAATGACCATGGTGGTGATACATTTTAGCGTAATAGAAAAACTTGTGATTTGGCTAGAGTTCTCGTAGCTAGAACAATTGTCAGAGCAAGCAACTGAGATAGCAATTGTTCAGCCAATTTCTCCAACATGCCGCCACAATGCTAAACCGCCTTATATCTATTCGGGTGGGTTGTTGCTTATTCTAATAAAATTAGGTAGATATTCAGTCAGTGAAAATAACTTGTAAATTATGTGTACCAAAATTAGAAAATTCATATAGTATCCAGTGAGAATTGTTCGATTTGATTAGAGATATCTAAATAGTGAACGAAAATGTCGCTCAACCGTGCCCAACAACTAGCAAAATCGAAATAACAAAATTCTTAGGTCATCTCAATGGTTTCAGAAAACTTCCTCAGTATAACAAGAGGAAGTAATAACGTTTCCAAAGAGTAATTTAACTGGAATTTCATTAATAACGAGACGTTTTGATTTTTTGGCATACGTTGACACGAAACTTGCAGTTACGTGAAGCAACTCAAAGAATTTAGTAAATATTTTTAAAAAGTTTTAGTGACTATAGGTCAAACTTATCTAAATTTTACAGTATAATAATTGGTTGTTCAAGGCCTACTAAAAGTATGAATTATGGCTTACGCCAAGTTAAAAAAACGAAGAAGTTGTGCCTCTATTGCTTTTGTTTATGATTATTAGGGTTGACGGGTAAAGTCGTTACTCGTTGGATCCTAAATTACCAATTAGCCCCTATCATATTATTAGGATAGGCAAGAGGGATGGATCCTTTATGCATCATCTTAATCCTTGATGCTCTCTCTCTCTCTCTCTCTAATAAATGTATTCATGTAGCTATGGCCTAGAGGCCTAGTTCCAAAGTAGGAAAATTGCATTTTTCATCCCTAATTTTTTGGATAATGAAAAATAGGTCCACAATCTTTTAATTAATTATCTCAATTGAGTTACTATCGGGACCTATGATTTTGTTATTAGGTAAATTCCATAAATCAACAATATTTAATTCTTGAAATATTTTCAATTTTGAAAAATTCACCAGTAAGAACTTTTTAAATATTAAGAGAAAAAAAATTATAACTGTCATTTAATCTAAAAAATAAAACATAAAAAATTAAAATTCATAACTGACCAAAATTGTTTTAATTATTTTTTAATAATATATTAACAAGAACAAATAAATACTTTTATATTTAGCATCAAACAAAAAGAGTGTTGGAGATATTTTCTAAATGATAGAAGATATCGTGAGAGTTTATTAAAATAATTGGGGTTGTAACTGAATTTTAGGGGGGGCATAAATATATCCACGTACACATGGACAAAAACATTATGTGGGTGTTTATAATAGTTGGTAATAGAGTTGCTAGATACATTGTATTGTACTAAGGAAAACATGTTCTTTAAAATCTAGGGGCTTTGTCTTGAAGTTGATTAATTGTTTTTTCATTCCTATTTTTTTAAATCAAGCAACTATTTTGTCTGCTGCCCAATTTCTCATTTCAAAAGCAAACCCTAGCGCTCTCTCTCTCTCTCTCTCTCTCTCTCTCTCTCTCTCTCTCTCTCTATATATATATATTATATAACTCTAAAGTTAGATTAGATTAAAATATAAAATCATAAACAAATCTAACAAAAATTAAAAATTAATATCATGATAAGTGATACCAAGTTATACACTTCATGTATGTTGCTTAAATTTTGAATGTCGGATTAAGGTAAACCTGATATATCTGACGGCTGAGATTAAGGTGGCGTGGATCACAAGTAATGCTTGAGTTACGTTAATATTAACAAGTAATTAAATAATATAAAAATATTTTGTTAATTTTTTTGTGGGGATTAAAAAAGAAATATATTCGAGTGAGAATACCTCATCCATGTTCATTGTCATTGTCAGATCAGGTTTTTATATCCAGATGTTTGGACTTTAATGTGGATGTATTAATCAAATTATACTATGTATTATTTAATTAATAAAACCATGAATATTATATATATATGTACTAGGAATACTTTTAAGGGTAAAACGGACAGCGCCTGTGACATGCATGAATGTAAACGTTGCTGCCCAGCATGTACAAGTGTTTGAGAGTTGGAGAGAGGGAGAGAGAGAGAAAGGGGGGGAAACGACAAAAAGCTTGCATAATTTATTTTTTAGGGGAGTCGGTTGGAATAAATATGTATGTGTGTACACATATGTGTGAGCCACCGCCGAGAAATGTTAATCTGGTTGACAAAATGAAATACTTCATTTCTTTATCAATCATAGTTTGACTGAGAGCATGCTAAATGCACCAAGTAAATGTGGAGAGTGCGTTTTCAAGATTGCTAGGAAAGTTGACTAGTCGAGATACTCGTAAATTGACTCCAACACACCTTACCGTAAACACAAACAAAAATATGTATATATGTAAGATTTACATTGAAAGTATTAGAAAAAATTATCCGATATACAAAGTACCATGAGACTACTAGTAGTATCTTGACTTGAGCATTATTTTATTTTTATTATATTTGTGAAGATTTTTTTTTTTTTTTAATTTTTATCGACTTATTTTTATTAGTTCTTACCGATATTTTAGTTAACATTAATTATGATATACAATAACCCAAGAGGTGTTAGTTAGGTTGACAAAGAGAGGTGTCCATTTTTTTGTCAATCAGAGTTGGACTCTCATGAAGAACACTCTATGAATTAAATCTTGAATTTAATTATGAATGTACCAGGCGATCGATGTGAGCTGGGGAGTACGCCCTTAAGATCTTTCGGGGAGGTGATTAGTCGAAATGCACGTAAACTGAGTCGGGCACACCTTTTTCCAAAAGTATACAAAAACATTCTGATATACAATACAAATTTTACACTCGTTAATGAATTCAATAGATTTAACCTACTTCATGTTCGCTAAAAGATTAAAATAAAGAAAGATGAAAAAAATTAATATTTATTTCAAAGATAACCAAATAATTTTAATAATAATTGTTTAAAATCAAAAATAAAAAACAAAAAATACATTTAATAGTATAGAGATAATATCTTAATTTTAAATTACATGTATAAAAAAAATTGTTAAAAAAAAAATGGAAATATCTTAATTGCTCGATCTTTTAAAATATATAAAAATAATTATATTTTCTTAAAAAAATATTTCCACATTTTTACGGGAAAAAAAAAAATCATTTTTATTTTTAGCACTTTTATTTTTAAACTATAAATAAAGACAAAATAAAGTTTATTTTCTCTTCCAACCGTAGTGAATAATACAAACAACATGGCGGTGTGGTTGACTCTAGACTTTTTCATATACAGGCCATGAATATTATTTCCCCCATAAAAATACTTCTCTTTTTTCAAAGAAAAAAATTGTCATTTTTGGGGGGTTAATTACACTTTTTTCCCAATAATTTGACCGAATTTCACTTTATACTATATAATATTTTCATCAGTACTTACCACCGAGTTCAAACTTAAATGTAATGCTTAAATAACTAACTTTTGTAAAATGACAAATTTACTATTACACCCAATCCATCTCGACTTGAAAACAAACAAACAAACAAATGTTATCCGACCCAATCCGATATGGGATTTTAAATTTTTGAAATTTGACCTTTAAATTAATGAAAAATATAACTATTGCACTTATGTTTGAACCATAGAAGGATAAGTGATAACGAGAATAACAAAAAAGTAAACTGCAATTCGATCAAATTACATGGGAACAAAGTATCATTAACCCTTTTTCTTTTTTCACAATTCAAAATTTAAGCTATGTTTTTGCGTCCTTTGTGGACCATTTCACAATCCAAACAGCTTGAAACCGTGTGCCAGTTGTAAAAAAAAAAAAAAAAAAACACCAACCTAAAATATTCATTTGTCTCAATTTAAATATTTATTTTTATAAAATAATTTTAATTAAAATCCAAATTAACACACACACATATATATTGCTGGTGTCGGAAAATAACTAATATCCGCAGTATGGTAGAGTCAGAATCCACGTGAGTTGTGTGGTGGTGATCTGGATGACTTCTCTTGTTAGCTCTTCGTAGATCCTTGCTTGTCTAGGATGACCTGGCGTTGTCCGGCCTAGGCACCGAGTTTGTACCTGCACAGGATCTACCAGGGCTGTGCTCGGCGAATTCCTTCCGGCGTGAGAGTAAGAGCTCGAGGGGAGAATTTTTAGGAATGCTTTGAATATTCTAAAAGCGATTACCGTCGTAACATTGTTCACCTTTCCTTTTATAGGAGAAAATCTAATTAGTGTTTTGGAGATTAGGGGCTTTAAGCTCGGTTATCGTTTTTAACACGGAACGTGGTGGAGAAAAAGGAAGCGTGAAGGGATTAGAGCTATGGGCCTGAGCTTTTTACTGTTGATGGAGAAGTCCATGGGCCGTGCTGCCAAAATAGCAGATGAGTTGGCCCGGATGTAAGTAAGGATGCTGAGGTGGGTACACCAGCCAGGGTTTTATCGATTGGTTCTTTCATGATGGTAGAGAGTTTTAGGACGGTAATCATCTAAGTCTTGAGAACTAATCGGCCAGAATTTACCAAGCTAAATAAGAGTCCTGCTATTCACGCCGTTGATTCCACATGACACGTCATACGTTTGGCATACGTGGAAAACTTAGGTGGAACGACTTGAATTTGGTTGATTTTTACCCACATCAGTTGCCCCCAGCCCTTAGAGTAAAAGTAGAACACGAGACATTGAGGGTTTCGCTCCGCTCACGATTTGGCGAAAGAGGGCCTCCGTTCCCAGGGAGGATTTTTCCCAGTACCAAGAAAAGCTCAACTGAATTCTACTTAGCTTCCTCGAAAAGCCTTGCTTCAACTCCTAGGATGCGCGACACATGGCCTGCAACTTCTACGGGCGCGAGGATCGGAGCATTGTCCAACGTCCAATAATGCGACGGGTTGATAGGACAACTTGCCTATAAATAGGACCCCCCCGGCTCATTTCTTCGCACCAGAGTAATTCAAGCGCTCCTTCTCTTCCCGAGCACGGTACTCTTTCCTTTTGTCCTTTCTTCATTCAATGTCTGCCTTTTTTTTTTCCTCTCGAGTATAGCCTATCGAGGTCTAGTTCTTTTGAATGGACTCGGACATTGTCCCCAATCCAGCAGATTGAGCTTAGCTCATCTCTGGAGAAAGTTAACTAGACGACTTCGTCGTCTGAAAGGGCCCATAGGTCTGCAACCAGCAGTTATGGTCTATCTAAAGCCCGAAGAGGGGCGTTTTTTTTTGGGAATCGCTCGACTGAGCTCTGAATGGGTCCTACCAACGAGCTAGCCCTTCTTCTACCTCGTTCGGTTGGGTCACGTCAACCAATGTCAATCCTGACCAATCTATCAATCAGATTCCCCTAGAAAGCCCAAGTTTGACGAAGGACATGGTGAAGAAGCTCCAGACTAAATACTCATTTCCCAGCTCGGTGAAATTAAGAGTTCCCTGGGCTGAGAACCATGTTTGTGCACCTCCTAAAGGGTACATCACGGTTTACTTAGATCAGTTCTTGGCTAACCCTAAGGTTTCCCATTCATCCGTGGGTTTGGGCCGTCTGTTGGGAGCTCAGGTTGTGTCCGTCGCAACTCGCTTCGAACAATATGAGTATAGTGGTGGTTTCTCACATCATCTTTTGCGCTGACGGCGTTGATCCATTCCTAGACCTCTTCCGAGCCCTCTTTTCGTCCAAATCCATTCCCGGGGGCCAAGGTTAGTGCTACAAAACTGCTTGGCAACAATTACTAGGTGGCTATGATCAGTCAATCAAGAGCTTGAAACATAAGTTTTTCTTTCTCGGAGGAACGAGATAGGAGTTTGGCTCGAGAGAGAGGCCATGGACTATCCCGTCTAGAGGCACTAGGGGAAAGTGGGTAAGTGTTTATCCCAACATGAGTTTGAGCTTTCTTTTATGTATTTTCATCTCATTTGTGTCTTTTGTTGTACTCATAGTGCCAAAGAAATCCAAGAAGAAGTATATAGTCAGCCCGGAAGTTGTCAAGGATAGAGACCGGATTCTGAAGACAGTTTTCATGTATGTCAAGGCACTGATCAAGTCATCCTTATACGCCCTATACTTATGGAGTGATTCCTCCCTTCCCGAGACAATCTTTGATGATGAATCTACTAACAGTAAATTCTTCATCCCTTTTCGATTCTTTTATTGCACTTTAGAAAATTTTCTTGTTTTCTTATTCTGATTGAACTGCATTTGTTTTGTAGTCATGGACTGTGCTGCCTTGAAGAAGATCGTGAAGAAAAGACAGACTAGAAAAGATACCGAGGCCGTTTTTGCTCAGTAAGGAGCTCAGTTTGGTGAGAGAGCTCAAAAGAAGGCACCATCCTCAATCCAGACTATGCCTCATCATACCCCAATGAGACCAGAGAAGGCGACCCTGCTCAAGCAATCACTCTTATCCTGGTGGATAGGGACAACCCAGCCTTGACAGAGAATAGGGATAACGGGAAGAGAAATGTGACAGAGGTCGAACCCGAGCCAAGGTCGAAATGGAGTAAGAAGAACGACCAACCGTAGTCCAAAGAGAAAAGCAGATCCTTATCCATGATCGACACTAGCCTGAAGCTCGATCAACGCATTTTGGATGCCCCCGAGCTCCTTTCGAGCTCCATTCACAAAATCACCCCTCCTAAAGACCGGCTAAAGGTCGCTTCCAAGATTGATGTGAAGCTGATCACCTAGCTATAAGGACACCCTGGCGGTAAGTCTCATGTTGGTATGTTTTGTTGCCTTAGATATTTTTTTTCTTACTTTTGTAATAACAACCCTTCCCGTCGAATGCAGAATCTCTTTAAGGCAGCTGAACTGAGCCTCCATCTAAACCATGCCAACGAGGTAAACAAGGTCCTTACCGAGGATAAATCTAATGCGATGAAGGGCCTTAATGAGTTTCATGAAAATATATGTGCGTTGAGCACTGATGATGAAAAAGATGAAAGCTCAGGTCGAGAGACTGACCAAAAAGAAAGAACAACTGAGCTCCTTGGTCAGCAAGATGAAGAACGACATGGTCGGGCTGATGGACCGGATGGAATTCTCTGACTTGGAGGAAGATGATAGGGGTGCTCAGTGCGATCAGTTTGGGTTGAGCAGCGGGGCTCTAGTTGATACCAGTGGGGACGAAGGAGCTCAGGTTGAGGCGCCTCAGTGATTTAATCAACCAAGATGATGTAATTTTTTTATTTTTTTTTATTTTTTATTTTTTTGTATTGTCCATGTTGGGGCAATTGTACTAGGCTTTGAAACCCTCCCAGTAATTGCAATTTTCCAAGTAATAAAATTTCTATTTTTTCCGGTAATTTGTTGTTCTTTCTTGATAGTTTTGCCTAATCGATCAATTGTCGGCACTTGTGCATTTATTTCTGTTGTTTGCATTACCATTCTGATAATAGGAAATACGCCCTAAACAAAAATATTGGCTTTAGGTAACCGAGCTCACCATAAGTAATTAGGTTGGTCATTCCTAATCACTTGGAAGAATTTTGAGAAATTTCATTACTTGATTCCTTGCGCAATTTTAACGATCAGGAATTAACCTTAAGAATAAGGCATAACACAATACTGGCCTTGGCCTTAAATCGACCGAACTCATAATTAGAACTCAAGTCGATTAGGTTTAATTGCTTGCAATCACTAACTCTAAGAACCGGGCATATGACCACATTGGTCTTATATTCAAAACCGAACAGAGCTTAATTAACAATTTGACTTAAAACCTTCAAACCTCAACACGACGGAGCATTATTTCTCGATCAAGTGCAACATTGAGAAAAAATTTAACTTCAATCAAGCGTTACACCGAGAATAACACAATCTATCGCGTTCAAGTGTCAGAATTAGCTAAGTTTTTTAACCTTCATCACACTCCTAGTCGTCCTTCTCCCCAGTTAACTACATGAGGTTTTTTCAATTGTGAAGGTGTCCGACCTAAGGTATGGTCCTCAAGATCAACAACTTGGTTGTCTTTACGTGGCCGGTCATAGGTGAGTTCTCCGTAGTTAGGCTCATCCCTGAACCTTTTCAGGTTATCTCAAGTAAGTTATTGCAGGATTGTCGTTTCTTTTTGTCGCCTGACCATGGTTGGCCATGAGGAGTTAGATATTTAGCTGCAGGTCCTCATATAGAATCGATGTCCTATTCTCAGTGGATGACAGTGGTCAGTTCTCGGGCATAGACTACCGACCTAGTGGGGGGTCTGGTTATCACTTTCAGTGGTATATGCTGTAGATTTTCGAGAGCTGAGAACGTATTTAACCGAACACCTCTTTTATTGATAGAAAACTTTGTTACATATTTTGAAACTGGAAATTTCTACAACTTTTACATCGATACTTCTCCCCTACGAAAATAACGTTTTAGAATCTCGGCGTTCCAGGGATGTCTCAAAGGTACCCCTTCCTTGGTCTCGAGCTCATATGTACTGGGTTACGCTATGCGGGTGACTCTGTACAGTCCTTTCCAAGTTGGAGTGAGCCTCCCGGCGTGCTGATCCTTTATGGAAAGAGTTACTTTTCGAAGGACAAGATCACTGACGCTGATGGAACGTGGTCGGACCCTCCGATCGTAATACCTTGCTGCCCTTTGTTGATAACTTGCCTGATGTACCCGAGCTCTTTTCCTTCTTTCTTCTAGGAGATCCAGATTCAGTACCAACGTTGCTTCGTTCTTTGCTTGATCAAAGGAGGCCGACGTTCTTGGTGATGATATGTCGATCTAAACTGGGATGATGTCCTCAGACCCAAAGGTTATTGCGAAGGGTGTTTTTCTCGTTGGGGTTCTGGTCGTTGTATGATATGCCCAGAGAACGGGGTAGAGGTCCTCGACCCATAAGCCCTTAGACTTATCAGACCTCATCTTAAGATTATGTAAAATTATTCGATTAGTGACCTTGACCTAGCCATTTGCTTGAGGATAACCTGGGTAAGAACAATACGTGCTGATCCCTAATCCCGAGCCGAGGTCGGTAAAGAGATCGTTATCAAATTGCTTGTCGTTATCTGAGATGATGGCCTTAGGGATGTTGAATCGACAGATCATGCTTTTCCACATGAAATCTATGATCTTCTCATTGGTAATTTTGTCTAGGAGCTCAACTTTCACCTACTTTGTAAAGTAATCGATCGCCATGACCAAGAACTTTCCTTGGCCAATGCTTTGAGAAAAGGGACCAAGAAGATTGATTTCCTACTGGGTAAATGGCTAAGGACTAGTCATGGGCACTAGCACGGTCAGTGGAGCCCAAGGATGGGCAAAAAACCGTTGGTACTTGTCAAATTTCTTCACGAACTCATTTGTATCCTCTAGCATTCTAGGCCAGTAGTAATTGTGCCGAAGAAACTTCTGGGCTAAAGATCTGCCCCCAGCATGGTTGACACATATCCTTTCGTGAACCTCCTTCATTACATAGTTGGCCTTCTGATAGGTGTAATTTACATATCCATTTTCAAATTGAACTTGTTAGTTTTCGAGTGTTATTATAGTATTTTTAATACGTTTTTATTTATATTGTCTTAAATTAGGTGTGTGGGGGTGAAAAGGGATGAAAGTTGATCATAAACAATTAAATCGGATCAAGAACTGTGAAATAACGGTGAAAAAATAAGCAAAAGGGCAAAATTCAGAATCTACGGTCCACCGCCGCGGCGGTCAACATACAGAAAAGGGTCTAAACTTTCTACAAATTCACAGCCGCAGTGGTGAGATCCACCACTATGGCGGTGAAATAATAGTATGTCTCTGCTCCCACCACTATATCCACCGCCGCGGTCATGACCATTGCTGACATGCTCACCGCCGCAGCCGTCACTCTGCACAGATTTTAGATATTTTGAGCCTTATATCTTCTCATCTCCTCTCTATTCGGAAAAAAGAGACCCCTTAGGAGTAGAATAAAATAGAGACTATTTTGGGGAGTGTTCAACCAAATCCAAAGGAGAAGAACACGTTGCAAAGAAGGAGAAGCGATTGTTGAACGGTTTTAGCGGCAAATCTTCAGACAACGGCTAAGTCTTTCGTTTCTTTCTTTCATTTCTTAACATCGGTAGTTTGTTGAGCATATTTAGCTCGTTTTTCATTGTATAAATGGTTATGGCCATGAACTAAATAGATTTTGTCTAGGGATTAATAATATTTATGAAAATATTATTTGTTTGAGTTGTGTTTCTTTAACAGTTGTGTTGGCTCAGTGAGCTACCCAAAAGGGAAAGTGAATTGGGTAGTATTAAAAAATTAATCCAAATAATAACATTTCAAAAATCAAACAATTAATTTTATCCTAAAATTAATAACTATCTTTATAGCAGCGGATAAGTGTAATAAGCTCTAGGTGCACGCCCAAACAACACAAGATAAAATAAAAGAAATAAGAAATGCAGTACACACCGATATATCCTGATTCACCAAACTACTCTTAGCTAATCCAGTCCTCCGAGCCCCACGGAGATTCGCACCTACTCAACTCAAGATTCCTTTACAGATAGGAACCAAACCCTCACAATAATTCTTTTCGCAGGCTCAGAATCAACCTTTACAAATTCATTTTCTCAGGGTCAGGAATAACCTCTACTTTTTACATGCTCAAGAATAATCTAATTCTTTTTTAAACTAAGGCTAAAGAATCAAAACCTCACAAATACTCCAAATATCCTTTTACCCTGTAAGGATTGAACTGTTACAAAATCACTCATAAATTCAATCAAGGAAGAATTAACACCTAATCTTTTTATACTCTAGGGAAAGATTAAAACTTCAATCTCTTTACCAGAAGAGATTGAAACCAACTACCCCTGATTAGACACTTTCAATAGTATCTAATCCGCACATAACTCACCAATTATAAAAATTGATAAGTTCTTCCCACTCGGAACTTTTACCACCTCAGATTAATTAATACTTAATTAATGTCTTGATACTAGTGATAGAAATAAAGTGAGAAAACAAAATTTGATTATAATAAAAAATGCAGGTAACACAATTAAGCACGTAATCAAATTAACACACAAATCGTTTTAAAAGATTTTTATACTTTTAAAGTTCAAAAACGATTTCTCAAAAAAGATCAATTCACCAATGATAGGTGTGAAAAATCTATCTATTTCTAAACCGGATTTGTTAGTTTTCAAGCATTTTAGTTATATTTAATTGTGTTTTAGTGTGTTTTAGTGTAGAACAGGTGAAAGGATGTCAAAGGATGAGAAACAAGTGAAAACGGTGGAGAAACGGTGAAGTAAATGTGCAAAATAGGGTTTCGGTGAATGAAGACCACCGCCTAGGCTGAAGTTCCACCGCTTAGGCGGAAAAGAGGTAGAATGTTGGAGTGCTGAAGAGCTGAACCACCGCCTAGGCGAGAAAATGACAGAATGATATGCCAGCAGCCACCGCCTAAGCGAAAAAACCACCGCTTAGGCGAAGTTACCGACAGAAGTTAACCGACTTAAAGCCACCGCCCAAGCGGTGAACCACTGCTTAGGCGGTGACACTCTGCATAGAAATATCTATTTTTAGATATTTTGAAGATATTTTCCAAATCCCTCCTTTTAACCCCTTTCTCCACCAAACCTAAAAGAGACCCCCTTAGACCTTAGACACTCCTAAAACGTGGGAGAGGGCTTGGTTGTTCTTGAGAGCTCTTTTCCACCTTAGTTAGATTATATTAGTTTAGGAAGTAGATTATATTAGTTGTAAAGAGTGTTCTTGTCCAATCCTTGAAGAGCTAGAAGAGGAAGTTCATCAAGCGAGAAGAGGAAGCTCGGGAG
This sequence comes from Eucommia ulmoides, assembly GCA_016647705.1. NCBI lineage: Eukaryota > Viridiplantae > Streptophyta > Magnoliopsida > Garryales > Eucommiaceae > Eucommia > Eucommia ulmoides. Next base: position 4,175,484 of record CM028338.1, read on the forward strand.
GACTGTTCTTTGGCAAAAGTGGACCACTCCACTTTGAGATTTGGATTTTCTTCCCTTATTTCCATATTTGTATTTAATGTTTATTGTTGATGATGATGATATCCTCTTAATTTAATGTTGTATTGGCTAAGAACATGTTAGTGTAATTTAGAGATTAGTTGGAGAAATGTGTAGTTGTGTAAATACTCGTTTGATTTAATATATGTTTCTTTAACGGTTGTTGCTTTTAAGTCCGATTGTGTTTATCATTTGATGACGATCTTAATATGCTTGTAACGGTATTAGGATTGAATTTGAGAATCTAGGGTTTGATACTCGGGAGAGGTAACCCTGGATTCGAACTAGTGTAAACGCATCGTTACGACCTAACGACTCGGGAGGGCGTTAGTTAGTGTGCAATCGATGATGTTGGGTCAAGACTCACGTGGCCTAGAGTCGTTAATACATTGAGGGGGACCTCTTCGTCGACGCGAAGTCACGTATTCCCTTGTCTTACACTCGGAAGAGGTGGCGGAGGAATTTACGAACTGAGATTGTTGGATACCTAAACTCCGTTATTGTTAACTAAACAAAACCAAACTTGTATTAAGTGAACAAAATTAATCCCTAATTAATCAACCTAGTTAGAATTAACCCACTAATTGTAGTTTAGCTTAGTTTAATTTCAATTCACGTCTTCCGTCGTTAGGATAACACGAGACTACGTCAATTGCGGTATTCAATTCAATTATTCACACTTTTCTTTGTGGAAACGATATCCGATCTTCAAAGATCCACTATATTAAAACTTTAGATCTCGTATACTTGCGAGCGTATGTAGGCATGCACAAAATCGCCCCTACCAAGTTTTTGGCGCCGTTGCCGGGGACTAGTTTGAATTTTATTTGAATATTGCAAAAGAAACGCGGTATCGGCTCAGAACTTAAGTTTTAAATAGGAAAACAAAATGTATCGTATCCTAGTTCCGTCAACACACCAAGTCTTTGGTGTTGTAGACGTGAGATTAGTGTGAATTCTAAGTTGATATTGCGATTAAGTGGTCGAATGTTAATCCTGACATTTATTTTTGTTTTGTTTTTAATTTTTATTTTTGTTTCATTGTGTTAATGAGATCAAGCAGTGCGAGAAACGATGAAGATTGGAATTCTTAAATCTCAATCCCGAGATGGAGCTTATTGCAAATGATAAGGACTGAGAGGAGAAGCCGACTTCAAAGCCATGATCTTGATACGACTAAGCATTTGAGCCCAAATTCCTTGTCTATGGGGAATTTTGGTGAAAAATACTTAGTGACAAAAGTCCAACTGGGGTCGGTAACTCAAGCGCTATTCTTTTGAAATGAAATTTAGGGTATCAAATTACCCGATTTTTGTTACTATTTATTTTATTATTTATTCTTTTTGGAAGTCGGCATGGCTTCGGAACGTGTTCGAAAGTGAATTTAGGAGTATGGAAGTTTGGGGAAGTATTTCAAGTTTAAAACATGTTGAACAAGCGAAGTGAAAACATAAAGGGTAGAGCCGTCTTTTGAAAATTTGAGAAAAACATGAAAGTGGGAGCTAAAGGCCCACTGCTCAGGCGGTAAAAAGGCAGAGTGGGTGAAAACAGCCCACCGCCCAAGCAGTGAATCACTGCTCAGGCGATAAAAATACCAGATGCACCAAATTTTCAAAATATGCTCCACCACTTAGGCGGAAAAACCACCGCCTAAGCGGAATTTCGTCAGAAGGTTTGATTTTAAAGAAAAGAATTCCACCGCTCAAGCGGTGAATCCACCGCCTAAGCGGTGGACCTTCTCCTGTTAAAACAACCCGTTCGTTCAAAAATTAAAAACGCAAGGTTCCCTCACCAAATCCTCCACCTTCTCTCTAAAACCTCACTCCCAAACCGTTCCAAATCTCGAAAATCATCCGTCCATTACCAAAAGTGGTCATTTCCATCACAATTCAACCTCCAAGAATCGGATTTCCACCCCTATTTTCGAAAATTTAGGGTTTTGTGTGAAAGGAGCGATTTCTTCATTATCTTTTGATTGGACCATTAATTCTCAACAAGTAAGTTTCTTCTACACTACATTTAGTCTAGTTGTTGAAATTATTGGTTGGTTTAAATGATTATATCAATGAAATCAATAGATTTTGAAATTTTGCCCAAAAACCCTTAACCCTAGTTTTGCGATTTTGTAGTTCCATGGGTTTTTGGTTTGATTCTTGATGATACACATGTTTAATTGGATTGGTTGAGTGTGTGGACTAATATAGGATGTCACATTTGTAAAATTTGTTTGAAAAATTCAAATGGGTATTCGTTTTGAGATATATGTGTTCATGACAAAGTGATTAGGGAGGTTTATGTTTTTCAAATGTTCATATATGATGAGATTGTATTGGGTTTTTGTGATTGTGATTGTAGGAAATGCCGAAAAGAGCAGCAAAGAAGAGGGCCAGAGGAGAAGGGTCGAGTTCAAACCCTAGGGTACCGACCGACGTTGATTACGATGCCACCCGCTTTGTGTCAAAACAAGCGGCGGAACACTTTAAAGAACACGAAAAATATCGTGCCTGCATACGTCAACGGGGTTTCGATCCGATTGAAGATCTCCTGAAGGAATTTCAGAATGAAATCCGAAGCCGCCACTGGGAGCAATTCTGCAAATCGCCACCCCCAGGCGAGATTGCTTTGGTCAAAGAGTTCTATGCTAATGCCACAGAGGCCATCGACGATCTAGCAAGGGTTTGGAACCAACCTATTATCTTCAGCCCCGACTTCATTAACCATCTCTTTGGGTTGTCGGCACCGGAGTCACTTGAAAGCCAAGACTCTACTTTGCATAGGGTCATCCAAAAGATCACATCTGGCACGGTAAAGTGGAAACACCAGGGGCCGAACATCGCTACCTTTTCGATGAGTTGCCTCAAGCCAGTTTCAAAAATCTGGCACCACTTCATCTATGGAAGCCTCTTGCCGACGTCACATTTGTCAGACGTCTCAAAGGACAGGGCCTATTTGATCTATAAAATTCAAACCGGACAACCAATCAACGTTGGATTTCTGATCTATTCATTGATTTTACATGCTACGAAAACGGTAAAGGGTGGGCTCCCGTTTCCGTCACTATTGACTCATATTTTCAGATTAGCTGATGTGACTGTATCCGGGGGAAGCCAATGTGACCCTATCGCTCCACTTACTCTGTTAGCGATAAATCGGTTGTGGAAGACTAGGGCGCAAGAGGCACCTGAACCTGAGCCTGAGGAAGGGGAAGAGCAAGCAGACGAGACGGCTGGACCTTCTGGAGCCCGAGATGAAAACTCCCAAGAGAGGATAAACAACAAGCTTCAGATTATGCCAACAAATATTCTAGAACATTAACAAACATTACAAATTTATATTAAACTAAAATAAACTAAAATACATGTAATAAGTAAATAAATAAAATAATACTTACAATATTTTACCGATGATATAATCTCAAAAATTTATACCGATCAAGGCTATCCTTTAACTATATTTCCTTAAAGTAAATTTCGCCTCCGCTTAGGTGCTTACGGTTACTCAGGCGTTTGCTTCCCAAGATACAACGATTACAATCCTCCGATACTGGTACTTGAAATCAAAGGATTCGACAAATAAAATAAGTGCTTACTCTCTTTCTAGAATAAACTAACATAGACTCAAAATCTATGTGTACTGCAAGATATCATAAGTTTTCATGCTTAAATGATAATGCAAACTTATCAATTTATAGAGTAAACAAATGAGTAACTCTAACAAACCAAAATGCTTACTTTAAAGCCACTAAGAACACTTTAAAATTACTAAGAATTATCACATGTAACTCCTTTTAAAAAATGAGTTACAAATATGAAAAGAGAAGTCTTGTTTGGTTAGAAAATTGTTAAAATCAATTTAAAGAAAATTCTAAAAAGAATTCTCTTTACTTGGATCAACTCAAGTCAAAATCCAAACCCACGACCCGACCTGATTCTGCAATTCAAAATGGATTATAAAAGTGGCTTAAGTATTTTTCATTAACCAATATGGGATTACTCTTTTTATAAACTTTAATCAACTTGATGAGATTACTTTGAAAAATAATTTCTCATTCACATCATAATGATTTTTGACAAATTGAAAGTTCTTGTTCTTCTTCTCAAATATCATTTTGTCCAACATTTTTTTGCAATTCATAAGGCAATCTAGTCTAGGAAACACAGATAAGACATGCGTATCGTGTCTGACACAATATGAACACAGGAATACGATAAATTTTTTTTTAAAAAAAAATATACTTATACGTCGAGGACATGCTTAATAAATATTTTTTTTTTATATATATATATATATTTGCATATTATATATTTAAACAACTTTAATTATGAAAATTTAAAGTACATCAAGTAAATTATTTATACAAATTATATAAAATTCAACAACAACATTATATAAAATATTAAAAAAAATAAAAAGTGGCGCTTTTGATATGTCTTATCATCCACTGATAGGCTTTTGATACGTCGGGATACGCTTAAGACTCGTCTAATTATTTTTTCCGTCTAATTTTTTTTTTTTTTTTTTTTTTTTTAAATACGCGTCCAATATGTATTCTTTGAGTGTCGTGTTCGATGTATCTGACACAGATACAACTAGCAGACCACCCCAAGGTGGATAAAAAAAATAATTTTAATTTTAAAAAAAAAAATGTTTTGTAAAAAATCATTTAAAATATGCAAATTCAAATTTAAGAAGGAGCAAAATTATTGGGTATTAATTAGGGAAAATATAGGAATTAAGGTAATTGTCCTTGCACGTACAAATTCTCACTACCATAATTAATCATGCATGAAAATGAATGAATAAAAGACTTTTATAAAAGGTAATTTATTCATCAATAAATGCATTTAATACAACAACATTAATATTCAAATTAGAATGTCTTTTCCTTTTCTTTTCTTTTTTAACCTTTTTTGCTATTTGATTTGTAATTTTCTTGACTTAAAAATAATAAAATTAAAAATTTAAGGTTTTTAAGTTTTGAAATCTGATGATAATGGAACAATTCAAGAGTAAAATGCAGAATACATCAGGCTGATGTAGAGAGAGTGTGCCTTTAGAATCGCCCAAAAAAATAATTAGTGGAGATAGACATAAAATTGACACAAATACTTTTAAAATTAAATTCACAATAATAAGAAAATACATATGAAAAGTAATAGTGTTAAATTTATATAAACTCAGAGATTGTGAGTTCATTCATCCATTTTTTACTTTATGTGTGTAAAAAAAATTAAATAAAAATAATCAATTAAATATATTTAAATGATAAAAAATATAATTTAATTCAAATATCTGAAAAATGAGTGTATAAAATAGGGACAATAGGTGAAAGATTTTATATTTAAGCTCTAATTGATCAAAAATCCTAGAGATGGTAAATTTTTTTGATTTAGTCTTATCTGTTTTAAAAAGGCTGAAGCCTTACACACACGCGCCAGCTACATGTAACTATTTTGTGTGTAATATTACTGTATTAGTTACAAGTAACTATTTTTTTTTTTTTACATGTAACAACTTTATGTGTAAAAAATTTGTTAGATGTCACAAAATACATATAATTAGTTACAAGTAACTATTTATATGTAATTTTTTAGTTACATGTTTCAATAATATGTAACTTTTTATAGTTATATGTTTTAATAATATATAATTTTTTAATTATATGTCACTGATACGTAATTAAAAAATTTAATTTTTTCAGTTATATATTCCAATAATATGTAATTTTTTACTTACGTATTTTTTTATATGTAACTAAAATGTCACAAAATATTACACATATGTAATTATAATATAATATGTAACTAAAGTACATATAATAAAAAATATCTAAATATGTGTGAAAAGTAACAATTATAAAATTGTAACTAACATTAGTTACATGTAACAGAATTCACCAATTAGACTTTAAAAAATGATTTTTTTACCGATTTTCTCTATAAAATATTTAGGCAAAAAAATTCTAAAATTTCGTAAAATAATCTTATCCGTTTTTATTAAAATCAATAAAAAAATAAAGTACAATTTACAATATAAATTAAAAAACAATATTATTAAAAAAATGAAATACACTAGATTCTTTTAATTATACGTTAAAGTGTATTCGGGTCAACTTTGCATCTAAACCAATAAATTTTTAGGAAGATCTTAAGGGCGCATTACCTCACATCGGTTTAGTACATTCGAAATTAAATTTAACATTTAATTTGTAGAGTGTTTCTCAACATATTCGAGCCTTCAAAAAATACACTAGATAATACAACAATTCACATTAGTAGGAGATTACTTTAAATTATTATTATTTTTTTGAAATAAAAAAAAATGTTTGGAAAAAGGTTAACAAATAAAAGCGCGTAAAAAACAGCTAGTGATGAAAACAACCGTTTTGTCTGTCTTTTATCAGCACAAAAGTCTGTTGTAGCAAAATCTAACTGGATTCTTTCACAAATTGACCCCTCACCGCTCTAATTATAGAGAGACACTTTTTAGAGAGAGAGAGAATTTAGAGAGAGAGAGATTCTTTATTTACATGGTAATAGTCTAATAGACAGAGGAGAGAGAGTGTTTTTAGAGAGAGAGAGAGATTTTTTCTACTTCCATGCCACGAGAGAGGAGAATTTAGAGAGAGGAGAGAGAGATTTTTTCTACTTACATGGTAAGAGAAAGGACAATTTAGAGAGAGAGAGGGGGGAGAGAGAGTTTTAGTGAGTGACTTTTTGGAGAGAGAATTTTTCTACTTAAGTGCTGAGAGAGAGAGAGAGAGTTTCTACTAACATGGTAAGAGCTAAGAGAGAGGAGAGAGATTTTTTCTACTTACATGGTAAGAGAAAGGACAATTTAGAGAGAGAGAGAGGGGGAGAGAGAGTTTTAGAGAGTGACTTTTTGGAGAGAGAATTTTTCTACTTACGTGCTGAGAGAGAGAGAGAGATTCTACTAACATGGTAAGAGTCTAAGAGAGAGGAGAATTTAGAGAGATTTTTAGAGAGAGAAAGAGAGATTTTTTACTTAAATGGTAAGAGAGAGAATTTAGAGAGAGGAGAGAGGGAGAGTTTTAGCGAGTGAAAGTTTTTAGAGAGAATTTTTCTGAGAATTTCTCTACTTACATGGTAAGAGAGGAGAGAGAGTTTATTGTGAGAGAGAGTTTTGGAGAGTGAGTTTTTAGAGAGACTTTTTAGAGAGAATTTTGCTACTCTCTTTTTTTAAAAAAAAAATCTTTTTAAATTATTTTTCAAATTAAATTTCTTTTTCTTATACTCTCTCTCTAATTGGAAGGTTTCCAAATTCCATATTAAATTTTTCTAAGTCTATCAATCCCTCACGTTATCCTCTTTGTCTTCTTCCACCGTCTCTCTTCTATAAAACACCCTCCATCGCATTTTCCCTCCCTCCCCAAAATTTAGAGAGAGAAACTGTTCGATACATACATAAAAAAAAAATATATATATATAGAGAGAGAGAGAGAGAGAGAGATGGAGGATATGTCATCTTTATGGTTCTTGCAAGAGGTGGGTTTTCCTTCATTTCTGTTGGGTACTTCCCCTGTGTACTTGCTCTGTTTTTGGTAGCATTAATGGCTTCCCTCAATTTACATAATTCTTCACATTTTCCATTAAATTTAACCCATTTTCTTCATGAGTTTTCCCTTTTCTTTTCTGGGTTTCTTCATTTACTTAGAATTTTAGCTTTAATTAGCTTCCAAGCTATGATTTTTACACATTCCACCCCTTCCAATTTCTTGTTTTTAACTATGACCCTGAAGAAAATTCACTGTCTCAATTGTTTGCCATCGGAAAAGATCTTTCATTTATTTAGGAGATTTTTTTTTTGTATGTAGATCTTTTTTGATGGTGATTGGTGATAAGAACTTCTGAATTTAATATAATTTTTGGAATTTTTATTTGATAATTTAATAATTCAATAATTTTTTCTCTCTCATCCTCTGTTTTTGATTTGCAGACAATTGATGAACTGAAACAGAGGCTTGTGTACACCACGCTTGAACTCGACTCGTTCAAGGCGGAGGCTGCCGCCGAGCTCCGGAAGAGCGAGGAGTACATGATGGAGCTCTTCCAGCTCCTCCAAACCGCCCGCCGTGAGAGAGATGAAGCCAGAGACAATCTCCGTAAGGTCCTCCACAAACTCACTGCCACCACTGTGGTTCTTCCACCCACGAAGGCCAACAACTCCAGCATCACGGAATCCAACAGCCTCTCCGTTGATTCTCTACCCGATGTCGCCGACGCCGGCGACTCCGGCAATACGAGGTTCGTGAACCAATCGTTTGTTAGTAATTGCAGTAGTATCAGCGTGCCGGAGATCGATCGGGGGTCTTTGGTAATCGAGAGTCTCGTTCAGGGAAAGACTCTGCCGCAGAAGGGGAGGCTCGTGCAGGCTATTCTTGAAGCAGGGCCGATTCTTCAGACGTTGCCGGTGGCAGGGCCGCTGCCGCGGTGGCGGAATCCGCCGCCGATTCAACCGCTAAGCATTCCTCCGCTATCCATCGTCAGAGGGTGTGATTCCGAAATTGGGTCTAAGAAACCGGTGCTGAATTCCGGCGGTTTTGTTCCGGTCCCGTTGAATTCGCAGCCCCGTGTGGAGTTGTCTTGTGGGTCGGCGCAGATGATGTCAAATTCGATGTTGGATTTTGGTGATGGAGGTTCCGGGAGGTTAATATCGGCCGGTGTGGACGCCGGCGATTATTGTCCCGCCGGTAAGAGACAGAGATTCCAATGAGATCACGAAGGATAGTATACCATAGCTCTTTGTGTAAACAGATTTTTGGGTGTTGGATTGTATATGAAAAAGGTACTCTATTTTGGGTTCAATTATAAAAATTTTAGGTGGCGTTTCATTAACGTTTTTACCTTTTCTGTTTTTTTTTTCAACTTTTCTATTTTCACCCGTAATAATTTTATTTTTATTTTAGAATATTTAGATAACAGAATTGTATATTATAACAAAAATTATTCTTCAAATATTTTTACAATCGCTTTGAATGAAAAAAAAAATGTTTAGTTGTAGCTAAACTTATATACATATAATGCAATGATGGCGGCGGGTTAGCATGGTGGTCGACGTCATGGCGGTTCTCAACATTTATACTTATGAGATAGATTGAGAATAATTTTCTCTCCATTGATTCGATTTTTCTCCATCCCTCTATTCTCCTCTTCATAATCTATCTATCTATACGAGTGTATACATATACATTATATGTGTATGTATATATAGAGAGAGAGATGAGAGATACATAAAGAGAAATTGAAGGGCCCTGGTACTAGACCTGGAAGTTGATGGCAGGCTGATGTTGGTGGATATGATGAGATGGATTGACGTTGGTGGTGGGTTGATTGTTGGACTGGACTATCTAGTGGTGGCGGTGGGTACAGTTGGGGGAGAGAGAGGAGTTGGACCGTCGTGGTGGTGGCGGCTGGAAGATGATGATAAACGACGGTGGTGGGTTGGTGAGAGAGGAGCGGATGAACGGTGGTTGGAGAAAATATAAAAGCAAAAGGGCTTTTTACACTTTGCACCTCCAAAGTTTTACCTAAATTTCACATTAGTCGCTATGGTTTCAATTTGAACACATACCATCCCACACTATGTCAATAGTTTCAATTAAGACCAAATCATTAATGGAGTTTGAAAGTGGATAGAAATTGGTCATCTGGCAGACACGACTTTTTTATTAAGGGTAAGATCGTCATTTTCAAAAAAAAAATAAGGATAATCTTGTGCCTAGCACATGACCATCTCACCCTTAATGAAGGAAAATTGCAAGATTTTAAAAAGCTCAAAGCAAAATAATAAATTAAAAAAAAAAAGGTCAAAGTCAACAAATAGGTAAAAATGGCAAATAAGTAATTTTGGAAATAAATTTATATTGTAAGGGAAATATTAAAATTTAAATAACGACATCAACAGTTCAACTGCAATTTGGGAGGTCGAATGCTCGGATTTAAAAACATAAAAGATGTTCTTGGTATATAACAAACAGTAGAAGATTATTGCGATCATCATCTCAAATATATCGAGGGCAATGACAATTTCTCTTAATTTTTGAATGGTGAATTTTTAAGTAATAAAGTAAGGAACTATCCCCTGGTAAAACCATGGGACGTATATTTAAATGTTTAAATGTTGTCACATGCCACTTTATTTGTCACATGCTGGATTAGAGGATTAATCCGAGCACAAAACCCTTTTTTTTTTTTATGGCTAATCCAACCCCATTGCTTATAAATTTCGGGACATTTAATGCACCACTTGATAGAGTTTTTGCCTGATACACTTGAACTCTTAAACTTTTCCCGGAACCCTTACTAATCACGTCGAAGAGATTATGTTAGGCACACCCCAACGGGTCTCTATGTCGGTCACAACTTGAACTCTAGATATAACCAAGAGACAACTTAATTTTGAAAGGACAATCAAGACCCCATGTCAGCAACAATCCACCTCACGCCTCTCTGACCGGACCAATTACGGGTGTAAAAGTTAATCAATTTTCGACACCAATAATTAATATTTTACTAACATTCAATCGAACACGTTCTATTCAAAATTTGTAATTTTACACTGTGAGTTTCAAAGGTGACGTTTGGTAAATGTTTTTTACTTTTCTATTTCTAGCGTAAATTCTCACCATTTGATGTTATCTTTAGTCATTTAGTTAACATCAATTAAATTTAATCTACTTATTTCATGTTAACTAGTGTTGAATATGTATATGATGTCTTAGTTAACGATAGCTCAAATAACGATAAGAACTAAAAATTAAATTCTTTATAAACATGATAATAAAAAATAAAAAATAAAAAATGACGGTCTATACCATAAGAACTCCATTAACTTAGGGCATGTTTGATAAAAAAAAAATAAAAAAATAAGTGCTTAAAATTAATTATATTGAGTACTTAGTTAATTAAATTTGTTTGATAAATACAATTAGTATCACTTAATTAAATAAGCTAACTTAAAAATTAAGTCAAAATGTGAGTAAAAAATTAAGTCAAGACCCCTTCACGTATTTTATTTTGTTTAATGCACTCTATTATTTTTCACTTAAAAGAAATTATGTTTTGATCATTTTACTTTTGATCCCCTATGAGGATTTAATTAGGATTAGGTTTAATGAGAATTTGATTAATTATGAATTATTTTAGGATTTTAATTTTATTTTATATTTAAGTTATTGTTATAATTTAATTTAAGCAATCAAACTGCATAAAAAATATATAATATTATATATTTTTAGGTTAATTTTTACTTTTAATTTTAATATAATTTTATTTTTTTTAAAATGACACTCTGATTTATTGTTTTGGTCTCAATTTTTTTCTCTTTATATTATCTTGATTAAAAAATAGTTATGTAAATTAAATAATTTTTAGCATACAAATTTTATACTTATAAAATAAAATAAAATTCAGCACTTAAATTTTCACTACAATTTTATCAAATAATCTTATTATATTTTCAGCACTTAATTTTTAAATGGTTATCAAACATCCTATTATCCTCAAATAATTAACTTTCTAATTATTTTAAAATAAAATTAGAGAGGATGGTTAGAGTTTCTTTAGGCCAAGGAATCTACATTTTCTAATTAATAATAAATCAAAATGAAATAATACAATTGAATAATCAATTAGGTTTTCAATAATTGATTTTGAATTAATTAACAAAAAGTGGCTGTAGTTTAGTGGTAAGAATTCCACGTTGTGGCCGTGGAGACCTGGGCTCGAATCCCAGCAGCCACATGTTTTTTCCGATTTTTCTTTAATTTTTAATTTTCTATGACAAAAATAAATATGAGAAGATTAAATAGTTAAAAATTGATTTTTAAATTACAGCTTACACCCTTGTATTATTTCACTTAATGATCTAAAACATTATAAATATTTGTCTTTTGGTCAAAATTTGTCCTTTGTAAAAAATTTAGAGTTCGACTCCTTTTCCCAACATATGTATAAAAAAAAAAAAAAAAAAAAAATGACCGAAAACATTATAAATCGGAGTATATCTAATGTGGCCATCAAATTTGAACGGGGAAGATATCTACACAAAGGGAAAATATAAGGGGTGGAAAGAGTAAATAAATAAAGAATAATGAAAACCAAAACTAAATGAGTGAACCTGGAAAGCCCATGTCCGTAAGTAAAGGGGAGAAGACAACCAAGAATGAGTCATACAAGGAACAAGAGAAGAAAAACAAAAGATGATCCAGAGGACACTGTCAAAATCGCACGAGAACACTTAGAACGAAAAGATAGACCAATTCAAACAAAAGAAAAGAGCGACACGAGCTTGAACTTTTTCATTGAGTCTTAGTCGTTTCCTGTGAGCCCGAACGGTATTGGTTTGATTGAACCAGATATTTTGAGTTCCAACATTTTTGCCGCCGTTTGTGCGTAAAATATGAGAAGCCAAAAGAGAGTCAACTGGGGACATGGAAGTCACACCCTCAGAAAGAAACCTCACAACACGCTATGTTTGGTATGTTGAAATGGAATGAGTGCGGTATTAGAATGAATATGGTATTAGAATGAAATGACCATTACCATTCCTATATTTAGTGATAAACGGGATTAAACATAGTATTAGAATTATCATTACCATTCATGCGTTTGGTTACAAAATACATTAAAGATGGTATTGAAATGACCGATAAATAAAAATGAAATAATATTCTTAAATATTCAAAAATTTTAGAACAAAATTTTGGGAACATAACAGAATTATTCGAAGATACTAAATAAATGTCACCTAAGTTATCCTTTAACTTGACAAACTAAAGGGTTTGGAAATACTTTTGTGTTTTTGTTTCCCTTTTTTCTGTTCCCAAAAAACCTTATAACTGAAACAAAAAAAAAAACAAAAATTGATTTGGTAATATTCTAATTTCAGGATTTTGTTGTAAAAATCTAAGAACAAAACAATACAAATTTCTCCCTATTTTACTAATTCTGTTCCAATCATTTTGTTTAGTGTTTCTGTTTTCATAAAATTAGGAATACAAATAAACATATGGGAGAAAAGTTGTTTATTCCGAGTTTTATATCTATGTTCCAGGTTTTCTTGGAACAAAAACAGAAATCTGGGAACAAAAATAGAAATCTGGGAATAAAAACAGAAATATGTTCCCAGATTTCTGTTTTTGTTCCCATATTTCTGTTTCTGTTTTGTTCCCAGATTTCTGTTTTTGTTTTTGTTCCCATATTTTTGTTTCCGTTTCATGTTTTTTGATAACAGAAATATGAAAGCAACACCACTATATTTTTGTTTCTTATCCCAGAATTTTATTTTCTGTTGTGAAAAATACGAAAACAGAAATATAAACGCTTCTTCTTACATATTACTTCGTTTCATTTGAGATTAGATAATCCTAAGATTACCTAATATCTCATTTCATTTGGGATTGATTAATCTCATGAGTTGTGGGATTAATCATTACTTGGGAATGAAAATAAAAATCAATCCCACTAACCAAACGTAAAAATTGAATGGTCATTCCCATCTTCTTCCAATTCCAAGATGAATCTCATGTACCAAACGTGACCTTAATATCGTAAATAAATAGTTTCTTTACAGTGAAAAAATTAGAATAGTTCAAATTTTTAAAATTTAATTCTGATATATTTGTCAAGACCTAGTTTCCTTTCAGGAGAAAACGACGGTGGAAATGGACTTGTCGCTGGTAGTTACAACAGAAGAAGAGTGGTTGAAGGAAGGTTTTTTTTTTTTTTTTTTAAATGGAAAGATGTTGTCATTACGATTTTGGGTTAGAGAGTCATGTATAAAAAATTTACAACTTCAAGAGCCAAAAATGTAAGAACAATCCAAATTAGGGCTTAAACTACCACATTTAAGACAATGCTCAAAAATAAATCTAATACCATCAAGGCCAATCATATCTTCATAAGATCACATCATGATCCATTTTAGTTAACATTTCACCATCAACAATCAAATCTCATCAACTTCACAAAGCAACCAAAATCACAACGGGTCGATTTTGGATAAATTTTAGTAGAAACTAAAATTATTAGTTTTATATTAAATTTAAAATCAAACTATAATCGTTTAATTTTATATAAATCATAACCAAACTCACAAAATTACTAACACATTAAGTTTATATATATATATATATTACTTTTCTCTATTGTAATTACTATTTACTAACAATCTAACAAAAAGTCAAAACAATTTTATTTTCAACTTCGAAATCAAAATTATTTGGCCGATTTTAAATTCGAACCATTCGGTTCGTTTTGGTTTGATTACCCACATGTTCGAGTTCAATTGTCATCCTTAATTTCCAGTAAATATATTAAAAAAAGTAAACAAAAAAATAATAATGAAATATTACATTGGTAATATTATATCAAAACTAATTAACACATAGCATAATACAAATTAACACATATTGATCAAAATAATATTTAAAAATATATTTTTAATTAAAAATTGTGATTGATTTTGATAAAAATAATCTATAAGATCATTTTACCATATTTCAGGAGGAGAAAATTTTTCGTTCAAATATTTTACACCCACTTTCTAGGTAGATGAATTAAATTATATTTTTTATTTTTTAATTTTAATATTTTTATTTAATTGGTCGATCTTTTCATTAGTCATTGTCTTTTGACAGTTGTTTATTTAATTTTAAGATTTAAGATAAAAGTTCAGTTTAGTAACACAAAAGTGGCTGTAGTTTAGTGGTGAGAATTCCACGTTGTGGCCGTGGAGACCTGGGCTCGAATCCCAGCAGCCACATTGTTTTTTCATATTTCTTTTAATTATTTACCTTTTTTGACAAAAGCATAAATATGTCAAATAGTTAAATTTGATGTTTTTGTTTTCTGTTTCTACTTCCAATAAAATAGAATGAGAATTCTGTTTCCGTTTTGGAATATTCTGAGAAGAAAATGAAAATGTGGTGGTGGCTAGTGTGGTGACGGTCGACATGAGGGGTGGCGGCCAACGTGAGTAGTGCCCGACGTTGTGATTCTCAACATTTATCTTCGTGATAATAGATTGAGAATAGTTTTGTGAGAATAAACAAAAATCAATTTTTTTGTTTGTCAATTTCTTAAAGATATCCGGAATTACTCCCAAAATTTAGAGAATACACGTTTTATTTATTTATTTATTATTTTTTTAATCTCAATTTTTTGAGTAAGAACAAAAATCAAGGAGCGAAAACAAAATGTTCCATAATTCAGTTAGTGTTTCTCTTCCTTGATTTATATTCTCCGCTCCCAAATTTTTGGGATTAATGTACAAAAACGCGTTTCTGTTCGTAAAATTTTAAGAGTAACTCCTGATTTCCTTAAAAATCTGAAAAATAAAAAAATGATAATGTTTATTCAAGAGTTATTTACACGATAAATGTTTTTTATTTTAAAAAATTTACTGACAACAATGTCTTCTAATCTTATTTACATAAGGCGAGTATCCCGGTGTTCGAAACATCGGGATTATTAATTTTTATTTTTTTTTAATTTGATGGTCCCGGAGTTGTAACGATGGGACCAGTTTTGTTTTTCTTTTTTGTAATGATCCAAACGGTGTATCACTTTGCCATTTGGATTTTGAAATAGTCCTGGCGTTTAAAACGTCGAGATTAAGTCACACACAAATAGAGAGATGAGAGAGAGACTTGCTAATAGATAGAGATGAGAGAGAGAGACCTAGTCCCTTCGTTCAAAACACCGGGACTGAGGTCCCTTTTTTTCGTTGCTAACATAGAGAGAGAGACTTGCTAAGAGACAGATTTTTTTAATTTGATTTTTTTTTTTATTTTCTAATTTTTACTCTTTTTTTTTTTTTTTTTTTAATTTCATTTTCATAAATAAAACTTTATTTGTTTGCTAATTTTAATTTCTTTAATTGATATAATTTTAATTTAAAATTGAGGTCAAACGGTCAATCGAATAATTCAAATGTTTGACTGAATAAAACAGTGAGATAAAAAATTCTAAAAAACTAATCAAGTCGATCGACCGACTTGACAAATCAGTCGACCGTTGAAATTGCATGTCTTGATATAATCAGTTAACCGAATGGGATATCCTGTCGACCAAATTGGATTTTTACTTGAATTCAACCGATCAGATCAAGACATGCAATTTAAATTCACTATTTTTAACGGTCGACTGATTTGTCAAGTCGGTCGACCAACTTGATTAGTTTTCATAATTTTTTACCTCACTACTTTACCTAGTTAAATGTTTGACTTATTCGATCAACCGTTTGATCTCGATTTTAAATTTAAATTATAACAGAAATTAAAATTAACAAATAAATAAGGTTTTATTTATAAAAACGAAATTAAAAAAAAGAGTAAAAACTTAAAAAAAAAAAAATAATAAAAAAAAAAAAATAAATAAATAAATTCAAAGTCAAATAATAGTTAAACTTTAGGAGTAGAAACTGTCAAAAACCCATCTTTATCTCTCTCATCTCTCTCTCTTAGCGTGTGTCTCTCTCTATTAACAACGAAAAAAAGGGACCTTAGTCCCGCCGTTTTGAGCGCCGGGACTAGGTCTCTCTCTCTGTTTGTGTGTGTGACTTAGTCCCGGCGTTTTAAATGCCGAGACTATTTCGAAATCCAAACGGTGAAGTGATACACCGTTTGGAGCATTGAAAAAGAAAAGAAAAATTGGTCCCGGCATTATGAACACCGGGACCATCAAATTAAAATATATATATATATATATATATATTTAACGATCTCGGTGTTCAGAATACCGGGACTAAGATCCCGGTGTCCCGAACACTGGAATACTCGCCTTCGTAAATAAAATTAAAAAACATTGTCAATAAATTTAAAAAAAATATATATTTGTCCTGTAAATAACTCTTTTTATTTATTCCCATAAAACTATTTTCACTACTACCTCGTCGGTTACCATATATATATATATTCTTTTAAATATTATAACTAAACATGTTTCTTGTTTTTATTTTCATAAATTAAAATAAAAAGAAAATTCAAAATAATAATTGTTACCATACATGTTTCTATTCCTAGAATACTCTAGAACGGAAACAGATTTCACATCCCAATTTATTTGAAGCAGAAAAAAAGAAAAAAGAAACACTAACACAAACGGGTTTATGTTTTTGTTCTGCTACCAGATCTTTAGAGTAAAGTTTGGGAACAGAACCGAAATATTCCCAAATATCTGTTTTTGTTCCAATTTCTTTGAGAACAGAAAAACTTGGAACAAAAACACTAAATCAAAAAGCAATGCTCTCTCTCTCTCTCTCCACATTGTCCAGTCCAAAATCAGGCTGCTAGTAGTTCTTCAAATCATGATCCGTTCAAGATCCAAATCAGTTAACATTTCACCATCAACAATCAAATCTCACTTTCGGAAAGCTACCAGAATCAACTCCGCTCACCCTTACCACTCCCGCCATGAACGACCTCACAAACCCACCAGAAACCAGCTCCGGAAACCGGTACCCTTCATCGCCGACGTCAAACAAATCGACGACCCGGACGCCGCGGTCTCTCTCTTCCACGACTACCGCCACAGCGGCTTCAAGCACGACTATCCATCCTACTCCTCCCTCATATACAAGCTCGCCAAATCCCGGAAATTCGAAGCCGTCGACACCCTTCTGGGCTACCTTCAACACTACGACGTTCGATGCGGCGAGTATCTCTTCATCGCGTTGATTCGACATTACGGGAAGGCCGGGCTGCACCAGAAAGCCATTGATCTGTTCAAGAAAATGGGCTCTTCTTTCAACTGTGTTCGCACGATACAGTCATTCAACACACTCCTCAACGTATTCGTCGAAAACGGCCGATTCTCCGACGCCGAAGAGATGCTGAAATCATCTCCCAAGATGCGTCTCCGCCCTAATACGGTTTCCTTTAACATCCTGATCAAAGGGTGGCTTCAGAAGGGCGACTGGGAGAAAGCCCGCCACCTGTTCGACGAAATGTGCGAGAGAGAAATTCAACCCACTGTGGTCACTTACAACAGCCAAATTGGATTCTTATGCAAAAATGGCGATTTGCAGAAGGCCAAGAGCTTGTTTGAGGAGATGAAGAAGAAACGAAACCACCCGAATGCAATAACATATGCATTACTCATGGAGGGATTATGCTCTCTGGGCCATTACAAAGAAGCCAAAAAGATGGTCTTTGACATGGAGTATCAAGGATGTAAAGCTCGAGTCATCAACTATGGCGTCTTGATGAGTGATCTTGTTAAACGAAAAGACATTGATGGGGCAGAAGCTTTGCTTGTAGAGATGAAGAAGAAGGGGATTAAGCCGGATGTTGTGACATACAACATACTGATCACTCATCTATGCAAAGAAAGTCAAACCTATGAGGCTTACAAGACGATGATCGATATGCAAATCAAAGGGTGCAAGCCGAATGCGGCTACATATAGGATTATAGTTGATGGGTTCATTAAAGAAGGGGAATTCGATGAAGGTTTGAGGGTTTTGAATGCGATGTTGAAGAGTCGGCATTGTCCACGGATTGAGTCCTTTTGTTGTTTGGTTATCGGATTATTGAAGATTGGGAAGAGGGAAGAAGCCGGTTTCGTGTTGGAGGAGATGGGGAGGAGGAATATTGATTTTGATTTGAATTCATGGGAAGAGGTAGTAAGGGATGCTTGTGGTATGGATGGAAGTGTTGATGGGGTTGTGGACGAACTCGTCTTCTCAAATTAACGTTTTTGTACAGTCTGCAAACTTAAAATTTTTGACTTTACAGTCCAGTTTGAAATTCTGTCAGAATCCAAAGTCACAACCCTATATGAAAATTACTGTAAAAATTGGGACCCAATGAATTTTTTTTTGGTTCTTTGGATCAATGTGGAGGGTCTTTTTTTTGGATCAAGATCAGGGTTTCGGCTCAAGCAGTCGGAGATTGTGGAGCATTTTTTTGCTCCTGAGTGATGGCAATGAGCAAAGAAAATGAAGACAACGCTCGATATAAGGTATACTTGTTTACCGTTTTCGCATATTTATTTGTTTTTCTGTTAATATGAACGGCGGATCTAAAAAATTGGTTCAGAGGGAGTTAATAATTTTTATTGGGAGTTTATGTGATATTTTAATTGTTCGGGGGCTTATGAAATTTTTTAGAAACATTCGGTGGGAAGTCCCTTATTTCACTCTTAATTTGTAAAAAATCTCAGAGGCAGAAGAAACTTTTGTTTTAATCCCGCCTATTTTAAAAAGGCGGAAGCTCTGCCAACGCGCGGTTACATGTAACAACTTTGTGTGTAATATTTTGTTAAATGTAACAAAAACCACACAAAATACATGTAACTAAATGTATACAAATACATGTAAGTAATATTAAACTAATTTATGTGTCTAATATTTGTTAAATATCATAAATATTATACAGATATATGTAATTGTAACATACAACTAATATTATATAATTACATGTAACAAAAAATATACAGATATATGTAAAAATATAATAATTATTAAATTGTAACTAATATTTGTTACATGTAACTAATATTCATTATAAATCCGAATTTACTCAATAAGTTATTCCTGCAATCTCTGCAAAAACCTAATAATAAAAAAAGATTAATTGCGGATTAGATCCTAAAAAGATTAATCGCCAATTTTTTCATTTTTTTAAGAGATTTTATTTGATTTTTTCTAAAAATAAAAAACTTCGAAAGTCCAGGGGGCTTGAGCCCCCCTGGACACCAAGCAGTTTCGCTGCTGGTTAATATTGTTATGTATATAATTAACATGTTGTGATCCCTCCTTCATATTTGCGCATGCACACACACATATCTCGTGTCTAAAGGTAGTAATTTAAATTCAATATGTTAATCTTAAATGTTCTATGCTTATTTTCAAATATATTAATTATGAAAAAATATTTTGTTAAGAATTTATTATTTAGTTTTTCGATAAAATCTAAATCAATTATAAATCAACGATTGAAAATGTCTGATTGAAAATGTCTCTTACCTTTCAATGGTAAAAAATATCTCTAAATGTAAAATATGTTCTGATGTATAATAAATATATATATATATATATATATATATATATATATATATATATATATGTATATATAAGGTTTAGTTGTATAATATATATACATTATATATATGCGTGTATGTATACATTGGGGTTTAGTTCTAACCAAAACACCAAGTAGTGCAAAATTCAGAACACCTACTCCATGTCATCAACTCCACATATACATAGATACACAACCAAACTATATATACTGAAGCAAATCTTCTCCAAAATCAAGTACCCCAAGAAACCCTTTTGTTCTCCTCACAAAAAAGACATGGCCACCCACAACTTCAATCCTCTTCCACCCACTTTCATACTCGCCCTTCTTTTGCTTTCATCTCTCACATTCACTTATGTCTCCTCGGCTAGAATCCTCGATGAGGAGCCACCGGCGGAAGAGCCGCTTACCAATCAAACTCCGGCAGCTTCTGCCGCCAATGTGGCCGGATCGGGCCCCAATAGAATTTCGGTGACTCCCGCCACTGCTCCCGAGGCAGCGGATGAAGAGCCACTCCCGGATCAAACTCCGGCCGAAGAGCCACTTCCCGATCAAACTCCGGTAGCTTCTGCTGCCAATGCAGCAGGATCTGGCACTCAAACTCCGGTGGTTTCGGGTTCGGGCCCTCAAGCGGGCCCCACTCAGACTGCGGTGACCTCGGGAGTGGGACCCGATCACACCCTAACGTTCTTCTTGCACGACATTCTGGGCGGAACGAACCCCTCGGCCCTGGCAGTGACTGGGATTGTGACGAACCCAGCGGTCAACGGACAAGTCCCGTTTGCGAAACCGAATGGCGCCGTCCTCCCGGTCAACGACAACAACGCTGGAACCATCAACAACAACAACAACTTACCCTTCCTCACCGGCCTGAGCGGAACGCCCTCTAACCTCATACAAAACAACAACAACAACAATATCATCGGCGGAGCCTTTGGTTTTCCGGCATTAAACGGGGCCCAGCTCAACGGCGGGTCCTCCCTCCAAAGACTCATGTTCGGGACAATCACGGTTTTCGACGACGAGCTCACCACGGGCCACGAACTCGGGTCAGGCCTGGTGGGCAAGGCCCATGGTTTCTACGTAGCAAGCTCGGAAGACGGGACCAGCCAGACAATGGCTTTTACCGTCATGTTCGAGAGCGGAGATTACAAAGATACCCTCGCATTTTTTGGGGTCCACCGCACCGCCGTGTCGGAGTCACACCTCGCCGTCATGGGCGGGACCGGGAAGTATGTGGACTCAAAGGGGTACGCCACCGTGAAGACGCTACCGGGATCGAACCAGCACAGTACTGATGGGATGGAGACTGTGCTTGAAATTACTGTCTATCTTGCTTATTAGTTTTGCTTTTGTTTGTAATCTATGTGTGCGCGTGACTGCGTGTGTCTGTGTGTGAATGAAGTATGAGTATTAACAAGGATTTCTTGTTTGGGAAATTCACTTTGACACTTTGCACCTTGAAGTTTGAACATTATCTCATTTTGGTCCCTGAAGTTTCAATTTCGACATATGATGCCTTGAAGTTTTCGCAATGGTCCCACTTCACAGTCCAAATCAATAGGTCCATTACAATTCTGGATGGCAAACTGTCACTTACCGTGCAACTAAATATTTTTAGGAGGACAATAAGAACATTTTTATTCTCTTCCTTTGTCCTTTATAAATTTTCTAGGAAAAAAACGTGTATATATATATATATATGTATGTATTATGCTATACTTATTATTAAAAGACTTTTGAGTATTTGAGTAGGAAAGAGAATAGATAGAAGTAAAAGAGAATACTAGAAATGCATAGAAAAACCGTTAAAAACAATCACAGTGTGTGACAAAATTGAAAGGTTCGTAGTGATTTGGATAGTGGAGGAATGATTAGGAAAGTTTAAGGTGTTATATATTCAAATTGAAACCATGTGGACCATTTTTAATTTATTTATTTTTTAAAGCAATGTTTGTTTCTTACTAAAAAAAATACTTCTAAAAATAAAAAAAGTAAAAACACGAATATATATATATATATATATATATATTCTGTTATATAAAGCAAACTTGATTTATTGTTCATTTGAATAAGTAAAATTACATAATTGTCCTGCAAAATTTTGAAAACTAAAATATATTTTTCACCTATTTCTTTTATATATATATATACACACACACACAAATTTTCTTTTTCAATATTTTTATTTGCAATATAGAATTACAAATTGCAATAAACTAATTTAAAAATAAAATTGCATGAGTATTTTTTGTATTATTCAATTAAAAATAATATTTTATTTTGCATAAAAAATACTCTAACTATTTAATAGAAACCTAAAAACGTATAATTAAGAAGAATTTTCAAAGTAAATTTTTGTGTGATTTTTTCATCTAAAATTGTTTTAATTTTGAATTTTTTTTTTGTAGACATTCCTTTATTTATGTATTTTTATAAAAATTATCTTATAATATTATTTGATTATCAATGTATGACATACTAATTCTGTGAACGATTTTTATAATTTCATTTATATATCATAATTTTACATCTTTGAGATATTGAATATTATTTGTACTGTATTACACTAAAATTATAATTATTTTGACAATTTGTAACTCCATGCATTTGTATATATGTATTTGTTTTATTATATTAAGTGCTATGATTATCATCAATTATTAAAATTAAAAAATTATAAGACAAAAGAAAAATTAGAATTTAAATAAATTTAGATTGCTTCATTAAACTTTATACGATTCTCTGACTTTATTTATTCGATATAAAATTCTAGAGAATTTATAGAGGGACTTTGCGATTTTTAATACAATTGTCACCTCATCTATCAATTTATAGTTCATCATCACTATTAAAGTTTCTATCAATATTCATTTGTTTAGGTAGAATAAAAAAACTAAAAATTAAAAGCTGTTTTTTAGCTTTTTTTTTTAGTAAAAATATATGACAAATATATTAAATCCCATTGATTTTTTTGACTTAATTTGTAATTCTTTTGTTAATTATAACTAACCTAAAATTACTAATGAATATTTTACTTATAATTTTTTTAGTAACAAAGGTGGTGGTGCAAACGACAACATCGATGAGAGACGATGGACACAAAAAATCAATAACATGTTTTTAAATAGACCATGAGCCCTATTTGTAAGCAGTTATATATATATATATATATATAATATACTAGGAAGAGAGGACGGACATCAACTTTTTACTTATAAAAAAGAAGCTTTGGTTACTATTCATTTGCATATGTAGAATTACATAATTGCCCTCAAAATTTTTAAAACTAAACATCAACTTTTTACTTATACTATATATATATATATATACATACTCTTATATAAGAGAAAAATCAATTTTTTATTTATTTGCATAAGTAAAATTACTAAAGAGTTTTTCAAAATATTAAAACAAAATCAACTTATCATTAACGCATAATTTAAAATATCTTAAAGAAAATCATTTAACTTCTATATCTATACCCACATATAAGGGAATGCTTAGTTTATATTCATTCATACGAGTAAAATTATCTAAGTGCTCAAAATTTTAAAACAAAATCAACATTTTTTTTAAAGTACATTTTTTCAAATTTTGAGAGAAAAATCATTTAACATATCTATATATTATAAATAAATAAATATCTGCATAAAAACTCTTTTTGTTTAATATTTTTGTAAGAAAATATACTTCTAAATTTTACTTAAAACAAAAAACCTCTAACTATGTGTCGAAAAGTAAAAAATATAAAGAATTATTAAAAATATGTAACACCATAAATATAAAATACATGTATTCAATTTAAAGTAATTTTTTTTTTTTTTCCGTTAGAATTTAGATTTTGACTTTTCAATTGAAATAATTTTAATCAGAAAAAATTGTAAATATTTTAATATCTCTACTTTTATTAAAAAAAAAAGATTTTAAAAATATTATATATTCAAAGTACATTACACATGTCATCTTTTGTCACTGAATACATAAATATATTTTTATTTAAATTATCGTCATGATATATATATATATATATATACACACACACACACACTAGCATATAACCCGTGCCTGCAGGCACGGGTGTAAAACAATCAATATATAATGATATTATTTGATTTTTTTTTTACATGATCCCTGTTTAGATAATATTTTTTGAGTAACTATTTATAAAATTTTATATACCTATTTTATTTGAATATCAATAATGATTAACAATTAAGACAAACTTGAATTGATATAAAATAAGAAAAACATAGCACATGTTATATGTTAGTAATAAATAAATTATACTATAAAAAATTAAAAAAGAAACATCATTTCATCAAAATTATTGATTCCCAATAAGAGAGAAAAATTATACATTCTTTATATACCTATATAAAACTTCTAATAAATTCTCTTTTCTACCTACACCCTAAAACAATTAAAATACAAAGGAAACAAATTTAGACATAAAAATTACATAGAAAGAAAAGAGATCTTAGAGTTATAACCCTTAACTATCAAATTCAAGAAATAACCCTTAACTAGCTTAGCAAATAAAAAATATGGCCAAACTAATACAATATGTTCTATCTCACAATAATCATGAAAAAAAATGTTTAATTTAATGACAATATATCATATTAAAAAAATCTTAATATAAAAAAATTCAATAATTACAACACAACTTTACTTGGAGATACATTTGAAAACTGAAAAAAAAAAATTAAAAAAAAAAAATAAAAAAAATTAATACCTTAACCTTCCCTTATCAAATTGACAAATTGGGATAATAATCAAGTATTGTCTCGCGGCACATGAATGATACCACCTCCACAATTCAAATCTTTTTTCAATAATTCCTAGATACAAAAAAAGGGGGAAAAAACTTCAATAAATCGGAATAAAAATCGATGAAAAAAAAAGCTTATTAAATAAAAAAAATTCATCTATTTATTCCAATATTTCTCTATTCCAATTATATATCACTTAGTTTATGTTTTGCATCTGATTCATCGAGATCTTGATGAATCGTGTTGTAATCGATTGAAGAATGATCAGAATCTTGATTTTTCTTATCTTGAAAGCTTTGATTTTGAGTTCTTCACTTGCTGCCTTCTAATTTCTTCATCTCAATTATTAGAACATGGTATGCTGACCGATGATGAACCAACTAAAATGTCTTGAGATTCAATTCCTACCTAGTATATTTAAGAGATGCATGATCAAGAAAAATCTCGATTCAAATAGGGAAAGCCAAATTAAAATTCTTCATCTTGTTTTTTATTTTCTTTTTCTTTAATAGTAAGATCATGTTAAATTTTATAAGGGGAAAAAAATTGGATATAACTTGTTTATAAGTTGTTGTTTAGGATCAATTTCATTTTTCCATTTCCAGATATAGTTTTTTTGGGGTATAGGGTTTTCCAAATCTGAATTTCCGAATTCCAGTTTAGAATCTGAATTATTTCCATTTAAAAAAATCCCAATATAAAGACCGTCTGTGTCATTGTTCTTAGTACCCATGCGTGGCTTGTGTAAGCCAAATTTTCAACAATGATTGAAAACAGAAATCATTTTTCCATTTCCAGATATAGTTTTTTTGGGGTATAGGGTTTTCCAAATCTGAATTTCCGAATTCCAGTTTAGAATCTGAATTATTTCCATTTAAAAAAATCCCAATATGAAGACCGTCTGTGTCATTGTTCTTAGTACCCATGCGTGGCTTGTGTAAGCCAAATTTTCAACAATGATTGAAAACAGAAATCTCCTTGTAGAATGATATGATAATATCTATCCAAGAAGCTAATCTAGGCCTTGCAAATAGCAAAACATGTTTGCATAATTCTATTGGTCACCCACGTCTCCTTTGGGATATATTTGTTATCCACATTTGTGTTTTTTTTTGTTTTGTTTTTTTTTTAAAAAAAAAAAAAAAAAAAACATGGATCTGATTTTTTTTTTCTTTATTACTTTAATTTTGTTCACTTATAAGACTATGACTAACAAACATGAGAACCAATCTCTTAGTTTCTGAATATCATACCTGAAACATGAACTGCATCATAATTGTAAAGATCATGGTCCCACTTATCATCCTTTGGTCTCTGCCTGTAGAAAATGGAATTTGTTACATAGGCCAATATAAATATAGATAGGACACATTTCATTGTAGTAGACTTTACCAGGTAGGGTAAGGGCAAATGTAATAGATAGATAATCTAATGGGGGTGGAGGTACCTCCACAAATGAAACACCGCCACCCATTATTACTATTTTAATAGATCCTCATCTTCTCTTCTTACCTGTTAGCATTTATGCAGGTGTTATATCTGTGTGAATACGATGATCAAATCAATTGAACACCAAAATTTGGAATCTCTCATGAGTTTGATCAACGATTAACAAATTCAGGCAGTTTTTTACAAATACACTAACCCCACAACACGATCTTATGTTCAAATTTAAGATACTTATTTAAGTTTGTAACATGGAGTAATTAGACACCAAAATGCTCATGATCCATGAGGATAGGAATGGGTTGATCTCTGTAGAATCAAACGCGCACACACACACATGGTTTGAGCAAGAAAAATATGAAGAAATTAATGTATCTAGCAGTTATACTGTCATACACTTTCACTGAAGTATTAATGGCATGCCCATGCTCATCACCAAGGCAAAACACAACACAATCGCAATTCTCTTTATGTTGTTTGATTTCATTGTTTTGTGTAAGCATTTAATACTCATTAGCTGAATTTAATATGCAAGAAATAAACAAAAAACTTAATTTGAACGTCACTTCTATAAAATTCCATACAAACAAACTAATTTGAGCAATGATTAATCACATTCATGTAGCCACTGTATAATACCAAAACAAAAACACTGAGTTATAGGCAAATTCGAGAGAGAGGGAGATTGAGTTAGATGGGGATTTCCTAAATTATAGGCAAAACAAAGCTAGAATTGGCCAAATCAAAGCCAAATCTGGTTAAATAATCAAAATTGATCATAGCATCTTGCCAAACTTAATCTGAAGCTAAAAAAAACAAACAAAACATACACTTTCATTTCAATCTAGAATTGAATTATTTTAAATTTAAAATAGCAATTGAAAAATAGCTTGATTAAAAAAGAGATAATGTAGAGTGAGGAAGAGCAAATCAGGTCTGTTGTTGTTGTAAAATACCAGATCTGAGCATCATTGTAGCTCTGCCAACAGCTTAGCTGCTACCATTCTCGCGGTCAGATTTATACAATTCATTGTTAGGTCTAAACAAATTAAACACAAATCTATAGAAATCGAACTTTTATACTTAGCCAAATCAAGCTCCGATTTGAGTTTTGAGGGAGAAAATCAGAGGGGGAGAGAGAGAGAGATAGGAGAACCTGTGAATGCGTGAGGATGACGGTACAAACCAAGAGGGGTTGGCCATGGAAATCAATGTTTCCCTAATCAAAAACAGAAATTAGTTCTAGCTAAAATGGGTCAGGGTTTCAGAGAAAAGAAAACCCTGACCGATTCATAGAAGAAATGGGGGGAGACGATGGGAAGAGAGACATAGAGCAAGAGTAACATACCTTAGCATAGACAGAAAGCAGTGACCGATGATGGCGATACGAAGGAAAGTATTGGGCGGCAAAGTGGCGATACGATGATAGCCATACAACGGCGCTTCGAAGGCGCGGCGATGGCAACCCAACGACAACGCATAGGCGATGGAGGAGGAAGAGACGAGAATCGTGTGTCGGGGTTTGGGGAGATGAGGGTTTAGGGTGGGCATGAGGGTGAGAGAGAGAGAGGAAGAGAGGGAGAGAATGAGAGCAAGAGTGAGAGTGAGAGTGAGAGTGAGAGAAGGGTTAATTAAGGAAGACTCAATTAAATTGAATCATAGTTAGTAGTTTAATTAAAGAAACTTGGATGAATCAATGTCTAAATCAATCAATTAATTAGTAATTTAATTAAAAATAAATAAATAAATCGTTACCTAAAATAACATTAATGCCTAAACTTTTGTTCCAAACTTAATATGTTAATTTTAACCCTAAAATTAATTAATTGGAAAATTTAATTTGATGCCTTAATCGGTGATAGGCAATTAGGGATTAAGAATTAATTAGTCCTTTGTTCCATAAAAGTTAATCTTATTATGTTTGTCTTGGTCAGCAAATTTGTTTATCCTAGTCTGTATTTGTTTGTCCTAGTCCAATTTAGGGGTGTGCGGCGGTCGGGTTGGGGCGGTTTGGGCTAAAATTGCAGACCAAACCATTATTATGCAGTTTGGATTACTTTAAACCGTTAACCACCTACTAATGTGCGGGTTGGGGGAGGTTGAAGTGGGCGAGTTGGCTACTTCAAACCGTAAATTGCCCAATAGTGTGCGGTTTGCAAAAAATTACGGTTTGGGCTAATAAATATTGCTAAAACAAATCATCACATTACTAAAACTTTCAAAAAAATTATCATAAAATTACAATAACAAAAAATAGAAAAAAAAAATTACAAATGTAAAAAATAAAATCTAAACATGCAAACTCACTATTACAATCCAACTAATAATTAACTAAACAACTAAATATAAATACTGAAACAACAATTAAAAAAATGAAATACAAATAAAAGAAAATATAGACCAAGATAAGCAAAATAACAAATAAATGTAGAATGACAACAGTGCAACTCAAACAAATTGCAGCTCAAATAGCTTATTAAGAATTGCAACTCAAACAAATTGCAGCTCAAATAGCTTACTAAGAATTGCAACTCAAACAGTAATACAGAAACAGAAACATGAAACATGTAGAAACGTAGTATCCATCACTAAAAGAAAATATAGACAAAGATAAGCAAAATAACAAATAAATATAGAATGACAACAGTACAACTCAAACAAATTCGTTTCAACTCAAACAGAAACAGAAACATGAAACAGAAATAGAAACATGAAACAGAGACATGAAACAGAAACATGAAACAGAGACATGAACATGAAACATGCAGAAACAAAGTTCATAATCTAGAAACAGAATCTGGATTATGAAGAAACGTGAAACATGAAACAGAAACAAGGTTTAAAATTTCTTAATAACATAAAATAGAAACAGAAACAGAAACATGCAGAAACAAGGTTCATAATCCAGAAATAGAATCTGGATTATGAAGAAGCATGAAATATGAAACAAAAACATTAAACAAATATAGGTTCAGAAACATGAAACAGAAACATGAAACCGAAACATAAACAAAGTTCAAAATTTCACGAAATAGGAAAGCTCAATGTTTTCAGAACCTTAACAAGATATTAGTAGGAATTGCTCTTTCAAAACTAAAAATTAAAAAAAAAAAAAATCATTAGAGGGAAAGATTATACGTACCTATGCAGAAAAATCAAAATCAAAATGTATCAGATTGGAATCAAAATCGAAATCGAAGTGGAATATGTATAATAGGATTGAAATCGAAATCGGAAACTCCCAGTCCCAGGCTATGCTCTCCATCTTCGAAATCAAAATCGAAATGGGAAATCAAAATCGCCTTCGCTTTTGTCTTCATCTTCACCATTGTATTATATAGATAGAGAATTTGAAAGATGTACATCATTGTTTCCATAATCGAAATTAGAAATTGAAAACTTTAGGAAAGTAATGTGACGCTAGATCGATCAATTTGTGGAAGATCGCAAATTCTCTAAACCCTAGCCGTCGATGGAAAAGGGTATCGTTCGCTCGTTTGTGGAAGATTGCAAGCTCGCAGCTTAGTGAGAAATTCTATACTTAAACAACGTCGTTTGCGGTCGGGCGGGTCAACCTGCACACTTCATTACCCAAACCCGCGAGCTGCACCGAAATTGGGCGTGTCACGACCCGTCTCGGAAACTCGTCATCTTAAGGCCGGCGTGACGATAACATGACATAACCTATTACACTCAATCAACTAACACATTACAATATGCATACAATACTATACAATTCACTATACAGGAGATACATAATTTCTCATAAGGTTCATCTCTGACAGCTCAACTCAAAACTCTTAAATGACTCCACCTAGTGCCAGTAGAGGACCGACTCTTGTGCTGTTGTACCTGCGAGTATACTGCCTTCTTAGTAATTTTTTTTTTTTTTTAATAATAATACCTTCTAAGTAATACCACATTCAAATGGATCAAGAGTAAATATATATATCTACCACATAGTTGGTAAAATCTCCAGTATTAAATAAGCAGTGAAAGTAAAACAGTATAAATAAGTTTCCAAACAACATAATGCATCACCCAATATATATATATATATATATATAAATCACCCCAACTTAAACACGCATCTCAAACCCATACCCACCGGCTAAGCTATAGTGATCGTTTTAACCTCACGATCGAGAGTTGCAACGGTACCGTAACCATTCGTAGGATATGCCTTCCTAGCGGACCTAACTGCGCAGATCACCACCAACCGGACGTCTCTGGAGGCCAATAATATAAATCACCACATAATAAGTATCCATCTGCCGGATCACTCTCCGGACAGACTATGATATAAATCACCACCTGCTGGACCACCCTCCGGACAGGACATCATAAACTATGGCATAGTCAATTCAATACTATCATCACCAAATCACAAATAATTATCCGTCTATCGGACCACCCTCCGGACAGACCATAATATAAATCATTACCTCATCAATATCGTCAAAATCACCATTGTCCACCTCTTTTTAACAAAACCCACTTTTAATTTAAAAATCATGTTTTTCCCACCTTTTATTAAAACCACAAAATCCAACAGATTATTTATAAAGTCTTTCTTTTTAAAACCCAAACATTTCAATGGAAATCCATTTTACCAACTCACCCATAACTGGCATGATCCATATCATTTATAAAAGTAAACACAGATTTCATCATATATGTATATAAAAATAGTTTGGTAAGAAGACAGTACACTCACCTGATTATCCGTTTTTGAAGACTTTGATCGCCTATTCTCTACCGGTACTCCGGTGCCTGCGAACCTAATAGTGACAGGGCCTAAATTAATATTTTTTTGTAGGAATAACCTAACCATGCCATGAAATCCTAATTTCTGTAATTTCCTATTCCATGCATTTTATTATGAAATATTATTATTCAATTAATATTACTTTGTTACAGTTTACTATATCGAATTTATTCATGTGAACATATAACGCTAAATTCAACGATAATGATAACATGTATTTTATATTAAGATAATTAGATGTATTTATTAAAGAAGTGCGGACTTGTACCTTCTTCGAATTTTCCACCGGCCGCGAGATTGGATTTATGTTTTTCGTGGGGTAGTTTGTACAATTCCTCCATTTCCTTTTCCTTTTTTTTCTTCTTTCTTTTCCTTTTTCCTGTTTCTGTTTTTCGTCCTGTTTCTATTTTTTGGTTCTGCTTTAGCCGCCGATGATACCCTCCGTCGATCCTCCCCGCCGGCATTCATGCACACGCACACACAAAACAATCAACAAGCCTCATCGGAGGAACACACCCACGCCGACAACCCATACGCACACCCACACGATCACCAGCGGCCCATGCCCACCGGCGACACCCTCTCTCTCACTAACTCTCTGGCCAGCCAAACGATCGACACCCACCAGCGACCGAACAGCCGACCACTGAAACAAACCCTGACCGATCAACCCACATACATCGCAACACACGCAACACGTATAGAACACCCACACGCACACAGAGTCACGCACATACACATACAACAACACTGTCGGCCAAATTCATGCCGTCGCCGCCACTTTCCTCCGGTAATTTCCACACACGCGGTCATGACAATGGAATTAACACATACACACACACAGCAATGGTGACACACACACATACATGACAACACCTACGCCAACGACGCCATACCGAAACATATCCACACACATACACGCAGCACACGTACCCATCATCACCATCGGAACACATACACGCACACAGCTACATCAAACAGAAGACACACACACAAAGCCATCGATGAACAGCAACACACACACGAACCTCACACATACCCACTTACTGGCGACGACGGTGACGATCGAACCACGCACCACTGCTACCTCCGTCGGACCAAACCACTGATCGAACACACATACATAGAAACACACACATACTCCGGATAGCACCCCACCGCCGGCGAACCTTTCTCTCTCTTCCTCTGTCGCCGACCCGTCTCTCTCTCTCTATTTATCTCTTTCGTTTTCTCGATTCTTTTCCGTTGGGTGTGTGTTAGTGTGTATGAATATATGTAAAAATTAACCAACCGGCCAAGTGGCCTCTTCTCTTCCACAAATTCCACCGCCTCTCTCTCTCTCTCTCTCTCTCTCTCTCTCTCTCTCTCTCTATATATATATATATATATATATATATATATATTTGCTCTTAAGCCCCCTCATTTTTGTTAAGTTTCATGTTTTTTTTTTTTTATATTTTGAAGATTTATACTTTGACCCCCCAAACTCTTAAATCACAAATTTAATTTCAAAATCCGCTCCGCTATTTTAGTTAGGATAATAATTTAAACTCGTTCTAAATTTTAATGTTTATGAAAATTGCAATTTATCCCATTCATGATTTGTTGAGATTTTAATTAAACTCAACTTCAATTTTAACGTTTTGAAAATTTACGAATTAACCCTTCACGTTCACAATTAAATCATAATTTATACCATCAACCCCGTTATTTCTGAAATATTTTAAACACAACTTAAATTAGACGTATGTCTAAGGTCTGGGTCTTACAAGGCGGGTTGGTACTGTTCACACCGTGGGCTTCGTGGGTCTGTTTTGCCTGGTCTCATTTCGGGCGGTTTTTGAGCGGGTTGGGTTGGTTTCGTGAGTTGACTCGCCTCGCTGCACACCCCTAGTCAAATTTTTGTTTGTCCTAGTCATAAGTTTATCCTAGTCAACAAAAACATCCTGATTTATTATATAGATTTCAAATATTTTTTGTTGTTATTTTAAGGGATAATGACACTTTTGCTCCTTGACAAATCAAGTCAGTGCTCAATTGGACCCCCGTATCTGAACTTTGACACATTAGCTACATCACATTTGATTTTTGTTTCAATTTGAACCCTCAGTTAAGTTTTCTGTTAATTAATGTTAAATTACATTTATATCCTTTGCAATTTTTAATTGGGATCATTTTATTCTCTATCTAAAACTTAAGGATGAAATGTGTATTTTAGATATCATCTTCTTCCAAACTAATATTCAAGAATCTGTATAGGTAATCATCAGAAATAAAACACACAAATCCAAAAAACTAAAAAATTCAAATAACAAGCAATTTCAAAATAAATCATCAACAACAATTTTTTTTTACAAGAAACAATTCCAAAAACAATTTTTTTTTTCTTTCTCTTGCTCAACCGAAGCTTTCACTGAGTCACTTGATTTCTCTCTCTACTTTCTCTCTCCTCTTTCATCCTTCACCGCCATAGCCCCCAATTTTGATATGTTCCAGAAATTTGCAGCCACTTTCAAGGCCAAAACCTTCGAGTTTTTCGCCGAAGATGAAGACTCCGATTGAACACCATTGCCAAACAATTCATCAATATGAGGTGTTAAATGAATTAGAGCAGGCAATAAAGAAATTTTTGACAAATCTAAATAAAGGCAGTCAGAGAACAAGCAATTTCAAAATAAATCCAAAAATCAAAAAAAAAAAAAAGGAAAAATCCGACAAATCAGAGGTCCAAATCTGTTCCACAACAATTTTTTGGCAAATCCAATATTTTTTTTTTTAACAAGATCTATATCAAGAGATTCAATTTAACAGCAATTTCAAAATAAATCACCTATAAACAAATTCAACAACATTTTTTTTAACAAGAGAGAGAGAGAACCAAATCTGTTCTTCGAAGGTAAATTTGTTCAGCGAAGGTGGAGATCGGTGAAGTTGAGCGACGAAGGTGGAGATTGGCAGATTCGTTCGATGAAAGTAGAGATCGACAAAGTTGAGTTGCGTGAAGGCAGAGATCGCCGTTAAGGTTGAGCGGCGGTGAGATCGGCCTTAGGTTGATCGTCAGCGACTACAGAGATCGGCCTTAGGGTTGATCGACGGCGAAGGCAGAGATTGGCGGGAGATGGAGATGGAGATGGAGATAAAGATGGTGATGAGAATCGGAGATGGAAAAGAGAGTGGATAGAGAGGAGGGAATCAGAGATGGAGGAGATAAGAATTGGAAAAAAAAAATTAAATATACTTTTTACCCTTTAAGTTTACAATAATTTACAAATAGATCCTATTAAATAAGTTAGAGTAAAATAACTAAATTACCCTTACTGTTTAATATGAAATGACCAAAGTACCCTTACTTTCACGTTAACTATTAATGCTGACATAACAGAATTCTGGCAAGGGTCCAAATTGAAACAAAAATTAAATGTGAGATAGCCAATAAATCAAAGTTCAAATACGGGGGTCCAATTGAGCACCGGCTTGATTCATCGGGGAGCAAAAGTGTCATTATCCCTTATTTTAATATTAAAGCACCTAACAAAATTATTCGGGAATATTTATAAACTCTTTATACTTATTATCAATAGAAGATCTCATTTTTCTCGACTATCACGTCGAAAATGAGAATTACTCTTTATACTTATTATCAATAGGAGATCTCATTGTTCTCAACTATTACGTTGAAAATGAGAATTATACAATACTGAGTATAGATATCGACTACTTTGTCACCACTTTTTCTTCACCACATCGTCCTTACTGAAATATTTATATTCTTAAATATGTTAAATTATTGTATTTTGTCCATAGTTTAATTCTGATTGGTGTAGATTCAATAACATTTGATATAACAATTCATGAAATATTAAAAGAATGTTTTATTCATAGTGAACGATATTCACTCTAATATTTTATTCTTTGATGCAAGTGGTTATATAAGAATTGGAATATCGTAACGGTCCTGGTAACTGTATTCCTGAGCTGGCGGCGACCCTGGTCTGTCCTCAGATCGACGTCCGCCTGTCGATTGAGATATAGACCTCGAAGCAACACGGGGATCGAGATCCCTCTCCCTCAGTGCCTGGTTAACAGGTTGAGGTCGGACCCGCGCCACATGTCTGTGAGAGATGACCACTTGATCATAGGACACTTGTGGGCGATCTCTCTCCCCTGTAATATGAAGATCTGCCCCTTGATCTGGGGTCGGAGGTAGGCGGGAGAGAAGTACGTTAAAGTAGTCTTGGAACTTGCCGAGCTAGCGCTCTACTTTGTCGAGCCTAGCGGCGTCAATGGCCCCGAAAGTTTGGCCTAGGCAAACTCCTGAGGTTGGGATTGGGGGGGGGGGCAAGATTGTCCCTCAATATTGATATTTTGTCTCTCAATAAGTACAGCCTGGAACTGGGTTAGTTTCACATCGAGTATCATCCCACGATAGCAATAAAGAGACAAGTCCTGGCTAATTTAGCCGAGCTAACCTTCCGGGATGAAGATCCCACCGCTTAGCAATGAGCTACTGAGAAGACTTCCCTGTTAACAGGCCAGGTCGAAGGATCACCTAGTCCAATCGGGGTGTACTCCGAACTAAGTCCAGATTCATGGAAGCTATTTATTGACGGGTCCTCAAACCAGAATGGCTCAGGTTCTAAGATAGTCCTCATCGCCCCAGAAGAAAAAAAGATTAAATACACTCTCAGGCTTGGATTTTGAGCTACAAACAATGAGGCTGAGTACGAAGCCCTTATGGCCGGGCGGAGATTAGCCCAGGAATTCAACGTGAAAAACACTCCAGGTCCTGTGCAACTCTCAGCTCGTGGTCAACCAAGTTAATGGTGAATACCTTGCTAAGGATCCGAGCATGGTCGCCTACCTGGAGAGGGTGAACACCCTGCTAAAGAACTTTGAAAAACTATAAGTTAAGCAAATGCCCCAAGAAGAAAATAGGCATGCTGACATATTAGCTAACCTATCCTTGTCAGTGGAGTATACTCTCTAAAGGATGGTCCCTGTGGTGTATTTAGCCAAGCCGAGCACCGTTTTCTTGAACGAGGTCGCTACAATCTGCGCCTTCAGTTCTAGACCGCCCTGGATCGATCCGATCATGAGCTATCTCACCGATGGAATGCTTGTGAATGACCGAGCATGTTCCCAGAGAATATGATATCAAGCAGCACGGTACGCCCTAATTGACGGTGTTATGTATCGCAAGTCCTTCTGAGGTCCATACTCCAGGTGCCTCCGACCTGAGGAGGCCAACTATGTGATGAAGGAAGTTCATGAGGGCATTTGTGGAAGCCACTCGGGGGGTAGGTCGTTAGCTCGAAAGCTGCTCCTGCACGGTTACTAATAGCCTAAGATGCTTGAAGACGCAAGAGAATTTGTTGAGAAATGTAACAAGTGCCAGCAGTTCGCCGTGCACCCTCATGCCCCACCTACCGAACTAGTTCCAATGACCAACCCGTGGCCATTCGCCTAGTGGGAGATAGACTTCCTCGGCCCATTTTCTCAGGGTACCGAGCAGAGGAAGTTCCTGGTCATTGTCATCGACTACTTTACAAAATGGGTAGAAGTAGAGCCCCTCGCTAGAATCACCAAGGAAAGGATCCGATACTTTGTTTGGAAGCGCATTATTTACCGATTTGGTATTCCTAGGGCCATCGTCTTGGACAACGAGAAGTATTTTGAAAATAACTTATTCGCCGAGCTATGCACCAGGCCAGAAATCAACACACACTTCTCTTCCCCAGGTTAACCCTAAGCTAACGACCAAGTCAAAGTCACTAATTGGACCATTTTGCATAATCTCAAGACCAGGTTAGATAAATCCAAGCATTTATGGGTGAAAGACATGTACCCCATGCTGTGGGCCAATCACACAACGGTTCGAACTCCCACCGATGCGACATCGTTCGCGATGATATTCGGCTCAAAGGCCGTTATCCCGGTCGAGATTGGCCTACCTTCACTCCATACTACATCTTCTTTCAACCAAGCTGAAAACAAAGTAGGTCTGGCACTTAACCTTGACCTACTGGAAGAAAAGAGAGAAAGGGAAAAAAATCCATCAACCTGCCTATCAACAAAGAGCAGCCCGGTACTATAATCATCGAGTTCGACCTTGATCTTTTGACGTAGGTGACCTCATCCTGAGGAAGGTTACGTTGGCCACTAGGGACCAAAATACCGGCAAGCTAGCTCCAGGCTAGCAAAAGACCTTATCGAGTCACTCGAATAGCTCAACCCGGTACCTATAACTTGGAAAATGAAGATGGGGAACCCTTAAGACACCCCTAGAATGTCGAGCACTTAAAGCGTTACTATGCCAGAGAAGAGCCAACTCCTTAGATTTGTCAAAGATTTTTTATTTTGATCTTAGACGCTTGTAATCGAAATTTTAAAATCAATGAAAAGGGTGTTCGGTTTAAATTCTACCAAATCTCCAAATTCTCTAGTAGTGCAAAGGCGGAGGTAAGCAACCCCCTGTGCCGAGAGGCCAGGGTGAGCCGCCTCTAGCCACTTCTCCAAACGAAGGCGGAGGTGAACAACCCTTCGTGCCAAGAGGCCGGAGCAAGTCGCCTTCCAGCCATTTCTCTGATGAAAGACTAGCTATCACATCGAATATCCAACACATCCCGATAAGAGATTAGTTATCGTGCTGAAGAGAGAGACCGGTTGTCAAATAAGGTCGGTGGTTTTAGCTCGGGGGTGTCAATTGAATGTTACCCTATAATGGCGTCATGCCGATCACGACCTATGACCTATCAGCTCGCGCTTGCTCCCTCGCAACCGAGCTGGTCTCGGAGTGCTTAAAGGGATAGAGCTCCTGTAGGAAAGGTTGAGGCAGTCTAAAGGGGCTAAGACAACCTTGTCCCAAGTCAGACCCCCTCCTCTAAGGCGACCACAAAAGCTT
The DNA here is from genome assembly GCA_016647705.1 of Eucommia ulmoides. Taxonomy (NCBI): domain Eukaryota; kingdom Viridiplantae; phylum Streptophyta; class Magnoliopsida; order Garryales; family Eucommiaceae; genus Eucommia; species Eucommia ulmoides. The sequence continues at coordinate 4,213,475 of CM028338.1, forward strand.
GGCCAGTTAGGCTCCTGTGCTCACCTGAGGGGCAGGACGGCCAGCCCTGGCTGATGATGGAAAGGTTACAAAGAAGGGCTTCGTATAACTGGGAAGTAGTGTGAGTTTCCACAGCTTGGTCGACATAATCGGTGTATAGTTTAAAGAATCTCACAGTTCTTGTCATGGATTCAATGGCGTTGGATAGGAAATTGGAAACTTAGCGTGTAATTAGACGGCTAACAATGTCTTCCCTGCCCAGGCAACAAGTTTCCAAAATTTGTCAAAGAAAAATGCAGGTGGTACGCAAGTGGTAAAAAATCGCCAGGCTGAAGAGAGGCGTTAGGTCCGCAATTAACTAGGTCAGTATAGTTACTCATTCGCGATAACTGGACTATTGAAGGTCATCCCGATTATTAACTGGACGATCGCCTGGACTGATTAAAGGGTTTACCGTTCAAATTATTTGAGGTCGGTCACTTCCTTCAAGTTGCAATAATTATTAGATCGCGTTTGTGAATAGTGTGTTGTGGTGACCTGCTAGAAACTGTGAAACAGGCATACCAAAAAAATGAAACCTACAAAACAGAATTGGAAAAAAAGATGAGTTCTATTCATTGATAAAAAATTTGTGGTTATAAAAAATTGGGGCTCCTGCCTACGATTATAAGCCCGCTCTTTGCAGGGTTGAATAAAAAAAACGAAAAAAAAAAAAAACCAAGAAAGTTGCAAGTTTTGTTGGTTAATTGGGCTGATTGGAGGCCTATTACTGGAAGGGATTTGGGTTGGTTTGGCCTTCGTTGCCTACCTTGGCACCGCCCCGACCTCCGGAAGTTCTGCTATATCTACCCCGACTTCCAGAAGATCTGCTTAGCCTGGCATCCTGTTCGGCCTGGGCTTCTTAGATATCTGCGGGGTCAAGCTCGAGCTTGATCTTTGTATAGTCGACTTCTCAGAACTATCACCAGACCGAATTGATTGCCCCTTTGAACCCCAGCTTTATTACCCTCCTCCCGATTCGGTCGGAGGTCTCTAAACTCTTGGCTATTCTTCCAGTTCACCACGGATTTAGCCCGAGCCTATTCTAGCTCAGTTTCTCAGCTGTCCTTCATCACTTTAAGCTGGTTGAGAGCAGTCTGGTACTGTTGCATGGCCCTATTGTCTCTTTCCAGGTCGTCCTCAGCTCGCTTGGCCAGTTCCTTGTTCCTCTTTGTCAATTGCTCGACCTCGTCCCGAAGCCTATCCAGCTCCCTCTGGTTCTCATTCAGCCTGTCGATGTGTTCGAACCTCTCTTTCTCTAGTTTCTCGCACCTCTCACTAGCTTTATGGAAATGCAACCCCAACTCAACTGAAAAATAGAGAGCCTGCAAGGTTGGAAAGGGAAAAGGATTAAAAAATATGAAGCGTCTCAAGTCTGGATATCTTATCGAGGTGAGAGCTTACCAACAACTGGTACCAATAGAGGTCGGAGGCGAGCCTACAATCGAATTTTTCGCTATATTTTGTCTGGTCCGTCGAGGGAGTGATTTGGTGGATGAAGGTCGGGAGGATAGCCGGCGTCTCAAGGATGCTTCAGTCACATCGGATCCCGATTATGAAGGTGAAAGGCGCTACCTCCTCTTCCTACTGGGACTTCTCTCATCCCCGTTGGACCTCAGCCCAGCTTTTCTTCTGCTGCCCGGCCTTTGTCTCGGACGTGTCCTCTTTTTGCTTTCCTTTATCTCTCATGTGTGTGGGGGTTGGGCTATCTGCGTTCACAGGTATCGCCACCGGCTTGGCTATGGCTGGGGTCGCTGGCTTCTTCAAGATCGCTACCCTGTCTACTATTTCTGGCTTGGCAGAGGCTATCTGAGGTGCAACCCTGACTGATGGGTTGAATGGACCATCGCCCCCTCCTGGGCTAATTGAGTATCCCTTCCTGCAGCCCCCTCCTCGATTTTCTACACCGCCAACCGTGCCAGCATCTCAATGTCCATGACTACAAGAAGTAGAAATCCGGGAATAAGAATTGAGAGACTTATTATTCTTGGAATCATCTTTCAAGGTCGCTGGTGGAAGGGAAGGGCCGCTCCAAAAGTAGAGGTCGTACAAGCACGACGAGATAAGAACGCCGACGTGACAAAACGGGGTGTTGAAGATCTAATCTCTCTATGCAAGGATCTCCGAGCTCGGCTCGTGTTTCTTCGCGGCTGAAAAAAACAAAAACATGACAACTAAGAAAAATTGGTCAGGGAGGGAAAGTAACTAATGCCAGGAACTCCCACTGTGACGCCGGGGCAGCCACCCATCTAGTCTCACTAAGAAAAAAAAAGCCTGGCTTCCAGTCCTTGATGGATTCAGCGTAGCCCGTGAGGAACTTCTGCCAAGCCGAGATGTAGTACTAGCCCTTCCCACCAGGCATGGATTTCACAAAAAGGATGGTATGGAATAGCTCGAGGGACGGCATGATGCCCTTGGCCAGGCATATCATGTGAAAGATCATGACCATCAGCATACTATTGGGGGCCAGCTGTGACGGATACAGCCCGAGATCCCAACAGACTTTCCTTACCTAATGGTACATAGGGAAGCGTAGGTCACTCTGTAGTTGCTGGTCATAGATCGTTATGAGTTCCTCCGGTGGGGTGCAAGCCCGATCATTTTTCCCGAGAATACGCGTCTCTACCGTACTGGGGAACGCATAACTGGAGCAAACGTCCTAAACTTTTTTCTCTGACAGGTTGGTTTCCACTCGCCAGACTAAGGTGCCCTGGGAAACCTCGTAGACCAATCGACCTAAGGTCAAGCTAGCCCTAGGGGCGTGACCCGACGTTAACGGCTAGGCTTCTACCCCTGAGGGCGAGCCCTCGATATCGAGATCCATGGTTGGACCCGCGTCGAGCTCCATACTAGGGCCCCCAGACGAGCCTGTTTCGCTCCTCACTTTCCTCCGCTGAGGCCCACTGGTCGCTCCAGAAGACTGGGAGGTCTCGACTGCTGCCACTTTGCGGACCCTTTTGGAAGAGAAGGTCATCCATTTAACGACAACCTCCGACTTGGCGGTCTCCTCGGATGTGGAGATCACCTCCAGTATATCGACCTCAATCACAGATTAGTTGAGCTCGATCTATTTGACCTGGGGTCTAGCCACAGTCTCTTCAGATCTAGAATGGTTGTACCTCGATGAATAGGACTCAAACGTAGAAGACATGAAGGAAAGAAAAGAAAAGAAAAAAAAAAAGAATATCGTGCTTTGAGATCGGGCGGAGCTATTGCTGATACTCTGGTGTAAAGAAATGCAAAAGAATGAAGTGCCTATATATAGAAAGGCCGAGAAGTCGAACCATCGCGTTGATCGGATAGTGCACAGAGCGTCGATTAACAAGCTATTAGCCACGTGTCACGCATCCGGTCAACGTGCCAGTCAAGCTTCTTGCTGAAGCCTTGCGATAATTCGAGTTGACCTGCTCAACCGATTTGTTTTGTCTCGGTCTGGACTCTCACCTCTCAACAAACCATTACAAGAACCATCAGCATCTCATGTTCTATCTCCCTGCTGAGGCCTGGGGGCAACTGATGTGGGTAAAATCTGACCACCTCCACGTGTCCGCCACTTGGGTCAAAATCATCATGTCAGCAACGCCACTTCATCAACAACGACCTGATAAGCCCGGTACATAAACAGCTCGGGCACCTCCTCAGGACGGTCAGCATGAAGCACTTGGTCGATCACCAAGAAAGAATTTCCTCTATTATCACTACCTGGGGCCGATCAGTGCAGTCACCCCGGCCTACGCCTCAGTGCACAGGCCGACCCATCGCTCCCTTAAACATATTTGGCCTATAGGCTTCTCCATCAACGAACAAAGGGACTCAAGGCCCAGGCCCATATCTCTAATTCGCCGTGTTCCTCACTCACCTGACTAATTAGCGCTAAGCCGAGCTTAAGATCCTAATCTTTCAGAATGCTAATCACTTCTCCGCCTATAAATAGAAAGCTTCATAGGTTGAGGTAATAGCTTTACTCTGTACGACCTGCTTTCTTACCCCCGAGCTCTTACTCTCATGCCAGAGAGGACACGTCGGGAATACCCTGGCCCGTTCTGTGTACAGGTGACAGATCGGAGCTCAACCAGGACAGCAACTCCGATAAGGATCCAGTAAGGCCAGGCTCTCCAGTTTAGACAACAGGTCAGACAGCGCCTATCCAACTTGAATCAAAGACTCCAGCGATGACGAAGATCATCCCCAGATCGGTTGCAACTCTTCACATGAAGGGTGACCGGAACATACTGCTGGTCAGACCAATTTTCAACACCAAAAAAATCAGTGGTGACGACAGTAAACCGTAAATCTCATGGTCTGCCGAGCTGTTCTAGACCAACGGTGAAGCAAATGAGTCCTGCCCCATTCAAAGACGAACATCGGACGACGACCAGGATAGCGAACTCCTGGGCGACTGAGTTTTAGGCTGGCACCACCGAAGTAGCATCCACCACGCTATATTCGCAACTCAGTTAATAAAAAATTGGGAGTCTAAAGGGCCCAAATCCGAGCAGCGGACAGAGAACCGCCCAATGGCGAACTGACGAACATCTAACCAAGCTGATTTCATGTCTGTCGCCAAGCTGAACCATTCCCATCGCCGAGCAGTTGCCCTCTCTCACAAAAATCTCAAAGTATAAAAAAGGGTATCGAGCTATGGTGTCCAAGCATCCACAACTCGGTTAATCGAAAATTAGGAGTCTAAAGGGCCAAATTCAAGCGGATGCCATCATCAAGAAAAAGGCACCGAGCTGATGAGCTCAAGCACTCTCAGCTCGGACTTATGTAAAGTAGGGATCCAAATGGGCCAAATCTGAACAGCGAACCACCGAACATAACATACCATCACCGAGCTCTGAGCATAGGCGTCCGAGCTCCACGGTTGCCCTCCTCCGCCAAAATCTTGAAGCATGGAAAATGTGCCGAGCTAATGGCTTTGAGCACCCTCAGCTCGGTCAATCGTCAAATTAGGGCCAAATCCGAAGTTCCAAACATAAGATGAAACTCCTGAATGGCAATGGTAATGCGAAGGTGTTCTTGCGACTGCTGGGCTTCTGAAATGCAAAAAGGCTTTGGGGCCTTAGTTTGGGTCCCGTTTGGAGTTTTGGGCCACCAAAACAATTTATGGGGCCTGTTTTAATTTCTTGGGCCACTATTTAATTTGGGACCACTAGTGGAAATGTTTGGATTGCATCATCTTGGGCGGGCTAATTACACTTGGGATAGGCAAATTTAGGCCTTGGCCTGGCAAATCCAATTTTTAAATAGGAAAATTTAGGTTTTGGGCAGTGAACTTAGATTTGAGCCGGCGTAGCCGATTTTTAGCCGTCGAACTCAATTTTTTGGACAATGAAATCACAAAACCAAAGCGCCAAGCAACACCGACATCAACAGAACGACCTTGACATGCCCCAAGGCACGGGGGCACGAGTATTTTTGGCCGACAAAATCATTGGTCGAAAACTACGATAACAATATTCTCCGAAATAATACCAAACAAAGGCCTCGTCCGTGCAGAATTCATTAGTGAAAGTCCCGAGTCCTCCATCACGTTCCGCTTTCGCACTCGAAACTTGGGGGAAATTGATGTGGGGAAATTTTATCACATGCGCTACGGGGAAGATATCGCAACAAGCATGGAAAAACGGCAGGGTAGGGCGTCGGGGTTCATCCATGAAGAGGGGTCCGAGCACCCTCAACTCAGATTTTCTCCAATTAGGCCTTTCATTATTTTCCTTGGAGACTGTCGAACCGAGTTGAAGACCGCTGGACCGAGCTGAGGATCGTCGTACAGAGCGACGAGCCCAAGCTTTCTCAACTCGGATTCTCAAAATTTGGGGCCTCTTAAGACCGTTTTAAAGTTTTCGAAATCGTTTTGACGTCCTCTCTACCTCCTGGTCATCTAGAGGGGTTGAAAATGGGTCATTATTCTCTATTTTAAGTGGGTCGTCTCATGGACTTCTACAAAATAGGCCTAAAAGCCCCGTCCAGGTGTTTAAGCCCTTAATCCGCTAGCTCATTGGCTGTCAGACGAATTAGGTTAATTAACCGACCTCAGCTCCCTAATTTTGCGGCGCTAATCGAGCCTAGCATCCTATAAATACTACATGGCATCCATTGCCACAAAGGTACCTGCTTGTAATTCACCCTAGAGCATTATTAACCTTTCTCTTCGGAACTTATTCTCACGTCAAAAGGATCTCACCGGGCACAACCCCGGTAGGCCTTTGTGCAGGTGCTAGTAGTACGATTTGGAGCTCAGCTCAAAGATCTGAATAGAGTCCATAGAGGATTTTAGCTCGGAGTCTGAACAGGATCTCATGTAGGATTGAAGAGCTCGGATCAGATTGCCAGGACCTCTAAAGTACCAAAAGTTTCAGATTTTCCAGTTCTTCACCCTTATTGCCAATTTTCGACACCAACAACTATAATTATTTATGTAATTTTTAATTATATTTATTTTCAATATTTATAAAACGCCATTACTTACTAAAATTTATAAATTTTTATTTTTTATTTATCACAAATAAAAAGGGAAAAGAAAAATTAAAAATAAAAGTACATTTTTTGTTGTTTTAAAAAAAAAGAAAAAAAGAAAAAAAAATAGAGATCCATATCTACATCTATATCTAATAACCAATATGATATATATAAAAGCAGAAACTTTCCTTTTAAATTAACCACAGCTGAGAATTGCCTAATTCTCGCCTCTCCTTCACTGACCAACTATCTATATTACTCCCCTCTCATTTATTCTCACAATAAGACCTTTTTAGAGCACTTTTTATTATAATAATAATAAAATTAGAAAAAGAGGCCCAAAGTAATTCATTCCAGCTCTCCCCTATTCATTTTGACGCTCCAATTCTTTCTCTAAACCACCAAGGCCTCCTCGGCTCCCCCTAGCCATGGCGTTGGCGGCGACGACTAAACCTAGAGCAGGCAAGACATCGCGAACATCCGGCAACACATTACGGCAACTGAAGCAAAACCTCCGGTAAGGCATGGCGGTAGCAGCCGCGAACCTCCGGCAACACATTGCGGCGACTGTAGCAGAACCTCGAGGCATGGTGGCAACAGCGACGGAACCTCCAACAATGCATGGCGGCGACACTGAAGGTTAAACCTAGAGTCGCAGTAGTCCCCATTTCTCTCTTTAAAAAGGCGATGACCTCAGGTAAGCCACGGCGGCGAGGGCGCCTGCTAAACCTAGAGTCGCTATAGATAGCGATCTCATCTTCGTTAGTTCGTCTAGATCTGGGTTTCATTCTGCATTAGTACTTCTCTATAGTTCTGATTTTAGTGATTTCATATAGTTCTGATTTTGATTTTATTTATGTTATTTTGATTTCGATTTTGGGATCTGAGTTCACCTCTCGCTGGGACCCTTGATATCTGCTACATCGGCGACTGCCTGAGATATTTGATACACATGCATTATGCGTCGAAGGCTGGAGTCGGTGATATTGTGCCGATGTCGAAGCAGCGAGTGAAAGAGACCTGTGAGTGCTCTCTCTCTCTCTCTCTATTTTCCCAGGTTTTCTCTTTGTTTTTTTAATTTTTAATTTTTTATTTTATTTTGCCTTCAATTCTATTTTCATGTTGGTCGTTCACCCTTACCCTCTAATTTTTAAAATTGTTTATAATTCAAGAGTGTTCTTTACATGTTGAATCAGTGTTCATATTCATTTTTTTTTTTGGATTAATGGATTTATCTCGGCCTAAATTTAGGTATGTAATCTCATCCGTTTCATTGAAATGTAAAATAAGAGAAATCCAATCACTTTTTTTTTCCCTTCGTTCAGTATGAACCACACGAAGTAATTGAAAATAATCTGGTGTTTATTTTATATGTTTTTCTCTGATGTGATAAATTCGATGGATCTGACATTTGTCATAAATTAACCATGAACATGGGTTTCTAAATTTGCTTAGATTTTAATTTAAGAAAATATAATATAAACAAATCAAATTTTCTTTGGTGGTTCTCTATTATATTTCATATCTTATAAATATTAATGGTTCACGTTGTTCTTTATTTTGATATAAGTGTGTTTTATATGAGTTTATTAATAATTTTATGAACTCTACATTCTTGTGTGTTCATGTATTCAGATGCAGCAGTTTCAAATGAGTTTTGTGTTTTATTTAACCGGTGTTCGTTGACCTATCAATTTCGTATATTTTTTGCTGTAGACTTTGGGGAATTTGAGAACTAGACGGAGTAGAAATTAAACAAGAATAAAAATTTTAAACAAAACTACACAGATTAAACACAAATTAAAAAAAAAAAAAAAAATTAATAATAACCAAGAACATGGGTTCCTAAATTTGCTCAAATTTTAATTTAAGAAAATATAATGTAAACGAAAACAATATTAAATAGTGAGTCATTAATTATTATTATTATTATAATTGTTCAAGCTGAAAAATTGTGTATTTTGTATAAAGAAAAGTTAGGAATCCTATTGAAAAATAAAAACAATTAATTAAATATATTTCAAATAAGGTTGGGAAAAGTGTAATTAGGTTGATGAAGACAAATACTACTTTTTAAATTGCAAAAATAATTGCTCACAAATTTAATAATACTATTATAAATATACTTAATAATGGATACACATACATACGCATTTCATCTTCCTTAACCTATCATATGTTGCACATCTCCAATTAATTGCACACAAATTTAATAATACTATTAAAAATATACTTAATAATACACACACACACACATACTAGATTTTTCATCTTCCTTAACTTCTTATATGTTACACATCTCCAATTAATTAAGGTCAACATCTCTTCCTCTTCCAATTACTTCAATTCTTCCACATTCCATTCTTCCAATTTATTTCACCTTTACAACTTATTCTATAAATATGAAGAAAAATGGAGCTCAAGTTTCTCATATTCACAAACAAAATATTTAAGTGAATCTTTAGAATTTTACTTCGACCCCAAGTGGTCATTCAGTAAACCAGATTCTTTGGCTTTGTCTCATTCAACTGTAAGTTTGTTTATATGCAATTGCAGTTGAAAAGACTCTGAATGTCAATTTGTCCTTTTACTTTTATTCCCATTTAATTCTCTCACAATTTTTTGGTCTTGTCTTTTTATTAGGTGGAACACCTAGATACCAACCACGTGTTGTGAGATTGAAGCCAGCTTTTACCTCTTTATCACTAGGGTTATACAACATCTATTTCTCTACGATTTTCAGAAGAAAAAAACTCAGGTGCACCGCTATTTCATTATTTGTAAATGATTTGCTTATTTGTGTATTTTTTCTATTATCCTCATTGCTTTTGGTATGTTTCTTGCGTTGCGTGGAGAATGATGAACTGAAAAATCAAGAAAACAAATATACTTTAAAAAATTATTTATGATTGTGAACAATAACAAGAAAAGTAAAATACCAAAGTGAATTCAGAAAATCAAGATTTATGTCACCATACAAAAAAATAGTCAAAATAAGAAATGATTAACATACTAAAATTCATTTTCTAAAATATTACTACCCACCTTCCCTCTCTCCCTAATATCTCTAAAATTTCACTTCACTATGGTAAAAAATACTAATTATTTATTAATTAATTAATTAATAGAAGTGATGATATAAATTAATTGGTTTAAATACACACTTTTTACCTTTTAAATACATAACTTTTTCCAAAAATTAGGAATATTTTTAGGACTAAATTTTTTTCCCAACCTTTTATTTTCTTAAAAAAAACACTAACCTGCTTATTAAAAGTAAAAAACTTTTCACGCTTTATTTTCTTAAAAGATAATGTAAAAACATTTAAGAGTAAAAAATATTTTATTTTTTAAAAAGGGGTCCCAGGTGTAAGAAGATTAAAGATGAAAATTTATTTAAATAAAATTGATTGTTATATATGTAAAGTTTATTTATTTATAAATTGTTAACCATACAATTATCATTCTAATTTACTTTTAGATAAAAAAAAATAAAAAATAAAAGAAGTAAAAAGATTAAAAGAAAAATATATATAGATATTTATGTATTTTGCTTTTAATTATTTATCAATTCTTAACTTTAGAATTGTCGCTACTGTTGATTTTAAGATTTTGATGAACAATTAAGTATTGATGTTTTGGTGGAATTAATATTTAATCGAGTGTTTCAGAGATTTAAAGTTCCAATGATGAAAACGTCAAATTGAATGGATGCTAAATGAAGATATCAAGATGATGAAGATGAATTAAGAGTTTGAAGAAATTAGGAAAAATAACCCAGGTAAATCTTAACTCTTAATATCCCATTTAGGAATACACACATGACACAAAATGAATTTTATCTTTTATGTGTGTTTTGGTTAAGTGAAATTATTTGTTCCTATGTGAATTGAAAAGAAATAATCTTAAATGACTAAAATGAAATATAAGAATATTAGTGAAGCCTATTTAAGAGAGAAAATGGATAAAGGGGCGAAATCGTAAAAGAAAGTGAGTAAAAAACGATATTAGAGAAAAGATCTAGAAGGGAGCAGTCGACTGAGGAGTCGACCGGCCAATAGTAGCTGAACTCTCTGAATCGAAGAGTCCACTGGTGAAAACAAGTGAACTCTCTAAATCGAAGAGTCGACCGACATGTCGACCGATGAAAACAACTGAACTCTCTGAATTGAAGAGTCGACCGAGTGGTCGATTGATGTACTGCGATGGCTACTCCCTGATTCATCCAGTCGACTGGGCAATCGACTGAATGCACCGTTTCAGGATATTGTTTGATCCGATTTTAAATCCAAAAGTAGTTGTTTTTTGTTAGGATTTGAGAGTGATTTTGGGAATATTCTTTATATTTGAGATATAGTTCATATATTAATTAAATCCTTTCAAAATGATTTATTAAATATTAATGTTTCTCAATTTGGTAATTAAAATAGATTTTATACTTATTTTAATTGAGAAATACTTTAGAGGTTTAATTGAGAGATTCAAAAGATGTTTTTAAATGGAATTGAACCTAAATGAAGTTCTTATGTTATAAGGGGTCTATAAGAGTTTTTTATTGTCATGACACTTGTAAACTAACCGTTAGAAGGTTGATTACAAGTTTCTTTAAATAGACCTGCGAATTTTATTAGAAAAGCTAATCATGCTAAGAGAGTTAGTCATTCTATATTATTTTGAGAAAGCTTTTATAAGAATTAGTATTCTACATTATTGTGAGCTATTCTAAGAGTGATTCTGATAATCAATTGCGATCTATTCTTGCTGATACTGGATTTGAAGATATATTGTTCTAATCATTATTTCTATGGATTCTGGGTGAGATCTTTCCATATTGTTTATTATTTATTATTTTATATTTTGAAAATTGATCTTAGAAATTATTTTTGATTTTTAAAGAAAATATTATTTCAAACAATTTCTTGAATTTGATTACGTGCTCCAATTTGCTACCCATATTCTTGTTAAAATCATATTTCTGTATCTCACATATTTCTATTATTAGTTGGGATATCAATTTTTGTATTGGTGAGTTGTGACGAGTTAAATATCATTGGGGATATTTAATCAAGGGTAGTTAGGTTTCAGTCTCTTCTTGTAAAAAGATTAAGGTATTAATTCTTCATGAATAAAATTAGTGTGAGTGATTTGTAAATGTTCCAACCTTACCTGTGAAAAAAGATAGTTGGAGTGTTTTTTGGTAAGATTTTGATTCTTGAACCTCAGTGTTAAAAAGAATTAGGTTATTTTTTAGGCTGTAAAAAGTAGAGGTTCTTCCTTAGCCTGAGAAAAGGAAATTCTAAAGGTTGATTCTGAGTCTATAAAAGAATCGGTGTGTGGATTTGGTTCCTACCTTTAAAGGGATCTTGGTTTTAGTGGGTGTGACCTCTGTGGAGCTCGGGGAACTAGATTAGCCAAGAGTAGCTTGGTAAACCAGTATAAATCTTTTGTGTACTGCATTATTATTTTACTATTTTTGTTGTTTGAATGTGCACTTAGATTGATCATATTATTCCGTTGTATTATAAAGATAATAATTAATTTAGGCTTAAAATTAATTATTTGATTTATCAAGTTTTATTCTTATATATTTTTAGAATACCCAATTCACTTTCCCTCTTGGGTATTCTACTGGACCAACAACTACAATTTACTTTTAAATAAGAAATTTTCTCTAATATAAGATTTAACTCTAATTATGATAAAATATATTATTTAATTAATAGGAGTCATAATTTAAATTATTTTTATTAAATACATATCTTTACCATCTAATCTTCTTTCTAGAAATATGAAAAGTTTTATGAATGAAAACTTTTAAAACCTTCTATTTCCATTAAAAATGATAATCACCTTATTTTAAATAACACCCCTATTTAATTAATAGTAGTGATGATGTAAATTAATTATATTAAATACATGTCTTTATAGTCTTCTTTCCAAAAATATGAAAAATATGAAGAGTTTTATGAGTGAAAACATGTAAAACCTCTATTTCCATTAAAAAAAAAATGATAATCACCCTATTTTAAATAAATAAATTTTCACCCTCTATTTATTTAAAAAAAAAATATATGAAATCACTTTCGGATTAAAAAATATTATATTTTTAAAAATGTTATATCAAAAACAATTGATGAATATTAATTAATATAAGTGATGATGTAAATTAATTGATCTAAATACATAGCTTTTTACCACAATTTTTTCGAATTCTTTAAGGAGTGGAAAATATTTCAAACCTTTTATTTTCTTAAAGAAACGATAACCTCCCTATTTTAAATAAATAACTTTTCATAGCCTATTTTTGAAAAAATAATACAAAAAATTAGGAGTTCAAAATATTTTATTTTAAAAATAGGGGTGTCAAGTGTAAAAAGATTAAGGATGAAAATATATTAAAACAAAATCGATGCAAGTTTAATTATTTATAAATTATTAACCTTAAAATTGTCTTTATAATTTACTTTTAAGTAAAAAAGATAAAAAGGATAATAATGAAAATATAATTAAAAAAAAACAAAATTGATAGATATTTATGTATTTTAAATTTAATTAATTTTTAATTGTTAACGGTAAATTTGTCACTACAATTTAGAAAGTAAGAAAGGAAATCCGAGTCTAAGATTTAAATCTGATTATGGGGAAATATATTAATTATTTACCAATTATTTAATTAATAGAAGTGATGATGTAAATTAATTGTATTGAATACACGTCTTTACCATTTAATCTTCTTTCCAGAAATATAAAGAGTTTTAATTAATAGGAGTGATGATGTAAATTAATTGTATTGAATACATGTCTTCGCCATTTAATCTTCTTTCTAGAAATATGAAGAGTTTTATAGGCGAAAACATTTAAAATATTTTATTTTCATTAAAAAAAAGAAAAAGTACAATTTAGACCCTCTAATTATTGACACATTTTTAAGTGGTCCCTTTAAGTTTAAACGTTTCATTTCAAATCCTCTACGTATCATAACGTTTCAAAATGGCCCTTCTATTAGAAAATCCGTTAAAACTAACGAAATTTAGGGGTAAATTGGTCTTTTTACATTTTTTTAATCATTTTTAATTAATTTTTTTTTAATCTCTCTCTCTCTTCCTCCCCTTCCTCTCTCTCTCCCGCCACTTCCCTCTCCCCGCCACTTCCCTCTCCCTCTCCATCTTCCTCCCTTTCCCCTCTCTCCCTCCCACCCCACCCCCGTAACAGGGGGTGGTGGCACCCTTTGTTGCAAGTGTGGGGGTGATTTCACCCCCTGTTACGGGGGTGAGTTCACCCCCTGAAACAGGGGGTGCAGGGGGTGGAATCATCCCTTGCAACAGGGGGTGGTTGCACCCCCTGAAACAGGGGGTGGATTCCACCCCCAGCAACAGGAGATGGCACCCCCTGTTATGGGGGTGGGGTGGGGTGGGAGGGAGAGAGGGGAAGGGGAGGAAGAGGGAAAAGGAGGTGGCGGGGAGAGGGAGGTGGCGAGAGAGAGAGGAAGGGGAGGAAGAGAGAGATTATAAAAAAATTAATTAAAAATGATTAAAAATGTAAAAAGACCAATTTACCTCTAAATTCCGTTAGTTTTAACAGATTTTCTAATAGGAGGGCTATTTTGAAACGTTATGAACGTAGTGTAAGACCCCGATTTAGCACGCACGTCATTTTAATTACATTCTAGAGTATTGAAAAAATTCGGGGTAAAATTTTGTTAATTAAAAATTCAAATCAAAAGTTTAGGGGCAAAAATTGAAAATTTAGAAACATTAAATTTAAACTTGAGATTCAAATTGACAAAAGAAAAAAATAATAATAATAAATAAATTTAGGGTGAAATTATAATTTTTGAAACTTGTAAAAGCAAAATTGATTAAAATGAAGATTTTAAGGAAAAGAGGGGAGAAAAGAGCAATTAGACAAAATATATTTATATATATATATACATAACCAACCGTGGGTGTTGTGCCGTGAAATTCGGCCGGAGACAAGGGAAGCGGAAAGTGGCGACGTGGTGTGAAGGGAACAAAACCTATCAACTATTATCATGCATATATATATATATGTACATGCGTGAAATTCAGTAGGGGAGCACCTCAAAAGAAGAAATCGGAAAAAACCGAGAGGGAAAGGAGAAGGTTCGGGATGGTGAGTTTGTCGGCGATGGGGTGCAGTCCGGCGTGGGTGGTGGCCCTCCATTCGGTCGGATTTGTTCATGTGTGTAGTTTATCCGTCGTTCAGACCATCATTCAGTCGGAGGTGTGTGTGCTCTGTTCCATTCCGTCGTTGTGTGTGTGGATACTCTGTTTTTTGTACCGATTGTGTGTTTGTGTGTATGGTTGTGCATGTGGGTATGAGATCAGGTTGTGGGCGTGTTCCGTTCGGTCAGATAAGAGTATCGGTGTGGTCGCCGCTGTCGTCGATTTTCGTCGGCGGTGAGTTAGAGAGAGAAAGTTGTGCATGCGTGTGTGTGTCTGCTGTGCGTGTGATAGTGAGTATTATGGTTGTTGTATGTGTGTGTTCCGAACGTCGTGTGTGACCGTGTGGATGTGGGGGGGGGGGGGGGCAGCGTGAGTTTGGCCGTCAACGGTGGTGGCGGTAGTTTTTGTGGGTAGGTGCGTTTGGTGATAGGGTGGCCGGTGGTGGTTGGTGATCGGTAGTGGAAGATGGAGTAGGGCCGGCGGTGAGGGCGGCGAGGCGTGGGAAGCCTCCAGTGGGTGGTAAGAGTAGAGAGAGAGAGAGGGGTGGCCGGCGGCATCAAAACGGGGAAACGGTAAATGCAAGTAGAAAAGAAAAAAGCAGAGAAAAGAAGGAAAATGGGAAGAAAAGGAAGAAAAAAAATACATGAACCACTCCAGTAGAATCCAAAAACCCAATTCGTGGCTGGTGGGGGTTTTGGAATTAGGTAAAATTTTAATCAGGTATTATTTTTGTTAAATTAAATTGTTAGTATTAAAAATTTCGTAATCATGGAAGGAATTTCAAAACCATATTGATATTTTGTTAATCGTCAATCTAAATAAATTGGTGCGGTGAATATCAACGTAACGGAACGGATAAAATGATAATTTTTCATAATAAAATTTGGAAAATAGGGAATTATGAAATTTAGGGTCTACATTGCATGTTGGGTTATTTAAAATAAAATATTAATTTAGATCCTATCGCTATTAAGTTCGCAGGTGCCAGCGTCCCAGTAGGATTTGAACGGTAATAGTTTTTCAGCGCGGGAATCAAGGTGAGTGTACTGTCTTCTTACCAAACTATTTTTCTATGAATATATATGATGAAATATGTGATTATTTAAACTGTATGAATTTATAAAGGATATGGATCAAGTAGGATTTGAGTGAGTTGATAAACTGGATTTTCGGAAGATTTCGATAGTTTTCAAAAAGAAGTTGAAAATGAATTTTTGTTGGATTTGGTGAAATTAGACGGTGTTTTTAAAAAGATAATAGAAAACATCTATTTTTCTAAAAATGCCTAGTTTTCTAAAAATAAAGGGTGAAAAAGTGGTTTTGATAAAATCAGACGTTTTCTTTAAAAGAAAGTGTGAAATATGATTTTTGGATTTAAAAGTTGGCTTTGAGGAAAAGAGGTAGACGTGGTGATTTGACGATATTGAGTAGACGATATTTATTGAGTTGTGATTCGATGATACCGTATTTGATTTTGACGATGCCATGATTGTTCTCCCCGAAAGAGGTGTGGATTATATTTCTCCCCAAAAAGGGGTGTGGATATTTCTTAGGAAGGCATTCCTACGAATGTTACAGTACCGTTGCAACTCCCGATCGTGAGGTTAAAACGATCACTATGGCTAGCCGGTGTGTGTTATGGTGGAGTGGTAGTTTGAGATGTTTGTTTGAGATGTGATGTTTTACTTATATTGGGTTATTTATTATTTATTATGGTGATTGGTATTATTTTACTAGATGGATTAGAATGAAACTTATATTTATTACTTTATTTTCCCTGCTTACATTATGTAGAATTTTACTAGTACGTGTTGTTTCTATACTTACGCTTGATCCATATTTAAATGATGTAATATTTAGAATGTGTTATTATGTAAAAATATTTTTACTAAGAAGGCAGTACACTCGCATGTGAAATAGCTAGGAGTCGATCGATCCTCTACTGGCGCTAAATAGAGTTATGCGGGTCATGCGATGGAGTCATTTAAGGAAAATTGCGAGGTAAGGTGTCAGAGTTGAGTCTAAGTGAGGTTCATGGGATTCGTTTGGTTGTTCTTATATTTGGGACAGTGTGTCCCTATCAGTTGAAATTATGTATATGTTGGATAGATAATTTGGTTATATATTGACATATTGTGATTGTCTAGTCAGTTAGGCGATGTCATGCCAGCCCCATGGTGACGGGAGTTCGGGGTGAGGTGTGACACGTAGAGGGTTTGAAATAAAACGTTTAAACTTAGAGGGACCACTTAGAAATGTGTCAATAGTTAGAAAGTCTAAATTGTACTTTTTCCTTAAAAAAAAATGATAACCACCTATTTTAAATAAGTAAATTTTCACCCCTATTTATTTTAAAAATAATATAAAATCACTTTCGAATTAAAAAATATTATATTTTTAAAAATATTAAATTAAAAAAAAATGATGAATATTAATTAAAAGGAGTGATGATGTAAATTAAATGATTTAAAATACATAACTTTTTACAACAAAATCTTTTTCCAGAATTATGAATTTTTTAAAGAGTGGAAAATGTTCGAACCTTTTATTTTCTCAAAGAAACAATAACCTCCCTATATTAAATAAATAACTTTTCATAGCCTATTTTTCAAAACATAATATAAAAATTTAGGAGTTTAAAATATTTTATTTTAAAAATAGGGGGTTAAGTGTAAAAAAAATTAAAAAATAAAAAAATAAAACAAAATCTATGGACTTATGTATTGTATTAAGTTTAATTATTTATAAATTGTTCACCTTAGATTTGTCATTATAATTTACAAAAAACAATTATTTAAAAAAAATCAGTTATTTATAATTTAAAATAGAATTGAAAAATCAATTATTAGTTAATTTTTCCATACTTTTTATAATCAATTATTTTTAAAAAAATCAATAATTTATAATTTATTTATATTTGACAATAAATTAGAATTGTTATTTATTAACCTAAGGTTTGTAAACTAACAGTTATTTTTTAAAAATAATTTAAAAATAATTAGAAGTAAGAAAGATAAAAAGGATAATAATGTAAATATATTTAAAAAAACAAAATTAATGGATATTTATGAATTTTTAATTTAATTAATTTGTAATTGTTAATAGTAAAATTGTGATTAGAAAATAAGAAAGAAAGTCCAAGATTTAAATCTGATTATGGTCAAATATATTAATTATTTTCCAATTATTTAATTAACAGGAGTGATGATGTAAACTAATTGGATTAAATACATAATTTGAAGAGTTTTAGGAGTGAAAACATTTAAAACTTTCTATTTCCATTAAGAGAACGCTAGCCACCCTATTTTAAGTAAATAAATTTTTATCCCTATTTATTTTTTAAAATAATACAAAATCATTTTTGTAAAAAATATTATATTAAAAAAATTAATGGATATTAATTAATAGAAGTGATAATGTAAATTAATTGATTTAAACACATAACTTTTTGCCACAATTTCTTTTTTTCCAAAATTATGAATTTTTAAGGATTCCAAAATGTTTCCAACCTTTTATTTTCTTTAAAAAATAATAACCTCCCTATTTTAAATAAATTTTCATAGCCTATTTTTTAAAAAAAAAATAATATAAAAAATTAAGAGTAAAAAATATTTTATTTTGAAAATACGGATGCTAAGTGTAAAAAAGATTAAGCATGAAAATATAGAAAAACAAAGTCGATGGATGTTTATATATTGTAGTAAGTTCAATTATATATAAATTGTTAACCTTAGAATTGTCATAGATAAAAAGGTTAAGAATGAAAATGTACTAAAAACATAACCTTCGAATTGTTATATTATAATTTACTTTTAAATAGGAAAGATAAAAAAGGTTAAAGAATGCAAATATATTTAAAACACAAAATCGATGGATATTTATGTACTTTAATTTTAATTAATTTCTAATGTAACTGTAAAATCATTACTAAAATTTAGAAAGTAAGAAAGGAAATTCAAATCTAAGATTTAACTTTGATTAGGATAAAATATATTAATTATTTACCAATTATTTAATTAATAGGAGTGATGGTGTAAATTAATTGCATAAAATACATAAGAGTTTACCATTTAATTTTCTTTCCAGAAAATGAAGAATTTTAGGAGTGAAAATATTTAAGGGATTTTTATTCTTTAGGCCTTAAGAGATGTACAACTCATAAAATGAACCCCTTAATTAAGATAATAAATTTTTTAGTTCTTAGAAAATAGTCCCTAACATTTGTCCCTCTATTGATGTTGTATTTACAGACTACTCCCATTGAGTGCTATTCACGGCCAAATATATATGGTAAGTTGTAATTTCCAAAAACATCAAAACCCATCATAAAAGGGCCGCTGTGATCGAATCACTACTCAAGAAGTGGAAGAAAAAAAAAACATCAAATTAATATTCACAAAATTCTCTTTCTAATGAAATAATTTTCGATTTTTTCGGACAAAAAAAAAAAGAAAAAAGTGAGTGTTCATATGAATGTTAAAAAGGTCACTGTAACACCATTCAGTATTCATGGACATTCAAAAAACCTAATAAAAAAGATAGTGGAAAGACACACTTCGTCTGAAAATTCACCAAACTCAAACCTATGAAAAGATCAATGAAAAACACTTCGTATGAACATTTACCAAAACCAACCCCAAATGAGATCAAATTAAAACAACGGTGTAACTATTTTTCACCAACCATGTAAGAACATTCATAGAACAGAAAAAAGAGAACGCAAAAATCAATAAATAGAAAATCAAAACAACACATGTAAAACATTCAAAAAAATCAATAAATAGAAAATCAAAACAACACATGTAAAACATTCAAAATCTGAACAGTTTTGGGGAATATTCACTATAAAAATCAAACCAAAAACTCCTCCAAAAAAACATATCTAAAAGATAGATGTGAACAAAATCAAACAATAGGGAAATATTCGCAAATAAAAAATCAAAACAAATTTAACCTCTATACGAACATTCAAAAAAAAAAAACCCAAATACATATGGAGAATATTCACAAATAAATCAAAAATCTGAACAGATTTGGGAGAATGTTCACAAATAAAATCAACCTAGAACTCCCCCCAAAACCGATATGAACAAAATCAAACAAAGGAGAATATTCACAATGAAAAATCAAAACAAATCTAGCCCATACAAACATTCACAAAAATTGAACATTCACCTGTGTTTTGGAGAGGAGAGATGGCTAAGACAGGGAGAAATCGTTAGTATTCTGTTGTAGCATTATCTCGTATGAACATTCGAAATATGGTTCAACGAGCATGGGGGGCAAAGTTCTATGACGACGAGCACGGTGACGAAGTTCATTGGCGATGGAGGCGAAATTGACAATTTATATTTTGAATAGAAAGGAAATCCACCATATTCATCCCTCCAACCACGATTCGAACCCTAAACCGATCTCCCCAAAATTCACTGCAAAATTCCACAGATTCATCCATTTGCAATCTTCGTAAAAAGTAGCGCGCCATTATTTTTCCTTTTTTTTCCACGGCGAATCTTTAGTCGATCAACGATTAACGGTTTCATGGTCTTTTCTCTCACTCTCCAATGGACTCCAGTTTGAATTGGTTGATTTTCTAAGAATTGAGATAATGGTTTCCTTTAATTTTCTTCTATCTTCTCTTCTGGTGTTGGATCAATTGCTTCTGTAGTCGCTATAGGAATGGGATCAATGTTGGAGCATGCATAGGGACCTTTCAATGGCGAAACTGTTTATTCATTAGCGTCTGCTTGGTTATTCTCTGTTTACTGCTTCCGGCGATTTTGCAACATGCGTGATGATATGGTTTGATCAGTTTGAAGTTCAAGCACAAACAGGTGCTAAGAATTTCCATTGGACTCCATAGTACACGCAGCTCTCGAAGAGATCTGCTCACAGGGCATCAACGGCGGCGATTCGAGGAATAGAGAGAGGGGATGGTGCAGAGAACATGGTCTCGAAATTTGCTCAACGATTAGGGTTTTTATTACCCCTATATATAAAGGGTAAATATGTTCATTCATGTTCATGAAAGAATTAAAAAATAATTACGTTTTGTCAGTGGTTTAAATAATAATCTCATTTTCATAATGGTTTGTTAAGAAGGGAGAGTATGGAATTTGGTCTAAAGAATAAAAATTCCAATATTTAAAACCTCTTCTATTTCCATCAAGAAAACGCTCACCACCCTATTTTAAATAAATAAATTTTCACTCCCTATTTATTATGAAAATAATACAACACCATAGTTGGAGTAAATAATATTATATTTAAAAAAATTGATGAATTAATTAATAGGAGTGTTGATGTAAATTGATTGATTGAACATGTAACTTTTAACCACAAAATCTTTTTCCCAAAATTAGAATTTTTTAAGGAGTAGAAAATGCCCTATTTTAAATAAATAAATACATGGATATTTATGCATTTTAAGTTTAGTCATTTATAAATTGTTAACCCTAGAATTGTCTGGATTCACAATATTCAGACAATAAAGCAACTTCAACAAAAAGAAGAAAATTGTCTCCATTTGGTGCATCAAGTCTAGAGGAGAAAGACAAAGGAAAGACACCAATCGATATTCAAGACCAAGACAATGAACATTCAATTGCATAGGAACATATCAACAATTCTAATTGTACAAGTAGGAGGCTAACGTTTGATGAAATCGACTCTCCTTAAATAATTTTGAAAATATTGTACACATGCTACTCTTTCATTAAAAACAAACAGATAAAAAACTGCAATCTATTTACACGAGAACTTAAAATAACCTATTCAGTTATTAAAAAAATATCAAACAAATCTTAGTTAATAGAATAAATAATTGCAATAAAAGTATATCTAAAAATCCCGCGCATTGCGCGCGTAGAAAACTAGTTAAATGTAGAAAGAGAGAGAGTTTTAATAATGTATTTTTCAATTCTATTGCTGGGTTCTAATTTTTTGATTTTTTAATATATAATATTAGAATTTGTTGATTTGCAAAAATTGATAAAATTAATCTTCATTTATAGTTATTTGTTTATTATTTTATAGTATATTAGGAAAAAAATAATTTGTAAAAATATTATTTTACTACGATTATTTATGTAATTTTTAGTAATATATTTATGTTTTATATTTATAAAACGTCATTTTTTGATAATTATGTAATTTTTCCACAATAATTTATTTTTTATATATAAAATTAGAATTTTTTGACTTACAAAAATTGATAAAATTGATCTTAATTTATGGTTATTTATTTATTATTTTATAATATATTAGAAAAAATAATTTGTGGAAATATTATTTTACTATGATTATTTATGTAATTTTTAATATTTATAAAACGTCATTTTTCAATAATTATGTAATTTTTGCAAAATAATTTTTTTTTATATTTTTTATATATAAAATTAGAATTTATTTACTTGCAAAAATTGATAAAAATAATATTAATTTATGGTTATTTGTTAATTATTTTATAGTATATTAGTAATAAATAATTTGTTGAAATATTATTTTACTACGATTATTTATGTAATTTTTAATAGTATATTTATTTTTTATATTTATAAAACATCATTACTTATTAAAATTTATAGAATTTTTATTTTTCATTTTTTATTGCCACAAATAAAAAAAGAAATGAATTTTTTTAAAATACAAGTACAATTTTTTTTTATTTTATTTTTTTTTTTAAGAGAGATAAGGTTTAAATGAGGTTAAAAATGCATTTTTAAAGCTTTTAGTTGGGTTCTAAGTGGTCCAACCCTGCGCCGAACTCCGCATATAGCGGTAGTTTTGGAGCACCGGGCTATTCTTTTTATATATAAAATAAGGGTATATGTCTTTTACATCCCTTGTCATTTTGCACTATATTAGATACTTCCCCCTGTCATTTTGTAGATACTAAAGATTTACTCAAACACCATTTATCTATCTTTGGACAAAATTGCTCTTAGGTTATTTAAAAAAAATAAAAATCATTAGCATTCCTATATTTTAAAAATATTTTTTTTACCCTTAACTTTTTAAATAATTATATTTTCTCTCACCATCACCCAACTCCCACCTCCACCTTCTTCCGTCGCTGCCACCCATCACCACCTACCACCACCGCCATCGCCCAACTCCCGCCACCACCTCCCACCACCCACCGCCCAACTCCTCCGCCACCACTACCCACTGTCACCGCCCATCGCTACCACTAACACCCACCACCACCACCAGAGAGAGAGAGAGAGAGAAAAGAGTTAATGAAAAGGTTAAATTTTTTTATTTTTTTTTTTAATGAAATGATTAAAAAAATATATATTTTTTAAAATGAGGGTGGGTGGCGGCGGTGGGAGGTGGTGGAGACGAATGGTGGGCGGCAGAGGTGGTAGGTGGTGGGAGGTGGTGGGCGACGACGGTGGGAGGTGGCGGTAGGAGGTGGTGATGGCAGTGGATGTGATGGTAGGAGGTAACGATGAATATATATAAATTAAAGGGGTATTTATGTATTTTAGTTTTTTATTATTTAATTATTTTTTAAATAGTCAGAGATAAAATTAGTATTATAATAAATATTTTATTATTTTTTAATCAATAAGGGAGGTAAGTGGTGTTTGAACGAAATGACATGGGAGGTCTCTGGTATTTACAAAATAACAGGGAATGTATTTGGTATAATGCAAAATGACAGGGGAAGTTAATGGCATATACCCTATAAAATAATGAGTGGCCCCATTCAATAGTTTTTTAGCTATATTTAATTTTTTTAATTAATGCAAGAATATATGATTAATTCTTTAGTTCACATTTTAAATTATTTTAAAAAATAATTGTGATTTAAATAATAATTCCACTTAAAAATAAAATAGATACGATATAAATTAATTAAATTAGAATTTTTTGAATTTCAAAAATTGATAAAATTAATCTTAATTTATGGTTCTTTGTTTATTATTTTATAGTATATTAGTAAAAATTAATATGTAGAAATATTATTTTAGTTTTTTTTTTATTATTTATGTAATTTTTAATAATATATTTATTTTCAAAATTTATAAAAAAATTATTATTTACTAAAATTTATATATTTGCCCCGGATATTGCTATCAAAGTAATTAAATGATACCGATGTGTTTAATATTTTAATATTACGAATTTATTATAATTTTTTTAAGTCCGCACAATGCACAGGTCTAAAACTAGTTTTTAATAATAATAACTACTAAACAATACAAACTAAGAATTATTATATTGTTTAAAAGCTAGCCAAAAAAACAAAATTAAAAAATTTGTAAATAAGTAAATAAAGAAATAAAGTTGCTATTCAAACACAAATTAAAAAGTTAAAAAATTAAGTATCTCCTCTAAGCACTTAATATTTAAATTTATATTGCTCTTTTGCTTATTATTTTTAGACGTAGAAACAAATCAAAGTGATCGAAAGTGGAATTTTTTCTAAATACATTAATTTTTCATTTAAAATTTTTTTTTTATTAAACATTAAATTAAAAGAAACAATACAGAATGTTTCATGTGTAACAATTAAATGTTAAATATCTACTAATATAAATTTAATTTATTTTTTCTAAACTCGCACGTGGTGCAGTGAAAGTTTTTGCTTACATTGAATAGGAATGCTCCAAGCATATAATTCTTACTTTTGGTGAATTTTCTATTTTTGTAGTTTTTTAAGATAGTATAATTTTAATAAGATTTTAATGCAAATTCATGGAATCTTTCATAGTTATACTAATTCTATTCATTTTAATTAATTACCGAAATAGTTCAATGATTTTCTTCCAATTTAAAATAAATGTCTATTATTTTAATAAATATACCATATTAAATTGGCCAAAATAATTATATTTTCTCCATTTTTTTTCCTATTTTGTTGTGATTTTTTTTTATTGATAATCATTATTAAAATTTCTAATAATAATAACTACTAATCGATACAAACTAAGAGCAATTATATTGTTTAAAAGCTAAGTGGCATTTTGTTTTCTAAATGTATTAATTTTTATTTTTAAAAAATATTATTAAACTTTAAATTAAAAGAAACAATACTAAATATTTCATGTGTAACAGTTAAATGTTAAAATATCTACCAATATAAATTTAATTTATTTTTTTCTAAACTCATGCGTTATGGAGTGAAAGTTTTTGCCTACATTGAATAGGAATGCTCCAAGCATATAATTCTTACTTTTGGTTAATTTTCTATTATTATAGTTTTTAAAGATAGTATAAGCATAATAAGATTTTAATGCAAATTCATTGAATCCTTCGTACTTATACAAATTCTATTCATTCTAGCTAATTAATTACCCAAATAATTAATGATTTTCTTTCTATTCAAAATAAATGTCACATCCCACCCTGCGCCCCAATGTTTGAGGCCGAACGTGACGTTGACTTGATGTCACCCGACTAATCACAAGTATTTATAAACTATTTACTGATATAGATTTTTTTTAAAAAAATATAAAAATATTTACCAATTTCAAAATTTAGAAATGCACATGTCATAAATATCCATAACAAAACTAAAAATAAAAAATAAAAACAAAAAACTAAACCTTTCACGGTCACACCTGTCCAATTAATTCTAAAAAAAACGACACTACCCTCTGACTCTACCTAGTGCCAGTAGTCGACCCGTCTCTAACCAGAGTATCTGAAACAAAATATTTTATCGATGTACTATTTTCATAATATAATAATATATAAAAAAAAAACAATTTATGGATCAAGAGCATTTAGCGAAATTCACTTTTTAAACATAATATAACCATAGTGATATTTTCCAAACAAAATATAATTGCACTGAATAATATCGAAATTCATAGGCATCATCATGATATAACAACTGACTATAAATCAATCAATCAAATCACTCTTATATAATAAAATACTAGAAACATATTTTCCTACTAGCCACAAGATCGTTTCACCTCACGATCGGAAGTTATAATGGTACCGTAACTGGTACAACTGTGCAATCTAAGGTTATCATCAGTATCAAAACTATTTAATATCTCTAATAGTAGAAGCCAACATGTGGTATAAACCACCACATCAAGATTATGATCATCATTGCCAACAAGAACAACAACAACAGCAGCAACAACCACCACCACGACTACTACGTGCAAGGCTTGCCTTCCTATCAAGTCACAAGACAACATCTTACAAGATATGCCATTCTGTTAGAACCAATAACATTCCGCATGATATGCCCTTCTGTCGAGATCACACTATGGGATATAGGTATAATAAATAAAACCACTTTTTACATTTAACCATTTACTCGATCCATTAACGTTATAAAATAATCAATTTTAATAAACATTTTCTTTCCACATTTTTGTATAAAAATATAGTTGGGCAATTTACATAAAAACAGTACATTCACCTTAATAATTACACTACTTTTCACACTACTGTCGTAACCCTAACGGGGTCGGCCTTGCCTATGAACCTAATAACGACAAAGTCTAAATTAAGAATTTATCGAAATAAATCTAATATGCAATATAATATGTGAAATGCGTGACACTAAAATACAAAATTTCTTATTTCTATTTTTTTTTTAATTGTGTAAAATTTATTAGACGCCACATTTCTTTAGTCAATATTAACTATACTAAAATATTGCAAATACCAAATTATCATTTTAATAAAATTTATAATTTTTACTTTAAATTAAATTCGTCACAAATTAAATATATTTATCTATAAATCTATTATATATATTCCAAACTCACGTATATATGTTTTTGGCATATATATATAACTGTATATGTTTGTCTCTCTCCCTCTCTCTATATATAAATGCATATATTTAAAATTATACTGTATATATACAAATTACATATATCCTCTTAAAACTTAATACTTAAATTTATATACCTCTTTTGCTTATTATTTTTAGGTGTAGAAACAAATCAAAGTGATCGAAAGTAATATTTTTTCTAAATGTATTATTTTTTATTTTAAAAAAAGTATTATTAAACATTAAATCAAAATCGTATGTAACAGTTAAATGTTAAATGTTTTATGAGTTGCTATTTTCATATTTTTTAAGGATAGTATAATTTTGATAAGATTTAATGCAAATTCATTGAATTCTTCATACTTATACTAATTCTATTCATTCTAATTAATTACCCAAATACTTCAATGATTTTCTTCTAATTCAAAATAAATGTCTATTATTTTAATAAATATGACATATTAAATTGACCAAAATGATATTATATATATATTTCTCTTTTGTTGTGATTTTTTTATTGATAATTACTGTTAAACTTTCTAGTAATAATAATTATTATTAAACAACACAAACTAAGAGTTATTATATTATTTAAAAGTCAACCATAAAAATAAAATTAAAAAATTTGTAAATAGATAAATAAATAAATAAAATTGCTATTTAAACACATATTAAAAAATTTAAAAATTACATATCTCCTCTTAGAGCTTAAATTATTAAGTGTAAAAACAAATCAGAGTGATCGAAAGTGATTTTTTTTTTTTTTTGAAATGCATTGATTTTTTATTTTTAAAATATATTAAATATTAAATTAAAAGAAACAATACTAAATATTTCATGTATAACAATTAAATATTAAATTTTTATTAATATAATTTTTTATTTTTTAATTTTTTAAATCCAAACTACGTGTCTCAAACTAGTTAAGGAAAGAAAACATTAAAATTTGCCTTGATTTTGAATATGGCCGCTCCTCCCGCCCTCTGTCCTCCGCGTACATATATATATATATACCCTTCCCCGGTTAGTGTTTTCATTTCATTCTAATCCAATCTAACCTAAAAATTTTGGATTTGATTTTTAGGAACGTGTTTGGCAAACACAAAACTCAACCCAACCCAACTCAATCCAAAAAATAAGAATTGATTTTCAAAATCCTAAAAAAATTAGAAACAAAAAAAGTTATTTTTTTTTGTACCAAAAAAATTCAATCCAAAGTTCTCAATTTCAGCCTTCATCCATCAGCCGACCACCACCACTCGCCGCCGTCCGCCGCGGCCGGTCACCGGAGGCGACCGGCCGCGCCGTCGGCGTCCTCCTCTGGCGATCAGCCGCCGCCGTCAAAATAAAAAAAAATCTAAAAAAAAATAAAATTATTTTAGAATAAAATCGTTACCAAACACGATTCTGTTCTCAACACAAAATAAAAATTGTCGTTACTAAACGCAATTCTGTTCTCAAAAGAAAGCAAAATTCTCAATCCAATCCATTCCAATTGGGTTACTAACCAAACGCCACCTAATCACCCGGTAACGAAGACCAGATTGACGACGAAGAAGACGACGACGACGACGCAGAGAAAGAGAGAGAATGTGTGGGATATTCGCTTACTTGAATTACAATGTGAACAGAGAGCGTCGTTACATCCTCGAAGTCCTCTTCAATGGCCTCAGGCGTCTGGAGTACAGAGGCTACGATTCCGCCGGAGTTTCCATCGATTCTTCTTTGCCTTCGCATTCCGACCTCCCCAAATCCACCACGTCGTCCGGTTATCCAGCTCCCATCGTCTTTCGCCAGGAAGGCAACATCGAATCCCTCGTCAAATCGGTCTATGGAGGTTGGCCTTCCTTCGAACTTCATTGATCTCCTTGTTCTGTATGTTGATCTACTGTCTTGATCCTTCACGCTTTCCCTTTTTGGTCATTTTATGGATTAATTTTTGTTTGTTTATGAGAAAAGAAGAAAAATAAATGAGTCCAGAACGTTGAACATCATATATCAATTTTTTCTGCGCATAATTTTCTGATGGGGGGTTCGATTTTCAGGCAACTTTTTCGGATCAGTTTTTAGTAGTAGTCAACTGGAAGTCTGGGAGTTTATGTTATGCTGTATGTGTTTGTGTTTGAGGCATATATTTTCTTATAGGAGCGAAAGAGTGGGTGTCACATTGAGGAAGGAAAAATTTGAACTAAGGGCTACAATTCAGTTTCTTCATAAATACAGCTTCCACTTCCAGGCTCAGGTCAGCTATTATGTGGCAGTAAAGCTGAAGTTTGGCCATTTCTCCACATTTTACGGTGCTTGAAAGTGATGGTTTTGGCATTGATTCGTGACTTTTTATAAACCAATTTGACCCCATTTTTGGCGAGCGAAAGTTACAGTACAAGTAACAGCCCAAATGCTCTACTAAATTAGTGATTAGCGAAGCTAACCAGCAGACGATCACGTTGATTTTTTTCTTTCTTTCTACTAAATGGTCCTACCCTTCCCAGACCCCGCGCATAGTGGGAGTTTTGTACCACCGGGCTGCCCTTTATGTGGCTGTAATACCTGAACCATCTTAAATAAAAATTCAGTTGAGTATTTAAAACAGGGTCTGATGTACTTTCCTTTCCTTCTCCTTCGACAAATATCTTCTTCAAATTCTGGGCTTAGGCATACAACTTATTTGGTAGTTCTCTCTAGCGCGAATGTTCTTATAAATTAATTCTAGAATTTTCTTTTCAGAGGCTGAGGCTGCAGAGTTGAACTTGGAGGAATCATTTTCTGTTCATGCCGGAATAGCACACACCCGATGGGCAACTCATGGAGAGCCAGCTCCAAGGAATAGTCATCCTCAAAGTTCAGATGCTGGAAATGACTTTGTGGTTGTTCATAACGGTGTCATCACTAATTATGAGGTTACCCATGATCCGATGATACATTTTTATTCTTACCCTAGTTATTCGTTATGATGATTTTAAGCATGTAGATGTGCTTCTCCTACACTTTTATGACTGACATTTTTGTTGAACACGTACCTGGCCTTTGTTATGATTTCAGGCTTTCAAATACAGGATTTCAATGTAGAGTAATTTGTGATTTACGTTAGTTTTTCTTGGCAACCAAGACTTTGTTTATTTACTTGTTTTGCACCAAGACTTCAAAATCAATTAGTGTATGATGGCCATATGCGTGCATTTAGCCAAAATCAATTAATTTAAGTAAGAAGTACTGTGTCAAGAAGATTTTTAAGAGAAATTATTTGTCCCTTCTATCATTCTTGTCCTCTTGAACATTGTTAATCTTGATGCTTTGAATAGTTTTCCTTTATGGGTTCATGCTGATCCTTTACTGGTGTACATCATTTTGAAGGTGTTGAAGGAGACTCTAGTGCGACATGGTTTCATCTTTGAATCCGAAACAGATACCAAAGTTATTCCAAAGCTTGCAAAATTTGTGTTTGACAATGCAAATGAAGGTACTTTCTTCTGAAAATATCAGGTGATCTGTGGTTTTGTTTTATTATAGAGATTTTGTTCAAGAAGTAGAACTTCCGCTCACTATTTTTGAAATATAAGGGTTGAGGTGCTCAATCCCATTGCAATGTTCTCTGAAAATTAAACTAGACTATATCAAAATTAATACTTGTAATGCTGTTATTACAACTTTCTGCTAACCTGTATATCAATCTAGTGCTCTTCCCCATTTTCGGGACCTCAAATCAATCTCCTTGTTTGCAAAGGTTATTGCACAGAACAATTGGAATTCTTCCTGGACAAATTGATTATGCTATTAGTATTTACTAAAAAAACGAAAAGAATGACTAAAGAAAGGAAAACAATGTTTTATTCATCAAATTTTATTTGTAGCCAGATTTGAAATGGATATATGTCTCAATGACGTAGACAGAAATTCTCTGTTTGAATGCAATTTCTCAGGGGCCAATTCGAGGAGTAAATATTTGTCACTGCGGTTACAAATGTCGCATGGTGTAGAGATCAAATCATCATCCACCATTTAAAACGGTGGAGTCCCACACAACTCAATAGCTACTACAGTAGTGGGCTGTATCCAATCCAATTCAAAGGGTGAATGATGATTGGAGCATTATGCCACATCAGATCCATAGTGAATATGTAGTCTGATTCAAGGCTTGCTAGAACTACTGTTAGGCGATAGCAGAAAGCCAGAAAATAAACTAAAAGTGTATTTTTATCCTTTTTACTACAATATTTGCCTTCTTTTTCATTTTATATCATTCATTGTTTTAAATACCTCTTTTGGACTTCTGCTTTACCTTGATGAAGCACAGGCATTTTTATATGTTTATGTCCCCCCCCCTTTATTTTAAGCTATTTCCTGTACTGCTACATTTGGTACAGAAAAATCAGGGTAACACGAAAAATATGCCATGTTATGTTTCACAGGTCTTATGAGATTAGATACTGATGCATCGTTTTTCTTGTCTCTATTTTGCTTGGATATTCTAAGATATTACTTATTTTTTTCCTTTAGTTTTCCATCGAATCAGTTTCACATGACACAAAAACATTTCTTATTGTTGAGCATCACGACAAGCTTATGACTGCTTGTTACAGGTGATCAAACAGTCGCCTTTAGTGAAGTTGTGCTTGAAGTTATGCGGCATCTTGAAGGAGCCTATGCTCTTATTTTCAAAAGTCGGCACTACCCAAATGAATTGATTGCATGCAAACGTGGTAGTCCTATGCTTCTCGGTGTAAAAGTAAGTTCTGCACAAATGAAATTAATTGTGGTTGTTGCAAGGTGCTTTTTGTACCCATTTCATCGATGTTGAACTGAAACAACTAATATGTGAAGTTTCCTAGTTTTGGCAGTATAACCTTTAGGCGCTTTGATATACAATATATAAACATAGGTACAAATATAGGAAGTGTGGAATGCTAAAATGGATGAGACTATCCATTTATACATGGTTCAACCATAGAGGCCTACATCCACGGGAGAGAGATGACATTTTCCATATTGCTCAAGTCAATTGAATTCAATATAGATAACTCTATTTATAGAGCTTCTAATTGGCATATCATCCTTATCTTGGCATTCCAATCTTTAAGCTAATATTAAGATGAGATTTGTACTAGCATCAACAACATTACGCTTGCCCTTCAATGGGAAAATGGATCACGAGGAATGCTTATCCTGCTGCTTTCTTTCTTGCATAATCTGTAGGGGTCTATCTGTTGCTTTCAATATAAATCTTGAGTGTGAGTTTTTTGAGTAAGTTCATATTGACAAATGTACTAGGTATTTTTGCTTGTGTTCAAAAAATGACACATTAGTTAAGGAGCCTCACAAAGGTGATGTAGGATTCAACACTTACTCTCATGTGCAACTGCGGCTTGCACCTGGTGCGATTAACGAACATTAGAATACGAAAGTGAGAAGATAAACAACTCAGAGACAAACAAATGATTCTTCCCAGAGCTAGCTTTGATACCATGTTAGGAGGTTCCAATCTAAAACCATATAGCATTTGGTGGAGTGACTCCTTTCATATATGCACTAGTATATATACACTAGTTCGAGAAGCCTCACAAAAGTGATGTAGGATTCAACAATTACAAACCATGAAAGCATGTTATCGCCCAAATGAAGACCAATAAAAACAACAAAGAACTACTTGGTGAATAAAATTTCATTCAATGAAATTTCACATGATCAGAGAATTTTAACGGAATAGTATAGAGAATAAGTACGTACGAACTAAATGGAATATTATGTAGAATTTTCTAGGAATCATGGAAACTATGAAGTTGAAGAAGAGACAAATTTGCATGATTTAGCCATAATGACAGACATCCATGGAAGAGAAACTGTATTCTTATTTATTTGCTCAACTTAATGGATAATGATGACAGTAGCAATTAGCCAGTTACTGCAAAAAGTGACGGTAGCTCGATTTATGAAGTTTCTTAGTTGAAGTGATAAATATTGACATATAAATTCCTTGTCGCAATTTACTTATGTTGCCATGCCAATCCTTAAACTAATATTAAAAAGAAGATTGATACTAGCATCATGTATATCATCATCATATTACTCAGCTGTGTGTAATTTAAATGGGGTCAACTAACAAATCATGACATGTATACTAATCCGTTGAAGGATGGAAAACGCCTTGATATTGTTTCTGATCATGATCCTTTCGCCTCTCTAAGATTGGCGCTAATTAGCTGTCATTTATGAGGTTTTACTGCTTAGATTTGAATCATTTGATGGGGATCAGGGGATGGGGGGCATGCTTGTCACTAAGCCGTTGTGGGTATCAACCACACCTGATTAGTCTGACATGGTT
This sequence comes from Eucommia ulmoides, assembly GCA_016647705.1. Taxonomy (NCBI): domain Eukaryota; kingdom Viridiplantae; phylum Streptophyta; class Magnoliopsida; order Garryales; family Eucommiaceae; genus Eucommia; species Eucommia ulmoides. Next base: position 4,246,215 of record CM028338.1, read on the forward strand.
CTGCATAAGAATCAAACTCCTGTTCTCCACTTGAAGTTTTAAAGTGAGCACTAGACCACATTGTTAGTCCTTTTCCTGCGGCCGGCAAGTGATGAACCCTAGGTTTATTGATAACGACAAATCAACGGATTGAGGGGGAAGAGGTGTGAATTTTATTGAAATCCAAACAAACTTCCAGGTATTCGAGAGACCTGGTTCTCTCCCAAAGCCAAAACTTAATACAAATTACTTCACGATATTCTACATACTCTATTCTCCCCATTTTATAGCCTACCTCTTACTATACACGGCCCCTCTCATACAAGGTAATTATTAATAACATGATAATGATTGATGGAGCTTTCCTAATCTCACCCAACATCTTTCCGAAAATATTCCGTAAGTGGAGTTAATTTGTAATGGTCATTTCCTTTCTTGCGACGTGCATAAGTATACCTAATTGGTGGTCTATCAGCAAGTTACTTATTTTTTGTGTATTAATAAGAAAAGAATATTGTGCAATGATCAATATGCAAATATCTAGTAAGTGTCAAGACATACTGTTTGAGACATATGAAGAATGATAGAAATATTATTATTTATGAATAACTAATTATTGATATAATATAATATACTTTCTCTTTAGGCGCATGAATTCTTTCAAGCATATTTTAATATTTCTTTTAGTGTATATTGCCTTTTACCCCACTTCAAGAAGTTATACTTTACCTACTTCTACTTTTGATTGTACTTTTGAACAAAGTGAGAAACTAAAATTTTTTTCTTTTAAATTAACGGAATATGCTGATGGAATTAAATTTTCATCCAATTCTTGGATGAAAGAGACGATTTTGCCTCTTTATTTAAATTTTAATTTAATTTTTTAAAGATATTTGTAATTAAAAAAATTAAATCAAAATTAAAATAAAGGGAAATTTCATCTATTTTATCCGGAAATTGAATGAAAAATTTAATTTCATCCATCTTTAAGCATATTCCGTTAATATAAATGGAAAAAAAATAGTTTTTCACTTTGTTCAAAAGATGAAGTAGGTAAAGTGTAGCTTTTTGAAGTGGAGGGGAGTAAAGTGATAATTAGGTAAAGTAGAGGGTTTAATTTACCCATTCTTTTAAAGTTCATGCTTTGTGGAGAATCTCTTTAGTAGGTTTCTACTCATCAACATTTGTCTTTTAACCATCACCTGCTCATGATAAGAAGAAAAGCTAGCACCTGCTTATATGGTTAGTAAGAGTTGTTTTTTCAGGAATTCAAGGAAGATGCAAGCTTTGGAGCTTCATTCAATGATGCCAATTTCCCTTCAAGGGATGGGCAGCCAAAAGAATTATTTTTATCCAGTGATGCCAATGCTCTTGTTGAACACACAAAAAAGGTTTTGGTGATCGAGTATAGTGAAGTTGTTCATCTCAAGGTACTTCATTTAGCAATCACTTGAAAGTAACAAGTTCCATTAATTGCCATCATCCAAGTGGACTTGGTATATACTTTTCATCTTTGGAGATACTGAAATGAAGTCCTTCAAACTATTTTTCTGTAACATGCACAATTTATTGACATTCAGCATTGAAACTCAATTTTCCTATGGCTCATAATTATATCCCATGGGACAATTGTCATATATATCTGCCCTTGGTATTGGTGCACCATGATGGAGGTGTGTCGATTTTCAAGTTTGATCTTGTCAAGGGTAAACATAAGGGAGCTCTTGCTAGACCTACTTCCGTGCAGCGTGCCTTATCCATTCTTGAAATGGAAGTTGAACAAATAAATAAAGGAAAATACGAGCACTACATGCAGAAAGAAATTCATGAACAACCAGAATCTTTAACAACAACAATGCGGGGTAGGCTTCTACGTGGAGGATCATGCAAAGCCAAAACTGTCCTTTTGGGTGGACTTAAAGATCACCTCAAAACAATTAGGAGAAGCCGTCGGATTGTTTTTATTGGTTGCAGCACAAGCTATAACGCTGCTTTAGCTGCAAGACCTCTTGTGGAAGAACTCTCAGGTAGAGCTTGATTACACAGAACGGGCTTGAAGTCTTGGAATTGAAACTGAAATTGGAAATTAACCCATTTAAATTTTCAGATTTTGTACATGCGTTAATTTCTGATTCCAATTCAAAGCTCCAATTTGGTGCAACCAAACATAAAGTCAGGTTTATTTTAAGACTGTCCTACACTAAGATTTGAAAAAGCTAGCATATTATTTGATGTTCCTTTTCCCATGTATTTGCAGGTATTCCTGTTACCATGGAGATTGCTAGTGATCTGTTGGATAGGCAGGGGCCAATATACAGAGAAGACACAGCTGTTTTTGTCAGTCAATCTGGTGAAACTGCAGGTACTTTACGTGCATTAGAGTATGCTTTAGAAAATGGTGCACTTTGTGTTGGTATAACAAACACTGTTGGTAGTGCAATTGCGAGGAATACCCATTGTGGTGTTCACATAAATGCTGGCTGCGAAATAGGTGTTGCAAGTGCAAAGGTACATAAGCTGGACTTCTTCTTCTTCTTCTTTTTTTTTTTTTTTTTTTTTTTTATCTTTTATTTTTTTGTAGTGGTATAGCTGTTTGAGCTTGTCATGTTATTAGTTAGCACCTTGATTATCAGGCATACACAAGCCAAATTGTGGTCATGGCTATGATGGCTCTTGCAATTGGAAGCGACGCAATTTCTAGTCAAGCAGGAAGAGAGGCTATAATAAATGGCCTATTTGACTTGCCTGGTATGTTTTATGTTGATGAATCTCTTTAATGTTACAATAACTAATGAAGGCGACAACATTTGCAACAACAAACAAAACTCTTTGTCCAACCTACACGTGTGATTGAACTAGATCCTTTATATTTCTAAAATGGAGGTCCTCTCTGTAAGCACCCGTCTTTTTCCTCTTAACCATCAAGCATATTGTAAAAATATGTTTGAAATCTATATGGTAAAACAAAATTGTTATAGAATGTGGTCACGTTCTTATTGTAAAGATTCATTATTAGAGTGAGAACAATATAGGAAACATTAAATACTTGTATATGACTAACAGATCCTTCGAAACATTTCATTTGATGAATAAAAAATCATTCGAGTAGGGGTTTGGAGGTTCTTTTGTTATTTTATTCTTAAGATGTTACTTTTAGTTGAATAAATATTTTTCTTATTCACTTTCTGATTTCCTAAGATTTCACCACATAGTGCTTTTGATTGAAAAATAATCATGACACAGTGGAAAGTTAAAATGAAAAGTTGAAATTTTAAGGAAACAAATTTCATACAATTTTTTTTTATCATCTTTATCCATCTTTTTAACTTGCTAGGGTTCCACCTCTATCTCTCTCTCCCCTTTATATATTTCTCTCTCCTAAATTCCTAATTTCTTTTTATTTTTTCAATTAATTTTAATAGTTCACATTAGTGCCTTTAGCACGGGATATTCACTAGCAATACAAATGTAGGAATACTTTTTATGGTTCATTTTCAGGAAAAGTCAAAGAAGTGCTGAAGCTCGACCAGGAAATGAAAGAACTTGCAAAGTTACTGATCGCTCAATAGTCACTTCTTGTGTTTGGAAGAGGATACAACTATGCAACGGCCCTTGAGGGTGCCTTGAAGGTGAAGGAGGTCGCACTTATGCACAGCGAAGGAATGCTTACTGGCGAAATGAAACATGGTCCACTAGCTTTAGTCGATGAAAATCTCCCGATTTTCGTAATTGCTACTCATGATTCTTGCTTCAGATTAGTCTAGTCGTAAAGATTGGTTATGTAAAAACAAGCAGGGGTGTTCATGGGCTGGGCTCTGGCCGAGTTTTAGTAGTTCATTAACAAGCTTTAGTAAGGCCAGAGCATGGAGATCGGGCCTTAACCTATAGCCCAAACCTAACTCTTAGAAAGGTTTGGGTTGGTCTGACCCGCTCCAGCCATTAAATTATTCTTTGATTTTTTTTTTTGCTGCTTTTGTTTATTTTATACAGATAGGAAACAACTATGTTATAATGTATATGCATAGATAATAATAATATAATATGTATAAATAACTGTGAATATTGTGCATAGATAATATAAACACAATATATATAACTGCTTTTTAGGAAAATTTATTAGATTGTCCTTTGCGCTTGTTATTTTTTGTCATTCGTTTTTCTCTTTCTTTATTTTAGCCATTTGGTTAACATCAACTAAATTGAATTAATCGAGTTGATATTTATTAAGTTGAATGTGTATTTGGTATCATTGTTAGTATTGATTAAAATATTGAAAAGGAATAAAAAATAAATTGACAAGATTAAAAAAATAAATTCTTTATAAATAGGATAAAAAGTTAAAAAACAAAAAATAGAGGACTGTATAAGGATCCCATATTTTTAATACTATTGTTTCGATCTTAAAATTGAACACGCCTAATTGGGCTTAAACCATCCATTCGGGCCACGAAAATTTAGGGCCAGGACAGCCCCCAACCCGATATCACCCCTAGAAACAAGTTTTCTCCTGGCTCTTTACTGACATTTCTAGTAGTGAACAACAAGAAGCAACAGTTAGTTATTCAGCAACTTCATGCTTGAAAAGGTAGACTTGTTGTAATGTTTTCAAAAGGAGATGCAACATCTGCTTGTGCTGGTGAATCTTATCGGGTAAATTGAAGTTCCTCACGTTGAGGACTGCCTACAGTCCGTGATTAACATCATCCCTTTGCAGGTGCGCCCCCATTCTCATCATTATGCTATGAACTTTCATTTGAGCAAGAAATGACCAATTTATCGATCTTTTGGTTCTTATTACCTTGGTGCGTGGTGATTTGACATGAATGCGATATTCACCAAGTTATCCTGTATTGATTGCTTATGCGTCTGTTTCGTTTACAATTTGAGAACAGTTTTCAATTTTTTTTGTGCGAGAGTATGTTCCGATAGATTCTGAAAATACTCTGTGTGTGATTGCAGTTATTGGCATATCATCTAACTGTTCTACGGGGACACAACGTCGATCAGCCTCGGAATTTGGCAAAGAGTGTGACAACTGAATGAGGGAATTGAATACTCCATTTTAGATGATTGGATTAATTCATTTGTTCTTGTTTCTTTTTCTTTTTTATTGAATTTTTGTCAAGGTTTTCGAAAATAAGGATTATTCCTTATTAGATTTATGTATCACATCGATCGATCATATGAGAGTATCTAAATCACTATATAAATAAAATGAACAATTCCACGTAGCACCATATGATTTTCAGACGGAATCTCTTAACATGGTATTAGAGTGCAAGGTTATGAGAATTTCTCTCTCACTCTCTCATTGTCAAATCAACCTTGCAAATCAAGACTTGTACTTAAAGGCGAATGTTAGATTCATGTTTCACATCAATCACCTGACAATACTAAAATCACTATATAAATCAAGTGAGTTATTCTACTTAACACCATATTGTTTTAAGATTAACTCTTCACAACATTTTATTGACAAAAATATCATTGTATATAATATTTTATATTTTTTTATTATTATTTTTTTAATTTTTATTTTTGGTTTTATTTAGTAGTTTCTGCTCTTCCTTTCTCTTTCTATTTTTTTATTTCTATTTTGGATTTTTTTTTTCTTGCTTTTAGTTGTATTTCTTTTATGAAAAACTACTAAATAGTCTAGTTAAATCACTAAATTTACAAGATGCCCCCCATTTTTTTTTTTACACTTAATAATCCTATAAAAAGCGCTAGTTTGCATCAAATAGTCCTAAATATGTTGAATTGACAATTTTGCTCTTATTTTTTCCTCTTCATTTTTCCCTTTGATGTATTGCTCCTCCTGCAACCCTAGAATTGTCTATTCCGTTCTTTGTCTTCCAAATCGCTGTTCTTCTTCTATGCTCCTCTTCCAATTTCCAAATTGCTCATCTTCCAAACAAAACAACCCTAGCAGTTTGATGTTGCCCATTCCGATGTCCCTCCTGCCCTAGAAGCCCAATATTGCTCTATTCCAACGTGAGGCGATAAACGGAAAGACCTACTTGATACTTTCAAAGGCGACGACAATGGTTGGCGAGGGTTCAACAACGATGGTAATGGTGGACAGAGACATGATGGTGCGATGGCTGGAGGTAGCCAGATCTGGCCAGATTGGACCTCGATGGCGATGACCAATAGCAAGCAGAGGCAATGGATCAGCGATAGCAAGAGGCGATATTAGATTAGGTTTAATACTATTGATTAATTTTACGAGTTTAAGATTCGAGATGCTTGATTATCCAAACAATTTATATTTATAGTGATATGTGGCTTTTGTAATTTGTGAATATGAATTCTTCATTCATATTTATATTGAGATAGATATAGGGCAAGTCAAGTACAAAAAATAAAACTCCATGTTAATTGCTTTTTCTTATGTGATTTTCTTGTTTCAAGTATAAGAATATGTTCTCTTGCTAATTGGATTATAACGCGATTATATTTAATACGATATCATATTGAATACAACACGATGGTCGGCAGCTCCGAACTCGTCGCCCTAAATAAATGTGTGTGTGTGAGAGAGAGAGAGAAAATGGACTTTGGTTTATACCCCTAATGGAGTGGATTTTATGTTGAGTATATTGTATGGTTGTTTTGGTGAGATAGAATGGGTACAACAGTTTGATAAAATTTGAACGGCGGTGAAAGTTGAATATAACACGATCTTGTATTATATTCAACACAGGATTGTGTTGAATATAACATGAGAGATAAAATCATCACACAAAGATAAAAGTATTATTTTGTAACATGTGTTTAAAAAATGTATATTTAGTAATTTTGTTCTCATATGAGAACTTCTTGGTAACTGCGTCTTTTTTTTTTACTTTTGTTTGTGGTGTTAATAGAAAAAAAATAAAAAATAAATCAAAACTAGAAAACAGAAGACAGGAAAAAAAAAAGCTTTAAATTTAAAAATAAAAATGATTTTTTTTTTTTGTTTTATTCTCTCTCTTTTAGTTTTTGTTTATCTGAATTCTTTTCTTTTTTTGGTTTCTAGTTTGGATTTTATTTATTTACAATTTTTGGGTTTTTATTTTTTAATTATTATTATTTTCTAGAATACCATACAAAAAAATAAAATATAGAAGAAAATAAAAAGTAAAACAAGTGAAATAAAGAAATGGAAAACAAGAGAGCATAGAAAATAGAAATAGAAAAAAAAAAAATTTGTTCCAAGGATATTTTTGTCAATAAAATGATATAGAGACGTCTCAAGTGGGATGCTTCTAAATGTACATCGCCCCTTTTCTTCAACTGGCTATTGGGTTGGTTGTGATATAAGAAAACTCCCGCTCGTAAGTGACATAGGCATTTAGCCCCAAACGGGTCGGATCATATATGAATTTTGATCCATAACAGATAGACCCATTGGGTTATCCGGACCGAAGCATGACAGGCCTACTTGAGTGCTAGCTTCGGCGGTCTTCTGAGTAAGACTAACGGCCCCATAAGGAGACCCATATTTTGGTGTATTCAAACCCACAACATTAAAGGCCAAGGAATAAATAGGTCAGCCCAACCTGAGCGACTCCTCTACACTTGAGGAGATGAGCCAGATTGACTGTAACGGCCCATATTTAATGGAGACCGTTACAGAGATCTCCCATGAGATCATAGGGATATTAGTTATCTTCTATGCCATTAGGAGCATATTAAGGAGTTGACGACCTCTCCAAAGTAACGACAGCATATTCATGAGCCTATAAAAAGGGTAGATATCACTGGTAATATTCACGGTTCAATCTGTGTACAACTTTCTCCATATATCAGAATAACTTATTCTTATGCCAGAGGTTCTTTGACCGATACCACACCGGTGTCCCTTATTAGAACTCACGATTTTTTAGGTAACAGAAAGAAGGTGAAGAGATTTCTGGCACATGCAGAGCTATTACACGTGTTGAAGATTTTTTTGCAATATCATTTGGCGTCGTCTGTGAGAAACACTAACGTAAAAAGCTTTCTCTTACAGCTATGAGGTAGTTACGAACAAGAGCAGCAGGAACAAGTCGAAACAATGACTTGCCACCACTATCTGATGCAGAAACTCTAGTAGAACCGCATGGGAGGGGGTTCAAACTGATCCTCCACCGATCGTGCTAAACATTGATGCAAAAATTGATGCTCTTACTGCAAAGGTAGCTGAGATGGTTGAAATGATCAAATACATGGTGAGGATAATAGCTGGCAGCAGGTCGCAATCTCCTGAAGCTAACTATGAAGCTTAAGATGAAGTAAGGTCTCCTGGTTATACTAATTCTCAGTCTTACAAGGAGCGACCTACTCAAGTAGATACAAGCCATCAGTCAAAGAGGAGAATCTACAGCCGAATTGAGACTGTTGATTCACATCAACGATTAGAAGTAAAGTAGAAAGAGGTCAGCCTTTGGATGAACTGGACACGCTGTTGAAATGCACTAAGATGTCTTTCTCACCAGATATCCTAGTTGTCCCGCTCTCTGAGAAGTTTGATCCCACAAAGTTCGAGAAGTACGATGGGATAGCATATCCTGTGGACCATATCCGCTAGTTCAAGCACATAATGAATCTTTATGGTTCAAGTGACTCCACACTCTGTAGAGCTTTCGCTACCACATGAAAGGCTCTACCTTTAAATGGTTGTATACGCTCCCTCCAAACTCTATCACGTCGTTTAAGGAGTTTGGAAAGATGTTTATCAACTATTTTATAACCTATCAAAGGTTAATAAAGGGTCCTGATTTTTTGCTCGCCTTGCATCAAGAGAAAGACGAAACTCTGTGCCAATATATGAGCCAATTCAATGAGAAATTAACATGAATTGAGGGATACCAACTTTATCATTAATGCGTTCACCTCAGGGTTACGCCTTGGTCGTTTTCAAAATTCTTTAACCCAGAACATGTCAGAGTTGATGGAAAAAGCCAAACCCTACATGAAATTGGTGGACGTCAAGCTCGCCAGAGAATGTAGGGGCTCTTTCAAAGATTACCCTAGATAAAGCGAGAAAGAGGAAAGCAAGGCGAAATCCAGCACAACTGATAGGCGTAAGGATCGAGCAAGAAGTTCGAATTCCAGATCAGAAGCTCACCAAGAGCCAAACCTACCTGGTCTGTGAATGTCGATCTCAAGAATTCTGCATGAGATACGCGCTTCTAAAGTAATTCAGTGGCCTCCTAGGCAGACTACAAAATCCAATAGGAAGAACAAGTTCAAGTATTGTGATTTTCATAGAGATCATGGTTATAATACGGATGATTGCTGGGAGCTCAAAAAAGAGATCAAACATTTAGATGACATGGGTCAACTACGTGATTACCTACAAGAACGCCTAAGGGATAAGAAACGACCTAGAAATGAAGGTCAACGCGAGTAACATTGCGAGAAAGAATGGAAATAAGAGCATCCCAGAGAGAATCGTGAAGTAATCTTCATGATAAATTCTGTTGGGCTAACCATTGGAGAGTCAAAAGGAGAAGGAAAAATGAAGGTCCGCGAAACAACATTGGAACTATGCTTTGGAGAAGCAATGACAGTGACAACGAATCTGGGACCAGTCATTACTTTTTCGGAGGAAGATTGCAAAGGGGTTGTTCACCTGTATGAGGATGCATTGGTCTTTACTCTGTGGATCTCCAGTTTCCAGGTAAAACAGATCCTGATTGATAATAGTAGTTCCGCTAATATTATTTTTGTTAGTACTCTGAAGTAGATGTGAATACCAAGTTCTGACATCAGTTCTATGCAAACTGTTAGGGTGGGATTCAATTGTGATCTCACATCGCCATGTGGAAAGATCACTATGTCCGTCACCTCTAACAAAGAGGAACGGGGATACATGAAAGCCACGGAATTTATGGTGGTGGATTCAACATCATCTTATAATGCAATTCTTGGGCGTCCATGATTATATGCAATGAAGGTTGTTGCATCAACGTACTATCAGTGTGTCAAGTATGTGAGGAATGGTTCTGTGGCTGTAATAAGAGGTGACCAAGTGTCCTGAAGGCAATGTTTTATCGTAGCAATGAAGGGCAAGAGTACGCCTTTATAGCAATAAAAAAAAGGTCCAAGGAGTAGTTCCGCTAACAAGCTCGACAGAAGAAATTGATAATTTTAGGGAACACGCAAGTGTAATCCAGCCTGCCGAGCAAGTGAAGCAGATCACCTTTAATGAAAGGGCTCAAAATCTTATGATTGGAGGATCATTAAGTCAGACTAAGGCCAAAGAGATCAGCGAGCTACTCCAAAAGAACCTTGGACGTTTTTGCCTAGGCTCTTGAAGATATGAAGGGAATCAGTCCGGACATTGCGGTACACCGCTTGGATATTTCTAGGTCATATCCAGCAGAAAAGGAGGACTTTTAGTCTCAAGAAAGAACAAGTGATTGAAGCCGAAGTGAAGAGACTGTTCTCCATTAGCCACATTAGGGAGGTGATGTACCCAAGGTGGCTGACTAATCCAGTTCTAGTAAAGAAGAAGAATAGAAAGTGGAGAATGTGTGTGGACTTCACTGATCTTAATCAAGCATGCTCGAAAGGCTGTTATTCGATGTTGAGGATAGACCAAATGGTCGATGCTGCAGTTGGGCACCAACACTTGACCATGATGGATGTTTATGCAAGTTACAATCAAATTCGTATGGATCAACATGACGAGGAAGAGATGTCATTTATTATGCCAAAATGTACTTATTGTTATAAGGTAATGCCATTTGGTTTAAGAAATGCAGGAGTTACTTACTAGCAGTTGGTAAACTGCATTTTTCAAGATCAAATTAGGGCCACCAGGGAGGTCTATATAGATGATATGCTCGTCAAAATCTCCAGGCAGGAGGATTACCTCAACCATGTAGCTGAGGCTTTTGCTGTTCTAAGAAAGTATAACATGAAATTGAACCCTGAAAAGTGCGTTTTTGGTGTCACATTTGGCAAGTTCCCACTAGTCCGGCATCATGGTGGATTCTAGGAAGATAGAAGCTGTAAAAAATCTAAAATCTCCTACAACTGTAAGAGAAGTCCAAGTGTTGACTGGTAGATTAGTGGTGCTGAATAGATTCATCTCAAAATTTACTGATAGGTGTGCTCATTTCTTCAAGATTTTGAGAGAAAATAGAACATTTCAGTGGGATAATGATTGTGAGCGTGCCCTTTAATCTAAAAAACAATACTTGAGCTCAGTGGAGATGTTGGCCAAAGCAAATCCAAGAGAAGAGTTGAGCCTCTATTTGGCGGTAAAACTTGTAGTAGTGAGTTCTGCACTAGTCCAAGAACTTGCAGAAGGGCAAAGACTGGTGTACTACATCAACAAATCATTAGTTCAAGCATAAACTCGTTATACGGAGTTGGAGAAGCTGGCCTTAGCCTTGGTAACTACAGCACGAAAGGTTAAACCATATTTTTAGGCGCATGTGATTAATGTGTTGACCTCGTACCCACTTCAAGTGGTAATGCACAAGCCAGAAGCTTCGGGTCATCTTATGAAATAGGCTGTGGAATTAGGTGAATTCTTCATCAAGTACAAGCCTAGAGCAGTAATCAAAGGACAAGTGATAAGTGGTTTAATTATCAACAAATCAAATATTTTTATATATGGAAGTTGTAGATCTATATCTTAACTTTCCATAGGTTTTTGAATAACCTCAATCAGAGTTTAGACGAGAAAAATACGATCAAAAGAAGAACTTGGAATCGGCACTGCCTTGAGCATCGCTGCAGCGATAATTTCCATCGCCTTCCCATCACTATAGCGATGGTCTGCTTCGCTGCAGCGACCCGACACCAGTTGGAAAGATATTTTTAGATATTTTTGAGATATTTTAGACCTCTATTTGTTTCTCTCTATTCCCATACCTATTAAGAACGTTTTTGGAGAGTTTTTGAGGAGCTCTAGATCAAATCAAACAATAGGAACACCTAATTGGAGAAGAGGAAACACATATATTATAATCCAGGAAACACGAACATGGACATGGACACAATTTTTGCATGAAGCAAAGGCCTTTGCTTACTGATTCAATATATATATGTGTGTGTGTACACTCAATTTTCATTCACCTTTTTAAGAAACTATTTTTTGGATTAATTATACTTGTCTCTTGTGATTTGGACGATTTTTTTTTTTTTTTTTCACTCTTGTAGTATCTTTGTCAACATTTACATTTCCCGTGGCTCAAACTTAAGTGCAAATGTTAAACAATTAATAGATTTGTTTGAATGATAAATTTATCCTTATACCTAATCTGACCTTGAAAAGCCAAATGGATGTTATTTAACCTAAGGATATAAAATTCAATTAATAATAAATGATTTATATTTTAATTTTTGAAATTTGATCGTTAATTTTAATAAGAAAAATATAATAATTACATTTTAGTATAAAGTTAAGTGTTTACGAAAATATTAAGTCCAATTCGATTAAATTAGGTGACAAAATGCCCTTAACATTTTTTTTTCTTTTTCTTTTTACAATCTCAAGACTCTACTACTTTTCAATCACGCCCATCGTTTTTAAATTATGTCTGTTCATCCCAATAAATAATATATATATAAAGTTAAAGAAACTCCTATATATATAGATTATATTATCTGTAATTCCTTGCCCTGGATTAATGGACCTAATTCAACTTTTATGGTTATTTTGCTTTTCTTTTCAGCCGTCCAAGAGATTTTTGAGTCAAACAAAATAAAGTAAACCCAACCTAATACTCCTTCCAATTCCATGCCTATATAGACATTTAAAAAATGGTTAATTATTATACTTTGTCTACATGTACTTTAACTAAATTCCAATATATATAGGAGTTTCGTGATCACTTATTCCTGTAATTTTAGTTATTATGAGTTTTTTAGTAATTTTATTTTTAATTTTATTAAGCTGAACTTGATTTCTACTCATTTCAAATAAAATCTTATTTCCTTGATTTTCATTTCATTGGAATCACAAAATGATTTCATTGGATAACCAACAATGAAATGAGAATCGAGGGCGAAATGACTATTCTATTCTGTCCTGATTCCGTTCAGCCAAACATGCCGTTAAAGTTTTAATCGCAAGGGATTTGTGGTGTCAAAAGAATATAAAGTACAATTCGGTTACATCACATGAATTAAAGTTAACATTTTCTGTCAAAGTTAACAGTCAAATCTAAAATGCCAAAATTACTACATTTTTTAATATCAATTGATATTTATATCTCCTGGGTCAGCTCGAATAATATCCATTCTGGTTTAGGTATAAAGATAAATATTTTATAGTTGTAATTAAGTTTGAACGTGAGATTTATGATGGCAAAAATACTAGAAGAATATAAAGTATAATTCGATATAGTGTAATTAAACCCAAAAGGAAAGGATCAGAAGATTAAAATTTGAATAAAAGCATCGGCGCAGACAATATGTCTGGAAAAAATTTGCATGCTCGGACATTATCCTTTTCTTAGATATTCTGGAATACCAATAATACCCTTGAACATATTTTGTTCAGGGACCAAACAGCACAGGGAAAATTATACTTTTTGAACATTAAAGTTTGCGGTGGAATATTCAGATTATCTCATTAGTTTACAAAGTAACAAATTCAGACCCCTGAGGTCGAAAACAGGATTGACAAACTTGAGCAGAAAAAGGCACGCGACCTAACGACCATTAAACTCTATCTGTCGTAGTCTTAAATTTACTCGTCCTTCGCATGCAAACCCTAAAATTTTATGATTTTTTTTAATTTATTTTTGCAAAATTATGTAAACTCTACACGATATGGGGAGAGATTTTAAGTAGGTTTTAGTGAATTCATCCTAAAAATAATGAAAATAGCCCCAAAATTTAGTCAAGTGATTGACAAGCGCCATTTTCTGTTCTGATAAATGGTTAACTTCATTTCCAATTGGACCAAATTGAAACGCAAATGAAATTTCTGGCCACAAATGTATTACTTTGCATATCATACAAAAGTGTAATTTTCTCAAAAGCACAAAACATAAAATAGAAGAATAAAAGAATGAAAATAGAGCTTTTTGCACTTTGTACTCCTAAAGTTTCATAGAAATCTCACTTTAGCTCCTCTCCTTTCATTTTGAATATATTAAACTTTAAAGTATTTAAATCGTGTCAAATCAGTCTTTTTGTCAATTTTTATGAAGGAATTCAACCACGTGCTGATACCCTAATAAAAATTGACAAAGTTACCAATTTGAATTGAATTAACACGATTTGGATGCTTTATAATTTAATATGTTTAAATTGAAAGTATAGGGACTAAAGTAAAATTTCGCTAAAACTTTAGGGGTGTAAAGTGAAAAAAATCTAAAAAATAAATAATAGCCCCACTTGTGCATCATATTCATCACTTCTATTTCATGAGTAACCACTAGTAAGCATTATACTCCCCATGCCTGGAGATCAATGATTATGTCCAATACAAGTTTTTCATCATTTCCCTTTTTTTTTTTAGTTCATTTATTTTTTAGGTATTTAATCTTGCATTTTTTAAAATTGCAATTAAATTTTCTAATTTATTTTAGAGTTTTTTTTTTTGTACTTTGCACTCCTAAAGTTTCGGAAAAATCTTCAGTTCATGTCTTTCAATTTGAACACTTTAAACCTTGAAGTACCTAGACTGTGCCAAATATGTCTAAATCGTTAACCGTGTCAAGTACGAAAATCATCCATGTGGGTGATTTCTATCAAAACAATGATAGAGTTAACGATTTTGACTCACTTGATTCAATTTGAATACTTTAGTATTTAAAGTGTTCAAATTAAAAGTACATAGATTAAAGTAAAATTTCTCTAAAATTTTAGGTTGCAAGGTGCAAAAACCTCTTTATTTTAATTAACGGTCACACCTAAATTTCAATAATTTACAAACAAAGAGAAGGTTTATAATCACAGGCAATAATTTCAAAATTTGAAAAAATAAAAAAATAAAATAAAGTTGTACATCAAAAGGGTACAATTGTTTGTTACAAGACAACCGAACCAACCTCTTTTACTTGTCCATCTTTTGAACAACATTACACACACACACATATTAAAGTACATTAAAAGTCACACACACACATTGGTAGAATTACCATACTAATTCATGTAGAAAAAACTAATTAACAAATTACAAAATAAAAAAAATAAAAATAATAATAAGATATATCTTAGTATCTGAAACCGATCATTGGAGACGATGAAGATAAAGATGAAGAAGTAGACGACGTGGAAGTTGGAGACGACCAAAACTGAGCATTCTTAACCCTAGAGATGCTATTGAGTACACCTAGAGGAGTCACATCACCAATAACCGTAACTTTTTTCGTGACAAAATCTATAGTAAATGATTTTACACCTGCAAAAATTTAATTATATAGAAAAGTAAAAATAAAAATATAGTTGAAAAACTGAAAATTATTCAAAATAAATAAATAAATAAAATAAGGAATAAAAAATAGTCTAAAAATATTTTTTAAGACTAACCTTCCATTCTTGAGATATGCTTTCTCACTTTTCCTTCACACCCCTTGCAATGAATTGATACCCTCAATTCCACAACCTATAAATAAATAAATTATAAACACAATTTTTTTTTTAAAAAATTTATTTTCAGAAGTAATCAATTAATATTTTAGAAGTTTTTGCACTTTGCACCGTTGAACTTAAGAGAAATCGTACTTTAATCCCGATACTTTCAATTTGAACACATTAAACCTTGAAGTATCTAAATCGATAACTGTATATGACGAAAATCAGTCACATATCGAATACATAATCACTCATGTGAATGAATTCCGTCATGAAAAATGATAAAAGGACAGACTTGACACGATTTGAATAATTCAGAGTTTAATGTATCTAAATTGAAAGAACAGGGATTAAAGTGGGATTTCTCGGAAACTTTAGGGGGTGAAAAGTGAAAAAAGCTCTAACTTAAGAAAAAGAAGAAGAAACAGAAGAAGAAGTAGGAGGTTTTTCTGCAAACCAAACAGACCCTAAACAACTGACCTGCTCAGAAGGGGTGGAGCCAGTTGATGAAGACTTAAAAACAGATGATGAATCACTTGACCTGGCTGATGAAGATCTAGACAAATGAATCTTCACATTTTTCGAAGGAACCAATGCCGAGACATCATCGGATTCCGCTAACAAATCGATGAACGGCGCGTCGCTCAAAAGATACCTACACGAACCCGGAGGACTCCTGAGATCAAGAACGTCGGCGGAGCTTTTCCGGCGAACTTCAGTACTCCCTTTAGTGGACGAAGAAGAAAAAGAAGAAGAAACAGAGGAGGTACTCTTTCTAGATTTCTGATAATAATAAGACTTGGGATGAATGGGTGATTGGGATGAACATGGAATTGGGATTTGGCTTAATATTGATCGGTGGCCGCCGAGGCGGCGATTGTGGGGCTCGATTGGCCGGGGGCGGTGGCGAACGGTGCTTGAGCAAGTGGCCGTGGAAGCTTGGGAAGCACAGAACAATTCTATGGATTTCATGGTTAGAGGAAATTAAGAAAAAGTGATAGCTCCAAATTAGACAATTTGATGTGCTTATAAAGGGAAGAGAGAGAGAGAGAGGGAGATTTTTTTTTTTAATTTTCTATTTTTTTTTTTTAATTTCAATTTTATTTTGTTTTGAATATCTATTTTTTGCATTTGTATTTATTTTTTCATTTTCTTAAATTTTTGTTTTTGTTATCTAATTTTTCATTTTTATTTTCTATAAAAACATCAAATAAATGATTTATAAAATAAATAGCAAAATTAAATAAAAAAAAAAAATAGAAAACAAAAATGAAAGGGAAAAAACAAAAGGAGAAGAAAGAGAGAGATTTATATATTACCCAAATTACCCAAAAGGTGTAGAGAAATGTGCTTTTAAGATCACTCAATATAGAGAAATAAACTCTTAAGATCGTCTTGAGAAAAGATTAGTCGAGGTGCTCGTAAATTGGTCCGGACACACCTTAATGTATAATTAAAAAAATGACCATATCAAATAAAAACAAAAACATTTTAAAATAAAAAATAAAAACCAGAAAAAACAAAAATTTGAAAATAAAAATAAAACCATAAAATATAGTCTTTTAAAGTTGTAAGAGTTAATTTTGTCATAAAAATATTATTTCGTCAGATTCTGATAGTGTTTAGACTTATTTGACAACTAAAAGATATAAATTGCCAGATGTATTACTAATGTGATAAGAGATATTCTTGTTATTTGTTCAAATAATAAGATATCAAAAGCATAAACTCCATAATCAATTATATAAAACAAGATGGATATAAGAGTGATAAATATTTCTCCGTCGTATGTTCTAAGTGACAAAGAACCAAGTTGTGGAGATTGAAGTTGGGAATGACCATTTTATTCTTATGTTTGGTTGGTGGGATAGATTTTTATTCCCATTCCCAAGTAATGACTGATCTCGTAACTCATGGGATTAGTCAATCCCAAATGAAATGAGATATTAGGTAATCATGGGATTATCTAATCCCAAATGAAGTGAGGTATTAGATAAGAAAAATAGCCTATACTTCTGTTTCCGTATTTTTCACAACAGAAAATAAAATTTTGGGAATAGAAATAAAAAAATGGTGGTGTTGCTTTCATGTTTTTGTTCCCAGAAAATATAGAACGGAAACAGAAATATGGGAACGAAATTTGGGAACAAAAACAGAAATCTGGGAACAAAACAGAAACAAAAATATGGAAACAAAAACATAAATAGAAATCTGGGAACATATTTCTGTTTTTGTTCCCATATTTCTATTTTTGTTCCCATATTTCTAGCTTTGTTTTTGTTCCTAGATTTCTATTTTTGTTCCCAAATTTCTATTTTTGTTCCAAGAAAACCTAAAACATAGATATAAAACTCGGAATAAATAACTTTTCTCTCATATGTTTATTTGTATTCCCAATTTTATGAGAACAAAAACACTAAACAAGTGAGGCATAAGTGGAGTTTGGTATTTTTATCTTAAGTCTGTTAACAAAAGGATTGGAACAAAATCAGTTAAATAAGGGAAAAACTGTTATGTTTTGTTCTGTTATCAGGTTTTTACAACAAAATCTTGGAATTAGGACATAAGCAAATCATTTTTTTTTTAGTTATAAGTTTTTTTGGAAACAGAAAAAAGGAAAACAGAAACACGAAACTATTTCCAAACTCTTTAGTTTGTTGGGTTAAAGGATAACCTAGGTGACATTTGTTTAGTGT
Source organism: Eucommia ulmoides (assembly GCA_016647705.1). Classification (NCBI taxonomy): domain Eukaryota; kingdom Viridiplantae; phylum Streptophyta; class Magnoliopsida; order Garryales; family Eucommiaceae; genus Eucommia; species Eucommia ulmoides. The sequence goes on from CM028338.1 coordinate 4,264,403, forward strand.
CTCTGAATAATTCTTTTATGTTCCCAAAATTTTGTTCTAAAATTTCTGAATATTTAAGAATATTGTTTCATTTTTATTTATCGGTTATTCCAATATAATGTTTAATGCATTTTATAACTAAATATAGGAATGATAATAGTCATTTCAATACTATATTTAATCCTGTTTGTCACCAAACATAGGAATGGTAATGGTCATTCCATTCCAATACCACATTTATTCCAATATCACACTCATTCCAATACCACACTCATTCCATTCAATTCCAGCATACATTCCATTCAATTCCAGCATACCAAATGTAGCGTAAGAGATGTTGGAGAGTTTTGGGGAAAGAGATTGATTCAATGGGATTATAACCTATCGATTTGATTTTACATGATTTAGTATTAGGATTAAGTGCAAAGGTTTTAGAAAATTCTCAATTGTTGAATTTGTGCATTTAATTTTCATTTTCATTTTCATGCTTGAATCTGTTTTTGTGTTTGATGAGGGGTAAAATGGTCTACACATCTACCCGTGGGCAAAGATGGGATAAAATTGGAATTTGGATCCGCCCCGCCCAAAACACTTTACGTTCATCTGGAAGGGTCATGCAATTCGTGTCTGCACGTGGGAGACTTCATGCATAGGGTAGTGTTGTTTCTCCAAATGGACAGAGAATTTAGCAACAAATTTGTTAAAGGTCGTTGTTGGGCATCCCCCTTTAGCCATTTTTCCCGCCAAGCGGCTGTATATAAATATCAAGAGTGTGAGAAGATTAAGCTTAATTCAAATATTCCTTAAATTCATTTTGACAGTTATACTCTCACCAACAAACACTTACTTTTACGCTAGAGGTTTTTTGTTAAGATCCAAACCCCCGGTGTAAGAATTCCTATAAGTGTTGCTACAAGGAACGAAGAATTAGGAACCATCTCATTACTTACTGAGGGATTCCCGATATTAGGGTATCATCAATTGGCTCCGTTCATGGGAACTTTGAAGAAAAGTCACATCTCGCTCCAAAAGCCTTTTATGTGTTCTTGTTCATGCTCACTCATTCGTGCAGTGTCGCAATTTGTGAGGATCCACTATCGCCTCCAGAAGTTTAATCCGAACACTCACCTTCCAAAGAAGCTCCGATGGGTCCTCCTACTCTTTTATTCACTTAGGTGGCTTACGAGCCCAACTAGAGTAGATCGAGAATCAAGTGGTGGAACTTAATTGCCAGTAGATTCAGCTTGTCAATGTTCTGCAAGCTTCACCTCCACTGCGACCCTAGGGTGGTCAAGTTGCCCATCAGGGTGGCTCCTAGCTCAGGGCACCATCTTGCATTACAGGCCACACCTCCATGGGGCTGAAAAATGTGAAACCTTTGGGAAATTACATCCATTTTGGAGCAAACTCTCATAGGAGGCGGTTTCTCTCTCCACCTCACGATGCCTTGCATGCTGCATTGCTCTCACAACATGCGCGTGCTCGTTTCTCCCCTGGCAATGGGCTCCTGTCGTGGACTACTAGTTGGAAGAAATGGAAGCACGACTTTAGGCATTTGCAACAAATGGAAATTCTAACGCGCCTCTCTTGACCCTTCCACCTTTCACAAGGGAAATACTGGATGACCCGGTACCTCCTCAATTCGCCTACTCCACCAATCAAATTCCGTTCTATGATGGGTTGACGGATCCAAATTGATCACGTCTTTAGGGTTTAAGATGCTCTTAGATCTCCAAGGTGCATCGGACACCAAACCAGTTCACCCCACTCTAACTCCCTATGGCAGCCATCCTGAACGAGATCAAAGAAATGGAGCCGGGTCTCTATAGGCCCGCCCCATTGAAGTCTAAGGCCAAGAAGCAAAACAAGAATAAATACTGTGAGTTCTATCAAGATTATGGTCACATGACTGACGAGTTCTACCGGTAGGTTGAACAACGATGGAAGCTTTAATTTGACATACAAATCGAGCATCCACAAGAGTTGATAATGCATCATCGTCGATGATGTTGAGGGAGAAAAAGCAATCGAACTGAGATATGGAATGAACAAAGAAGATTGAGAGAATTTTTTCCTTTTTCTCTATCATTACACAAGAGACGTATAATTAGATACATTATACCCACATGCCTACTTGGACCGTCTCACCTTGTTTCCTCCAACCCCTGCTTTTAAAGACTACTTTCCAAGTATCATAGATTTATGTTCTGAAGTTTGTTTCCAATATAGTAGATAATCAAAGCAAAACAACGAATGAGTTGGTCGGCGATTTGGTTCCCATCTGAAACCAAATCGGGGGTGAGGCGAGGCTGAGGAGAGGGGGCGAGGAGCGAGGTTGAGTTAAATTATATTTTATACTCTTTAAATTTTATACAAGTACTTTATTAATTATTTTTTTAAATTTAAAAATTTAAAAATTATTATACTCTCTTTAAACACCAACAATCCCTAATATAACACAAATTAAGAATGGTTGTTTTTCTTTGCTCTTCTCCAATGTTTTTTTTTTAAAATTAAAATTGCAATCTTTTATTCAAATGAGAAAGACATTACAGCATGATGTGAGAAATTCCAGACCTATCATCCTATAAACAAATTTTTACAGAACGAGGAAATGAATTCTCACCAGAAAAAATAATATAACCATGATCACTAATATTAGCCAACGAATCAACAACTAAATTGCTTTCTCTATAAATGTGCGAGATATCAATTTGAAACAAACTCAACCAATATTGAATCTTATGCCAAGAATAACACAAAGTCCAATTAGGACACAAGCCATAAATTACCTGCACCAATCCTTTGTTGTCAGATTCAACAACCAAAGGTAGGAAACCATTTTGAACAGTAACTTGAAGGCCATAAAAGAGGCCATTAACTTCCGCCTGGAAGTTGGACACAACTTGTAACTCCTCATGAAAAGCCATGCAGAAACTCCTCATATGATTTCTTATGATGCCTCCACAAGCCGAGGTACCAATGGAATGTTTGAAAGCTCCGTCAACATTAAACTTGAACCATCCCAATTGAGGGAGAGACCACTCACAAACGATAGGAATCCTATGAGACATCGCTCTACCAGAACACCCCATGATCTGTAAAGTATTTAGGGCAAAGCTAGAGTCAATCAAGAGGCTTGAAAAACTTTAAGAGATCCCTTAACCAGTGCAACACCCGGGGAATAATCTGAGAGCTCGACATCACCCGAGCTTCATGAACAGCCCTATTCCTGCTCTTTCAGATTTTCCAAAAAATAATAGGAGGGACCATGCAACCCAAAATTTTAAAAATCGAATTTTCTCGCAAACATGACCACCAATACTTAGCATGAATTAATACCGATTGATGAAAGTAGTTGACTTTGAACAAAGCCCTGAAATGATGCCACACCACGCTAGCTACCTCACTAGTACAAAATAAATAAGTCATCCCTTCAATATGTCTAGAAGAGCAGAACCTGCAAGTAGATACTAGGGGAATACCTATCTTAATAATATTTGCATCCACATCCACAACATCTTTAAATAATTTCCAATTAAATTTTTTAATTTTTAATGAAATTTTTAAAGACCATAGAGCCTGATAATGGGGCAGCATTGGCGCTTGAGGAACTAACTTGGTCTAAGTAGATTTAATCGAGAAAGATCCATCCCTGTTAGGCAACCAAACAAATTGGTTGTCTTCCGAAGTAAATTCCGTACAGATATCGTCTAAAAAAGAAATATCTTCCTCAGATAAATCCAAATTTCTCCACGCTTTTTGGGTTACAACCTTATGCAGACTCATGTACTCAAAGTTAGCATCAAACAAGTCTCCAAGAAGTATTGTTGCACGATTGCCACATCCCAATGGGGCTATATTTAGTATATCTCTCATGTATGTAATCACACCATAAAGACTTACCCGAGACCAAATTCCAAATCTTTTTCAAAGTAAATGCCTGTTTCATGTCATGTAATCTACGTAAACCAAAACCACTAACTTCGGTAAGACGACTAATATTCTTCCACGATACCCAATGGCGTCTCCTAATATTATCCTACGAGCCCCAGAAAAACTGGGACATAAGCCCTTTTTTTTTATCTCGAACTTTTAATGGAACATTAGCTGCAACAATAACATGAAGGGGGCATAGAGCTTATGACATGCTTTATAAGAGTGAGTTTCCCACCCAAGGATAAAAGATTAGTCTTCCAACCTTCCAACCGAGAAGCAATTAATATTTTATCAATTAAACTGTCAAAGTGAGAGATCTTCACATGACCATAAGCAAGCGGAATATCCAAATAAGTAAAAGGGAAAGCTCCCCTTTAGAAAGAGGTCACTAAGTGAATGAAATTATTACGAGCAGTAAAACAACTCCTGTGCATATAAAAATTACTTTTCATAGCATTGACTCTCTTACACTCTTATATCATTTTCTTGTCACCTTTTGACTAAAGTACCTTCATTTAATCTTTTTAAATCTCTCATCAGTCATCAATGTATTGACAAAATTATTATTCTTTAACTATTGACACATTTTAATTAATTAATCGTAAAACAATAGATAAAATAAAATAAATCACTAAATTAGGTTTTGCACATTAATGAAATATATTCTAGTGAACTTCACGCCGGTTTTTTTTTTTTTTTTTTTTTTAAAAAAATGATTGTGAAAGTGAGATTTTGAAAACTAAACTTTTCACTAAAAAAACACAGTAAATAACCGTTAGGTTACAAATCTTAGATTTAGTGAGTTTCACTAAAACCAAAACCCTACTTAGTAGGATTGAGTCGAATTCATTTTAAAATAACTTCTATTTTACTTGTTTAGGATAAAATTCAAGTATTTTTTTTATTACCTTATCTATTATCTTGTAAGTGTAAATATAGTTATCATGTTTACGATGTCTAAAAAAAAAAATCGAACTTGAAATGTAAAATTGCACTTTGCGCCCCTAATATTTCGGTGCAAGGCACAATGTTCTGATTATTACAATTTGTCTCTTGATTTTTGTTTTTATGAATTTTGTCAAATTAACTAATTGGGTCAACGCAGACATGCGAGAAAAGTGTTAGGATCACAGACGTATATCAACAACGACGGTTATCACCGACATAGTGTGGCTCAAGTGGCCAGGAATGTTTGAGTTAAAACAATTGAGGGGTCTTTTCAAGGTTAGGAGTTCAAGCTTACGAAAAAGTATTTGTTGGGAGGGACAGCCATAGAACTCCGAACCAGATTAATCTCACACCTTGTGTAGGTGTAGGAGTACTCGTCGGCATGCCAATAAAAAAAAATGGAGACGGTTATCTGGGAATGGAAACTGCCAACATATGGGTTGGATAACGGAGCATAGTAGTTGCTCAACAACTGGTGTGATATCTATTGTGGGATAGACTCCCAATTTGGTGGTCAAGAGAAATTGTTATTTAATGGTGCTTGTATCTTATTTTGATTTTATTTGTTGTTGGTTCCCGGTATCCACTCTCAAGGGTATGAGTATTTGGGAAGGTTTATTGGGGAGCGGCGAAGCGTTCTTCCAGTAAGATTTAAGGATTTGTTTGGTGTGATATCCACTATACTTTTACTCGTTGTAAAGCATATCATGTGGAATTCAACATAGATTTTTGTCTATTGGTCCTAAAAAACAATGGACATCTTATTTGCAAGACAATGAAATGATGATTATTTATTTTCACATAATTCAACTTATTTTATAATTGTCGTGTGTGATCTTAATCGGGTTGTATTAAGAGTATAAAAATAACTGAGTTGTGTTTATCTAGAAATACAATATATATATATATATGTTTAGAAAATCTTCAATGTCTCCATTGCAACCCATCTTTAACTTCCATCAAATTTCATATTGAAATCACGTACTTTTTCTCATTTTCTTCAAATGAAACTTAATTATAGAATCACTCAATAAAATTATTAGTTCCATAAAAACATCAATATTAATTTGTCTATCAAAACATTTAGAGTCAACAGTTTTCAAATTGAAAATGAAAACATGTCAAACACAGGCCAAAAACCACGATAAATCTCACAAATAAAATACCGTATTATACATATATAGGGAGAGAATATGTATATGCACAAGAAAAGGGAAGAAGGAATGAAGAAATAGTTCTAGGTCACATAAGGACATGCAAGCAGAGGCAACGAAAGAGAAAATTACCGTTTACGTTCAGATCTGAACTTCGACATGCAGCAACGACGATTTGATGAACTACGAAGTCATTGAAGCCGTTATCGTCGTTGATCAAATGGTCTGTCTGTCATCTCCTGTTGATGCTTGCACAATTGTTGTCGCTAGTTAGATTTGAGTTTGGAGAGAGGGTGAGAAATATATGATATTTTAAAAATGTTTTTCGCGTAAACAAATATGGTAATCATTCCGTAGATTCAGGGAGCGTATTGTTGGGTATTGTCTTAATATTTTCAACAAGTGAATAGTTTTGTAGGTTTAAACAGTTCCATATGCGTGAATAGTATGCGATTTCGCTGAAGATGAATTGTGGAATACGCATGATGTCACAACCCGTCCCGAAATCCCGACATCCCGGGCTGGCGTGACGACATCATGACATCACCGAAAACAACCAACCAACCATCTATTACACGACAATAAACATATATATAAATAAACCATCATCTATATGAAGTTATACATATTTCAGTTATGGGAACACACTCGTTCTCCAAATATACTAACAGCAAAATATAATACCATGAACCCCTCATAGGTTCGCCTCGAAAGGCTCATCTCAACCCTCCACACGACTCCATCGTAGGACTCTACCTAGCGCTAATAGGGGACCGACTCTTAGCTGCTTCACCTGCGAGTGTACTGCCTTCTTAGTAAAAACATTTTTAATTATAAAACCTATTCTACAACATCTAACTGGATCAAGTGTAAGTATATGAATACAACATAACTCGTAAAATCTCCAATATAAAAGCAGGAAAAATAAAGCGATATAATTAAGTTCCATTCAAATCCAACTAATATAAAAATCATACTAATCACCATGATAATAAATATCAAATCAACCAATATATGTAAAACACCACATCTCAAATACACTTTTTAAGCACACACCTCAAACATACACACTGACCAGCCCTAGTGATCGTTTTAACCTCACGATCGGGAGTTTGCAACAGTACCGTACCATTCGTAGGATATGCCTTCCTACGAACACCCATCACTCCGCCGAAGCGGATAATCACTGCGCAGTATAAACGTCTACATCACTCTGCCGAAGCAGATAAACATCACTCCGCCGAAACGGATAACATCACTCCGTCGAAGCGGATAACCTCACTCCGCCGAAACAGATAAATACTATGATATTGTCCAATCAATAACATCGTCAAATCAATACCATTGTCAAATCAATACCAACACTCATCAAATCACAACTCAATAAATATCGTCTACTCAACATTGTCAAATCACCACGTCTATCTCTTTTCCTCAAAACTAACTTTTAAATCTAAAAATCAGATTTAACACTTTCTTTTAAAGAGAACGTCTGATTTTATCAAAACCACTTTTTCACCCTTTATTTTTAGAAAACCAGACATTTTTAGAAAAACAGATGTTTTCTATTCTCTTTTAAAAATGCCATCTGATTTCACTAAATCTAACAAAAATCATTTTCAACTTTATTTCGAAAACTATCGAAATCTTCCGAAAATCCAGTTTACCAACTCACCCAAATCCTGCTTGATCCATATCATTTATAAATTCATACCGTTTAAGTAAACACATATTTCATCATATATATACATAGAAAAATAGTTTGGCAAGAAGACAGTACACTCACCTGGTTATCTGCTCCGCAAAATTTTCATTGGCTATACTCTACCGAGACTCCGGTGCCGGTGAACCTAACAGTGATAGGGCCTAAATTAATATCTTATTTAAAATAACCTAATCATGCAATGCAGGCCCTAAGTTTCACAATTTCCCTCGGTCCCCACATTTTATTATGAAAAATTATTATTCGGTAAATTACGTTTCGTTAACGATTACTGTACGCATTTGTTAATATGGACGGTGACAACATTTATTAGAATTAATGATTTCAAAATTATAATCTCGTTTGCTAATAATTCAATTTAACGAAAATAGTAATCGATTTAAATTTTACCTGTTCCGAATCGTCCGTCGGCCACAAGATGGATTTTGAATCTTATTGGGGTTGTTTATGTAATTTTTTTTTTTTTTTTTTTTTGCCTTTTTTTCTTTCTTTTCTTTTTCTGTTCTAGTTCGGTTTGGAGCTCCTGTCGCGCTGCCTCAACGCCGATTGAACTCTCACTCCTCCCGCCGATCTTCACCGCCAACGTTCATGCACACGCACACACAACGCTGGATACACCCCACACCCACACATGCACAATCGCCGGAGGAACGATGACGAACCCACCAACGGCGAAAACCAAACCCGTCACTGCCGATCCTCTCTCTCTCCCCTCTCCTCACCAACTCCGGCAACCATCCAAAATTCGCCGACCGACCTGATCTGCCTTGATTTAGCTGGCACGACAAACCTCCATACGCTAGAAAAACGCTTCGTTGTTACCGTCTGCACCCACCGCCGATGATCAACAGGAAACGGTCCACAAATTTTCTCTCTAAATTCCACTACCTGACCTCTCTCTCAAATCGGACCGACGAGCCTTAATGTTGGCGATCACACCCCCATGCACCGCTGACACCCTCGCCGGCGATCGATTCTCACCCAACGCCGGTCTCTCTCTCTCTTTGATTTTTGAATTTTTGATTTCCTAAATTCCTTCTTTTGAGATGGTTGATCACGATCTGCATGAGTTTATACATGCATGCTGATAGTGGTTTTGTGAATGGATCTTCCCCTGCCACGTCACCTCGTTTCTTTGCCCGATCTCCAGCTATCTTTACGGTCCACACACACACGCACGACCTGTACATACATATATATATATATAGAATTTATAGATTTTTTTTTTCAAAATACCCTTTCCTCCCCCAATTTTCTTAAAATCTCATTTTCGGCTCAATTTTCACATTTAATACTTTCTTAAATTGCAATTCCACCCCAAAAATTTTAATTCAAAAATTAAATGTCAATTTTGGATTGAATGTGTTCTAAATTTGTTAATTGACCCCAAAACTTTTTAAATCAAATAATAAATTATGTCATCTACCCTGTTATTTTTAAAATATTTTAAAATACGACTTAAATAAAAAATCAGGGTCTTACACATGAATAGTGAATTACGCGTGAGCAGTAAACCGTGTGTGGGTGAACAGTAAAACACGTTTTTGGACTTTTTCACAATACTCATTTTGTCATTCTCTCAGATTATAAATAGATTTCAAATTCGTAAGTTTATATTAACCAAGGCAATATGAAGTCTTTGAGAGAGAAAGACAAAGGCCTTTGGCCAAGGCCAAGAAGAGGTCATGGTTGAGCTTTCGGAAAGAGAGAGATATGCTCCGACAGTGAATAAACACAAATAGAGAGCTTGATAGAAAGCTTGACAAGGAGATAATTTAATGGATGAGTTGAGAGTGTAGACATTCTCCTCCTTCTCCGTAATTCCTATTGATCTAGTGAAATTGGTTTCTCTCTGTAAACTTAAACAAATTGTTGGCTGAAGCATGTTAAATCTCTTATATGTGAATTTGCATTTGTGTTATTGATCCTTGAACCGGGAAATGTTATTGTTTCATTTTCCAACACGGATAAATGAAAATATTGACTAGTTTAGAATGGAAAGTAACTACATTTCAATAGGGGATAAATCGGGTCACAATTGGTATAGGATTGGGTTCATTTGATACTTTGGATATCAAAATAGGATTGAGTCATAAGCGCTCCTAAATTAGAAGCTATTTCACTTAAATCCCTCAACCTACGGTCCATGTGAACTCCAATTCATCATTACCTTTTATAAGTAGAAAGCCCATGCAAGGAGTGACTTTAGTATTCCAAAGGCTCTTACATGATTCATGTGGACCTTTAATGGTGTTTTCACTTTTTTTCCCCATCCTTTTTGTATTTATTAAATTTTTGAGGTGGTCTGTAAACAAGTTTGAGTCATTTTTAATTGTGACCTTTTGTATGATACGATTACTACCACTAATAGAGGCATTGAGGAAATTACCAAAAGTAAAGTATTGTGTAACAATTATTTCTATATCATACACACTTAATATTGAACATATATATATATATAGGGGCATGTACGGGTCTTTTTTTAAGCGAAAATTACCGATTCAACCTAGTGAGTTTTATTTATACCGATCACTCATTTTACCGTTTTGTAGATTAATATACCCTTATTTAATGAGATTTTAACTTCTTATTTTGTGTGAATTAGATTTGGTAACTTCCGATCAAAATAGTTGAAGATGAAACATGTGAATTTTATAACAAATCTATTTGTTGAAATTTTTTACGCAATAATCATCAAGGAACCATCCTCTTTAAAATGATATATTAATCACTTTTTTTGGGATGCGAATTGTATTTCATGTAAATATTACATTTAACATCTTATAGTTCGTGTGCCACCAATATTGAATGTAACATTTGGTGATTGATTTTTTTTTTTTTTGGAGTTTTAATTGGGGATGCATGTGGATGTTATATAACATTAAATGTGATATTAATATTATATATAACATTACTACATTCTATGTGTTCCATGATTATTGAATATAACATCTAATATAACAGAAAATAACATTACTTAATGTTGATAATAGAACAAATTATATGCGTGTTGAATGTAACATGATTTGCTAATAAATATGATTTGAATGTTAAATGTAACACATGAAAATTAAAAATTCTGAAAATACCATATTGAATGTAAGATGAAATGTGAAAACTAAAAATTCTTGAAATATCATGTTGAATGTAATATGAATTTGAAAACTAAAACAATGAAAAAAAAAATAGTAAATTTTATATCGTTTTGAAAATTTTATTTGGATGAATTTGAATATATAATTGGATTGTGAAAAAAAATATGTGTAATAATAGTTATTTTGATTTTAATAAAATGATTTTGCTGAAAATAAAAAAGCTCGCAATCCCTAGTGTCTTGTAAGGGTAAATCTGTCCACTGAAAATCTATTTTTTTTAATCTGATATTAAACGGTACATAAAATCTGATTAATGAGGGTTTTTGGTCTAATGTAAACTACTTGTAATGTATTGATAATAAGATATTTAATAGGTTTAAGCCATAATTTTCATATATATGTGTTCGATAAATCACGACATATATTACATTTTGAACTATTGAATTAACTTTAAATCTAACGGCTGAGATCAAATACCATTGCAATTCCTTATAATTTTATATCATATGACATCTCTAACAAATTAACAATTTATCTCAAAATATCTTATAAAACTTGACGCTCCCACTTTTAAAACGATTAAGCAAAGTTATATTTTGTACTCTTTAAATTTAATATTTGTATTTAATCAATTATTTTTAATTATTATTTACTATTTTTATACTTATAAATTTAAAAAGTCTATACATAGTCTATAACCGTCCAAAATGGGTCATTTGCTCCATCCACCATGTTCGGCATGACTAGTTAAAGATAAAATACCAAATCAATACTAATATATTATTTTTTAAAAATAAATTTATTAATTATTTGTTTGAATTTTTTTAGATATATGGTAACATATATAGATTGATCAAATTGTTTATTATAAATCAATATGTATCACTCAGATAAAAAAAAATAAAAAAATATAGCAACTTACATTTTGCACCCCTTAAATATAAATTTGTTGCAGTTTGCACCTTATTATTTTAATTTAATCATTTCACTCTGAAATTTATTTTTTAATTGACCGTTCCAAATTTTACTAATAAGGTGCAAATTGCAACAAATCTATATTTAAGGGATGTAAAGTGTAATTTAACTCAAAATTCATTCTCTTCCAATTTTTCCAATTCTCATATGGGCATAAAGTGTAATTGAACTCAAAATTAATTTGCCTATATAGAATTCGTTGTTTTAGAGAGAATTTGATGTTTTAGAGAGTCAGAGGGTTGCACTCTCATAGGGGGTGTAAAGTGTAAAGTGCTTGAGAGAGAGAGAGAGAGAGAGAGAGAGAGAGAGAGTGATGAATTTATTGTTTTAGTGAGAGAGCGCCACTCCTCACTTATTAAAGCTGGGAGTAGCACTCTTGACTTATTTGGCTTCGGTAATTATTTAAAATAATTTATTTTTCATTAAAAAAGAAATAAAAATTTAATTTTTCGGTGAAGAACTATATTTTTCTAGTTATTCTTTTTTTATTTTGGTTTTGTATCGTTTAGGCCTTTTTCACCTTTCTCTCTCCTCATTTAATATTTTTTTGAAAAATGTTATTTTTTAACCCTTTTGGAAAACATTCGTTGGCGAAAGTCCTCGACAATTGAGAAGGAGGGGCGGATGGACGATTCTACTTTTCGCAGTTGTTCCGTGAATTCAAATGGGCAAGTCGACGGTTATGGTGTTTTTAAGTAGCACTATATGGTAGTTTCCATTAAAATTCAAGATATTTTGGTTCATCTTTTCATATTTCCTTTTCCAATTTGGAATTTCAGAAGACAGAGGAAAAGTTCTTCAGAGGGATAGGTTTTAGATTGAGAAGATTATGCAGATTATCATTCACGAATCAGGCTTTATTAGATTGCGTTTGAATTTGAAGTTGTTCTTCTTGTTTGCGTGTTATTGATTCGGTTAGTTGGACAACGATCATAGTATTATATTGATTCCTTGTTATCGATTGTGTCTCTATTTGGCATTTATATTCATTTATAGTTTCTCAATCTTTTAATTGGTTTGTTTAAGTAAAGAAGAATAAGAAAACATTCAAGTAAATCACTGTTCGATTTAGGAATATACATTTCGTTCTGGAATATTTATACGAAAAAACATTCAAAATTAGTACGTTACGCAAATAATCAAAGAATGTAGCACTAGTTGTTTCTTTAAGTAGTATTGCTTGATTTTCATATACTTATTACACTTCTTTGAACTTTTTGTGATGGATAAATTTCATATATAATTGAACATTCATATGTTTTTGGAACGTTTTTCTTCGATATATGTGAATATTCTTGTGTAACCTATAGCAATATGCGGATAAATTTCATATACAATTGAACATTCATATGTTTTTTGGACGTTTCTTTGATGTATGTGAATGTTCTTGTGTAGCCTACAACAATATGCGTACCATTGAACATTCAGTGTTTTCACCTTTCTTTTATAAGTGAATGTTCATATGTAAGCAACAATAACATTGGTTCATTTACTGGCAAAGAAGTTTTAGCTATGGAAAATGTTGAACCGACTAGTTCTGATGTGCAAGTTCAAGGGTGTTTTGTTTGGTGTTAGAGTTGCTGATCATTTTAATTTCAATGTGCTAATCCAGAAGCTTATAATTGGTTGGGATGTGTTGTTGGTTGAATCTATTGAGTTGTACTATTTTGTCCCCGAACACAACAAGTGTTTAATGGCATGTCAGAGTGATTTAAACGTTTTTAATCTTGCTCTTTCTTTGAAGCTTGAGTATGTTGGTATTGAAGATACGTTTTGTGGTAGTGGATGAAGGGGGGAGTTCCTCTAACATGATTATTGAACATCCACGTGGGCATGTAGGGAGGAGCGATGACAGTAGAGATAATGATCTATTGCCAATTTTATGCCCGCTGTCCCAAAAAGCTATTTTATCTGACCATTGGGTTAGTGGAATTAAAGAGGTTGGACAAATTTTTAGGGGCGAGGTATTTGAGTTTAGAGAAATACTCAGAAAGTATGGTGTTCAAATAGGGTTTAGTTTTAGGTTGTGTTTGGGTAGAGGATTTCTAGGAGGAATTTCATTTGGTTAGAGGATTTTGAAATCCTCTTTTGGCAAATCTCTTGTTTGGGTTTGTTTGGATTTTAGGAAGGAGAGATTTGTCAAATCCTTTATTGAGTGAAAGTAAGGATTTTGAAATGATTTTGGGAGAGGCTGAATTGGACAAATCCTTCATTTTCTCTATTTTTTTTCCCTTTTCTTTTCTTGTTTTTTCTTCTCATTCAACGCTTCTTCATCGTCGTCATCTGCTTCATAAACATCGCCATCTTCTGTTTCTTTATCGTCGCCGGTGTCTGCTTCTTGTCCGTCCTCTATCGCCGTCGCTGTCGCGTTTGAGTTCGAAATCAAAATAGGGTTTCGATTGATTTCGAGAACGAAATTGAAATCAATTGAAACCAAATTGAAACGGGTAAGGAGGGCTGAACACTTTCTTCGTCGTTGTCTTGCTTTTTTGCCCCTAAACACCTTATTCGTCGCCATTTGTTTGTGATTCTCGAAGTCAAAAACGAAATCGAAATAGAAATAGGGTTCGAAATTAATTTCGAAATTTCGATTTCGTTTTCGAAATCGAAATCAAACAACGATTAACGGAGAAACAACAAACGGTGAACGACAAATGGCGAATATGTTCTTGGATTTGTTATTGGCGAATTTTTGCGAATTTATTCTTGAGTTGTTCATCGTCTTCGTCGTTGTGTTTTTTTTCCAGAAGTTGGATAAAAAAATAGAATCAATTTTTTTTTTTATCCAAATACTTCAATTCAAACAATTATCCAAATAAGGGATTTGTGAAATGAACGGATTTCAAAATTCAGGATTTTGAAATCCCTTCATTTCACAAATCCCTTGAATTTGTCAATTTCCTAACCCAAACGCAACCTTAATTTTTTTTAAAAAAATGATAAAAAAAGAAGAAGGTAACAATGGAATGTTCATTGAATGAAGAAAGGGGATGCTATTGGCGAGTACATGGAAATGTGGATGAAAGGAATGGATTCTTTTACATTTGAGAGCTGGAAAGCAACTATACATGTGGTGATGCGTTTAGAACAAACAAGAATGAGATCATGAATTCAAACGTGGTGAAATCATACTTGGTTGATTAGGTCAGAAACACGCTGAATGTTCGTTCGATTGATGTCCTTCACACTTTAAAAATGATTATGGAATTGATATCTCAAACCACATTGCAGGGAATGGAGGTATAGAAAGCGCGTGATGAGCTATATGGTGACTATTAGTCATCATAAGACCAACTTCGATGGTATGTTGATGCGTGCCTTCGTATAAACCCTGGGAGCCATTTGGTACGATATAGAGATGGGACATTTCACTGTTTGTTGTATTTAAAGCTTGTATATGTAGATTTAAATTCTGTCAACCTATGATTTTATTAGATGGAACTTTCCTTGGTGGTCGATACAAGGGCTTTTTGTTGGCGGCAAACACAAAAGATGGTCAAAATGGTCAGTTCGTATTTTTTTTTTTTTTTCAGACACAATTTTTTTTTTTTTTTGATTTTGTATATATATATTCATTTTGCAGGAATATTCCCGATTACCTTTTCGATCGTATAAGCAGAGAATGATGATAATTGAAGTTGGTTTTTGTCTAATTTGTTACAAATTATGTCACATGAACGAGTATTAATGTTTATATCGGATAGACATAACATAATTATTGAAGGGGTACCTAGACTGTTCTCAAATTGCTTTCATCCATATTGTCTTAATCATTTAAAGAATAATTTGCGTGATAAGTTTTTTGGAATGAAATAAGGTTTCAAAGATAGCTTGGTGTACAAGTACAGTAAAATGGCATACGCTACGACGATGGATAAATACCAGCAATTATTGGAGTAGTTAAGAGCTGAAGGAATAGGGCGAGTAGAGATTTTTTTGGCTGATGTTCCCGCAGATAGATTCTGCAATATGTTCTTCCTAGGCAAAAGGTACGGGGAAATATCGTCAAACTTGGCAGAGTCTTTCAATGCCTGGATTCATGATTTAAGACATTTGACTTTCATTTTGATGGTTGATAACGTTAGATCCAAGTTGATGGAACAAATGTCAGTTAGATGCACAGAGTCTCTTCTAATGACTGGTTTTATTTGTCCTGATCGTGATGAGTCAATTGGATCGATGATTAGGGATGGAAGGACATGGACAATGATTGAGTGCGGCAAGAATGTGTATGAAGTGCTCTCTCATTCATCTGTGTTGGTAGATTTGAGTAGTAGAACATGCACATGTTTTAATTGGCAAGGTAATGTGTTCCCTTGTATACATACCTGTGTTGCAATACAGAAGAGTGAGCAAAATTTGTATACTTTCATAGAGTTGTACTTCACAATTGACTAGTATAGGAGAACATATGCCGAAGGTATTTACAGTGTCCCCACGCTTGGGAGGCCAGAGTAGAATGAAACTAAAATGCTGACTATTCCCCCCCATTGCTAAGAAGCAACTTGGTCGTCCACGGAAGAAGCAAATCCTGTTGAAGGGTGAGGGAGTTGAGATTCATTGTGGTAGAAAAAAAAAATTGGTCGACACACTCGGAAGACTTGTACTGCTCCAATTTGATATAATCTTTAGTTCCATAATTTTTCCACTTGATGTAATGGTGTTACACAATCAAACAAATTGAATGAAGAACTTTGGTTATATTTGTTGAGTTGAGTTTCTCGAATTTGTAGTTGTTAGTATATAGCAAATCCTTTTTGTGTGTTGTGAATTGGTATTTATGTGTGAATGTTTACTTAAGTTTGTCCAGTTTTTTTTTTCCGTGTTCTTTTTTTTTTAGTTTCTTATGATGGAATTTGCAATTTGTTCGTTTTTGTGCATTTATTTGATGACATTAGATATGTTATGATGTAGAGGCTTTTTGTGTAATTGTTGAACGAGAAACTTAACAAATATAACCACAGTTTGGAAAATATCATTTTACATTAAGTAGATGGTTGGGTAATTGGCGTTAACATTCACGAATTCCAAGACAACATTGCAAATGGGTGTGGATAGTGTTAAAGTGAAATTTTTCTATGATTTGATGTTTGCAGAAGTCAGGCTTCATGATTAAGGGTGTGTGGTTAGTATTAAAAGTAAGTTTTTTTGGTATTAAATATTTTTCTCGGTATAAGAAAAGATTGATTCAATTGAGATATTTTTCATATAACTATTTTCGGAACGAACATCGTGGATGGGTTGTAAAATGGCTAACAGAGGATCGAATGCATTTGAGAAGGCTACCAAGCAATTCAATGAAGATATAAACAGGTTGAAACACACCGTTATGGCAATGCAGTGGCATAAGGGGGACGCGAAGGATACCTTTGTCGCTGTTTTGCAAGTCAACAGGGATTTGAGTAAGGAAAGCAGGCGTTTGCAACCACACCTTGACCAATGCTAATGTATGTTGTTCGTGGGTATACTGGTTTTGCAGGACTTTTTGGCAAATATGTAGTAAAAAATAGTTGTACCGATTAGTAGGTATGTGGTGTGTTTTTAGATGGATTTTGGAATGTTATTTTTGTATAGTGATTGTTCGGTTTGTATATGAAGTGTGAAACAAAGTCAGTGTGCACACTTTTATACTTTTGATATGTAATATGAACATTTCATATGTTTTGAATGTAATCGAAGATGTAGTTGAGTTGTCATTAAGTTGTTTGTCTTTAATGTTCGTCGATTTTAGATATTTTTGATTGATAAGCATGTAATTAATGTTGAGTTTAAGTGTTATAATGAATATTCATGATAATCTAAGCATTTCAAAAGCATCGTAACAGTAATTTTTTTGCCTGGGAAAATAAGACGATCCTGGCAAGCTTCTTAGTTAGATTCATATTCTAATTATGGTTGCAGTAAATTCAACAAGTTGGTTATTGTGTGCATAATTAATACATGGATTTTCCAATTCTTGTTGGTGAGACTATAAATGGGGGTTCGATCATACACATATGATATATTAGTTTTATTGTTTCTTAATCTTTTGCTTATTATTTTGATTTCATATTTGCAAAAGTTTTGCGTTAAATGGCAAACAATATTAACAATCCTTTTAACGAAAGCATTCGCAAATGGGACGAAGAGGCGAAGCAATTGGCGGACTTGGCTCGGGGTATGCGATGGCGGATGGGTGGTGCTAGATGGAGGTACACTAGCATGGAGGCAGAGAATATGGAGTTAAAGCAACTAGTTGAGCACCTTTGTGCTCGTGTTGCGAGCCTCGAAGTTGGGGTTGAGATGCTGAGGGAGCAACTTGGACTTGGGTTTGTGCCACCGGCGGCGAGCGAGTCGTCTGTTAATATGGGTTAACTTTTTTTTTTTTTCATTTTATTTATTTATTTATTTTTGTATACTTTAACTAAAAAGTTGGGGCTTATTTTGTTTTTGTACCTGGAGGGGTTGATCACATAGAGTTTTTGTTTAGGGGTTATAGCTATATTTTTTTTCTTTGGATTGCGTTTGTTTTTCAATTTCACAATGAACATTCATATATATATATATATATATATATATATATATATATATATATATATATATCGTACAATAATGAAAACTTATCTAAAATTATTGAAAATGTTTTCCAATTTCTTAACTGGTTGTTCTTTTATAAACTTTTTAGCATTTTAGAATATGAAGGTTCATTTTTTTTTATTTCTTTATATTTTTTGTTCATTTTAGAATACGAAGGTCATTTTTCCTCAATTTTTTTGTCATTTGTTGTGATTTTGGAGACATGATATAGAGCCGTGTGTGTATATTCACATAATCATGATTATTGAGAATGTTTTCCATTTTTTATTGATTGTTCCTTTATGTGGTGTTATCATTATATAATATGAAGGTTCACTTTTCCAATTTTTTGTTTTTTGTTCATTTTAGAACATGAAGGTTTACTCTTATTCTTTTTTTTTTTTTTTTTGTATTTTTCATTGTGATTTGTGACATGATATATAGCCGTGTGTGTATAGTCACATAATCATGATTTATTTGAGAATGTTTTCCAATTTTCAACTGATTGTTCTTTTGTAATTTTTTATCATTTTAGAATATGAAGGTTCACTTTTTACATTTTTTTTTGTCTTTTTTGTTCATTTTAGAATATGAAGGTTTACCTTTTTCATTTTTTTTGTATTATTTCTCGTGATTTGAGACATGATGTACAACATATATTTAATGTGTGAATGTTCTATCATAACAAATGACATATATGAATGTTAACTTGACATGGATCATCCAACGGATGGTTACAATATTCATATTCATATTCAATGGCAGCAGTTTCAAGTTTGTATAAGGAAGTTAACATTCAACTCATTAAACACACCGATATATACATATAAGATAAGTCATCATAACAAAAAATTGCCCTCACACTTAAATCATTTACAAAAAAAAAAAAACGTAAGATAAGTCATTTTTAACAAAAATAGATGTCTTGGACATCATCTTTTCCACAGTCACAGCTGTGTGTTTGAGATTGTTTCTTGCATCTTCTTCCTATCTCTAGTAGCTTCCAATGTCCACGTCTGTGGTTTGTCGTTAAAGAGGTAGTGGATGATTGTTTTTCTCATGTTCCTCACTTCGGATGCTAATATTTTCTTCGCCACTGCTTTGTTTTCTTCGTACTGCATCATGATATACATTACGTACACCCCACAATCCGTCCTGAGAATTGTTAGAAAGAGAAAAAAAATGTATTAAAATAAATATACAGCAGGAGGTGTGATGTTGAAGTTCAATAGTTTCACTTACGGTCCTTTTTGTTGTAGACTGTCAAGACATTGTTCGATTTTTGTGCCCCCTAGTTTAGTAGAATCTTGTTGGTGATGTATTTCTCTATGGCTATTTTTTGCGCATATTGTTAGTTATTTTCATAGTTAGATATAAAATCAGGTTGGAGTTATCAACAATTTAATGATTATGCATACCACAATTTGAGCGTCTTTATAATAGTGATCTGAGCCTAGATCCCTTGGTGGAAGGAAGTTGTAGAAAGTCCATTTTTTGTCAAATATGTCAAGCACCAACAATGTCCAATGGTTTGCATATGCATGATGGCCTTCCATGTTCAGCGGGAATTGTAGGAACCTACAATTTCTTGTGAAAGCGGTTGTGATCAATCCGTATAGCTGATTCAGGAGGGTTTAGTCTTTGTGTGAGCATACTCTACATGGACATTTTGCATTTGTTATTTGGGGCGTATCTTGAATGTAATTTTTATCTTTTTCTTTACATACCCATGTACTTGCGATGACAAATTTTGATTGGTCCAACAATTCCATGGCAGATGTGATGCGCATTTCGTTAACTGCACGCATTCTGTTATCTAGGTATTCCCCGAACGAATCAATCATATGCAGGCACAAACGATTTATATATGTAATTCCATATGATATATAAACTTTCAAAGTAAGTATTTTAATTGCCCATATTATCTGATATTTGTTTTTCTTGGATTATGCATATAGCATCTCCGCACGAGAATGTAGACATTGCCTTTTCCACGCCCCACACAAAAGTCCTGCCAACAAATCCACAATTGAATTATTATTACAGAAGCACAATGCACGGGTATTCACATAGAGAGTGTTATGTGTAGTGTTGCATACCCAATGCTCTCCTCCTTATATATCAGCTACAGAAGCTCCCAATCTTGATTGTCAAGAAGTTTTGCCACCTTTGATTTTTTCCTTTTAGAAATCCCAATGTTGTCTTCATATTCAAGCTCAAGTAACTCATCGATGTTCATTGTCTCCTTTGTTGCGGACTTTTTTTGCTTGCCTCTAAACTTTGGGTACACGAAATCAGTCATTTTTTTTACGTTCAGGTTTGACCTATTATTTCATATGCTTGATCATTGAACTTACTTTTAGTGTTTGTTCTAGGGGCTCTTCTATGAAAGAAAGACAGGCTGGGATGTTTGCTATAAATTGCTCGGTTTCACGCATAACCATAGAAAGTGGCCCACGTCTGTGATCTACAGATTGGTGCATCTGAGCGAGTTGGACGGGGCAACCGATGCAGCTCCTGGTGTTTGTATAACAGACCTAACATTGGGAAGGCAGAAGCAACAACTTTTGAATTTTGTTTTCTTCAAGCTTTTGGAGTTTTTCTTCAAGAAGCTAGTTATTTCGTTTGAGCTCTTTGATTGTCAAAAGGTAGCTTCTACATGCAACTTTATTTTTCTCCTTCATCTCTCTGCCTAATGCATGCAATCCTTTGACCTCAAGCTTCCGGGAATCAACTTTTTTTTTTTTTTTCCAATTTCTCTTGCTCTGGATTGCTAAGTATAGCACTCTTCGCTTCGTCTAGTTCTCTCAACCTTGATTGTAATTTTTGAACCTCTATTTCCAGATTTTTGCACTTTTTGTTTCAACTCTTCATTCTCAGCACTCAAGGGATTTTCTCGACGTAGCTGTGTTACATCATAGACACTCTCTCTTTTTTAAGCCCTGAAACCTTTTCTTTAAGCTTAGATTTTATTCGCTCATAGTGGCTTTTCATGTGCGTAAGTGCGGAATTAAGCTCAACAATCTCCATACGCAGATTAATATTCTGGACAGTAATGTTTCCAATAATTTGTCCGAATGCCTTTATTGTTTGATTTTTCTCCATCATCTTAATTTCAAACTCCTCATTCATTTGGTTCAGCTGACTATATATGCCCCCCCGTACGGTGAATTGTGAGTCGATTGAAACGGCAGTGCTCTCAAGTTGGGAAAAATCGATGCCCAAGTTGAAATTTAGCTTATTGGCTGGTTATAGTTTTTGGCTAATAAGGGGGTTGATGTAAGTCATCATCATCTGGCTAATCACTGCATTGATGTCAATATTCTCCTTGGTCTTGGAGGTTTTTCCTTTATTGGGTGACGACAAATTTGCCTGTGGGCTCTCTATCATGGGGACTTCCCCTTTGTTGTTCTGTGGCATAATTGTTGGAGGTGTTTCTTGGACAGTAGAGTCATCGTCGTTGTTTGTATTGTGATGCCCATTTATATTTCAGTCAATGTTTCTTCTAGCATGCCCTCTTTCACCTGAACAAATATTCACCCGAATGAGTTAAGATTATTTGCAGAGATGTATAAGTGAAAAAGTAGAGTTATAGCACTGCAACGAACCTGATCATTATGAAAATGGATCATCGGGGTTTTCCCAATGGTCGAAGAATATGTACTTAAACACCAACGTGTTATTCTTGGAACGGAATACTCCTTACCATCCACAGCTTTAATCAAGATAGTGTGCTTGCACATCCAATACTAAACGGACAAGCAAAATACATGTTCAATATGACTGTTCAAAATGTGTCTTGAACATGAATGTTCAGATTGATATATTTTAAGTTTTGAATATTTAGTTTTCCTATTTATTATGGGTGTTCACAAACGCAAGTGAATTCATATGTCATGAAAATGTTCATATATTAAAATGTGTAATGAGAATGTTCATATGTGTGTATGTATGTTTACAAAACTCATGTGTCATGAGAATATTCATATATTAAAATTCACCTGTGTGTACATGTTTAGTATGAATGTTCGAAAACGTGTCTTGGACGTGAATGTTTAGATTGATATATTTTGAGTTTTGAATGTTCAATTTTTCTATTTATTGTTGGTGTTCACAAACGCAAGAGAATTCATATGTCATGAGAATGTTCATATATAACGAGAATGTTCATATGTGTTTATGTATGTTTGCAAAATTCATATGTCATGAGAATGTTTATATATTAAAATTCACCTGTGTATTTTGTTCATGAATATTACATTGTGTGCCAATATGGAAAATTTGAATGTTTATGAAACGTTTAATGTGTTTATTTTGTTTCCGAAAAATAACCACAAGCATACATATACTCAGTTAATTTCATCACGTACCTTAAATATAAGAGAACATTCACACCTGTAAATATTGAAGGAGATTCACGTACCTATAATGCAATAACATAACAATTGACCTACCTCGGCTCAGTGTATGACCTTTTAAGACTCGTTTCCAAGTTTGTGTATATTGCCTTTGCCTAACTGTAGTCAGTCATACCGTCAAGGCCTTCAATATACCGCACCAACCATTTTGGTACCTGCTGACTAGTAGTTGTAAAGAAACAGGTTATGAGTAGGTGCAAGCATAGGAACCTGACAACGTATTGAACGTCTTCTTCACCGGTTTTATAAACTTGCTTCTCTATCAAAGATTTCAAGAAAGCAATGTTGAATTCTCGTGGTTGGTAAGTAGGACAGCTTAGGAAAGCAGAGTCGGCACGGGTGTATCGACTTTGCGCGACTGGATCTTCATCGGGGGGAAGGCCAAAAATGAGCTGAATGTCAAGAGGTATTAGTTTTACGAACTTATCCCCTAACTAGAATGCCCCCTCGATGGAATGTAGCTCAAAATGATTCTTTCCAACAATGCATCATTCTTTTGTTTTTTTTCAAGTGACAATCAATTATTATAGAAAGCTTCAAACATCTTTGCAAACAGTGTCCTTGAAAGCAATTCCTTGTCCTAGAATGGTCTGTGCTGAGATTGAGGCTAGTCCTCGATTTTTTGTTATGCTATCTTTATTGTTGCAGTCAAGAGTATAAACAAAACGAGTGAACAGTTATACTATAATAAGAACAATTCGAACAGCCATAAGAAACGGTAAACTGAACATTTTCACGAATAGTTTGAAAATGAGAACATTCATACGATGCTATCAGGGGACTTGAAACATTAAATCATATTAAATGAACATTCAAATCATCCACTTTGAGACATTTTTGGCGTTAACATTCATACATTTAAATATCTTTTTTAGAGAACAATCATGTGTACTTTCACTTTTTGATTTTGCAACAAGACAGCGCACTGCAGTGTTTCACCAACGGGGAAATATGATCAAGTTATGAGATGAAAATTCAATTGGCAGAACCATCAATAGAAAGTACGAATCGATAAGAACATTCACAATCGTATGTTCATCAAACAACATCACACACATAGAGATAAGAAATTGTCGGGCCACTAGCGATTTTTCATGTAGGGACACATGAATGTTCAACTATATTGTTGAGTTTCACCTTTTTAACCGAATACATACACATTCATGCGAAGAACATGCACACGAACATGATTCGCCCAAAATATATAGCGATTGAAGACGAAAAACCAACAAATCGCTACATAACATACATCTCTTGTTTGAACATTCACAATCGATTGTTCAATAATGACGTCACACACATAGAGTCAGAAATTGTAAGGCAACCATCGCTTTTTATGTAAGGACACATGAATATTCAACTATTTAATTCTGGTTTCACATTTTTTAACCAATTACGAGCACATTTACTTGAAGAACATGTAAACGAACACAATTCCCCCAAATATGTAGCGATTGAAGCCAAAAAATACAACAACGGCTACATAGGTAAACATGCATCGCTTGTTTCATTCGACAACACAACAAGAAACTAACCTTGCGAGCTTGGTCCCATACTTTTCTTTGATGGAGGTGGACTGGACTAACTTGTTTTTGCCATCGAAGAGAGTAAAAGGAGAACATGAGACGTGGGCAGCGAATAGCATTTCGAAATCCCTTTTCTGAGAGCGATTGACAGTGAAATGGTAGTAGAACAATTACAAAGAGAAAGTGTAGTGATTAGTGGGGTAGTGGAGGAGCTAGTTTCGAAATATAGGCGGTCATTCACACCGCCAACTGTGCTACTCACAAAACATTATCATTTACAAACCAGTAAAAACGTATCCAAAAAAATCAAAATTTATATCGTCAGAAAGAAGATTTTTTGTAGATTATTTTGGTGCAATTTTTTTTTTTTTTTTAACTTCCACCAATCGTGAATCGCGTGGGATGGTTTTGGTGATTTGATTATTTTTTAAAATGGGAACTGTCACAATTGAAATGGACCGATGATTGTTCTATTGCAGAATGACAAAGATTGTAAATACAATATAACTAAGGGCATTTATTAGGGACTAAATTCTAAGAATCCTACGGGGATCAAAGTAAATTAGACAGTTGGAGGATCATTTTTTCAATTCTACATCTTCTAAGGACCAAATAATAAATTTTTATTTTTTTATTTGGTAATTGTATGAATTTCAAAATTCTCTTCTCTCTCTATATATTAGATAGTAAATTTATTACTAAAAATATATATATTACTAAATAAAAATTTATGTTATATTAAAAGTATACATAAAATAGGAATTAAAATATTTATATATAATTAAAAGTATATTATTAAAATTATATTACTAAAATAGGAATAAAAATTATATTATTAAAATTATATTATTAAATTAAATAAGTAAATAAAAATTTATGTTATGAGATATATCTCACATTTATATTATTAACACTCAATAAATTTCAAAATTCTGTGTTCAAATACTTGTTAATTCAAATAAGAGAATTATGAAATTACACAGTCCAATTTTTCATCTAAAAAAGTTTTCCAAACAAAAAATTTGTAAATGATAAGATTTTAAAATCTAGAATTTTGAAATCTCACCATTTATAAATTCCATTGATTTATCAAAACCCACACTCAAATGCAACCTTAAATTTGAGTTAAAAATAAAATGAAATAAATTTATTTTTATACTTTTTTAACAAAATATGTGTTTTTCCCTCTCTATTCAACAGTAGAAAGGGGATTTGTAGTACAGAGGTTAAAATAAAATGAGACCAAAGAACAAGGGGTAAAAAAGTAATTAACCCAAACAATCCCCATTGCAGGCCAACACGCTTATATAAATAGGCTTCCACTCCATTTTTGTATTCATTTCATATATTTTGGAGTTTTGGCTCCTCTCATCGACGGCCACTCTGCTCTCTCTGACACCAACCGCCAAAACTGAAAACGACAGATCCGATACCAGAAACACCGAGTAAACTACTCCGGAGGTAAGCATATTTGTTATGTTCTTATAATTTTAGAACAAATGGGAACAAAAACACCAAACAAATGCAACTTTTAGATTATGAAAACAATTCTAAATAGTTGATCAAGCAGTCTATCCAAACAAACAAGACTTTATTCTTGAGGGCAAACAATTAGACACTAGTGGGATTAAATATGTTTATGTTCGGTTCTTAAAATTTTAGAACAAATGGACATAGAAACACCAAACAAATGCCACTTTTAGATTTGAAAACAATTCCAAACAGTTAATCAAACAGTCTACCCAAACAAACATGATTTTATTCTTGAGGGCAAACAATTATACACCAATGGGATTAAATATGTTTCTATTATGTTCTTAAAATTTTAGAACATATGGGTACAGAAACATCAAACAAATGTCACTTTTAGATTATGAAAACAATTCCAAATAGTTAATCAGACAGTGATCTAAGACAAACCCTAAATAATTAAGCATTACCCAGTAAAAATTTCAAAAATTTAGAATTGGAACAGAAAAATGAAGAAACCCTAAATAATAATGTTCAACAATTTGAATAGAGAACTGAACAAACCCCAACAGATTTAATAGGAAAAACATTGAAATATGAAATGATGTACCTGTTGATCGACGGTGGCAGTAATGATGTGCGATGGCGGATCACTTTTGTGCGATGGTGTAGCTGTGTAGGTAGTGTGACAAGGGATGTTGTGTGAGGATAACATATAGGGAGATTCGAGAGAGGACGAAGATCATTAGGGAAAGATTTTTAATTTTCGAATTCAACCTCAATGGAAACTCAGAAGGCACAGATCGAGTGCGAGAGAGAATTACAGAATTAGGGAAAGAGATTGAGAGAACCACCAAACCGACGCTTGAATTAGGGACGGAGATGGATTTGGGAATGAGATCATTGCTTGAGATCATCACCAAACCTCTGGAATTGACTGGAGTGAGGAAATGAGAAGGAGGGAATTAGGGATTTGGCTTCCAAATAAGGTTCGGGGCGAGATTTAGGGCGTGAGATTCGGCTTCCGAGAGAAAATATATGACGATTGGGAAAAGCACTCACATACGGGAATCACATAACGGTTCTAATAAAGGCACTCATTTTTATTTTTCTATATATAAAATTTGTAAATTGCCGAGTTTACATAATAGAAAACCTGATTTCCTTACATAATCCGTAAAATATGTCAGCAAAATGTCTCCAAAAATATAACCTGTCTTGTTTTATTATATTGATATATAGTTATTATTCTCTAATATTCTTGAAATTGACATGTGTAAAGGAGTTAAGGACTAAACGAGAGAATTGAGAATTCTCTAAGGTTATGTTTGGATGAAGGATTTGTAGGAGAGATTTCAATTGTTTAAAAGATTTTGAAATTCATTTTTGACAAATCTCTTGTTTAGGTAATAGGAGAAAGAATTTGTGAAATTCCTTTTTGGGTGAATGGAGGGATTTAGAAATGAATTTGGGAGATGTGTAATTTGTGAAATTCTTCCAACGTTTGTTCGATTGCTTCTTCTCTTTTTCATGGTTTGTTCGATCCCTTCTTCTCTTCTTCATGGTTTGTTCGATCCCTTCTTCATTGTCTGCTTCTTCATCGTCCTCTATGGCCATTGCTGTCGCCATCGCGTTCTTCTCCATCCTCCATAGCCTTCTTCTGCTTCTTCTCCATCCTCCATCGCCATCGCCGCGTTCGACTTCAAAATCAAAATTGTTGGGTTTCGAATTTCAATTGATTTCGAAAACAAAATCGAAATCAATCGATTGATTTCGATTTCGTTTTCGAAATCGAAATCCAGCAATAGGTTCGATTTCAAAAACGAAATCGAAATAGGGTTCGAAATCGTCGTCGTCCTTCGTGACTGCTTCTTCGTGGATTTCTTCTTCGTCGTCATCGTCCATCTCCTTCGTCGTCCATCGTCCGATTTAGTGTTGTAGAAATTTTCCATTTCCTTCGTCCGATTTAGGTGGAATTTGGTTGAACGTTGTTGTTTGTTTAGCGATGGTGAAAAAGGGTTGTTTGATTGTGAGAAATCACAGGCTTGCGATGGCGAACGTTTGTTTGGCGAAAACCACAAATCACAGGGTTGTTTGATGATGGTGATGGCAAACGTTTTTGGTGTTGTTCAGTTCATCTTCATCGGCTTCATCCTTCTGTTTCTAATTTTCAATTTTTTTTCCAGATCAAAAATAGAAAAAAAAATATTACATATACTTCAGTTCAAACAACTATCCAAATAAGAGATTTGTAAAATGAAAGGATTTCGAAATCTTAGATTTCGAAATCCCTTCATTTTACAAATCCCTTGAATTTGTCAAATACCTTACCCAAACGCAACCTAATATTCTTGATTTGCTGTGTAGCTGTAGTTAAATAACCTTCTATCGCTCACCCAAAAGTAAAACTTCAAAAGAGAATTGAGAAAGTGGTAATTTGAGGAAATTGAGTTCAACAAAGAATATATGAAGATTGTCAAATTTGGTGAGCAAATGAACTCCACCCCCACCCACTCCATATTTATAGAACTTGATTTTTACACTGAATGGTCGAGATGGATTTTCATATATATATATATATATATATATATTCAATATAGTTTTTTTAATATTGCTATATTATTGTCTTAAAACATTTAATATTGAATATAAACATATATTATATATGAAAAAAAAAATGTGAACATCTATAATACAATGAGTCATGTGATGATAAATTTTCCCACCATTGAGAATAATTATACATAATCTTAAATATTCAAATTCAAAAATCGTAAAACAAAAATTGCATATCGCTATATTACTCCTAATTCTAACTTTAGGGTTTGAATTTTTATTTAATAATGTGTCAAATCCCATTGAATCATATATTTTTTTTCTTTAAACATAGTAAGTGGATAAAATCCTAATATTTTTTTTTTTTTATTTCCTATTTTTTTCTGTGCAATTGTCATCTCTCTAAGTTTTTAAACAATCAACTTTAGTATATATGTGTATATATGTATTTTTAGTATTCTCTTATATTCCCTAAATTTACATATTGAAAGGTGTGAATGACTAAATGATTATTGTATTTGGAGAGAAATAATTAGGGGCGTAAATGGTTCAGTTTGATTTGGTTTTGATTAAAAATATCAAATTTAACATTTTGATTCTTTTTTTTATTTGAGTCAAACCGAACTATTTTTTTTCAAAGAACTGGACCGAGGCGAACCACTGGGATTCAGTTTGGTTCGGTTTGATTTTGATTTTTTTGAAGTTCAATTTACAAGGAAAAAAAACTTTAACAAATAGTCATAAAAATCTTGATACTTATCTTAATTTTGTAAGTCTCACAGGATATGCATGTTTGGTTGGAAAGAAGAAAAGTGAAGGAAAAAAAAAAAAAAAACTTAAAAGAATAATGTTTTTATGAAAGAAACAAATGCTTGTCTATATGAACACTGAGATTTACTAAATTTCACATTTGCTCCCTATATTTTTTTTAATCTCACAAAATTGGAAAGGTTGTTAATGATTTTGGTGAAAATGGAATGTGTCCCAATATATGATCTTCTAATGAGAATATTTTTCGTCATTTTTGTTAGAGTATTTCCCAAGTCACCAAGTTCACCCACCGAGTCGAGTTCACCTACCGAGTTATGATCTTGCCTTATTTACATTTGAATTTATGATGTTTCCTTTTCATTGTATTGTTTCCATATTTAACATTGTGTTTCCTTTTATAATTCATTTCTTCCCTTTTATAAGTAGTGAAGTTTGAATCAATAATACACACAAGTCATTCTCTTATTCTCTACATGGTGTCAGAGCTTAGATCCAAAAAATTAGAAAGAGAGAGTTCTCAAGAAGGGATTAGGGTTTTCAGCTGCCGCCTGTAACGACCCGGTTTCCTAGGGCCGTTATGCGATTTCTCCCCTTGGAGAAATTAACACTAAAATTGATTGACCGAATTTTCATTCTATAAATCCGATAAATTTTTAAATACAATGGCGACAATTTTATTTATCGACGACGATAATTTTACTAAATAATCAATATTTTAATTAATAAAAATCTGATAAATTTTTTACAGCGACGGCGATAATTAAATTCGTCGACTTAGCGAATCAATTTTTCAGTAGTAAACATTAGCTACAATTATTACAAATAAAAATTCTAATATAATTCCTGGCGTCATTTTGCTATCACCAACCAATATTTTAATCTATAAAATTCAATAATTTTTACAATCCGATGGGCGACAAATAATTAAATATTTCATTTTATAAAAATATTTTAATTCATAGTGCGGTAGTAAAATTTATAATTATCGAATTTATAATTTCGTCGATTATAATGCGAACGACCAATATCTTAACTGAAATATTATTATTAACTGGAATGTAAACCAATATTTTATAGTATTGGTTTATACTATTAACTGAAATATAAACGCAAATATATTAGTAACTGAAATCTAAACCAATATTTTATATTATTAACTGAAATATACACGCGAATATATGCTTAACTGAAGTATAGACCAATATTTTATTATTATCGAATTTATCGATTTCATCCGTTAGATTTTACAATGGTAAATAATAAATAAAAATATTCCAAATTAACTAGTTATTTAAATAAAATTCCACGCGCCATCTCACTCTCAGCAATTATTACAAATTAAATATAATTTCAAATAAAAATTATTGGCGCTGTTTCGTTCTTATCGGCCTTGTAATCAAAACTGTGGGGTTGTGAACTAACGCTCAGTAGAACTCTAATCCCTCTAATATGTGCATTTAATTTAACGCGACAAAATAACCACATTGACATGATTTTCACATAATTTTCACATAGTTATATTTATTTTATGAAATTTAACAGCTATAATTCACAGACAATAATAATACAAATTTCTCAATAGAAAAATTAAAAGAGTTAGGAATTTTACCTGAAATCCGAAGCCAAAATCTGAACCAGAATATTCTAAACCGAAAGCGCATATTTTTTTTTTTCCGTCCTGTGTTCTCGCCCCAAAACAAAACTCATAAACTTATATCATATATATCCCTGAGAACACAAGTGATCTGTCTCATTATTATTATTATTATTATTATAAACACATAAGGTTGTGACTCATCAAATTATTTGACGAGTTATAACTTTTTTAAAAAATATTTATACTAATTACCCTCTTCAAATAAAGAAAATATTAATTATACTTCAAAACTCTTAAAGGTAAATTTTAAATAACATAATGGCCCGAAACTTTTAAAATCAATTTAAAAGTACCATTTAAACTCCGAAAATCATCAAATATTATTTATAACACAAATTAACAAAACAATCCCAAAATATTAAACTTATCTAAAATAGTATTTTCAAAAATATAAATTTTCGGGGTATGACACTGTCGGTCTTCATGGCCTTCGGCTACGAATTCCGACGGCGGCCGCGATGAAACAAGTTCTCCTACCCATTTTCATTTTTTTTTCTTTCTAAATGCCATTTTACTCTCTTTCTACTATTTGCTCTATTTGAATCTTCTTCCTCACCTCTTTTCAAGCAAATGCAACTCAGCTTCAGGAGCAG
The DNA here is from genome assembly GCA_016647705.1 of Eucommia ulmoides. NCBI lineage: Eukaryota > Viridiplantae > Streptophyta > Magnoliopsida > Garryales > Eucommiaceae > Eucommia > Eucommia ulmoides. The sequence goes on from CM028338.1 coordinate 4,295,762, forward strand.
AAGCCGCAAATAATTTCTCCAAACTCATCTTTTTAAGCAAAATGCAACTCAAACAGCACCTAACTCAACTGCCCAAATAGTCCCTACGCAGCAGCAGGTGCTGCTCAAATCCAATCCCACTATGTCTGTATACACACCTAAACAAAAACCCAAACACAATACCCAAACCCATTCTCCATCTCTCTTTCTCATCGCCCTATTTAACCCTAGCCCTAGCCGCATCCATGACCGTCTCTTACCCCTCACCAATCGCTCTCAATCCTGCTGATGCTCCCAAATGCATCCATGGCCACTCATCTCTCTTTCTCCCCATTACGAATGCACCTGTGTGCCTAAAACAAAATGATGGAACCCACCGCCACATCTCCCTCCCATTATTAAACCATATTCAGTTAATTACAATTAATTATTTATGTTAATTAGTTAGATTTTCAGTTATTCATTCTTGTAACTAATTTAGTTAGTTGAGATGCTATTCTGATTATCTTTAAATAGCACTCTAACCTCTCTTGTAAATATAATTTTGAGTTCTCAATGAGAAGAGATATTTTTACCTTCTTTGCTTCAATACCCATCGCCTGATTTCATATTCATCCCCAAAGCCCATTGTTGGCTTCTTCTTCTTTCTCTTAATACTCTCTCATCCCTTCTTCATCTTCTCATCTACTCACCAACCACTTCTTCTCCACAGACAAACAACACTATAGTGAGAGACAACTCAAGTTTCGACTCCTCTCTCTCTTTCCCTCCCACCAATGACGTGCACGGCTACTTAAGTTGCTACTGCTCTTCTCTTTCCACCAGCCCCTAGGGTTTCTATTTCCCTCAACTCCATGGTTTCCAAGCCCTTCTCCCAAACCCTTTCACCATTTTTCTCCACTCGAACCTTAAAATGCGGGATTATTTGAAGACCCATGTCTCTCTCTCTCTCTCTAAAATCACCAACCTCTCTTTCTTTAGAGCCCCATTACAAAATTCATGCAGAAAATCTCACGCTCAAGTTCCCTACTTTATCTACCTAGTTCGATTTCCTAACCCATGAGTTCTTCGGTAGAGATTCAATTTCTCTCTCTTTTTCACGCACGTACACAAGATATATCTATCAATATTTCTCATATCTCTTGAATATTTGTGATTTAATGTATTTGTGGTCCATCTCTCTCCCTCTCTCCTAAATAAAAAAATTCGTCCCCCTTTGGATTTCAACCATGATGATTTCTGCTACATCGCAGATAAACTCAGCCAACTACAACGCGCCTCCGACCCACAAGGTGCAGCAGTTGAGAGATCTCTACAAGTCAAGGGTTTGTGCCTATGGAAAAACACTTGTTTGGAGAGACAACCATTACTTGTTACGTGCTACAATACACCACCGTTCGCTCCAACGAACCTCCCAGCAACCAGACCATGACAATACCAAACCACAATCCCGGGCTTATTTTCATTTACTCAAGAACAAGATTGGACTCTTCTCCCGGAGCTCCATCTTGCGGGGGCATGTTAGAGTATTCTCCAAGTCATTGAGTTCACCAACCGAACCGAGTTCACCTGCCAAGTTATGATTTTACCTTATTTACATTTGAATTTATGGTGTTTCCTTTTCACAGTATTGTTTCCATATTTAACATTGTGTTTCTTTTTGTAATTCATCTCTCCCCTTGTATAAGTAGTGAAATTTGAATCAATAATACGCATAAGCCATTCTCTTATTCTCTACAATTTCATCACTCCACTTTCTTAGCACGTTACATTTTCAATCAAAATCATTAACAATATTTTCAATTTCAAACAAATTTATTATTTGATAAATCTCATAATTCACATAAACAACCACCTAACACTTTGGGGACTAAAAATATAATTGTTTTGTTTAGATTTCTCCATTTTTACTTACCCCCTAAAAATATCCGACAAAATTCTTTATCTAAACAAACTGTTACCCATTTCTAACGGTTAAATCAAATTTCAACATCAATAGTTTAAAGGGAAAATCGATAAATTATTTTAACGACACACTCAAAACTTATAAATTATCCCACTAATATAATTTTTTCGTTTTTTTAAACTTTTAACATAGTTTTCATGTTGAAATTAATCCTATTTTTTGAAATGGAATTTTTTGGATGACAACCTTGCCCCCACCGAAAATGCTCCTTTATTTTCAGAAATCAAAATATATAATTAATGCTTAGTATGCGATATAATTTATGAATATATTAGAATGGTTGACTTCCTATATTTATCGAAATAGGTTAACATATTGAATATCATCAAAAACCTTATTTTCTTAACATTTAACTACAAATTTTATCGTTTTGACAGTAGATTTGTATTCTACATTGAAAAGCGAACAAAAATACATCAAACTTGTATATTTGGGTGCATATGGGAAAGTTACAAGTGTGTCAATTTCAACATAATTGTGTAATGTAATAGTCTAAGTGTATTTCTTTTTTTGTATGGATGAAAATCAAACAAATGAACAACATAACACAACCAAAACAGAAAACAAACAAAACAAAGATTAATAATCTGGACTCAAATTTAATGCTCTCTTGTCCATTTCTTGAGCAAGAATGTCTTCAATATCCGTAATCGACGTCTCAAGAATTTTGAGAGAACAGTCAACTTGCGCTCCTCTTTTAGAGAGAATATCAGCACATCTATTAGTTTCTCGAGGGACGAATTGGAGAATGTAGTTGTTTTGAAGAAGAAGACTCTTGCACTTCTCAATAAACTCCTTGAATCTATGATTTTCCGGGTAATGATTTTGAATCAAGGAAATAGCGCCAACTGAATCTGTCTCAACTTGCACTCTCGGGTAACCTGTATCAATTAAAATATTGATTCCCATGATAAGACCCCTTATCTCTGCTTCCAAAGCTGTGCAGCTATGACTAATGCCATAAAATCCAATCTTCCACTCACCCAGGTTATCTCTCAAAAGGCCACCAAAGCCACCTTTACCAAGATCACCCTTGGCGCAACCATAGGTATTGAGCTTAAGGAGTCCTACTTTAGGAGGAAACCAAAAGACATTGGGGGTATTAAAATTATTAAGGAGGTTTGGTTCCAAAAACGATTTAGAGAGGTCTTGAGAGAAACTTGCAATTTTCACAAGAATAGATCTTGGATGGTTGCACACTCCCTCGATAACCTCTTTATTTCTATCCTTCCAAACTTCCCAAATAGTAGCAATAAAAGTAAAAAATGAAGGATTTAAATAACTCCTTTTGAGATTTTGTTTAATCCAATTCCAGATATCAGAAGAAGAAGGATTATACCTGAGAATAGAGCGATTAACTTGATTCCAAATGAGATTAGCTTTAGGACAGGTACGAATAGCATGCTCTATATTTTCAATCTCACAATTCTTTGACAAATACTAGAAACATCCGCACCACGTGAAGCACAAAAAGAATTAGTTATAAGTCTTTTATGAAAGATTTTCCAGATTTTGTTTTTGATATTATGGGGAACTCTCAATTTCCAAATCCAATTCCAACTAATATTATTCGCACAATCCTCATTTTTAGGACTACCTAAGTGGTAAGCTGACTTAATAGTGAAAATACGAGAGTTATTAGGTATCCAAAGAGGTCTATCAATTAGATTAAAAGCAGGAGTATGCATGGACTTAATGTTCATTTCAGTTTTAGAATCAATAAGATGTAAAATAGGATTCAAGTACTAGGAACCATTATCATCAACAATATCCGCAACTCTAAGATCAAATAAGTTTTGAAGATCCTACACCACTAATCCGACCAAAGATTGATGGAAGTCCCATCACCTACTTTTCATTTAATCCCTTTCTTTAGGATGCTTTTAGCATAAACAATTCCTCTCCAAATGTGGGAGCTACCATTAGTTTTTTTTTTCCCCCCAAGTTTTTGGATTATAATCAATAGAGTATTTATTACGAATGACTCTAACCCACAAACTTTTGTCATTATTAGCAATTTTTCACCCCAACTTAGCAAAAAAGCTTTGTTATTAATTTTAACTTTTCTAATATCCAAATCTCCCTTATCTTTAGTAAGACAGATTTTATCCCATTTAATAAGGTGGTCTTTTTTTAAGTCCTCCTTATCCCCCCATAAAAAAAATGATTTATCTTATCAATTTTATTACAAAATTTAAGAGGAATGGGGATAATTTGCATGAAATAATTAGGAATCGTAGCAGTGACTGATTTGATAAGATTAGCTCTACCAAGTATAGACAACATGTTTGTTTTCCATTTAAAAAGTCTAGTCTAAATTTTTTGAATCACGTGATGGACATGATTATTATTTAATCTACCATGAATAAGGGGAAATCCAAGGTAAACATCCAGGTCCTCAGTAAGCCCGATATTCAATTGATTGCTAATATCTCTTACTTTTTAACGGGGAATACAAGGAGCAACAAAAAGTTCAGATTTGAAAAAATTAATTTTTTGACCCGAAATCTCAACAAAAGTGTTTAAAACATTAAGAATATTAACAATTTGAGCATCATTGGCTTTAGCAAAAAGAACAAAATCATTAGCAAAAAAAAGATGGGAAATGACAGGACCTCTTCTCCCAGCCTTCAAGCCCTTCCAAATACCTCTATTAGTATTATCAATAATCATATGAGAAAGTCAGAGTGAAAAGATAGGAGGATAAAGGGTCTCCTTGTCTAACGCCCTTACAGAGTTTAAATTCATCAAGAGGCTCTCCATTCCACATAATAAAAAGAGAAACATTAGACACACAAGACATAATTAAATTGACCCAAAGACTAGGAAAGTTAAAATTAATGAGAGTATCCTTAAGGAAATCTCATCTAATTCTATCATAAGCCTTTTCAAGGTCAATTTTAATAATGATGTCACCTTCTTTACTTTTAGTTTTTCTAAGCGAATTGATGATTTCCTAAGTAATAATAACATCGTCAGTAGTCATCCGCCCGGGACAAAACTACTTTGAAAATGACCTACTAACTTATCTAGCATCGGTTTAAGTTTAGTAACAAGTAATTTAGTAACTAGTTTATAAGTAATATTACAAAGGCTCATCGAGCGAAACTGACTAATGTTTTCAGGCAACTTTATTTTTGGGATGAGAGCGATGAGAGTTTTGTTACAAGATATAGGCATAGCAGCATTAATAAAATAATTTCTAACAAATCTACAAACATCCAACCCCACAACACTCCAATTTCTTTTAAAGAAAATTGGTTGAAACCCATCAGGACCTGAAACTTTTAAATCTTTCATACTTTTTCGCGTTTGCCAAATCTCCGAATTCAAAGTGTATATAACAAAGATCCTCATGAAGAGCATTATCAATAATGGGGCAAGGAAGGTTAGTCAAATGAATATTGACATCCATACCTTCTTCACGGAAAAGACTTTGAAAGAATTCTCTAACATGAAATTTAAGATCCACTTTATTACGAATCCAATCATTATCTTTTTTAAGCATGGTAATTCTATTTTTCCTTCTTCTATTCAGGGTTATGCAATGAAAAAATTTGTTATTATTATTATTATCCAGTTTAAGCCACTGTATTCTAGATTTTTTATGCCAATGAATCTCCTCTTTCATAAAAATATTTCTATACTCTCTTTGAAGATCAATTTCAAGACAATTTAGATTGTGCAAAAAGAAATTGTCATGAGCTTTCTAAACACCCTTTAATTTGGCTAACAGATTCTTTTTTATTTTAAAATATTACCAAAAGTTTTGAAATTCCACTCCCTGAGAATAGCAGTGAAATTCTTAAGTTTCGGATCTAAATCAGAATCATTGTCTACCCAGTGATCCAACATCATATTTTTTAAGCAATTATGAGTTAACCACATAGCTTCAAAACGAAAAGGTCTATTTCGAGGGAGGGGGGAACCATAGATCTGGCCATAACGGAGGATGTGGGATTTGACGAGGGAGAGTCACATAGAGGAAGAAGCGCAGAGAGAGAGTCACATTCATTTCCAAGTCGCAACTTCCACAGATCTGATGTGGAGTTTGGTGAAGCAGGGGGTGGTCGAATGGTTGAGTTTTTGAAATTCAGTGATTATCGATTGGTTGTGTTGATAGTGATGGCATGTTTGGTGTACCAGAATTAGAAATTCTTAAGTTTAAGATATAAATCAGAATCATTGTCCACCCAGTGATCCAACATCATATTTTTGAAGCTATTATGAGTTAACCACATAGCTTCAAAACGAAAAGGTCTATTTTGAGGGAGGGGGGAGAAACCACAAATCTTGCCACAACAGAGGATGTGGGATCTGGTAAGGGGAAGTCACATAGAGGAAGAAGCGCAGAGAGGGAGTCATATTCATTTCCAAGTCGCAACTTCCACAGATCTGATATGGAGTTTGGCGAAGCAGGGGGTGGTCGAATGACTGAGTTTTTGAAATTCAGTGATTATCAATTGGTTGTGTTGATGGTAATGATGTGTTTGGTGTACCAGAATTCGAAATTCTGCTGGTCTATTGTTTGTGTTTTTACCTGAGGCAGTAACTGCAGTTGAAATCTTCGAAATTTCTTCAACCACAAAAGAAGTAGACATGCTTAGGAGAGGGGTTCTAAATAGTTTCGAAACACCAGCAGAAACCAACTCCACAGGGCCTACAAGTGAAGAAGCTTATTGATTTTTCTTGTATGATCATTGTTTTGTTGAAGACAGTAAGATTCATAGCTTTTTTTTTTTTTTTTTGTATAGGTAAGGCTCTGTTGAGATTTTAGAGAGAGAGTAGTGAGTGATCCATATGGTGTTTTGTCAATTTCGCTTTTGCTGTTTGGAAATGAATGTGAAATTGTTTGTCAATTTTAGCTTGCGGTGGTTGATTAATGGTGTTCAATTAATCTGTTTTTACGTTTTGCCTAATTTTGGATATTGTTCGATGGGATGGCGATGCAGTCGTTAATGGCTTGGTAGAGTGAACGATCTCGTGTTATGAATGCATATGAATATACATGGGTAGTGGTGTAGTCGGCGGCGACTTGGTATAATCTGAACGATGGTGGAAGTTGAATATAAAATGATCTCGTGTTAAATATAACACGAGATCGTGTTATAATCCAGTGTGTGGAAGGGTAAAATCGTCACAAAATTACAAAAGGATTATTTTGTAATATATGTTTAAAAAATGTGTATTTAGAAGTTTTCTCCTCTTATTAGAACTAGGGATGTGCAGCGGGACGGGTCAACCCGCGAAGCGAACCCAACCCGCCCAAAAACTGCCCGAAATGAGACCAAGCCGAACAAACTCGCCAAGCCAACAGTGTGAACAGTACCAACCCGCCCAAACTCGGTGCAACTCGCGGGTTTGGGTAATGAGTTGGTGGGTTGACCCGGCCGACCGAAATACATGCCTAAACGACGTCGTTTAGGCCTCCCTTCACTTCAGACTTCAATTCATCTTCAATCATCGACGGCTAGGGTTAAACGAGCGCATGTTGCAAACATCAACGAAGAAGAAGAATGGCCTTGGATGCAAGCAGTGGCGATGAATTCGCAGTGGGTTGCATACTCTCCATCAAGGAATTTTCGTTTCTGGGTCAAGGCGAAGACCCGCTTGATGTGAAGAAATGTTTCCTCGATCTCAATGCTCTTCAAGCCAGGGAAGAGTCAGCTATTAGGTAAGTTGCTACGTCCCAATGGTTGATTTTAGCTGTAATTTTGAGATTCTACATGATTTCCTCTTCTTCTTCTTCCTTTTCGAAGTCCGAAAATGCCTTAGATCTATATATTCACAATAGCTCGCCGAAACCGAAACCATTGGAACCTAATCTGAAGGTGCGATTTCATATCCCCAAATCGAGTTCACCACCACTCACCGTCGGCTGGTTCGCAGGCTCCATAGCCACTGTTCCCAATCCACGGGTGGATCGACACTGGAATGTCTCAAGTTCAAGGGCAGGGCCGGCAGGCATCACAAACAAGTATCAATCTTAGAATTCGCAATTCATCAAATGCTTGTGTTTTTTTTTTTCGAATTTTGAGTTGTGTTTCTGGTTTGAGTAACAGTCTATACTGAGTTATTGGTGTTTGTTTTTTTGTTTGTTTTCTTCAATCCTCTTCTTGTTACAATTCGAAAAATGTATAAATTAGATTTGTAACTCAATAGTGTTTCGTTCCACTGTTAGATCTGAATTTCAGTGTTAGATCTCAATCATCTTCTTGTTTCTGATATTTTATTTTTCATATTTGACAATACTAAATGAGATAAATTGATAAAAGCCTACTGTCATGAACCATAAACCGCATATTTGATCTTGTTCTTGTTATGAAGTGTGATCTTCATTATGCTATTTTTTTTTGTTTAGTTTTTTGGTCAAAATGTGATCTTCATTATGTGTACTATATAAGAAAAAAACTGAACCAAACCTATGTTGATGTGTTCTATCTATTCTGAATGTTTATCAGCCAAATGTGGTCAAAATGTGATCTTCATTATGTTGTGTTTTTTGTTCAGTTTTTTTTTTCTTGTTTCATTTTTAAGTTGCAGTTTTTTGTAAGTTTTTTTTTGTTGTTGCAGACTTATAGTGAATAAAGGCTGCAGTTTTTTTTTTTTCTTTTTTATTATTGGTTTGTGGTTTAAATTTGTTTTGATTGAGGTAGTAGAAATTAGTTTGTGTTTGAATCAGATGAAATTGTCCAACCCGACACAATCCGACCGGTTGCCCAGCCCTAATTAGCCCAAACCGTAATTTTTCTCAAACTGCACACTATTGGGCGGTTTATGGTTTGAAGTAGCCAACCCGCCTACTTCAACCCGCCCCAACCCGCACATTAGTGGGTGGTTGACGGTTTAAAGTAATCCAAACCGCATAGTAATGGTTTGATCTACGGTTTTAGCCCAAATCGCCCCAACCCGACCGCCGCACACCCCTAATTAGAACTGTTTGGTAACTACACTTTTATTAATTTTTTCTAGGAATGCAAGTTCATAAAATTGTAAATAAGAACATAACTAAAATATGAAACATAAATTCCAAACAAAATAAAATTCGATTCACGAAATCATTAATTATTACAATAAATATCTCAAACATAATTAAACTACAAAACATAAATTTTCTTAGCCCTATAATACAAATATATGGTTTATTTGTCCTAACCCCAAATTTTGTAATTTACTATTTATCCAATCCACTCGGTATAATATTTTTTTGAGAAGTTCAATAATTTTGTCAAATTATGCTGTAAAAGTTACTACAATTATTTACATAAAAAAATTACAGTGACTTCTATGTAGTAGAATAACTTTGGATTTCTGAAAAAAATACTGTAACGCGTGGACTGCATAGGTTAAAATTTTAAGTTCGTAGAGTGTTCACCAAGAACCCCTATGATCTATATATATGTGTGTGTGAATATATAAAAATATAAGGGGTAATATATATATAAAATAACGGTTATACGGTTTGATTTTACAACTATGCCGAAATTAAAACCTTTTCGATTTTCAATTTTGAAATTAAAGTCAAAACCAAAATTATTCAAGCGGTTTCAACCCCAATAATCATTCAATTCGATTTAGTTCGGTTATCCATTGATTCGGATACAATTGCCATCCCCAGTGTAAAAATGTGGGCCTATATCTTTTTGGGTTCTAAATCTTACTTCTCTTTCTTTCTTGTATTTTTGGGCTATGCCCGAGTGTGGTGATTTTGAGTGGGCTGATACTTGTTTTGCCCCAGCCCATTCAACGCTCTGCAAATATACTAAAATGGCCGTCTAGGGTTTTACTCTTCTTCGATTCGTTCACGGCGATACGCAGTGAGGGTAGAGAGAGAGAGAGAGAGAGAGAGAGACGGCATGGGTAAGAAGAATCGGAAAACGAGCATTTTCAGTTTCAGTTTGATTTTTTCTTCATGAAGTTAGGCCTATCGAACTGATGCTTTCGTTTACTAAATGCAGCCAAAATCAAGGTGCACGAGCTCAGGCAGAAGCCGAAGGCGGATCTACTGGGCCAGCTGAAGGATCTGAAGGCGGAGCTCGCTCTCCTCCGCGTCGCCAAAGTCACCGGCGGCGCCCCGAACAAACTCTCCAAGATGTGCGTATTTTCAATTTTAATTTCAATCCGTTCTACCTATGTAATTCCTCTTTCGATCTTCAATTCCACGATTCATGGGTTGATGATTTCTTTTGTGGATGATGATGTATGCAGAAAGGTGGTGAGATTGTCGATTGCGCAGGTTCTGACAGTCATTTCGCAGAAGCAGAAGGCGGCGCTAAGGGAAGCTTACAAGAACAAGAAGTACCTGCCGCTTGATCTCCGTCCAAAGAAGACCAGAGCAATCCGTAAACGCCTCACCAAGCATCAGGTTAGATATCTCCATTCTCTTTACTTCTTTTTCAATTGCTCCTTATCACTAATATTCCAATTAGGACTAATATTCCAATTAGGATTGCATCACGGATAGCCACCTAACCTCCGCCAGCTGGTCGGATTCATTCTGGCCATTGGTGGTCGGATTCATTCTGGCCATAGCCCTTCGTCAAACTCCGGTCGCTCTTAGCCGGAATTATTTTTAGTTTCATTCAACTATTTTTTATTACTATTTTTTAATGTGCATTTTAATCATAATTTCTTAGTCACATTCAACTAATTTTTCAGTTGCCAGTGGCCAAAAAATTACGAAACTAAAATTATGCCAAAACGTAACTGAAAATACACTTAAAAAATATAATAAAAAAATACATTAAAAAAATCAGTTACATCTAACTAAAAAATTATGGCACCCGATGTTGGATTTTTGCGACCGAAGTCTAGAGGTCTGACCACCGGCGGTTGTAGGTGGTGCGGGTGGTTGACAATATAAACCTTAATTAGAAGCATTTGTTTGGAGTTATAAAAGAGCATTAACCATGAAACTATAAAACACAAATCAAAGCATAATTAAGGGATTTATACTCTTAAGTTTAAAATAAAATAGGATAAATTATAAATTAGGCTCTTTATTTGATTATTGACCAATTATCCCAAGAAAAAAGAGGACAAAAAAATTTAGACTATGGTAAAAAAGTATAGTGGGTACTTAATATAAATAAATTCCTTAAGCTCAGAAAATAAAAGTTAGAATCTTGAAATGAAATGAACAATAAATCATTGAATTTTTAGAGACATTAATGTAATTTATCCATATTGAAATGGGCCATCCACTTACTTTAAGGATTCTAGTGTAATTCTTAGAATTTTGATGTCAAATTCAATTCAATATTAGTTAGCATTAACTCGATAGATTTAGTCTAGTATATGTTAATTAAAGTAAAGAGAAGAGAAAAAGGTGGGAAAAAATTACAAGGAACTTGTTTGAAGGACAATTAATAATTTTTCTTTTATTTATTGTTTGGATACATGTATCTATTTACCAATCTATGTTCTTTCTTTTTGATGTTTAGTTGATGCTTTAAGTTTTTGTTTGGAGCAATTTGAAACTAGGTTTTAAATCGCGGTATCAGGTTACATGATGGTAACGATCGCAGTGTAACGATATTAGAAGTATCGGCTTGTTCGTAATGGGAATTGGCCACTACGGTCATGATTTTTAAAAAATTACCAGAAAATCCTAAAAAACTAGAAATTAGAAACTGTCATATTGAACAATCTTAAAAAAATGAGAGAAGAATAAGAGGATGTACAATATTTAAAAAATATGTCACATAAACATAATAAAGGAGTAAATTGCACATCACATTATCATATTACAAATATTGGGAAGGGATGGGTGTGAGGAGAAAAGTAAGGTGAATGAGTTGTTCAGGTTAGATGATGAAGTAAAGGATGTAATGGCTATTAGGCTCGTTACGGCCCGATACTGTATTGTTATGGGTCAATTCGCATGTGAATCAATCTACAACCAATTTATTGGCCCGTAACGGTAATGGAGGGCCAAATTTCCGTTGCGTATCGGTCGATACGTAAATCGTTGATTTGAATTTTAGATTCTATTTTTAATTCCTCTAGTTTAGAAGTTTGTTGTGTGGGATTAACTTTAACGATCTAAACGTGTTCATGTATATAAATTAAGCAATTAGATCAATGCGAAAATAAAAATGAACGGGTCAATGCGTACCTCCAGCCATTGATGTTCTCGGTTGCTCAAGATCACGGGAAATGTTGGTTTCGGGTTAATGCTCTTCTAAACCTTCTTCAATCTCGGTTTGATGGTGTATATGGTTTCGAAAATGAGATTGTAGGCTTAGGCCCCGTTTGGTTAGTGTTCTCAACCAAACTCAACCCAACCCAACGCAAAAATTTTGGATTTGATTTTTGGGAACGTGTTTGGCAAACACAAAACTCAACCCAACCCAACCCAAAAAATAGGAATTGATTCTCAAAATCCTAAAGAAATCAGAAACAAAAAAAAAATTGTTTCTTTTTGTGCTCAAAAAATTCAACCAAAAGTTCTCAATTTCTGACTTCATCTGCCGGCCGACTACCATCACCCGCCGCTGTCTGCCGCCGCCGGCTACCGTCCGGCGACCATCGCCGGCCGCTGTCTCAGGCAAACCTCTGGCGACCTTTCGCTGCCGCCGGCCACCTCCGTCGACCGTCCACGCGCGCCGGCATCCACCTCCGGCGACCATCGCCGGCCACCTCCGCCGCCGGCGGCGGCTATCCGGCCACCTTGCCGCCGTTGCCGGTCGTCCGGCCGCCACCAAACAAAAAAAAAATTCAAAAAAAAAAATTAGTTTTAGGATAAAATCGTTACCAAATACATTCTGTTCTCAGTACAAAATAAAAATTGTCGTTACCAAATGTAATTCTGTTCCCAAAATTATCAATCCAACCCAATTCAACTCAACCCAACCCATTCCAGTTGGGTTCAGAAAAGTGGGAACACTAAGCAAATGCCACCGTAGGGAACCAAAACCTCATCCACAGTCCCTTTATATAGACTCTTCCCATCAAAGAGTCGGTTTTGGATGTGAAGAAAGGTAGTGGACAGTTAACCATCCATGAACCCATGTTTTGTAACCCACTTAACCCACTCTTGTAGTGGTAGCCATGATCTACAAAAGATGAGGATATTCATGACGTGGATTCAAAGGTGGTTAGAGGAAGTTGATCCACCTTCCTAAAATGATGGAAGAATGAACCATGATCTTGAGGATTTTTAGGAAAAATCCAACATGTTGCATATGATTATATATACATAGATATTCACATACACAAATCAACGGTTGCAAATGTTTTCAACCATCCAGTGATAAAAAATGTCTCAAATATAAAATTGATTTATTACATAGATCATATAGAATTTAATTCAATATATTAATCTTGAATATCTTTTATTTGGGTCAAATAGATTAATTATGAAAAATTAGCAAAAAAGAGTTTATTATTTAGTTTTTCAACGTAAATCTAAATCAACGATTAAAAATGTCTCTAACCATTCAATGGTAAGAAATGTCTCAAATGTAAAGTATGTCTTTATTTATAAAATAGAAAAATATGTGTCTATATATATATATATATATTATTTTCCATTTCCATTTCCGAGTCATATCCGCTTCCTATTTTAAGAATTATTGCATCCTCTCTCTCTCTCTCTCTCTCTCTCTCTCTCATATATATAATATATAGAGATAGATGAGATGAGTGTGTGAGAGAGAGGTGGGGGGGGGGGGGGGGGGGGGGGAGAGCTCTTTACACTTTTGGAAAGTGTCAAATTTCCCTGACTAGAGCTCGTTTACACTATAATTTTTTTTAATCATTTTTAAATTATATTTTTTTTATAATAATTAATTTTATTTTGGAAAAAAATAAATTATTTCTAAAAAAATATTATTTTTTGAATTATTAAAAATAATTTATGAGTAAAGAAAATTTTAAAAAATAATTAAAGATCAAAATTTAATTAAAAAAAATAAAAATAAATTAATGTCTTGGCCAAGGATTGGCTAAGACTTAAAAAAAAAAGTACATTTGTCATTATTTTGTCATGACAAAATAATGATAAAATGTACTTGTTTTGTCATGGTACAAAACAAGTAATGTCCTCTTCGGTCAACAAAAATTTAAATATGGATATTATTCATCAAATATTTAATTTATTTGATGTGTAATATCCATTTTCAAAATTCAAATCGGGTAGTTTTTTCTATAAATTTTTTCTTCGTCATTATTTTCATTATTCTTCATCGGATTCTTCTTTCTTAGACTTCATTATTTTCATTATTACTAACCTTATTTTATTAAGGTTAGTAATTTAACATATATTTTACTAATAGAACTTGTTATACCTTGTTAGGATAAATGATTGTTAGGATAAATGATAACTTGTTAGGCTAAATGATATTATACTAAGGTTAGTAATTTAACATATAAACAAAAATGTTTTGTTTAAATCTAAACATATATATTAACATAAAAACATAATTATACATTTATACTAACAATATATAACCACATAAAATTATAATTGTACAAAATCCAACCTAAAAACATATATTAACATCTAAAAAAAAAGAACTAAAATAATGTATTATTACTAACCTTTATCAAATGGTAGATTAAGGCCACTCCAAACTCTTCAATCAACAAAAGAGAAAAAGGAGTTGTTTACGTAATAAATATTTAAAAAAAAAAAAAATTACTGAAACAATTTAGGTTTTAACTTATTTACGGAAGGGATGCACTTCGCTGTTATGAACAACGGGATCGCCAATTTTTTTTTTGATTCCGCCCTTTTGAAAGCCAGGATAAAAAAAGTTAATTTTTTTTATTTTTATGTGATCCCGCCCTTGTGAAGGGCGGGATCATAATTTTTTTTTTTTTTATGTGATCCCGCCCTTGTGAAGGGCGGGATCACACTAAATGGCGACCAACCGTTATTGGCTGGTCGCCATTTGCTTTGGCCGGTTGAACGACCAGCCAAAGCTGCAAAAGAAGGCAGCCTTTAGGCTGCCTTCTTTTGCAATAACACCAAATAAATTGCAGCCTTAATTCAAATTTTGAATACCCACGGGATACTTGCACAACATTTCGCCTATAAATATCACTTGCCTGAGTTCATTAAAATTCACATTTCTTCATTTGCTCATTCTCTCATTTGTTCTTCATTTTGATATTTTCTCTTCTATTCACACTTCTTCTATTCAGACTTCTACTCCTCCATTCACAGGTTAGTATATTTTTAACCTTTTTTTTTAATTTATTTGTTAATTTAATTAGTATATTTTTTACCTGTTATTTGTTAGTTAGTTGGTTAGTTTAATTTGTTAATTTAATTGTTGAATTAAAAATTATACTTTGGCCCCTTTAGCTATAAATCAACATATTACATTTTCTTACACATATGAAAGGGGACAAAGTGTAATTTTTAATTCAACAATTAAATTAACAAATTAAACTAACCAACTAATTAAACAACTAAACCAACAAATTAAATTAACAAAACAAACAAACTAACTAATAATTTGTTAATAATTTATTAACAAATTAAACTAACCAACTAATTAAACAACTAAACCAACAAATTAAATTAACAAGACAAACAAACAAATAAATTAACTAAATTTTTCTAATTGTTAAACTTTTAGGGGTCAAAGTGCATATTTTTTTAATTAAATAGCTAGAGTAAAAAATTAAACTAACTAACTAATATTTTTACATATTACATTTTTCTACACATGTGAAAGGTGACAAAGTGTAATTTTTAATTTAACAACTAAATTAACAAATTAAACTAACCAACAAATTAAATTAACAAAACAAACAAACTAACTAATAATTTGTTAATAATTTATTAACAAATTAAATTAACCAACTAATTAAACAACTAAACCAACAAATTAAATTAACAACACAAACAAACAAACTAACTAAATTTTTCTAATTGTTAAACTTTTAGGGGTCAAAATGCATTTTTTTTTAATTAAATAGCTAGAGTAAAAAATTAAACTAACCAATATTTTTTTTTAAATAATATATTATTTTATATTTTCTTAAACATGTGAAAAGGGCCAAAGTATAATTTTTAGTTCAATAATTAAATTAACAAATTAAACTAACCAACTAACTAACAAATAACAGGTAAAAAATGTTAATAAATTACAAAAAACGTTAAAAATATACTAACTTGTGAATGGAGGAGTAGAAATCTGAATAGAAGAAGTGTGAATAGAAGAGAAAATATCAAAATGAAGAACAAATGAGAGAAGGAGCAAATGAAGAAGTGTGAATTTTAATGAACTCAGGCAAGTAATATTTATAGGCGAAATGTTGTGCAAGTATCCCGTGGGTATTCAAAATTTGAATTAAGGCTGTAATTTATTTGGTGTTATTGCAAAAGAAGGCAGCCTTCTTTTGCAGCTTTGGCTGGTCGTTTGATCGGCCAAAGCAAACGGCAACCAGCCGGTAACGGCTAGTCGCCGTTTAGTGTGATCCCGCCCTTCACAAGGGCGGGATCATAATTATCCCGCCCTTCAAGGGCGGGATCACATGAAGATAAAAAAAAATTAATTTTTTTTTATCCCGGCCTTCAGAAGGGCGAGATAAAAAAAAAATAAAAAAATTGGCGATCCCGCTGTTCGTAACAGCGAAGTGCATCCCTTCCGTAAATAAGTTAAAACCTGAATTGTTTCAGTAATTTTTTTTTTTTTAAATATTTATTACATAAACAACTCAAAGAAAAAGTCTAAGGAAGAAGAAGCTAATGAAAATAATGAAGAAGAAGAATGAGGAATTTATAGAAAAAAACAATCATATTTGAATTTTGAAAATGGGTAATATTTGATGGGTAATATCTATATTCAAACTTTTGTTAACCGAGGAAGACATTTTTTGTTTTGTGTCATGACGAAACAAGTACATTTTGTCATTGAATCTGGAACTCAATGGACTAGTTTCAACCAAAATTTTGAAGCCGACCCTTCCACGGTCGGTTAGCTCTAATTTGGTATTAAAGTGTAAATGAGCTCTAAAGTGTAAAGAACTCAGAGGGGTGGGGTGGAGGCAAAAGAAAGGAGGAGAAAAAGGTCAAAAATAATAAAGTCGAGGATATTTGTGTTAATAATTTAAAAGGGCAAAATAGTAATTAGGTGACATAATTTTTATTTATTTTTTAAATGGTGTATAGCTAGTAAAACGGGAGATTAGGACGACCCTAATTGGAAAACCAATGGAATGTAAATCCATTTTTGTTGCCCATTTTACCCTCTTTGTTTCTGTCCTCTGTTTTACCCCAAATGTAAGTAATGTGAATGTTCCATGCAGGCCTCGCTTAAGACTGAACGGGAGAAGAAGAGAGAGATGTATTTTCCTATGAGGAAATACGCCATCAAAGTTTAAGGTTTTGATTTATTTCGTTTATTTTTTCTGAAAAACCAAGGATCTTGTTCGATTTTTATTATTTTGGCGATATTAAGGTCTATGTTTTCGTTGCGTACATCTGATCTTCCCTAGATCTTCTTATAGCGGGAGCCCTCGCACACTGGGCTGTCATTTATTAAAGACAATGTTTTTGTTGCGTATATGTGACCCTCTCTAAATCTTGTAATGGCGGAGGCCTTTTTGCTTTGAGCTGAACTGTATCAAGGACATCTTGTACCGTTTGTTCGTGACTTGTTTCTTTTGTTTTTTGAGCTAATTTAGTTTAATTTCTTTTCATTTCTTGTAAAAAATGTCTCGTTATGTCTCCTTGAGTATTTTGACCTCATGTCGCATCTCCAAGAGATAATAGCCATGTTGGGTAGCCAAATCACAAAATGGCTAGTTAAATAGTGATTTGGCTATCTAAATTCTAGCCATCTATACTAGCTATTTTTCATATATTAATTTTTATTTAATTTTTTATCTAAATTTTCATTCAATAAATTAGTTTTACCGTCAAATATTAATTTCACTGCCAAATTTAGCCGCCAAATCTAATTAAGCTTGAGTTAAAACTTACAAATATTGCTATTTGTATTAAACCTAGAATTAAACATAATTAACCCAAATTACAAACCCACTCCTCCCTCAAATTACAAACACCCCGTCGCTTTAATTTCCCAACCCACCCCCCCAAATCAGACAGATAGATCGAGAGGGGGAGCGAGAGAGAGACGACCAAGCGATTTGTGATGGAGATGGCGATTGCGATGTCCGGCGAGGAATTATTGGATCTTCAAATGGCTAAGGAACGACGAGTAGCTTCGGATTTGGGAGCGAAATTAGAGAGGGAATTGCTGTTGCAGCCAGAGAGGGCGTGAGATAGATCTGGCATGGCAGTGGAGTGGGGCAGATCCGATGGCCATGGCGGTGGCGTGAGGAATAGAGCACGTCAATTTTTGGACCACTATTCATCAACGGTAATTTTTTACCCGCCATTTTTTTGGCGAGAGGAACAGAGCACGCCAAATTTGGCTATGGTTTAGGGGAAGAGTCATTTTGCCTAGTGCAATGATTAGTGTGTTGGACTTGATTTTTTTCATTTTGACTAGTCAAAATGGCAGTCGGAGGATTTGGCCATTCATTTGCCTATACCGTTGGAGTTACTCCAACACCCGAGTGAGTTTTAGGTAGTGATGTGTTGTCTGATTTCTAGCCTCAAAGGCTCAGCTCGTGTCACCGTAATCCTATTTGGATACAGGTAACGTTGTTATTGTCAAAGCCGATCATTTGCAATTGCCAGCACATGTCAAATACAATGTGCTTTTCGATAGAAATTAGATTACTTTTTAATTTACTATTATTGACTGCACTTTATTTTCTATAGGTGAAAACTTTTAGTACCAAAGACAGATTTTAAGTATATGCCCACTTGCCTAATTATCATATTTCTCTCTTCATTTTAAAATATTATGCTTTATCTATTTTAAAAAATTAAGTTTTTTAAATTAAAAAAAATATGTTTAAAAATGGATAAAATTAATTTTTCAACCATTTTTTTTTAGATAAAACAGACTAAATTGTCTTTTTATTTTAATTTTAATTATATTTTTTAAAATATTTATGATAAAAAAAATATAATTAATATGTAATTATGAGATAATGACAGAATGGTCTCATTAGAAGTATAAATTTACCAAATTATCCCATAACTTTCCAATTGAACCAATTAATCTTTTCTTTTAAAATTATATTATCGGTAAATCACAAATTCAAATCCGGAAAAAAAAAAGGGACAATATTGCCCTTCCGCAATTTATTGATTGACATATATTTATGGAACATATTTATAGAATTAGGAATAATTACCAAATTAAAATTAAGATACATGTATGTATATATTCTTAAAATATCGATAATTTTTTTTTTTTTTTTATATATATATATATATATATCGTTTGCTTGATTTGGTTGCACATTTATAAACGAAGAATCTCATTTGTATATATTTTGATATATGATTTATTATCATGTTGAATTCAACACGATAATAAATTGTGTTGAATGTAACATGAATGTAAAATTTTGATGAAAAAATTATGAACTTGATATCATTTTGACAATCTTATTCAAACGAATTTAAATATATAATTGAATCACAAAAAAAATATCATGTTGAATTCAATACGATATGACAAAATTACAAAAGTCCAAAATAGCATGTTGAATGCAACTTCAAAAAAACAAACTAAAAATTCTGGAAATATCATGTTAAATGTTAACACAAATTTAAAAACTAAATGAAAAAATGATGAATGTGATATTATTATGAAGATCCTATTCAAATAAATTAAAAAGATATAATTAGATTATGAAAAAAAAATGTGTAAAATAATAATTATTTTAATTTTAATAAGATGTTTTGAATTCCTATCTTTTAGTAAGTTATACATCAAATAGTTATATAGACAAATTTGACCGAATAATTACAAATGATTATTTCTAAAAATGAGTCTAAAAACGACTCGCAAATGATTTTGAACCCTATAATTTTTCAAAATCATTTAAATTCCCTTTTACAAAAAAAGTCAAACGAAAATTTATGTTTGAAAATTTAAAGCAAGATTGACTTACATTTCCACCACATTTTTTGGTTAAATAATGATAGCAACAAGGAAGGAAGCCACTAGGTCAACTTCTTTATGCTGCATTGGATAAGAAGCCCAACTTGTGTAGAGAGTTTTGAAATTTTGGA
Source organism: Eucommia ulmoides (assembly GCA_016647705.1). Lineage (NCBI taxonomy): Eukaryota > Viridiplantae > Streptophyta > Magnoliopsida > Garryales > Eucommiaceae > Eucommia > Eucommia ulmoides. The sequence goes on from CM028338.1 coordinate 4,315,822, forward strand.
TGCAAAGAGCTCGTTAGTATTTCTGTTTTTACTCTCAGAATTTTGAAATTAATGTACAAGAACGCTTGTGACAAACATGTTCATGTTTTCATATATTCTCAAAATTTTTAGAATAATTTCGAAATTGAAGAAAAAAAATATTGATTCTTATTAACTCGCACAAAACTATTCTCAATCTATTTCCTAACGATAAATGCTGAAAACCATCACCTAAGCCAGCCACTACCAGCACGCCAATCCATAACCGTCACTGTACATCTTTATCTTCTTCTCTCATCTCTTCTCTCCCTCTCTTTCACATACACACGTATAAAGAACGATGAAAGTTTAGTTGCAACCAAACATATTTTTTAATTTTACTTTAAGAAAGTAAAATAATATTTTAAAAATAATTATCGTTACCAAACTCGATTATATTTTCGGATTACTCCAGAATTGATCTCATCCCATTTTATTGTGAGTATAAGCAAAAAAATAAAGAAGAAACGTTAATCAAATGGCAAGTTAATTTTCAAAAAAATAATAATAATAATTAAAGTCAATTTTTATATGTAAAAATCCTATTAATTATAAAGAAATTACATATAAAGTAACATTGATATTTGAAGGGACAATACAACCATCTACATATACTAGGAATATGTTATCAATGACGTCACTATCAATTTAGAAATATATCATTTAAATTACATTAATCTATTGAAAATACTATAGAGGTGTAAAATGCAATTTCGTCAAATTAGAAGGAGGCAAAGTGTAATTAACCCAATATAGAATGGAGATTTGGCGATTATGTCATTGCTGATATTATCTGGAATATTATTAATATTAATATTAATATTAATATCAATTAATTAATTCTGTTTGACTCAATCAACTTAATGATTTCCACAGCCTGCAAAACTTTTTATAAATTATAAAATAAATAATAAAAACAAATTAAGCTTCTCCTCTTGAGTCACATGCAAGCCAAAATAAATAAATAAAATAAAGAGAAATTCGACGTTTAGTCCTATTTTTAAGTTCTAATCTGTTATTAGTCCTTTCTTGTTATTAGGATTTGATTTAGTTACTTAAATTGGATTTCACTTGTATTTTAGTCCCGCATTGCAGGGATTGTAGGGGCATTATAGGGATTGTATGAAGACCTTAGTGAGTAAATTCAGTTTTATAGTGAATATTAGTTACATATAACGAATTTTAGTTACAATTTCATAATTTTTTTTTTTCATGTATCTATGCATTTTTTTTGACATGTACTTATATAATATTAGTTATATGTTACAATTATATATATTTGTGTAATATTCACGACATTTAATAAATATTGGATACAGAAATTAGTTTAATATTAGTTACATGTATTTGTGTATATTTAGTTACCTATAATTAATTATATATATTTCGTGTGATTTTTGTTACATCTAACAAAATTTTACACAAAATTGTTACATAAAAATAAAAAAAAATAAAAAAATTATTATATATTATAAAATATAGTAATATTTATAACATATAATAAAATTTTATACACAAAATTGTTACATGTAACTGTGCGTGTACATGCGGGCATGTAGGGCTCCCGCTTTTTTAAAATAGGTAGGACTAAAACTAAAAAAATTTCCGCCTCTAAAACTTTTCACCAATTAAGGGTGAAATAAGAGACCTCCCACCGATTGCCCCTATGCCGCCCGAGAGACTCACACAATAAGCTCCCCATGCGGGTTATCCCATATATATATATATATATATATATATGCCACCCCTCCAACGACCGACGAATGTACACTAATAGATTTTGTTGGAAGGTTGTTCTCGGGAATCTATCTCCCGTTAAGAGTGTTTATAAATATTTGGTAAGATCGATATCGTGATGTAACTTGTAATGTTTTTTGGTTAATATATTACAATTTCAGCTATTTATTCTCACGTTGGAAGTTCTTCACTAGAAGTTAAATCCCGATTGTCCACGGTTTCTAGTTGAGCGCCATGATGGACTTTCTAAGAAAGAATTGTCAAACAGAAGACACTCTTGTTTTACAGTGGAATCCTGTTTGGTTACAGCTTCAACGTTGTCAATTCAATTAATTTTAAATTGCCAGCACATGTCAAATACAATGTTCCCCTTTTTTAGGGTTTAGGGTTGAACCCCTTTTTGTCCGTACAAATTATACATTTTTTTCTTTTTGTAATGTCATTAATATTGACTATGTGGGCATAAAACATCTTAATTTATTAGTATTTTAATTTGGGAATTTCGACATGAGGTTTAAATTTGTAACGAGTATTCTCCAATTCAATCGATACACTAATTTTTAATAAGAGTTGATTTATACGTGAAGATTAAAAAATTTCAAAAGTAAAAATTAAAGTCATTATTAGTATATATTATTATGAACTATTTATTATCAAAAAAATTATATATAAAGTTTTATTAATATTTGAAGGGGACAACATAACCATCTATAAATAAACGATATATTGATATGTGTAAATTTTATGTTATGCAGAGATGTATAAAGATATCTATACTTGGACAAGGATTAGGTTTTGATTTATTGAGCTCTAGGTAACCTAGTGAGCCAATACCTATATATATTATTAGTAGGTTCTAAGTGGAGTAACTCTTTTGATTTATATAATGGTTTTGGATACTTTCTAATAATTGATGTAAGATAAGAATTTAATATCTGTCCTTAAGTGTAACCTCTTATTTGCACAAATAATTTAACTACGAAAGAATTATGAGAAATGTGCAATCTCGATTTGCACAGATGATTTGACGACGAGAAAAGATAAACAAATTTTCATATCTTTGGCTCTAAAGCACCATATTAGGTCGTTTCAATCTAAAATCATATAGTGTTCAGTGGGATAATTCTTTTGATTTATATAGTAATTTTGAAAACATTGAAATAATCGATGTGTCACAAGCAAATATTGAGCCACATGCTATCCATATCATAGTCAATATCGAAGCATTAGATAAATTTAGGGAAAATTACATATTTGGTCCCTGAAGTATGGGGTGGGTGCTTCTGTGTTCCTATATATAGTTTGCATAGCTACACATTTAGTCTCTTAAGTTTTACTTTCGTTTCAATCTGATCCAATTGCAAATTCCGTTAGCAAAAATGTATGAAATTCCGTTATTATATATAGAAGGTAGTTTTGTAAATTTTCTCCCTATAAGATTAGAGTGGGTGTTTAAATGAACCCTGAGATTTTAGAGGTGACACATTTGACCCCTCGTGTTTCAAATTTATCACCTCTGAAAACCTCAAAGTTCATTTAAAAATCCATCCTAACTTAAAGGGAGAAAATTGACTAAAAACCCGACACTAACACGATTCATTCAATTTTGTTAACAAAAGTTACAATAATGTTTAGACTAGATTGAAATGGAAATAATGTTTGAATGACTAAATGTGCAACTTCGTAAACTTCAGGGACTACAGAAGCAACACCAAACTTGAAGGGAAAAAAAATTAATTTATTAATTTGCATGCAACGTCGAGGATAGTACTGTTCAAACCCTAGCTAATGGCTTGGAAAATGATGCCATTTCTTGCTTTGGGACCAATGGTGGATGTTGAAAGTGACCAAGAGCACTATATCCTTCAAAATTTCTTATATTTTTTCGTTTAAAAATAAATATATTTATTTATAAAAATAACATTTGTTTCGCATTTAAAAAATATTATTTATACTCTTAAACGCATAACCTGCGGTGACTTGTCTTAGTTAAGGTGTCGTTCCTTATTTGGTGGTCTGCACCTGTGATTTTTTTTTTTTAAAAAAAAAAAAAAAAAAAGCAAAAACACGAATAAAAATACTTTAAAAAAAAAAATATTTGCTTTTTTATTTCTTCGATTTTTATATTATCAATATTTATGAATTTATGATATTTCCATGCATTTTTGTCAATCACCTATGAACTTTATAAAAAAAATAAAATTACAAGGTCATTTATACGATAAATACTCAAAGATAATTTTACTTTTTTAAGTATTTTTTTTTTGTTTAATTAATTTTTTATTTAAAAAAAATATTACCAAAACGTGTTTAAATTTATTAATCTTTTCAATAATCATAAAATTTATAGTTTTTTATGAATTTGAGTGATTACATGGATGTTTTTTAAAGAGAGGGAGAAGAAAAAAAAAAAAAATTATAACGAAGGCAAAAGGCAACAACAAAAGATCACATCTTCTATAACTACTATTTTGTTTCTATTATCTAAAAATAAAAAACAATCTTAATTAATAGCCCAATATGGCATGGAGATTTGGTCATTGCTTATTTTCTCGGCAATATTAATATTAATATTAATAAATAAATTGTGTTTGAATAAATCAGCTATTTCCACAGCCTGCAAAATTTTATAATATAAAAAAATAAGAAATAAAAATTTAAGCCACTCTTGAGTCGCATTCAATCAAAACAGGAAAGCATTCTTGTTTTCTAAGTGATTATTATAATATATTATAAATATTTCTTGTTATTATATGTCGTCCACTAATATTCATACATCTAGTACTCCTTGTATGTATTTCAATTGAAAAGTCAAGACAAAATCTTGAAATAATATATATATATAACAACAACTAAGACTTTGTCTCACTTACGTAGAGTCGACTATATGAATTTATTTACGCCATAATGATCGATCAAGGGTCATCCTCTCTGTCAGGTTTATTGTCATCAAATCATTTCTAATAGTCTCGTCCAACATCTTCTTAAGTCTACCTCTCCCTCTAGTAACTCTCTACATTTGAACTAAATCACATTTTCTATGCTCATGCCCAAAATATCATAAACGGTTTTCTCTAATTTTCTTTTCGATTGGTACTATTCCTAAATTCTCTCTAATAGTTTCATTCTTAATTTTATACATTCTCATCTTCTTACTCATCCACCGTAGCATCCTCATTTCTGTCACCCCAATTTTCTGAACATGATTCGTTTTTACTGCCTAACATTCAGAACCATACAGAAGCGCTAGTCTTATAGTAATCTTGTAAAATTTTCTTTTAAATTTCAACGGAATTCTATGATCACAAATCATCTCAATTGTACTTCTACACTTTAACTAACTTGTCTTAATTCTATGCGTAATATCCTCCTCGATTTTGTCATTACTCTGAATCATTAAATCTAAATATCTATAATGATCAACCTTTAGCACCTCCTCATTTCCAATTTTGACCGCTCCACCATCTCTCCGCGTATTACTAAAATTTCAATGCATGTATTCCGTTTTACTTATACTAATTTTCAAACCTTTAGACTTTAAAATTTCTCTTCATCTTTCTACCTTAATATTAAGACATATTTTATTTTAGTCAACTAATACGATGTCATCTGCAAACAACATACTCCAAGGTACTTCATCTTGAATATGTTTTGTGAGCTCATCTATCATTAGAACGAAGAGGTAAAGACTTAAAGATGATCATTGATGTAAGCCTATATTAATAAAAAATGCACAAATATCGTCTCCTCTTATTCGAACACTAGTGACTATACATTCATACATATCTTTAATTACCTCAATGTACACATTGGATAGCGGTTTTATTTTTCTAGTTCCCACCACAAAATTTCTTTAGGTACCCGATCATAAGCTTTTTCTAGGTCCACAAATACCATATGTAAATCTCTCTTCTTTTCTCTATATTTTTTCATTAATTTCCTGAGTAAATAGATAGTTTCAGTGGTTGATTGGCTAGGTATAAATCCAAATTGATTCTCTTCTATGCTCGTTTCATATCTTATTCTATATTCTATCACTCTCTTCCAAAATTTTATAGTATGACTCATAAGTTTTATACCCCGATAATTCGTGCAACTTTAAATATCTTCTTTATCTTTATAGATGGGAACTAAGATACTTCTCTTTCAGTCGTCAGACATTCTCGTAGTCTTCAAAATGTCATTGAAAAGTCTAGTCAACCACTCTATTCCAATATCTTCCAAACTCTTCCACACCTCTATAAAGATTTCATCTGGCCATACTGCTTTTCCAATTCTCATATTCCTTAGTGCTACTCTAACTTCCGAAACCCTAATTCTTTTATGAAACCTATAAATCTTATCTGAAGATAAACTAGACAACTCTAGCCTAGATTCCCCAGTGTCATTCTCATTAAATAAATGATAAAAAGAACTTCTCCATCGTTCCATAATTTGTTCATCCTTTACCAATACCTTTTCATCAATGTCTTTCATGCATCTAACAATTCCAATATCTCTAGTCTTTCGTTCACATCACCTAGTAAGTTTAAATATATCTCTTTCTCCTTTTTTTGTATCTAACTTTTGATACAAATTATCATACGCCCTAAATTTTGATTTCTTAATTACTTTTCTCGCCTCCGTTTTTACATGTTTATACTTCTCCAAACTCTCCCGACTTCGATATTTTTGCCATTCTTTATAAGCTATTTTCTTGTCCCGAATGACTTTTTGGATCTCCTCATTCCACCACCAACTTTCTTTATATCATGGTCCTCCTCCTCTACAAACTCATAAAACTTCTCTTTCTATCTCTCTAATACGACTTGTCATATCCACTTACATTTTGTTCACATCCTCATGTCTCTTCCATAACTCAACATTACTAATTTTATTCTTAAACAACTCCATCTTTTCACCTCTTAGATCTCTCCAGAGTATCTTGACATATTTACTTATCTTAAACTCTCGTTTAATCCACCCTTGAAACTTCAGATCAGTGACCATTAGTCTATGTTGAGTAGTAATACTCTCTCTGGGTATGACTTTACAGTCCTTACATATTAAACGATTACTCGTTCTAATAAGGACAAAATCTATCTGGCTATTTCTCTGACCACTCTTAAATGTGATAAGGTGTTCATCCGTCTTCCTAAAACATGTATTGAGAAGAATTAAATCATACTTCATAGCAAAATCTAAAATCATCTCACCCATTGCATTCTTCTCCCCAAATCTATAATCACCATATACTTTTTCGAAAGTCCCCATTTCCTTCCCGACATGTCCATTCAAGTCTCTCCTAATAAATATTTTTTTCTTGGTTAGGTATATTTTGAACAATTTCGTCCATCTTCTCATGATGCTCACCCATTCTTGTATTTGTCATTCTCCGTATACCATAATTTATATTCCGTTCTCTCAATTTCTCTGGACTTCTCTCCAACCTATTTGGTTTCCTGCAAGTATAGAATATTAATCCTTCTCCTATTCATCACGTCCACCAATTCTCGAGTTTTATCCGTCAGCGTTCCTATAAGTTGCCAACTTAGGCCTATTCTCACGGACTAACTTCTTTATTTGCACTCATCCATCATAATGTGACAACCCTCTCTCATGTGACATCGTATCCGGGTGACAACACGACACGTCGCTTCCGAGCGACGCCTTAGCCCACTATCTCTCATTATTCACTACATCCGGGCGGTGGAAATATAGCGTATTGCTAGTAGGGAATGCCCCAACATTTAATGTATTTGGATTCATATCATAAAAGTTTTGACAAATTTTTTCGTTGGTTGTCAGCTACCTAACACAATCCTCCTCTTTTACCCAGACTTGAAACCGGCTGTGTGTAAAGAATAAAACATTAAACCCCACAAGCGAAGTTATATATATATATATATATATAGCCATGATTATGTTTGGGATCTCTGATTATATTGCAATCTTGTTCTATTTTAGTTCATTTTATTTTTCAAAATTATTAATGTGTTAAAAATTTATCTTATACCAATGCATGAAACCACCACGGGCGCAACCTAAGAGCCGCTTCAACACTTTTACCAGCCAACATAGATCGTCTAACTACAAGAAAATCTACAATTCATCATTGACAATGACCACACCTCAATACATCTGCTGGGCTTTGCACAATAGTGACGGAGGACTCAAAGTCTCCTCCTCAACTTTTAAATTTTTTTTATTTTTACCCTCATAATTGTAAAAAAAAAAAAAAAAAAATCAATTGAAACCCTTAAAATTTTACATCGGCCTTTGATTTATAAAAATTTCTAATAAACATCTAGAAAAAATTAATCCTCCCTAAATCTATTTTTCTAGATTCGTTATTGCCTCTGCATGCTCTCTCTTCTCGCTATCGTCGCCGCTATCATCGCTATCATTATTGCCTCTGCATGCTCTCTCTTCTCGCTATCGTCGCCCGCCGTTTTCTGATTCTCTTTTTTCACTTCTCCTTTTCTCTCCGCATTTGTCAATCCCTTATGGTTAAATCCCACAAGATAATCGAATGATCGATGAATTCATAATACTACCTTTATGAATATACTATCAATACTATCCCCACTAATATAAAATATTTTAATATAACAATGTCATGGATTAAGTGAAGGAATATAATAAGACGCGCAACAAAAAGCCGTTTAGTAACTTACAAAGAAATCCGGAAAATGTGGAGAATGAGTCGAATGACACAAGAGAATTATTTTAATAATTACTAAAAATTAAATTATTAATAAGATAATATATGTTTGAGCAGCCTGAGCTTTCCACATCACAACAATAGGTAAAATAAATTTGATGGGTTTTGACACTTTGTACCCCTGAAGTTTTACCATTATTTGACTTTGGTCCCTATAGTTTTAATTTGAACACATGACGCCCTAAAGTTTCGTAAGGATCCCACTTCAATCTAATCAATCAATAGCTCAATTACAATTTTAAATGGTAATTCCGTCACCCATTACGCACCTAACCATTTTTAAGAGAACCTTCAGGATATTTAAATCCCCTTTTATTTGCGTTTGATAATATATATATATATATATATATATATATATATATATATATATATATATATATATATATATATATATATATATATAACTTTTTTACTTTTATTTGGACAAAAAGGAGAATGGGAGAAGATAAAAATATTCATACAATCCCTTAAAAACAATCACATGCATAACTAGTGTCTATTTTCTGTCTAAAATTATAATGAGGATAATAACTTGGATTGTAGTGCGACAATTAAGAAATTTTAAGGTGTTATATGATCAAATTGAATCCACAAGGACCAATATGAAATTTTGGTCAAACCTAAGGGGTACAAAGTGTCAAAAACCCTAATTTTGTTGGTTGGATTATGAATTGCTACCAAAAAAATTGAGAAAATATATATTTACAAAACTTCATTGTTAAGGGTTGTCTCTTCTGAATAACTCTTCTCTAGAAGGACTAATTATAACCCCAATACCACGTTAATTAATAAAATAAAAATGACATAAATATTCAGGAAATTTGTCTAAAAGTTTCATCCCATAAAAATATTATTTTATGGAGTCTTGTAACGGTATTTTTTTTTACAGATAAGATGGTCCTCAGAAAATTATTTTTTTCCTCTTGCGACCTCTAAAAAAGTTTCCCTAAATATTCAATATTTTATTCAACTAAACACAGAAAAAATAAAAAAAATGTACCGAAAATCAAAATAAAATTTTAAATATATATTTTTCCTTTATTTTAATTTTTTGATTTAATTTCTTTGTCATAAATATTTTTAAAAAATTAAATTTAAATTTATATAAATGGACAATTTTGTCTATTTCATCCAAAAATTAATTGGATAAAAAATTTAATTCCATCAGTTTTAAGTATATTTCGTTAATTTGAACGAAAAAAATAATAATTTATCACTTTGTTCAAAATAAAAGTAGGCAAAGTTTAGTTTTTTGAAGTTGATGGAATAAAGTGATAATCAGACATAGTAGAGGGGATAAAAGACAATTTATCCTTAAAAAGAATATTTTAACTTTAGTGGAGTGATAAAATGACGAAAATATTTCATTAAAAGGCCACGAGAACGATTCATTTTTCATCCAAAATCGTTAATAACATTTTCAATTATACTGAATTGAAACAAATGCGACACTTAAGGGATCAAATATGTGACCCCATGCTTTAGGGGCCAAAAATGTAATTTCCACTTAATTAAATACACTCGTACAAATATAACTGGAGTAGGCATGTAAGGAAACTATTCAAAGGAGGAGCTTCTATCTAGCATTTATATCCTTCACTTGGTCAAAATTTAATGTATTTGGATTCATGTCATAAAAGTTCTGTCAAAATTTTCGTTAGTTGTCAGCAACCTAAAGCGACTCTCCTCTTTTACCCGGACTTGGAACCGGCTGTGTGTAAAGAATAAAATATTGAACCCCACAGGCGAAGTTATATATATATATGTATATATGTATGTATGTATGTATGTATAGCCATGATTATGTTTGGGATCTCTGATTATATTACAATCTTGTTCTATTTTAATTCATTTTATTTTTCAAAATTATTAATGTGTTAAAAATTTATCTTATACCAATTCATGAAACCACCACGGGCCTGACGTAAGAGCAGCTTCAACACCTTTACCAGACAACACAGATCGTTTAACTACAAGAAAATCTACAATTCATCACTGACAACGACCACACCTCAATACATCTACTGGGCTTTGCACAGTGACAGAGGACTAAGTCTCCTCCTCAACTCTTGAAATTTTTTATTTTTACAAAGAAATCCGGAAAATGTGGAGAATGACACAAGAGAATTATTTTAATAATTACTAAAAAAATAAATTATTAATAAGATAATATATGTTTGAGCAGCCTGAGCTTTCCACATCACAACAATATGTAAAATAAATTTGATGGGTTTTGACATTTTGTACCCTTGAAGTTTTACTATTATTTGACTTTGGTCCCTATAGTTTCAATTTGAACACATGACGCCCTAAAGTTTCGTAAGGATCCCACTTCAATCTAATAAATCAATAGCTCAATTACAATTTTAAATGGTAATTCCGTCACCCACTACGCACCTAACCATTTTTAAGAGAGCCTTCATGATATTTTAATCTCCTTTTATTTGCACTTGATAATATATATATTGATAGATATATAGATCATGATATATATATAATTATTTTACTTTTATTTGGACAAAAAGGAAAATGGGAGAAGACTGAAATGTTCATATAGTCCCTTAAAAACAATCACATGCATAACTAGTGTCTATTTTCTGTCAAAATTATAATGAGGATAATAACTTGGATTGTAGCGTGACGATTAGGAAATTTTAAGATGTTATATAATCAAATTGAATCCACGAGGATCAATATGAAATTTTGGACAAACCTAAGGGGTACAAAGTGTCAAAAACTCTGATTTTGTTGGTTTGATTATGAATTGCTACCAAAAAAATTGAGAAAATATATATTTACAAAACATCATTGTTAAGGGTTGTCTCTTCCGAATAACTCTTCTCTAGAAGGACTAATTATAACCTCAATACCACGTCAATTAATAAAATAAAAATGACATAAATATTCAATATTTTATTCGACTAAAACAGAAAAAATAAAAAAATGTACCGAAAATCAAAATAAAATTTTAAATATATATTTTTCCTCTATTTTAATTTTTTTGTCATAAATATTTTTAAAAAATTAAATTAAAATTTATATAAATGAACAATTTTGTCTATTTCATCCAAAAATTAATTGGAAGAAAAATTTAATTCCATCATTTTTAGGCATATTTCGTTAATTTAAACAAAAAATAAAAATAAAAAAAATAGTTTATTACTTTGTTCAAAATAAAAGTAGGTAAAGTGTAATTTTTTTAAGTTGATGGAATAAATTGATAATCAGACATAGCAGAGGGGATAAAAGACATTTTACGCTTAAAAATAACATCTTAACTTTAGTGACGTGATGAAATGACGAAAATATTCTATTAAAAGGCCACGAGAATGATTAATTTTTCATCCAAAATCACTAATAACATTTTCAATTATGTTGAATTGAAACAAATGCGAAACTTAAGGGATCAAATATGTAATTTCCACTTAATTAAATACACTCGTACAGATATAAGTGGAGTAGGCATGTAAGGTCAAAGGAGGAGCTTCTATCTAGCATTTATATCCTTCACTTGGTCAACTTCTTAAGTAATTAATGAACAATTCTCTTCTACAATATTGGTATCCTTTTCATTTTAAGGACTTTTAAACATTTTTTTTAAATTAAAAATTATTTCTTGAAAATAATTTCATAAAAAGAGGAAAAGAATTTTGGTCGTGCATAAAACTAACTTACATATGAGAGAATTGGAACGGAGCTGAGTTGCACTGATCGGCGAACATGGTAACTATTGATTCGCCAAAACATTCAACCTGTAAGCCGAGAAGGCAAGAACTTGCGGAAAGACTAGTAAGAGTAATTTCTAATGAAGTTTATGGGGAGTGAGAGTAAATATGCAAACGCTATATATATAGGTGTGGCCTCCGGATTGTCATTTTATTAATTTCTTTAGTGTAGTTTATTATTTATCTTATTTTAATTTAAAATTGAGTATAAATCATTTCATTATGTTTTATCTTGTATTTTAGTCTCGTATTTAATGCTCCCCTATATTTCTAGTAAAATACTTTCAATTAAAGTTTACATCGGCCCACCGTAACCCTCCATCGCCGTCCACCACTATCTCACCGTTGAATCTCAGCCTTCTGCTCGCTGAAGTTTGACCTTCGATTTTTTTAGTTATATGTAATTATATTTATTGTATTTTTTAATTAATTATATGTAACTAATTTTTGTAGTGTATTTTAGTTATATTTTAGTATATCTTTTAGTTATATTTTTTAGTGTATTGTCTAGTTATATTTTAATGTATTTTCTAGTTAAATTCATGTGATTTTTTGGAGATCGACAATCAGAAAAATTTGTTGAATATAATTGAAAAATGTAATTAAAAATATTACTAAAAATAGTATAATTTAAATTATATAATAGGTATAGAAATAATATAAGTAAAATAATATTGTTAAATTATATTACCAAAATTATATCATTAAAATAGATATAAAAATATATTATTAAATTTCTAAAATACAAATATATTATTAAATTCTTTAGCCAAATACAACCTATTAATTTTTCTTTATATCAACTTGATGCATTTAATATTTTATTTATTTAATCTCTAAGAAGTTCAAACTATGGGTGATAATTAAAAAAAAAAAAAAAAAAAAATTACTAATAATTTATCTGATTGAAGTATTTAAAAAAATATTTTAAAATATATTTTTACTCTCCAATTTTTACTACTCCATGCAGTCAATTTTACTTTTTCATTCATTGTGAAAGAAGCGTCTTAACGACAAGTCCTTTCTGCGCAGCAAATTTTTTTAATACCACGCGTAACATTTGGTCAACAATCCCCATGCCTTGGTCAAACCCAAAACCTCTATAAATACCCCCCCCCAACAGTCTCATCGAAAAACCAACAAATCCTCTCCATCTTTCCTCCTTCCTCTCTCTCTCTCTCTCTCTCTCTCTCTCTCTCTCTCTCTAAAAACCTGCAATTTTGAAGATCTTCATCCAATAATTTGAATTCAGAGAGAGAAAATTCAGTCAAACAAGCAGTGGATACCTGCAGATTTTGTATACTATAAGCCAAGGAAAGGTATGAGGGGCGTCTTCTTCCCTTCATCGAAGCCTTCGTCACCTTCTCCCTCTTACGCTTCATCGCCATCCACGCCCCAGCACCACTCCTTCTCCGCCTCGATGATGGAGGAAAACATCGACTACGCCGAGTCGGTGATCACGAGATGGGACGTCGGTTCATCGGCGTACACTAAGATCTCGTCGCTCTTCGTCGACGACCGGAGAGAAGCCAAGAAGTTCATCAAGTCAGTGAAGGACTTGAGATCCGCGATGCATTTCTTCGTGAACGAGGATTCGAGTTCCGAGAAGCTTGTTAGGGCTCAGCATTTAATGCAGATCGCTATGAAGAGGTTGGAGAAGGAGTTTTACTTGATTCTCTCGGCGAATCGGAATTCCATGGATCCGGAATCGGTTTCGTACCGGTCGTCGACGGCGACGAGGTCGAGCGCGTCGGATTTCGAGGACGACGCGTCGGAAGATGAGATTGTGAGCTCGAGTAATGAAGTTGATAGCGTTTCGGATATTGCGATGGCGGATTTGAAGATAATCGCCAATTGCATGATTTCGGCCGGTTATGGAAAGGAGTGTGTGAAGATTTACAAATTAGTTAGGAAATCTGTAATCGATGAGACGCTTTACTATCTCGGAGTTGAGAAATTGACTTCATCGCAGATTCAGAAGTTGGATTGGGATGTTCTGGAGAATAAAATCAAGATCTGGTTGAAGGCGGCGAAGATCGCCGTCAAAACTCTCTTCTACGGCGAGCGAATCCTCTGTGATAATGTCTTCTCCGCCTCCGAGATCATCTCCGAGTCCTGCTTCGCGGAAATCTCAAGAGACGTTACCGTAAGTCTCTTCGGATTTCCCGAACACGTTGCGAAATGCAAGAAGTCGCCTGAGAAAATGTTCCGTTTCCTTGATCTCTACGAGGCTGTTGCCGATCTCTGGCCAGAGATCGAGTCGATCTTCGCGTTCGAGTCGGTATCAGTCGTCCGATTGCAGGCCATCACGTCACTCGTCAAGCTTGGAGAGGCCGTCCGGGCGATTCTCGTGGAATTCGAAACTGCAATCCAGAAGGACACGTCCAAGTCGCCGGTTCCTGGCGGCGGAATCCATCCTCTGACTCGCTACGTCATGAACTACGTTGTTTTCCTCACGGATTACAGCGGATCTCTCTCCGACATTCTCGCCGACTGGCCTCTCTCCATGCAGTCTCCGTTGCCAGAATCTTACTTCATGAGCCCGATCTCCGACGACCACATGGAGTCGGCGATCTCCGTCCGTCTCGCGTGGCTCATCCTCATCCTCCTCTGCAAACTCGACGGCAAAGCCGAGCTCTACAAGGAGGTTTCTCTCTCGTATCTGTTCCTCGCTAACAACCTAAACTACGTCGTTACGAAGGTCCGATCGTCGAACCTGAAGCTCCTAATCGGCGACGAATGGCTGTTAAAGCACGAAGCGAAGGTCAAACAGTACGCCAGCAACTACGTCAGAATGGGGTGGAGCAAAGTCGTATCATCTCTGCCGGAGAATCCGACGGCCGATATTTCGCCGGAGGAAGCACAGGACTGCTTCGGAAAATTCAATTCCTCCTTCGAAGAGGCGTACCGGAAACAGCGTTCGTGGGTCATACCCGACCCGAACATCCGCGACGAGATCCGTCTTACGGTGTCGAGGACAGTAGAGCCGGCGTACCGGGACTACTACGAGAAGCACGGAGGAAGTTTCCGGCGACGGCTGGGGATCGAGTCGGTGGTCAGATTTTCCCCCGATGATTTGGGAAATTACTTGTCGGACTTGTTCTACGGTGACGGAGTTTCGGGCAGTACGACATCGCACGCGTCCACCGCGCGTGGAGACAGGAGGAAGTAGTTTAGACGTTCGTCATCAGGTTCAATTTGGCCGGCCTTGTCTTGTAGTGGTTGCGTGCACGTGATTGATTAACATCGAAGTAAATGTGGATATGGACAATAAAAAATGAAATGATGAAGAGGAGGATGGATTAACATTAAAGATAATATTGGTGGATATGTATGCTGGGATGATTAACATTAAAGATAATATTAGTGGAGAACATTAGGAAAATATTAGTGGAGAGAATAGGATTGGGATAGAGACAAAGGTAACGAGAGGGAGAGCTGTAACATGAGATATGTTTCTTTTGTTTTAACAAGGTTCAATTGATATCATTCCTGTGTAAATAATTTATACAATTTCTGCGCAAATAATTCATACAATTTGTTTAATTCACATCATTCCCTCCATTGCAAGGTTTTTTCCTGGCTAATTTTTTTAACACGCAAATAATCTCGTGTAAATTTTTTTCCTGATGAATCTCAAAGATGAAGACGGTAAAGAGAAGCTTGATGAATCAAATTTGTGAATTGAAGATTTATTTTTGTCTTTAAAAAGGTATAAAAATATGATGGGTGGAAAGTAATAATTGTATTTTTGTTTATTTATTTAATGAAAATTGAAAAGGTAGGTGGAAAGTGTTAAGAGTATTGATTTGTACTTTTATGCCAAAAAGTACAAAAATATAGTAGGTGGAAAGTAATAATTGAGTTCTAGGTTGTGGAGAGAATTATTCTAAATCATTTCACGAAATCATTTTTGTTTATTGAATAAATTGGTCCTATTAAGTTTCGAATTATGTGTGTTCTAAACTATGTTCTCAACTATTTTTTGTATTTTTTGCGCTCTTTATAGAATTGCAATTAAGTAGAGACATTTTATAGATTTGTATTTTTTGCGCTCTGTACAACACTAACTGGAGGTTACGGGTTCGAGTAGTGGATATAATCTCCGTTACAGTTGTCGCCGTCTTCACTACAGATGTCGCACCATCGCCATCATCTTCTCTCCTCTCTTCGTCGAAATCAAATAAGATCTTTTGGCGTAGATTTGTATTAATAATCGTATCTGCTTGAATTACATGAATCTCTACGCTGCTTATGTAGCTTGATTTACAAGAATTTTCACTCAATTCTAGAGAGTGGTAGAGAGAGAGAGAGAGTCCTTTGAATTTATGAATTCTATTTACAACCCTATTTTTTAATTTATGGATTGCTCCCTTAATTTTGATGTTTAGTTATGTTTAGGACTTCATAATTTTGATATGGTGAAGATCCTAAAGTGTGGTGCTTTTTTGGTTGAATGAATCCGCCAGCTTCGATCGACATTGTTAGTGAATTTGAATAAAATATGAGTTTCTCGCATCAATCAAGAGTAGAAGACATGATGTGTAATTTTTTAAAATAGAAAGATTAATAATAAAACAAAACCAAAGTAAGAGGGGTAAAAGGCAATTAAGTTTTTTCTTTTGAAAAGTTGGCATCCTATGCTGTTGAGAGTGATAATAAAGATGAGCTTGAGGCACGGGTTATACCTTAGTTTGGGAATAAGGACGAAACGACGACCGTTACTAGAATCTTCGTCTACTTTTATTTGTAAAGAAATATTAATTATAACAAATATCTTTGATTTGTTTTTTCGATGGAGAATTTGTATTTTTTTATTTTTTTTGGGTTAAATGAGAAAATCTTCTTCCAATATATTGGGTTGATTATGTAAATTTTGTGAAGAAACACATATTATTTTTTTTTTTTAATTAAATTTCAATATCACATTTCTTTGCTGATGTCCAAAATTTGATTTTGATCAAATATGGTTTTCTCCGATATAATTTTTCTACTTTTTTAAATTCTTGCAAAATAATATATTGTGGTTGGATTTGTTAGTTTTGCATTTTCAATATAGAAATAAGTAGAATTTTGACCAAAAAGAATTGAGAGTACAACTACAAAAAACTAAAATAAAAAAATAGCACGTAACTTTGCCTAGCATCCCCTTTTAATATTTATAGGTGTGTAAAAACTTGTTTGACAAGTTTTTTTTAGGTTAAATTACCTTTAAATCTCTCTAACTGTTGATATGTTTTAGACTTGTTTGGCAAGTTCTGTTTTGAAAAATGGTATTTGATAAATATACTTAATTCATAAATTATTTTTATATTATGAAAATAATACACTGATAATAATATTTTGTCTTAAATACTTCAAATAGACACGGGTCCATTACTGACGTTAGATAGAGTTAAAGTGTAATACCCCGAAAATTTATATTTTTGAAAAATATAATTTTATATAAATTTAATATTTTTTTAGGATGGTTTTGTGAATCCATGGTATAAATATATACTTGAAAATTTTTAAATGTTAAATTTATATTTTTAAAAATATTATTTTTGAGTTATTTTACATATTATGAAAATTTATAAATAATATTTGATAATTTTCGGGAGTTAAATGTTAATTTTAAATTAATTTTAAAAGTTTTGAGATTATTATGCTATTTAAAATATATTTTTAAAAATTTTAAGATATAATTACTATTTATTTTATTTTAAAAAGGATATTATGTAAATAAATAAATAATAAATAAATTAAATAACACTTGGATGAAATTGTTGTCTTCGTGTGAAGGCAACAATTTCAAACCAAATGTAATATATATGAGTATGGTATTGACACATGTTATGCATATAGATAATAATAATAATAATAATAATAAAAAAGTTTTGAAAGATTTATATCATAGGCATCATATAGATATAAATACATTTTGGAGCCACATCAGGAAGGTTGGAAAGGAAACCATATATATATATATATATAATCATTTTTATTTTTTTTTGTGTTTTTGAGTATTTCGGTTCAGATTTTGACTTCGGATTTCAGGTAGAATTTCTAACTCTTTTAATATTTGTATTTAATCTCTATTATGTGATTCATGCAGAAGTTGTTAAATTTTAACTGTTAGTTTTCATGAAATATTTAAATATATAATGTGAAAATTATGTAAGATACACGTTTATGTGTTATTTGGGAATTGATTAAATGCACGTATTAGATGGGTTGAAATTTTAATGAGCATTGACTCACAACCCCACAGTTTTGATTGCAGGGTCGGTGGGAACGAAACGGCGACAAGAATTGTATTAGAATTTCTGTTTGAATAATTGTAATTAATATTTACCGTTGAAAAAATTTACTTAATAAATTGAGTAAAATTGTTGTTTTGTACTGAAAAATTTAAATAAAAAATTATAATTGTCACCATAATTATATATTAAATTACAAATTTAAATTTCAGTATTAAATTGACCATGTATCAAATTTACTGGTTAGTTTGTAATGTATATTTTATAACTTTAGTATTAAATTATAGTTATATTTAATTGATTATTTATCGTAGTAAAATTCATTCGAAAATTCGATAATTAGAATTATCGCTGTAGTTGTAAAATTTCTCAGATTTATAATGAATATTCAGTTTTAGTGTTAATTCTCCGAGGGGAGAAACCTAATGGCGGCCTTGGAAAATCATGTCTTTACAGGTAGTATCAGAGCAATTTTACGACTACCCTAGATTGAGTTATGGTATCCATTACTCATAATAAATGAAATATAATTCCCACCAAGCCTGTGTACTATATTGCCTTATAAATATAGTATATAAAACCTCATAATTACGCACATAAGTACGGATTACTGGTAAACAATGTATATATTATCGACTTTAGAGATGATTACCTATTATACAGTAATCATCATCATCCTAGCCAGATGACTAAATTGTGGGCCGGTGATTCTTTTGTTTACGTAGCATAAGAACATGCCATAGGATCATTATTAATAATATATTATTATTATTATCGATTTTGGTTGAATTCATCATTAATGACTTTGGTTTATGGATGTTATCATTATCCCACCTAAAATGTTAATATTTATGGTGCAACATAATGATATAAATAATAGATAGATCCTATGATGCCCTATGTGTCATCCCAATTTGCGACCCAAGCCTTGAATTTTTGGGTGTTTAGATGGCGTGTTAGTCGTGGACTATAAAATTTGTTGTTGAATTGAAAATATCAATTAAAATGTGTTTACTGTTTTCTATATAAATCGTGAAATTATACTTTCATATTAAATTGTGAAAAAAAAAATATTAATGAAATAGAGGATTTTACGATGATTAATGGATCAAGTAAAAAAAATAAAATAAAAAAAGAGAGATTGATTTTATTATCCTACTATGCCATAGTTACTTATCAGGCAAATCCTGTAGGGTGGATATATTGTTACTTGTCAGATAAGTCTTGCAGGGTGGATATATTATATATGTTGTTATCTGTCAGGCGAGTCCTGCAGAGTGGATATATTATTACCTGTCAGGCAAATCTTGCAGGGTTAATATATTATTACCTATTAGGTAAGTTCAGTAAGGTGGATATATTATATAGATTATTACATGTCAAGAAAGTCTTGCAGGGTGGATATATTATATAAAACCCCAATTTTTAAATGCAAATAATTTTTAGTTGCATTTTTTATAATATTTGAAAATAACGGGGTGGATAGCGCAATTAATTATATGATTTAAAAATTTAGGGGTTAGATTGTAATTTTCAAATATTTAAAATTAGAATTGGATTTAATTAATATCCTAGTAAAAATGGAGGGGAGGTTAGTGCAATTTAAATATATTATATATATGTGTGTGTGTGTGTGTGCCATGCGATCAAACAAGACGTGGGCGGTGAGGAGGAGCAAAACCGAAACAGAGGAGAGATAGAAGGAAATGGGTTTCAGTCGGTGGTGGGTATTGTTGTTCGGAGTGTGTGTCTATGTGTGTTTTGTGTGTGCTTCGTTGTGCGTAAATGATTGGAGTATGCGTTCCATTCGTTCGATGGTGTGTTTGTCACTCCGGTAAGTGTGTGTCTGCATGCTCTGTTTTTGATTTATTCATGGGTTGTGTACGCTGTCGTGTGTGTGTGTGTTGCTGTGTATGTGTGTGTGGTGAGTTTGGTCAGTGGGTGATCAACGGCGTTGGGGGTAGAGGTGATTGTTGTGGTCGTTCCGATGAAGCAGTGTGTGTGTTTTGTTCGTCGGCGTGTATGGGTGTGTTCCCGGTGGTTTTGTGTGTGCTGATCAGTTCGGTTGTGTGTGTGTTGTTCGGACCGGTGGTGACGGTGGCGTGAGTATTATGGCGTGGGTGTGCTCGTCGTTGATCGTGTGTGTTGTACCATTGTTTGGATTGGTCTGACGGTGGATGGTTGTATGTTCAGTGTGTGTTGTTTGCGCATGATGGTGTGGGATGTCACTGGAGTAGAGTATAGATAGAGAGAGAGAGAGAGAGAGAGCAGTGAGTGTGTGTAATTTGCGTTAGCGGTGTCTGGGTATTTCGTCGTAGGGTGTGTGATCGATATGGGGGTGTCGCCGACGGTGAGTGAGCGAGCGTGTGTATGTGCGCATCCGTTCAGTTGGTTCGTCGATGGTGGTCACTTCGGTGGGTTGAACACAAATGGCAAACACAAACAGGAACAGGAAAAGAAAACAGAAAAATAAGAAGGAAGAAGAAGGGAAAAAAAGAGGAAAAATACATAAGCCACCCTAATAAAATCTAAAATCCAATCTTGCAGCCGACGGAAAAATTCGAAAAAGGTAGAATTTCGAACTTCTTTAATATATGTATTTAATTGTCTAAATTGAAATGGCGATAGAAAATAATGAGACCGTTTATATGAACAAAGTTTATATAATAAACCGTAACGGAACGATATAAATTAAATGATAATATTTCAAAAGAAAATGCGGGGAATAAGAAATTACAAAAATTAGGATTTCATGACATGGTTAAATTATTTCTATATAAAATATTAATTTAGACCCTGTCACTATTAGGTTCGCCGGTACCGGATTAACGGTAGAGAATAAGCGGTCAAAGTCTTCGAAAATGGATAATCAGGTGAGTGTACTGTCTTCTTGCAAAAATCTATTTTCATATATATATATATATATATATATATAATGGAATAAATGTGTTTACTTAAAATTTGATGAATTTAGAACTTATAAAGATTAAATCGGTTTTGGAGATAGAGATCGATGTTATTAATTTGTAGTTTGACGATGTTGTTATTGATTTGACGATGCTGAGTGATTTTATCTGCTTTGGCAGAGCGTTGATTATTTATTGAGTTGTAATTTGATAATGATATTATTGTTTTGATAAGGTGATTGATTGTGGACAGAGTTGTTGTTGAGATGGAGATGAGTTGTTGTTGTTGAAGTGAGTTGGAGATTGGTGGTGGATATTCACCCGCTTGGCATAGTCCAGTAGAGCGGTGTTTCACCCGTCTAGCATAGTCCAGTGGACTGTTGTTTCACCTATTTGGCATAGTCCAGTGGAGTATTGTTTTACCCGTCTGGTATAGTCTAGCGGAGTGTTGTTATATCCCGCTAGGAAGGCATATCCTATGGGGTACGGTACCGTTGCAACTCCCGATCGTGAGGTTAAAATGATCACATGGCTAGCCAAGGTGTGGTGTGATGTGGTGTGTAAGGTGTAGTATGAAATGGTGTTGTATGTGGTGTTTTTTCGTATATGGCATTTATATATACTTTATTTTGTATTGGCTTGGTGTATCTATTTACGATGATATATCTATTACTTCAGTTGCTTTATACTATATGGTTGTTGTGGCGTTCTGGTTGATTTTTACTGCTTAGTTGAAATGTTATAAACATATATACGTGGTTTTCTATGGTGACAGGAAAAATGTGTTTTTCTTTGTGCTATGTGATATTTATATATTTTATGCTTGATCCATCTAAAACGTTTTTATTAAGAAGGCTGTACACTTGCAGGTGAAGCTGATAGGAGTCGGTCCCCTACTGGCGCCAGATAGAGTCCTACGATGGAATCAGGTGTAGGTTTTGGAGATAAGTTGTCTGGGGTAAACCTATGAGAAGTTTATGGTATTTATTTTGTTGTTCTTATATTTGGGGGACGGGTGTGTCTCCATAATAGAAAATTTGTATATGCATATTTAGATTTTTGCAAGAAGACAGTACACTCACCAGATTATCCGTTTTCGAAGACTTTGACCGCCTATTCTCTACCGGTACTCCGGTGCCTGCGGACCTAATAGTGACAGGGCCTAAATTAATATTTTATGTAGAAATAACCTAACCATGCCATAAAATTCTAATTTTCGTAATTGTCTATTCCCTGCGTTTTCTTTTGGAATATTATCATTTAATTTACATCGATCCGTTACGGTTTATTATATAAACTTTGTTCATATAAACGGTCTCATTATTTTCTATCGCCATTTGAATTTAGACAATTAAATACATATATTAAAGAAGTTCGAAATTCTACCTTTTCTGAATTTTTCTGTCCGCCGCAAGATTGGATTTTAGATTTTATTGGGGTGGTTTGTGTATTTTTTCTCTTTTTTTCCCTTCTTCTTCCTTCTTCTTTTTCTGTTTTCTTTTCCTGTTCCTGTTTGTGTTTTCCGTTTGTGTTCAGCCCACCGAAGCCACCACCATCGACGAACTAACTGAATGGATGAGCGCACACATACGCTCGCTCACTCATCGTCGGTTACACCCCCACATCGATCACACACCCTACGACGGAACACTCATACACCGCCAACGCAAATTATACACACCCATTGCTCTCTCTCTCTCTACACTCCACTCTGGCGACATCCCACACCACTATGCACACACAACACACAATGAACGCACAACCATCCACCGTCGAACCAATCCAAACGATGGCACAACACACACCCCACCAACAACACACACGATCAACGACAAACATACCTACGCCGGAACACTCACGCCATCATCACCACCGGTCCGAACAACACACACATACACACACACACACATACATACATACAACCGAACTGATCAGCATACACAAAATCACCGGGAACACACCCATACACGCCGACGAACAAAACACACACATTGTCTCATCGGAATGACCACAACAATCACCTCCATCGCCAATGCCGTTGATCACCCACTGATCAAACCCACCACACACACATACACAACAACACACACACACGACAACACACACAACCCATTAACAAATCAGAAACAGAGCACACACA
Organism: Eucommia ulmoides; assembly: GCA_016647705.1. NCBI lineage: Eukaryota > Viridiplantae > Streptophyta > Magnoliopsida > Garryales > Eucommiaceae > Eucommia > Eucommia ulmoides. The sequence continues at coordinate 4,339,293 of CM028338.1, forward strand.
CACACACACACACACACACACTTACCAGAGTGGCGAACACACCGTCGAACGGATGGAACGCATACTCCGATCACATACGCACAACGAAACACACACAGACACACATTTCGAACGACAATACCCACCACCGACCGAAACCCATTTCCTTATCTCTCTCATTTGTTTCGGTTTTACTCCTCCTTACCGCCCACGTCTTTCATAAATATAGAGATGGACATGTGTATATATATATATTGAAAAAGAGAGCCGACTCCACCGATCTACTGTTATCCCCTTACCGTTTCTCGATTCTTCTTCTCTTTTTTTTTTTTTTTTTTTCGTTTTCGTTTGATTGCACGGCGCGCGCGCGTGCGCGCGCGCACACACACACACACACACACACACACACACACATATATATATATATATATATATATAATATTTAAATTTCACTAACCTCCCCTCCATTTTTACTAGGATATTAATTAAATCAAATTCTAATTTTAAATGTTTGAAAATTACAATCTAACCCCTAAACTTTTAAATCACATAATTAATAGCACTATCCACCTCGTTATTTTCAAATATTATAAAAAATACAACTAAAAATTATTTGTATCTAAAAATTGGGGTCTTAAAACTCTTCCCTCTTAAAAGAAATTTCGTCCCGAAATTTTCTTCAAAACTATAGGAATTAAAAATTTTAGTCAACATAATAGTACGTTAGACGCGCACCGCATGATTACGTTAGTCCTACTTCATTTTAGAACAACTGGTTTCTATGTAGGGTCTCATAATCACAAGTCACCCATAAATTTGTAATCATCAAATCATTTCTCCATATTGCAACAATTTCATTTGTCGTGGGTTACATTGTATCCAAAAACCAACCAACAGGGTGCACTTGGTCAGTAACACCTAACACAGATAGCCAATTGTCAAAGAATCACATTCTCAGTAGGTCTACGACTTCAGTAATTTCTCATAACCAACATTTATCCATTTTGTCCAACCGTTCCAGGCAACCAGTTTTCAACAATATCTCCATTCAATATTTTAACGATACTCGCAATCACTCTCATAAGCAACTACTAACCCAAACCTCAAGTGAACTAGCCCATGAGGCTAACAATCATCGATCGCACTAATCACATCAAACTTTTCAATAATCCCAAAAACGATTTATAATTAGTATCACAATCTAACGTTAACTAATAATTTTTTTTTTGCAATACGCCAAAACCATATAGATACGTTTTGAACCAAGTCAAAAACATATACCCATCCCTCAAAACACACAAATCTCACCAAACCACATAAATACGTATCACAATACGTCAAACGGGTCATCTATTAGGATTTCCTTTATGCCTCCACATGCTAACTCCGCCTAATATTAGTAGTGGATCAATACATCTAGTTGAGTTATTTTTATCAACTCCATGTCTCAATAAAAATATATCCACACCGGCTGTTTCCAAAACTCGACAATTTTTTTGTTTTCTCGTCTCAATTCCGTCTATTTGACTGAAATCATGCATCCTTTCTCATACAACGCTTTATACGATGCCACCTTGATCACCAAAAGGTATCTATTATTTTAAACAAATTCCATCAGCGCCACATAATCAGCTTCACTATCCGAAAATTTCCAAAACACGACTCCTCAACATATCCTCCAACATCTAAATCGCACTTCCCGACTGATCGTTAATCTACAGTTTAAAACGAGATACCAACTTCAACTTGGCACCCAAAATAGTATGGAAACCTAACCAAAACATCAAAATAAATATCATATCCTAGTACTATAGTTTCTCCTACACAGTTTCTTCAATAGAGAATTATTATCTGGAATTAGCTACCCGACTTTCCATGTTTACAACATACCAATTTTGACGACAGTAATTATGATAGTATCACCAATTTATCCAAATATTGCATTTCAAGTTCCTCTGTGGACTGTTCATATAACAACGACTTAATTTGTTTTGATAAAAATCATCTTCCAATTACAATACGGCGACAACACTTAGAATTAACAATGCAATTTATCAAAAAAATGGTTATACCATTTATCCAAGAACAACTATCAATTATTGAACGAATAAGTCAACAACCAATTTTCTCATTTTTAATTTCAAACTGGTATCCTATCCCAACTTTATTTGACCATTACATTGAATCGGCGCCTCATGCAACCAAACAATCCCGTCAAAATACACTTGGCATACATATCAAGACTCCTATTTCCATTCTGGAATAGGTAAAGGCTACAATAACCCACCTGGATATTAATGCTCGACCTTAATTTTGCTTACATACAAAACATCTAACAACAAATTCTGCGATTTTTTATTCTCCTCCAAATTACCAATAATGCTCCCGCAATCTCGATACAGTTTGATATCACCGGGGTGCATTGTGTATATTGGACTACGTACTTCTTTAAGGTCTCTTTCGTCAAATAAGCATCATTAGGAACACACAGTCTATTTTCAATCATCAAGACTTTATCATTAGTTCTGACACGATCGTCAGCTCTGTAACCATTTCCCACTTTATCTTTAATCTTCTCAACTGGACATCTGACTTCTATGCTTCTACAACACGGTCGATCAATGTTGATTCCAAAATCAGAGTATCAAACAACGTTGCCATCTGACCAACCACCCATTACACTCACAAGGCCACTCAATACATGATTTAGTGTGAACAACCTGAATGTACACAACCCAACTTACCAATTTCAAACTTAAAGCATTGGCTCCAACTTTGGTCTTTCCTGAAAAATAATGGATGGTGTAATTGTAGTCTTTGATTAGTTTTATTCAATGCCTCTACCTTAGATTTAGCTCCTTTCTGAGTAAGTACCTATTCCCAACTCTGGTGGTCAGTGCATATCCCACAAATCTCGTCATACAGGTAAAATCACTAAAACGTCAAAGCAACTACAATCACTGCCATTTCCAAAAGTTTTGAGTTCTAGGTATACTTTTCAGCCTTTCTCATTAAACCATAGCTTCAACTTCCTTTGGATTCACGTGAATACTATTTCTCAAGATCACATGTCCCAAATTTACCGTTAGATCCAACCAAAACTCACATTTACTGCACTTGGCATACCATTGCTTTTCTCGCAGCATCAATAACACAATTTGGAGATGTTCTACATGCTTTTCTCTACTTTCGACTGGATCACCGTTTTCACCACGGTATAGTCCCTGATCTCCAACTGGTAATATTCTACTCAAAATATAACACCCTGATCTTTCGCAGTTGATTAATGGTGGCCGCTAAATAAGCGCTGCCACTTTCATCGCAAGCGTACGAATCAAATTTTAGTATAATGGACCTTTCGGTTGGGTAACGTATTCACAAGAATTGGTGTTGTTACTATCGAATATCGCAATTGTCATAACCTAACTTTATCTAGGCGACAAAAATAGAATTTAATTTAACACTAATACTAAACTAAAATACTAATTAAGTTAACTATACTATAAATAATAATTTGAGATTGTTTATGAGAGTAGATTGCTGAGGGATTAACTTTATTTACTTAAATACGTTTGATTTCATTTTAGTTAACATTAACGACATTCGATGTATCCGACAATCTCGGTTCGTAAACTCCCTCGTCACCTCTTCTGAGTATAAGACGGGGGAATACGTGACTTCGTGTCAATGCCAAAGTCCCCCTCAACGTCTTAATGACTCTAGGTCACGTGAGTCTCGCCCCAATGTCATCGATTGCACACTTTCTAACACCCTTTCGGGTCGTTAGATTGTTGTGTTGTGTTAACCCTAGTCCGAATCCGGGGTTACCTCTCTTAAGTGTCAAATCCCGTATTCTCAATATATCTAAACTAGCATATAATCATAGAAAACACGGCAAAACAATCAACATACGAAGAACAACCAAGAACAAAACACAAATACAACCAAAACTACATTTTCATAAATAATACGTTGATCTCTATTACAACCCATGTTTAACTCATGGCCCTAACTGTTTATACAATGTAAAACGAGCTAAACATGCTCAACAATTACCAAAATGAAGAAAACAAAGAGAGAAAATGAGCGACTTATCCAATATCCGAAGATTTGTCACTAGAAATGTCAATCAATCACTTCCTCGTTGATCCTCCAGCTCAGGTTGAGAGCTCTCCCTCAAAAATCCCTTATCCTAACCCTAAAATGTGGCCTAAGGCCTTAGGAGCTCAAGAAGATCGAAGATAGGAGAGAAAGGTTTAAATAGGCCAAAAAATATCAACAAAATATCTATTCTGCAAAGAGTTTTTTGCCTAGGCGAAGTTAGGTCAGTTAACTTTCTGCCGGATTTTCGCCTAGGCGAAGTTACTATAGATGTACAATTTTGTTTTGACTGTAACTTATTTATCCGAACTCCGATTGAGGTGATTCAAAAACCTATGAAAAGCTAAGACAAATATATGCAACTTATATGTTTGGAGTGTTTCCAAAATCGGATCACATCATACTCCAAAATAGCCTTGAAGTTACAACACCTGTACCAGCTTTGCAGGTTTGGTGACCACCTAAGCGAAGAAGTAGGCGGTGGAATTGGAAATGTTCTCAGCATCTTTACAGCCTAGGTAGAGGTCTGGACGCCTAGGCAGTGGGCTTCTTTTACAATGTTGCCTCTTTGCTCATTTATCCACCGTTACTTTGTCCGCTTTGGTTTGATCACATCATTTTCGCTCCGATTTCATACATTTTTACCCCACGCACCTATTTTAATACAAAAAGAATAAAAACATATAAAAATAACTGTAAACGTACTCGAAAACTAACAAATTCGGATTGAAAATACATGAGTAATTTACACCTATCAAATACCCCCAAATTCAGAATGTTAGTAGTCCTCGAGCGAAACACTCACACAATACGAGAAAGTATACAAACCAATTACGAAATTAAAAACTACAAATGAAAAATATTAAAAACAAAAATGTGTAAGTTTTGATTATCATCTACCGGCCAAAAAATTTTTCCCTCATCGGCCCCTAATCCTATCAAGTTCAAGCATAAATCACACCATGTGGTGTTCTAGAATTTCAACATTCAAAAATAGTAAGCGTCATTCTAGATCCTGTTTAAGTATGCGTGATTAAACTCAAATATACTACTATCTATTGATTAGATGAGATTATCCCTAAATAAAGATCATGACTAAAACCTTTAAGGTATAGAGAATCCATACGCCTGACTTGGGATTTATTCTCCACTAATATAGGCTCGGAGGTTCATGAAGATCAATAGGGCTTGGTTCGGTTTTGGAATAATGGCCAAGGGTATTTTGGAATAGAAAATAGGTTAACATCGTTAACTTAACGTTACCCGAGGTACATCGCTTGACACTCTCATACTCGAAACCCCATAGTTTAATTAGAAACAACCCTGAACAAACATTTAAGAACATCGTACTCACTTGCCATGTCAAAAAGAAACTATTTTTTTTTTAACACACCCCCAAACTCATTCGAATTTCTACAATTTTAAGAGTGTGCAAAAATGATTAAGTAGCACACCCTAAAACGTATTCGAATTCTTATAACCTTACGAATGTGCAAACAATATGAATGACAAACGACAAGCGAGTACTCGAATACCGAACCAATTAGAATTTTGGCCTAAACCTTACCGCTCATATCAAGTAGCGAAATGCTAACTTGATTCACTAAAATTGTGCCTTCAGTTTAGCGATGTAGGTTTGGAAAACGTTCAATCGGCTATGGTATTTGTTAAGTATTCAAAATTTGAAACGGTTTTTAGGCTTCGACAGGGTAATGAAGGGTAATGATTTAACATGGTAAGCTTAAAAGGCTCAAGCAATCAAATGAATGCCTAAATCATATCTCCTAAACAACCTCGCCTAGGATTTCGCCTCGAATTTCTCCCAAATCAAATTCTAGAATCCCTATTGTCATAAAATTGAGTAAAGGATAATTGGTTTCAAATCAATTACATAGTGCTATACTGAGTTTACGTGCTCGTGCATTTAGGATCCACAATAACTTTTACTAAGGCGATACGTCAAGCACACAGAACACACATGAATGAGCTTTACGCTCGACCTCAAAACAATCAGGGAACAGAATCATCATCGGGTATAGGCCCAAATGACGTCAAAACTCAGCACAAAACAACAACTAAACTAAATAAACTAATCCTAAACAAGCATGCAAATGATAAAAACAGTAAAATTTAACTAAAAACATAAACACATACTAAAACATACTACACATCACCACCAACTTAAAACAGGTGATGTCCAAAATGAGCTGTCAGTGATCCCAATGATAGTATATAGCATGATATTGAAGACGGGGATTTAGAACACATACTTGGGAGGCGAGAGAATCTCGCCTCCGACTCAAATTGACGGAGATGTATCTAAGTTATATGTGACCCTGGGTTACCTCCCAAGAAGTGCTTGGTTTAATGTCCTCGGCCCGACACATGCCCTCAGGATTGGCGAGATATTCAATGAACGAACCGCAAGAGCACCTGTCGACCTAACATCTTCAAGCATCCTGCTGGAAACAAAAACAAAACTACAAATGAAAATTATATACAAAAATGCCTAGATTAAAATCAAGTTATTTACTCCCAATATCAAAAGTAACACTCCTTCCAATCCCCAGCAACGGCGCCAAAAACTTAGTGGCCGCTAAATAAGCGCTGTCACTTTCACCGCAATCGTACGGATCAAGTTTTAATATAATGGACCTTTCGGTCGGGTATCGTATCCATAGAGATTGGTGTTGTTACTATCGAGTATCGCGATTGTCATAACCTGACTTTATCTAGGCGACAAAAATAGAATTTAATTTAATACCAATACTAAATTAAAATACTAATTAAGTTAACTATACTATAAATACTAATTTGAGATTGTTTAGGGGAGTAGATTGCTTAGAGATTAACTTTATTTACTTAAATACGTTTGATTTAATTTTAGTTAACATTAATGGCATTCGGCATATCCGACAATCTCGGTTCATAAACTCCCTCGCCACCTTTTCCGAGTGTAAGACGGGGGAATACGTGACTTCGTGTCAAAGCCAAAATCCCTCTCAACGTCTTAACGACTATAGGTCACATGAGTATCGCCCCAACATCATCGATTGCACACTTTCTAACGTCCTCCCGGGTCGTTAGATTGTTGTGTTGTGTTAACCCTAGTCTGAATCTAAGGTAACCTTTCTCGAATGTCAAACCCCGTATTCTTAATATATCTAAACTAGCATATAATCATAGAAAATATGGCAACACAATCAACATACGAAGAACAACCAAGAACGAAACACAAATTCAACCAAAACTACATTTTCATAAATAATGCGTTAATCCCTATTACAATCCATGTTTCACTCATGGCCCTAACCTTTTATACAATGTAAAATGAGCTAAATATGCTCAACAATTACTAAAATGAAGGAAACAAAGAGAGAAAATGAGGGACTTAGCTGATATCCGAAGATTTACTGCTAGAAACGTCGATCAATCGCTTCCTCGTTGATCCTCCAGCTTGGGTTGAGAGCTCTCCCTTAAAAATCCCTTATCTTAACCCTAAAATATGGCCTAAAGCCTTAGGAGCCGAAGAAGATCGAAGAGATGAGGAGAGAAGGGTTTAAATAGGCCAAAAAATATCAACAAAATATCTATTCTGAGTAGAGATTTTTGCCTAGGTGAAGGAAACTTTGCCTAGGCGAAGTTAGGTCGGTTAACTTTCTGCCGTATTTTCGCCTAGGCGAAGTTACTGTGGGTTTGCAATTTTGTTTTGACTGTAACCTCTTCATCCGAACTCTGATTGAGGTTATTCAAAAACCTATGGAAATCTAAGAAAACAATCTACAACTTCCGTGTTTTGAGTGTTTCCAAAATCAGATCGCATCATCGTCCAAAATAGCCTTGAAGTTAATGCACCTGTATCGGTTTTGCAGGTTTGGTGACCGCCTAAGCGAGGAAGTAGGCGGTGGACTTGGAAATGTCCTTAGCATCTTTACAGCTTAGGCGGAGGTCTGGACGCCTAGGCAGTGGGATTCTTTCACAATGTTGCCTCCTTGCTCATTTATCCACCGTAACTTCGTCCGCTTTGGTTCGATCACATTGTTTTCGCTCCGATTTCATACATTTTCACCCCACGCACCTATTTTAATACAAAAAGAATAAAAATATATTAAAACATATAAAAATAACTATAAACATACTCGAAAACTAACAAATTCGGATTGGAAATACATAGGTAATTTACACCTATCAATTAAACAACTCATTAATTTTAATTGATGAGTTACCAACACTGGGTCTTCATGGAGAGAAACACCAGGTCTAAGTTAATCATGAGTTAACAGGCTAATTTATTGTAACGACCCAGTTTCCTAGGGCCGTCACACGGCTTCTCCTATAGAGACTTCCTACACCTGAAACTAGCTCACTCAAATTCCTTATACTCAGTAAATTGTAATTACGAACTAAGTGCAATTACTCTTCTACTTCAAATTAATCCACTCATTTTTCTACACAACGGCAACCACCTTTAAAGCCCCAAGGTTATAATTTAAAATCCCAATTTCCCATATTTTATCAATAGGATTATATTTAGCTAACTTAATGAGCCGAACGTTCGATTCATTAAACTTATGGAACTTATTTTACAACGACTACAATTATTATTCATGCTTATTGATACCTCGACAATTCCTTTTCCTAGCCACTACAATATCCACCCTGAACTTGTTCTGATTGGTGCCCAGCACATGCGTAGAGTATTCTGATATCCTTTCTTTAACACCTTTCTAATCTCCTGAGCCAACTATCAAATTGACTGGAGTAATGATTACATCTTTCCCAAAAATACAAACTTTGATTTATCTAAAATTCAGAAGGTAACTTCTTTTTGAAACAATCCACCGACAACTCCTACGACACGGACTATAGTTATACACACTTACTATTATCATAGACTCAAAATTCTCGGTTACCTTCTACACATCGTTCATTAGTAAGTCTATTGTATTTACCAGTTCCACAAACTTTTGCTCTGCCTGCCTGTCAACCCGGAACGTACTACTAAATTAAATTCTTTTCTAATATCGCCACAGTTTTCTCACATCCTTATTTTAATTAACTAATATGAACTCTCCTTTTGTTTTCATAATCGGACTTAAATGCGTTCTGCTAAGCATATTAGGTATTACGGATAGGTCCCAACGTCAAGTAATACGCATATGATTGTTTCTCATTTAAAATCTCATATTCCCAACTACTAGTACTCTCACAATTGTGATCCACCCATTACTACTATCATCAACACAACATTACTCGAATCTACCGACTGACCATATTACCATTTTGTCGCATCACTACTTGCCAACAAGACAACCAACCATGCACGATGCTAATGCACTAACTAATACAATGAAATAACTAACACTCATGTACCGACTCACTTATCAACACCCTATCTCATGTCCCCTACTGACTAGACAACTGGCACGTCTTCCTATCTCCCTATCTTATGTCCCCTATTAACACAATAACTGATGAGTCTACAGAACCTGTAACCTAGACTCTGATACCAAAATTGTCACACCCCACCCCAGACACCCTTTATTGTGTGGTTGGTGTGACGTCGACATGACCTCACCTGAACGCCAAACCAACTTATAGAACGACAATATAAATACAACAATATACAATCATCTAAATATGCATATACAAATTTTCTGGTATGGAGATACAACTGTCCCCCAAATATAAGAACAACAAAATAAATACCATGAACATCTCACAGGTTCACCCCAGACAGCTCATCACCAAAACCTACACCCGACTCCATCGTAGGACTCTATCTAGCGCCAGTAGGGGACCGACTCCTATCAACTTCACTTGCGAGTGTATTGCCTTCTTAATAAAAATATTTTAGATGGATCAAGTATAAAATATATAAATATCACATAGCACAAACAAAAATCCATTTTTTCTGTCACCACATAAAACCACGTATATATGTTTATAACATTTCAACTAAGTAGTAAAAATCAACCAGAACGTCACAACAACCATATAGTATAACGCAACTGAAGTAATAGATATATCATCGTAAATGGATACACCAAGCCAGTACAAAATGAAGTATATATAAATGTCATATACGCAAAACAAAATATATGACAAAACACCACATACGATACCACATCATACCACACCTCACCACACTACATCACTCCACACCACACTATATCACACCACGTCACACCACATCACACCACACCTCGGCTAGCCATGTGATCGTTTTAACCTCACGATTGGGAGTTGCAACGGTACTGTACCCTATAGGATATGCCTTTCTAGCGGGATATAACAACGCTCCGCTGGACTATGCCAGACGGGTGAAACAACGCTCCGTTGGACTATGCCAGACGGGTGAAACAATACTTCGCTGGACTATGCCAAGCGGGTGAATATCCACCATCAATCTCCAACTTACCTCAACAACAACTCATCTCCATCTCAACAATAACAACTCTGCCCACAATCAATGACCTCATCAAAATAATAATATCATCATTAAACTACAACTTAATAAATAATCAACGCTCTATCGAAGCAGATAAAATCATTCAGCATTGTCAAATCAATAACAACATCGTCAAACTACAAATTAATAATATCAACCTCTATCTCCAAAACCAATTTAATCCATATAAGTTATAAATTCATCAAATTTTAAGTAAACACATTTATTCCATCATATATATATATATATGAAAATAGATTTTTGCAAGAAGACAGTACACTTACCTGATTATCCGTTTTCGAATACTTTGACCGCCTATTCTCTACTGGTACTCCGATGCCTGCGAACCTAATAGTGATAGGGCCTAAATTAATATTTTATGTAGAAATAACTTAACCATGCCATGAAATCATAATTTTCGTAATTTCCTATTCCCCGCGTTATCTTTTGGAATATTATCATTTAATTTACATCGCTCCGTTATGGTTTACTATATAAACCATGTTCATATAAACGGTCTCATTATTTCCTATCGTTATTTCAATTTAGACAATTAAATACATATATTAAAGAAGTTCGAAATTCTATCTTTTTCGAATTTTTCCGTCGGTCGCAAGATTGGATTTTAGATTTTTATTGGTGTGGCTTATGTATTTTTCCTCTTTTTTTCCCTTATTTTTCCTTTTTTTTTTTTTTTTGGTTTTATTTTCCTGTTCCTGTTTGTGTTTTCCATTTGTGTTTAGCCCACTAAAGCCACCACCATCGACGAACCAACTAAATGGATGAGCACACACACACGTTTGTTCACTCACCACCAGTGACACCCCCACATCGATCACACACTCTACGACGAAACACCCATACACCACCAACGCAAATTACACACACCCACTGCTCTCTCTCTCTCTACACTCCACTCTGGCGACATCCCACACCACCATGCACACACAACACACACTGAACACACAACCATCCACCGTCGGACCATCCAAACGATGGCACAACACACACCCCATCTACAACACATACGATTAACGACGAGCACACCCATGCCGGAACACACACGCCATCGTTACCATCGATCCGAATAACACACACACACAATCGAACTAATCAACACACACAAAACTACCGGGAACACACACATACACGCTGACGAACAAAACACACACACTACCTCGCCGGAACGACCGCAAAAAATCATCTCCACTGCCAACGCCATCGATCACCCACTAACCAAACTCACCACACATAGTAACACACACACACGACAACGCACATAACCCATGAACAAATAAGAAACAGAGCATACACACACACACACATTTACCGGAGTGACGAACACACCATTGAACGAACGAAATGCATACTCCAATCACATATGCACAATGAAACACACACAGACACACACTCCGAACGACGATACCCACCACCGACCGAAACCCATTTCCTTCTGTCTCTTATCTGTTTCGATTTTGCTCCTCCTCACCGCCCACACCTCTCATAAATGTAGGGATTGCTATGTATATATATATATATATATATATATATATATATATTGAAAAAGAGAGCCAACCCCACTGATCTACAGTTTCCCCCCTACCGTTTCTCAATTCTTCTTCTCATTTCTCCTTTTTTTTTTTTTTTTCCGTTTTCGTTTGATCACACGGCGCGCGCGCGTGCGCACACACACACACACATATATAATATTTAAATTGCATTAACCTCCCCTCTATTTTTACTCGGATATTAATTAAATCAAATTCTAATTTTAAATGTTTGAAAATTACAATCTAACCCCTAAACTTTTAAATCACATAATTAATAACACTAACCACCCCGTTATTTTTAAATATTATAAAAAATGCAACTAAAAATTATTTGCATCTAAAAATCGGGGTCTTATATATTATATATGTTATTACCTGTTAGACGAGTCTTGTAGGGTGAATATATTATATATATATTGTTATTTATCAAGCAAGTCCTTCATAGTGGATATATGTTGTTACTTGTCAAGCAAGTCCAGCAGGGTGGATATGATAACTCCTGATCATGAGGTAAAACGTTCATATGGCTGGTAAGGAAATATGATATTTTATTATATAAACATGCATTGACTAGTCGATTTAAATTAAGTTGTTTTATCATGATGATATTTTGTTGAAATTTTGATATTGACAAATGAGTGGTTATATTTTGCTGAAAATGAGTTTTAATAAAAACTCTTGATCCATAAATGGTTTTTGTATTATGAAAACAGTACACCAGCAAAATATTTAAATAGGTATTGGTCCACTTCTAGCGATAAGTAGGATAAAAGTGTAGAATTATTGTTGATATTTTCTCGAAATTTTTTATATCGATATTATTGCTACTTATATCAGAATAACGCAGCGGAAGCATGGTAGTGACTTTTCGTTATTATCCTTGGACTAATATCGATCTGGATATTTTATCCAGATACTATGTTAAATTATTAATGTTTTTAACAAAATTTCGATGACAAAATTTATTTGAGGGGGGTAGATTATAATACGCCAAAAAATTTATATTCTTGAAAAATATTATTTTATATAAGTTTAATATTTTTTAGGATGGTTTTGTGAATTAATGGTATAAATATATACTTGATAATTTCTAAATGTTAAATTAATATTTTTAAAAATATTATTTTTAGGTTATTTTGTATATTATGAAAATTTATAAATAATATTTGATAATTTTCAAGGGTTAAATGTTAATTTTAAATTGATTTTAGAAGTTTTGGGACTATTGTGCTATTTAAAAAATATTTTTAAGAGTTTTGGAATATAATTAATATTTATTTTATTTTAAAGAAAATATTATTTAAATAAATAAATAATAAATAAATTAAATAATACTTGGATGAAATTGTTGCCTTCGTGACAAAGGTAACAATTTCAAACAAAATGTAATATATATGAGTATGGCATTGACACGTGCTATGCATATAGATAATAATAATAATAATAATAATAATAATAATAATAATAATAATAATAATATTATTATTATTATTATTATTATTATTATTATTATTATAGGCATCAAATAGATATAAAGACATTTTGGAGCCGTAGAAGGAACGTTGAAAAGGAAACCATAATCATTTATATATATATATATATATATATACATATATATATAGGTATAATTATTTTTTTTTCGTGTTTTTGAGTATTCCGGTTCAAATTCTAGTTTTGGATTTTACGTAAAATTTTTAACTCTTTTAATATTTGTATTTAATCTCTATTATGTGATTCATATGGAAGTTGTTAAATTTTAACTGTTAGTTTTCATGAAATATTTAGGGATATTATGTGAAAATTATGTGAGATACACGTTTATGTGTTATTTGGGAATTGATTAAATGTACTTATTAGAGGGGTTGAAGTTCTACTGAGTATTGACTCACAACCCCACAGTTTTGATTGCAGGGCTGGTGGGAATGAAACGGCGACAAGAATTATATTAGAATTTCTGTTTGTAATAATTGTAATTAATATTTATGATAGGTAAAATTCATCTATCTATTTCCAAACCAAATTTGGTAGTTTTCGAGTATTCTTGTTATGTTTTAATTCTTTTTTGTTTATTTTTGTTAAAAAACAAGGGTTAGGAGTGAAAACGGTCGAAAAACAAGAAAATCGAGTGAAAAATGATCAAGAGGATCAAAGTTGGTTGTAGCATCTTCACCGCTACAGCGGTGAAACGACAGAGAGTTTAAAAACTCTCTGTTTGTTCACTGCTATAGCGGCGAGATCCACGCTGCAGCGGTGAAAGGGCAAAAATTCTATCGACATGCCCACCGCTGCAGCGGCCAAAGGCTAGCTGTTTTAGATATTTTCTAGATATTTTATTTTTGTTCCTGATCCGTTCCCACTTCTAAAGAACATATTGGGAGTGTTTTTTAGTGTTCTAAAAAGCTCTCAACCAACTGAAGAGGATGAATATAATTGGAGAAGAGAAAACAAGATCGGATAGATTTTTACAGACGCCACCTTCAGATAACAGCTATTCTCCTTTGTTTCTCTCTTTATTCTTAACTCATTTTTGGTTGTTTGATCATGTATATATGGATTATTGTTGAATATATGGTTATGGCCAAGAGCTAAATACTGATTATTTATGGGATTGATGTAGTTTACTAATATACGTTGTTTGTTTGAATCCGTGTTTCATTAATGGTTATTCTTGCCTATTTGATTGTGTTTACCGTTCTTTTACTTCATTTATATGCTTATTAAGATATATTGAGAAATCAGGGTTTGATACTCGAGAGAGATAACTCCGAATTCAGACTAGAGTTTAAATACAACGCAACGATCTAATGACTCGGGAGAGTATTAGAAAATGTGCAATTCGTGAGGTTGGGGTAAGACTCGTCTAACCAAGTGTCGTATAGACATTCGAGGGGGACTTTGGCATTGACGCGAAGTTGCATATTCATTTACTTTACACTCGGGAAAGGTAGTGAGTGAGTTTTTGATACCTAGATTATCGGATAGTTTGAATATCGTTAATGTAAACTAAACTTGATCAAACACGTATAAGCAAACAAAGTTAATCCCTAAATAATTTATTCCCATATAGTATTATTAGTATTATAGTTTAATTAATTTAGTTTATTATAAAAACGAAAACCCTTTTTTATCGCCTAAATAAAATTCGATTATGATAATCACGGTACTTAGCAACAATTTAATCCAATCTCTGTGGATACGATAACCCTTCTCATTCACTATTCTATAAAACTTGGCCCATACACTTGCAGTGAAAGTAGCGACGTAATATTTCGCTACCAATTTACCGTTGTAAAAATTGACTCAATAAATTGAGTATAATTATTGTTTTGCACTGAAAAATTTAAATCGATAATTATAATTGTCGTCATAATTGTATATTAAATTACAAATTTAAATTTTAGTATTAAATTGACCGTGTATCAAATTTACTAGTTAGTTTGTAATGTATATTTTATAACTTTATATTAAATTATAGTTATATTTAATTGATTATTTATTGTAGTAAAATTCATTCGAAAAATTGATAATTAGAATTATCGTCGTAGTTGTAAACTTTCTCAGATTTATAATGAATATTTAATTTTAGTTTTAATTCTCCGAGGGGAAAAATTTAGTGGTGGTTCTGGAAAACCGTGTCGTTATACAAAAAGTGATGTTGCTTTTGAGCTAGTCGGGGCAATTATTGGTAATCATCGGTTCAAACTTTGGTAGTGTTAAGTAAATTTTATAATTTATGTCAGTTGACAGTTTATAGTTATTATTGATTAGCTAATAGTAAGTTGATGTCACGTTTATTACTTTATTTATCATAATTGCACAGTGGAAGCGTGGTGGTCGAGTTGTTTGTCTTTTGTCTCTATTTCTCCGTAAAAATAAAAGGGAGAAACCGAGAAGCGGCCTTGGAAAATTAGGCCGTTACAAAAAATATATAAGTAAAAAATTATTTTCACTTAATTTTCTTCAATGTCTTCAAAATTCTTTACGTCTACATCATTTACATCTTGCACCTGTTACATTTTTGTCAACGATTTTTTTTTAATAAAAAATATGAAATTTTAAATCTGAAACACTTAATAAAATCATTAATTTCACAAAAATATCAATACTATCAAAATATTGGATTCAACAATATGTATTTCAACACTTAATTTTTTGTTTTATCAAATGGATGCTTAATTCTCAAAATTTGTGAATTTTAAATTTCTACGTATTTTTAATGATTGTCACGTCTGGTATGATAGAATTCAATTTTTATGAGACTTATGATTTTTTGTTTTATTCAATTAGAAGAATCGCCAAATTTAAGAAAAAAAAATGGTCGGATTTGAAAAAACTTTTTTTTTATTTTATCTTATTTTTTAGAATTCAAAAAAATATTATTTTTATCTTTATGTAAAAACATAACAATATAAATTCTACGTAATTCAAACATGAGGGTTATTGCCTCCATAAAATAACAATTAAAAACATTTTAATCGTTATATTTCTTCTACACAATAAGTTGTCTAATTCTTTTTTTCTCTCTATTTTAATTTTTTATATTCTTCGATACATTTTAAAAACTAAAAATAACTTTTCAATATATATGCATGGAATAACTTCAATACAAAATTTATTATTTTTTTAGATTTTTACTTCTTTCTTTTTTGTAATTTTTTAATAGATATATAAAATGACAACATTAATTCATTATTTTAAGTTGTTATAGATGTTAAAAATAGATTATGATAAATATTAGTAATTTACAATTATAGTTTTTATTTAATATTTGATATCCAGACAGTTCACGCTTTCAAAAATTCAAAGTTATTGTAATACATAAAAGAAACTGTAATTTTTTTATATAAAAAAAATTAACGTGCAATGATTTTAAACTTTTAACAAAATTTTTGAATTTAAAAAATAAAATAATACAGCGAGTAAATTGGGTTAATATACCTAGATTTTACGCCTTACAATTTTTCAAAATCATTTACTCCATTTTTCAACAAAAAGTCAAGTTAAAAATTTATGATTTAACATGAAACACGAGAGATAACTTATACATGCCCCATGTCACCTCCTTGTCAAACAATAAAATATCAAGAAATGTGAACATATAGAACCGTTGGGTCAACTTATGTTTATTACAAAAAGATAAGAGGATCAAATTATGTGTAAAGAGTTTTTACTTTTTGAATGAAAACAGCTAGCCCCGTTTGGTTAATGCTTCCAACCCAACCCAGCTCAATCCAACCTAAAAATTATGAGATTGATTTTTGAAAACACTTCTGACAAAAAAAAAAAACTCAACTCAACCTAACTAAAAAAATGAGAATTAATTCTCAAAATCTTAAAAAAAATGAAAAACAAAAAAAATACTATTTTTTTTTTTTTTTTTGCCCAACCCAATCCATCCCAGTTTAGGACACGCTTGCCATTTTATTAAATGTTAATGAGACCCTCTTCGAACTGCATCCCACGCTCAAAAAATCGTTCATTTCTTCTCCCCATCTTCTTTCTCAAGTCTTCCCCTCAAGTTCTTTCTCAATTCTTCCCCTCGTTATCTTCCTTCACCGGCCTCCTCTTTGCCATCGTCTTAGTCTTCCTCGCCATCGTTGAAGAAGGAAGAAGGCCATTTGATCGTCAATTCGTCGAAAGATAGAGAGATGAGGCCCTGTTCAGCAGATTCGTTCGTCGAAAAAGGTCGTTCAATCGTGAAATCCGAAATCGCTGTTATGGCAAGTAAATGTTTGATTTTTATTTCTCCAATCTCTGATATGTTGTTCCCATATGCTGGAAATAATATTTGATTTCTTGAGGGGAAGAACGACGGTAAGAGTAGAAAGAAGCCCGACGATGCACTTCCCTCCACTGGATTCTGGGAGCTTTTCCGATTCGCCGACGGATTGGATTGCGTTCTGATGGGAATTGGGAGCATCGGGGCATTCGTTCACAGCTGTGCGTTACCGTTGTTCCTCCAACTGGGCGTCTTCATGGGTAGGTAAGTTCTTCTACGGAGGATTTTCTCTCTCTATAATATTAATTTTGATTTGAATTTTCTGTTAATTGGGATCTTAGTTGCAGTTTTGTTTGGATGATTTTTAGCTTTTGGTAATTTGCAATTTAGATTATTTGATCTTAGTTGCAGTTTTGTTTGGATGAAGCTTTAGGGATCTTCAGTTGAAGCAATTTGTAATTGCAGTTTTGTTTGGATGATTTTTGTTTCCAATCAATGCTTAGTTGCAGTAAGTGAGTAATTATATATATTGTGTATTTTTGGATTGTTGTATAATTAATCTTGTTTTGGTTTGGTGTTGTTTGTTTTTTGTGCTTTTGTTGTTTGTTAAACGATTAGTAGCGCGGATAGTAGTTTTGAACGTGGTAAATTCATTGTTGAGAAAATAATTCCAGAATAATATAATTATCAAACGCGATTCTATTCTCAACACAAAACAAAATTTTGTCGTTACCAAACGTAATTCTGGTCCCAAAAGGAAACAAAATTCTTAACTCAACCCAATCCAATCCAACCCATCCCAAGTGGGTTGAGAAAAGTGGAAACACTAACCAAACGCCATCTTAATTTCCAGGGTAATATCACTTACACTCCCTCAACTATTGACCAGAACCACTGGAATCACATCAATTTTAAAAACTACATAGGATACCCTTGAACTATTTGCTCAAAGGACACTGAGGCTCCCTGCTCATTTTTTGTTCTGAAAATACCTTTTGAAAAGTCAATTCATAATTATTTTTTACTAAATTGACCCTACTATCTTTCTCTAAAAACTAAGTTGCCCTTGTATTAAATGTGAAGGTTCAAAATAAAATTTAATAAAACTTTAAGGGTGTATATTGTAATTAAAGGTTAGGCTTTTCATCTTCTTCATCCTTCGGGCCCCAAATTCTCCTCCTCCTCCACCACCACCACCACCACCACCACCACCACATCCTCCCACCAACTGACACACAAACGGTGAACACCAGTACCACATCCTCCATTTATCAATTCCTCTCCTCTCCCCTCTTTCTCTTTCTCTCATCTCTAACCCATCTTCTCCTACCTATCCATGTTCCCTTCCCTGTTCGAACATCAAAACTGTTGAACAACACCACCAAAATGAACAACACCGCCGAACACCACCACATCACCACCATCACCGAACACCACGTCACCACTATCGCCGAACGTCATCATCGCCGAACACAACAGCTCTTGAGAGATCGAAGAATCGTACCTCCGATTGCAGGAGAAAGATGGCGAATGGTTTGTTTTCCCCACCAAATTCCAAACCTCTGCTAGAGAATGGTTTGTAATCCTCTCTCTCTCTCCTTTCCTCTCAGATTTGGAGAAACCACGTCAGAATCAACGTTAATAGTATTTTCTCCATAAAGATGGATTTGATCTGTTATGGGTTTGGATTTTGATTTTAATGGTGGGTTGTTTTAGGATTTGGATTTTTGATTTATTTTTATTTAAAGAAGATGAATATGGATTCACTTTTCCTCTCTCTCTCTCCTTACCTTGACCTTCTGCGATTGTGGATTCACTTTTCTTGGTTCAGTGGTGTTGTTCAATTGTGGTGTTGTTTGGTTTGGTGGTGTAGAGAAACAAAGAAGAAGAGGAAAAAAATAATGGATTTTCCTCAAGAGCAGAGGTTTACTTGGTATTGTTTGGTTCGGCGATGGTGGAGACGGTGTTGGGGATGGTGTTTGGTTCGGTGATGGTGGAGACAGTGATTGTTCGACGGTGGAGTTGTTCGGCGGTGGTGTTGTTTGCAGAGAAACAAAGAAGAGCATAAAAGAAAAAAATAGGGTGAAAAAAAAAAAAAAAATTATTAAAATAAAGGGTAAGACGAGGGCAATTTGGTCATTCACAATTAGGCTTATCTTATTGTTTTCTGTTTTAAATGAGTAAGGGTAAAATGGTCAGTTCAATAAAAAAAGCTTCGGCAGGAGGTCGCCGTGGTAGTTTTGAAAATTAAGGTGATGTATGTGGAATATTACTATAATTGAGGGAGTGTAAGTGGTATTACCCCTTAATTTCCAAAAGTAAAAATTGAAGTCATTATTTCTATTATAATGAACTATTTATTATCAAAGAAATTATATACAAAGTATTATTAATATTTGAAGGGGACAACATAATCATGTATATTTAAAAAAAAGGTTAAAATGATATTAAAATAAACGAAGAGCCAAAATATTGAACGATATATTGATGTGTCAATTCTATACATTATGCAGATATGTACTGAGATATCTATATGGAGGCAAAGATTAGACTTTGATCTATTGAGTTATAGGTAATCTAGTGAGCCAAGACTTATATATACTATAAAACTATATAGTTTTAAGTAAAGTAACTCCTTTGATTTATATACTGATTTTTTACACTCTTTAATAATTGATGTGAGATAAGAATCTAATACCCGTTATTAATTACAACCCTTAATTTGTATGGATGATTTGATTATAAGAGAATGATGAAAAATGTGTAAGCTCCGATTTACACAGAATATTTAACTATAAGAGAAGAGAGACGAATTGTCATAATTTTATCTCTAAAATACTATATTAGGCGATTTCAACCTTAAATCGTATGGTGCCAAATAAAATAATTCCTTTGACTTATGTAATAGTTTTCAACACACTGAAATAATCAGAATAAGAACCTAACATATATACAAATATCAACATGTTCTATTAATGTGATTAAGGCCCATATATGCATATATTGAGACACATGCTATCCACATCATAGTCAATATCGAAGCATTATATAAATTTAGGGAAAATTGCATATTTGGTCCCCAAAGTCTGGGGTGGGTGCTTCTGTGTTCCTATATATAGTTTGCACAGTTGCACATTTAGGTCCCGTTTGGTAACCGTTTCCATTTCAAAAATTCTCATTCCATTCCCAAATTTTTGAAAATTCTGTTTGGGAATAGCGTTTGGTAATTTTTGTTTCTGTTTCCATTTCATTCCCATTTAAGAATTGTGCCCACTTTTTTCTTAAGAAATGAGAAACAAAAAAAAGTTATTTCTCATTATTCTCATTCTATTCCCAAAACACACAGTCGCTGTTCACCCGCCGGCGACCACCATCTGCCGCCGCCGGCCATCTTCGGCGACCGTCGCTGGTCACCGTCCGGCTGAAAACTTTCCGGCCACTGTCACCCACCCGCACCGCTATCCGACCGTTGCCAGCACCGACGCCATTGCCGTCCGGCCGTCGCCCGCGCCGGAGCCACCACCGGCACCGGCGCCACCCCATCAGGCCAAAACAGAAAGAAAAAAAAGAAAAAAAAGATTTTAGGACAAAATCGTTACCAAACACAATTCTCTTCCCAAAACCAAAAAAAAAAAAAAAAAAATTATCGTTACCAAACGCGATTCTACTCCCAAGAAGAAAACAAAATTCCCATCTCATTCCCATCACACTGCTGGAATGGAAACAAAAACGGTTACCAAACGCCACCTTAGTCTCTCAAGTTTTACTTTCATTCCAATCCAATCCAATCCAATTGCAAATTTCGTTAGCAAAAATGTATGAAATTCTGTTACTAGATAAGGTATTTTGTAAATTTCCTCCCTATAAGATTAGAGTGGGTGTTTAAATATCGTGTTCCAAATATGTCAGCTCTGAATATTTTCAGAGTCCATTTAGAAATCCACCCTAACTTAAAGCGAGGAAATTGACTAAAAACATCTACACTAATAAGATTAATTCAATTTTGTTAACAAAATTTACAATAATATTTAGACTAGATTTAAACCAAAATAGTATTTGAGAGACTAAATGTACAATTTTGTAAACTTTAGGGACAGAAGAGAAATTTCCTCTATTAATTTGCATGCAACGTCGAGGGTAGTGTTCAAACCGTTACAAATGGCCCTAAAAACTGATGGACGTTGAAAGTGACCAAGAGCACTAATATCGCTTTAAAATTTCTTATATTTTGAGCGTCTATAATTCCTTTAGTGTCTATAATATTTTATTGGGCATGTACCAGAAGGAAGGTCCCTTTTTAAGAGTTTTATGTATAAATCAAGCTTAATTATTATTTTTTTGCATTCACAAGTCTTTTTTTACCATTTTTCTGGCCAAAATATCCCTTATTCAATTTTCACCCCTACTTCCATATTCCACCGACCTGTTCACTCATCTCTGCCGTCCCATTCGCCGTTGCCGTTGCCGGACGTCTTCACCGTCACAGTCGTATTGCCGTCTCCGTCACCATTTGTCTGTGCCGTCGCTGTCACCATCGGCTTCTCTTTTCGTCTTCGCCGTCGCTATCGGCGTCCCCATCTGTTCGAAATCGACGCCGCTGTTCGAAATCGATGTCAATGTTTGTCTTTGCCTTTGAAATCGACGTCGCCGTCTTCGATTTTTCGCCATCGACGTCGATATTCGTCTTCGCCTTTGAAATCGACGTCGCCGTCGACGATTCTTCGCCTTCAAAATCAGCTTCTCTGCCGCCGATTCTTCGTTGTAGCTGTCGTCGTTTGATTCTTCGCCGTTGCCGTTCACTGTCATCGTTGATATATTTTTGGTAGCCACTGCCCTGAAAAAGGACCCAGATTCATAGATGCAGCTAGGGTTTTCAACATTAAAAGTATTTATGACATTTTTTGCCCCATATTTTATTTGGTTTCAATTTTTGTCTTTTTTTTTTTTGCACATTAATCACTAAACTTCTAATCAATTTTGTCATGCTCAAATTTGATAAATCGAATCGAAGTATCGATGCTCACAATCAATTGGTGTGTTGAATGTAACACTGTCTAATATTGTCAAAAAATTCAAAATTTAAAATGTGTGTTGAATATAACAATGTCTAAAACGTGTTGAATGTAACATTATCTAATATTCTCAAAAATCAATTTTTTAGAGTGTGTGTTAAATGTAACACTGTCTAGTCATATTTTTAAACGTAATCTGATAGAACCAATTTATTTCGGAATAATATCAAACATTCATGTCCAAAATGTAATATTGTTTGACTAAAGCATCATAGATAATTTCTCATCAATACCACCATAGCAGATAACTGTCTAAGATATCGAAACAACATGCGTGTTGAATATAACATTATCTAATATTCTAAAAATCAGTTTTTAGAATTCAATAATTCGCCTCCTATTGTTTTCAGTTTGTGTAGAATGTAACACAGTCTAATATTGCCAACAATTCACAATTCAAAATGTGTGTTGAATGCAACACTGTCTAATTATGTTGAATGTAACATTGTCTAATATTCTAAAAAATCAATTTTTAGAATTCAACAATTGATTGTTTGAATGTAACATTGTCAAATATTCAAAATTCAAAATTCAAAATTCAGACTGCATGTTGAATGTGAACATTATGTAATCGTGTTGAATGTAACATTGCCTAATATTCTCCAAAATCAATATTTATAATTCAATAATTGAACCCCCATTGTTTTCAGAGTGTTTTGAATGTAACAATTTGAATGTAACGCTGTCTAATCTTGTTTGAACGTAATTTGATTGAATCAATTTGTTTTGGAATAATATCAAACATTCATGTCCAAAAATATAATATTGTCTGACTAAAACATCATACATAACTTCTCATCAGTCCAAACCATAGCAGATAACTTGCTAGGATAATCAAACACCATGTATGTTGAATGTAACATTATCTAATATTCTAAAAAAATTAGTTTTTAGAATTCAACAAATTGACCCCCCATTGTTTTCAGTTTGTGTTCAATGTAACATTATCTAATATTACCAAAAAATTCAAAATTCAAAATGTGTGTTGAATGTAACATTGTCTATTCGTGTTAAATGTAATATTATCTAATATTCTAAAAAATCAGTTTTCAGAACTCAACAAATTGTCTCACGAAAACAATATGCGTGTTGAATGTAACGCTGTCTAAACTTATCAATATTAAAAAACAAATACATGTTAAATGTAACATTGTTTACTAATCTCAAAATCAGTTTTTAGAATGTTTGTTGAGGACTACATCAAAACGATCAAACATAAACTCTAAATTCAAAATTTAAGTTCGTGTTGAATGTAACACTGTCTATCATGTTGAATGTAACACTGTTTAAACTTAACCAAACTCTATACGAACTAACACTCAAGATCAAAAACGGGGAAAAGATGAAAGGTGAAAACATATATTCACAAAGGCAATGATTTCAAAACTACCAATTCTTTAGTTGATGAAAAGACACCAAAAAACATCGTTCAATGGGAGGAGATCCCTAAACCCTAAAAATCAAGTTCTGCAAATGAAATAAAAAATTGCCCATGGAAGACACCAAAAATCATCGTTGAAAAGGGGGATAGGAGATCTAACTGAAATAATTTCATCAATTATTTCATGGAACTGTAACAAAAATATGCAACAAAGAAAATTCTATTTCTGTTTTGCTCTCGATTTGTAGAACAAATTTCTAAAACATTATAGAACTGGACCCAAAAATTTGCTTATGTTCCAAGTTATTGGGGAACATAAACAGAAATAAGGATACAGAAACACTAAACAAACGCACCTAATATTGTCGATTGTCCCCTGAATGTAACGCTTTCTAATATTGCAAAAATTCAAAATTTAAGTTCGTGTTAAATGTAACACTATCTATCATGTTGAATGTAACGGTGTTTAAACTCAACCAAATTTCATGCGAACTAATACTCATGATAAAAAAACGAGGAAAAGATGGAACATTGTTGAATTTGGGGGGGGGGGGGGGGGAGATCTAACTAAATGTAACATTGTCTAATAATCCATTGAAATTCGTTGAAAATCGACAAAAACGATCAGATCTAAGCTAGAACTGTTCTATTCAACATCAAATCTAAGCAAAAACATCTCAAGAAAATCGAACATGAAAATCGAACAATGATAAATGATCAAAAACATGAAAACACATCTGAAAGGCCGCATTGAACAAGAAATAATCAAACATTATTCCTCAAAACAGTAAAAATGGATCGATAAAATATAATTACCGGAACTTCAAATCCGCATCACATAAAAAAACACCAATCAAATCACATTTGCACCATCGTCGAACGCTATGGAAACCTGCATACAAAATCAAATTTGAACCCCAATTTATGTGATAGAAATCAACAATCGAAATCAAAAAATAAAGATCGAAAATCTCACATGAAACTACATACAAATTCATGTGAGACTGGATTAGCCTGCATACAAAATCAATTTTGAACCCAACCAAACATCACAGCTTTGTAGTAGAACAAAAAGAAACGAGGGCTTTGGAGTAGAACAGAAACTGAAATAGTTCAAGAATCGAAAAATGAAGTAATTTGACATTGGGAGTAGAATAGAAAGTGAAATAATTTCATCAACAATTTCATCCCTACAACCCTCAAAACACGATTTCTTCAACAATGAAATCAACAATCGAAATCAAAAAATAACGATCGAAAAATGAATTAATTTGAAATTTGGAGTAGAACAGAAAACTGAAATAATTTCATCAACGATTTCATCCCCAAACCCCTAAAAATCGATTTCTGCAACAATGAAATCAGAAATCAAAATCAAAAAATCAAAATCGAAAAAATGAAAAACGAGAAAAGAAAGAAAGACAGATAGAGAGAGCTTACACATGGCAGTTAGGCGACGACGACGATGGCGATAGAGACGGCGACGATTGCGATGGTTGATGGCGAAGCGACGACGACGATGATGGCTGATGGCAAAGTGAAAACAACGACGATGGAGAAGACGAAACTTGTTGCAGACCTCTCAGACTTGGTGGAGATGACGATTAGGTGGATGATGGCGATAGATGTGGAGGCGCTTATGGAGGTGGAGAAGAGAGAACAGCCGGTGGAGGGGCGACGCTATGGCTGAAGAGTGAAGAAGGCAAGTAAATTAGGGCTAAACACATATCAGGGTATTTTGGAAATTTAACATGTACGATTTTTTAAAAATGAGACTAATCAGTTCAAAATATTATTAGGATGAGAGTTTTTAGTTCAATTCTAACTAATTGATATTTATTAGTACATGAAAAATTAAAATGGTACTTAGTGGTAATTCTTCCTATTTTAGTTCTATAAAATTAAGCTAAAATAAAACACCCTTTGATAACATTTTTAAGTATTTTTTTTTACTTAAAAACAACAAATATATTTCATATTAAAAGTGGTATTTGTTTCGTGATTAAAAATGTACTTTTAAAAAAATTTAGAAAAAACGAAAATAAATTTAATTTTTTAAACAAAAAATATATCTATTTTTTTTTTATTTTCTTCGATATTTGTATTAAAATAGATGAATGGAGATCTATGAAATAGGATCATCGGTAGATCCAGTTAATGTCTTTAACTATTTTCATTATATGTATTTAATTAGACCCTATAAAGATAAATTAAACTAAAGTACCATCTGATTACTCTTTTTAACATATATTTTTTGTTTAAAAATAAATTTGTTTAATTGTAAAAATAGCGTTTGTTTCACATTTAAAAAAATACTTTTAAAAAATATATATTACTTTTTTCAAAAAAAAAAAAAAACGAATAAAAATGCTTTTGTTTTTTTTGAAAAATAACAAATATTTTCTTTATATTATAAAACATAAATTAGAATTTATGAATTACGATCTTTCCATGCATTTTTTTAATCACCTATGAACTTTATAAAAAAATTACAAGGTCATTTATACGATAAATCCTCAAAATAATTTTACTTTTTTATGTATTTTTTTTTTTGTTTAATTAATTTTTTATTAAAAAAATATTACCAAAATGTGCTTAAATTTATTAATCTTTTCAATAATCATAAAATTTATAAATTTTTAATGAATTTGAATGGTTACAAGGAATATTTTTCTTTTTTCTTTTTTTTCTTTCTTTTTTTTTTTTTTTTTTTTTTTTGAGAGAGGAGAAAAACATCATATGAATTTATGAAATTTTTTATTATAACATGAACAAGAGGCAACAACAAAAGATCACATCTTCTATATATAACTACTATTTTGTTTCTATTATCTAAATAAAGAAATTAAAAAAAAAAAAGAAAAAAAAAAAGATAGGTTAAGAGTTGTTATTAAGTCAAATAATTTATTTTAAAAAATTGGAAAAAAATATTAATTATAATTAATAGCCCAAATATAGAATGAAGATTAGGTCATTGCTTATTTTATCCGGAATATTAATATTAATAAATAAATAAATAAATTGTGTTTGAATAAATCAGCTATTTCCACAGCCTGCAAAATTTTACAATAAAAAAAAAAATAAAAAAAAAAAATTATGCCACTCCTCTCGAGTCGCATTCCAGCAAAATAGGACTATAGGAGACACATTCTTATTTTTAAAGTGATTATTATAATATATTATATATTTCTTGTCATTATATTTAATCCACTAATATTCATACATGTAGGACTCCTTGTACGACTATTTCAAAAGACAAGTCAATAGAAAATCGTGAGCTATATATATACACACACATCTATAATAAATAAGCTCATTTAACCGTTGAATGTCTCTAGATATTCAAAGTTGTTAAAAGTTGTTAGATCAAAATAAACCTAGATATAAATATTAAAATTTAGGGTTAACGCGCTTCTTACTTCTCTCTCTCCCAGTGCCCTCACTCTAATTCGCTCTCTCCTCACTTTCCCTCTTCCTCGCTTCATCCACCACCGCCATGCCATGCCACGTCGCCTCGCCTTCACGTCCCCAGCCGTCACCGATATCGAATCCGCAACTCACCGTCGCCTTCGGCGAATCTCGCCAGCCTTCGCCGCCAAATTTGGCTGCCAATCTTACCGCTCACCGTCGTTTCACTCACTACTCCCGATCTCACTCCAGATCGGGATGACGGTAGTCGGATTTGAAGGCGGTGAAGTTCAACGACGGTCTAATCTTCGTGGCGAGGTCGGATCTGGATGATGATGCGTCGCGATGGTTGGATTTGAGGGCGATGATGTTCGGGGTGGTCGGATCTGGATGGTGATGGACAGCGGTGGGCGGATCTAGATGTTTAATTTTTCACTTCCATTAACTCTAAGTAGACTGAAACATGCAACCATAGATCTGGAATTCACGTTCGTTGTTTCAGGTATTTCTCTACTCACACATGCAACCATAGATCTGGAATTAATTGTAGTGATTTAATTTCTTAGCTTGAAATTGAATGTATGTATATTTTATAGAATTTGAAATTTTCGATACTGATTTTATTAAATTGGTTTTCCTCTGTTGCAAGGGTTGTGCCGATTCGCTCTATAATTTCAACCTTTTGGAGTCCTCCTCCACCACTTCTAGGTTTCCTCTTCCAGGTATGATTCCCGACTGGATTTGTAATGGGATATTTTGGTTTAAATTCTTGCTCCAATTAGTTTTTTTTAATTGTTCTGTAGCATTTTTGTTCCCATATTTATGTTGAATTAGTGTTTTTTGTTTTTCCATATTTTGATGTATATTGACGAACAGAGATAAATAAAATAAAAAAAAAAAAAAAAAAAAAAAAAAAAAAGAAAAAGAAAAAAGATCATACTCAATCTGTGTTTGTGGAATTACAGGAAAGATGATGGAAGAGACCTAATCTTGAGGCTAAAATTTGGAAAAAAATAAAAAAATGACCAAGAATGTATCACATTGAGTATCAATTTTGTTTATACAATTTCTACAATTTTTTACGAATTTAATCTTGATGCTTCAATTGTTTGACGACCTTTGGTGGTCAAGTTAGTGTTCATATTGTTTTTATTTTAAGTAGTTTAATTTTATAGCGTTTGATCAATTGAAATTTGTCTTTTTTTCGATAGTACAGTGAAGCTGATGATGTTTTTAAGATCGATGTTTCGGATCTTGAATTCTAAGGTATTTTTCCCATATCTCTGGACTGATTGAACCCTAGATGTGGAATTAGGTTTGTGGAATCTAGAACTTCTCTTAAGCATTGGTTCGTATGAAAATTCTATGGTTTATTGTTCGATCGTGAAAATTCTATGGTTTATTATTTCGGTTTTTTGAACTAGAAAAACTCTCAATTCTCCAGGTATTTTCCCAAAATATTATTTCTGTTTTTGGTGCAAAATTGTATGGTGTTTCTGAGTTTTCTGTTTTCGTTTCTTTCTCAGGTTTGTATGGTGCAACCCAAAGCAGAGATTGATTTCTATTTTGAGTCTACCAAACTAAGCACTCCCTGGGGTTACATCAGTGGTAACCCAAATCTTTTTCTGATTTAGTTGAATTTGATCAATTTTGAGTGTTGAATTTGACTCATTATGTCTTAATTTTTTTATGGGTTTCAAGCAACTGTAGTATATATATGGAGATTTGTATATAATTTGGGGTTTTTGAGAGCAAATTCTTGATCTAAAAGCTATAGGAGAGGAAAGAAGAAGATTAGGGTTTCTATCGATTTTTCTCATCTTTATTGGGTTTGTCACCGTTTGGACGTAGCGAGATTATTGTTTGTTCCTCTAACGATTCAATAGTCCATTTATGTTTTCAGATTTGTTTTCATTTTGATCTTCAAATTGGGTTTCATTTTGATATCAATGTTTGGCCTCAGGTTTGTATGGTGCAACCCAAAGCAGAGATTGATTTCTACTTTGAGTCTACCAAACTAAGCACTCCCTGGGGTTACATCAGTGGTAACCCAAATCTTTTTCTGATTTAATTGAATTTGATCAATTTTGGGTGTTGAATTTGGCTCATTATGTCTCAATTTTCATGTATATTTCATTTATTTTTTTCCTTCTATTTTCTTTCCTAATTAATTTCATTTCGATTAGCAATATGCATATCTAATTTGTTGTATTTTGAGTTTTGAGGATTTGATTTCATGTTGAAGTGATATTAATTTGGAATGGGGATTACCTTTGGTTATTACAACACCATCATCGTAAAAAACAATCAAGGTTCGTCTTTCTTCCCCCCCTCTCCCTCTTTGCTTTTCAATTTTGGGTTTGATTGAATATCAAAACCCTATATTTTCAAATAAAAGGGTTGATTGTCTCT
Organism: Eucommia ulmoides; assembly: GCA_016647705.1. Taxonomy (NCBI): domain Eukaryota; kingdom Viridiplantae; phylum Streptophyta; class Magnoliopsida; order Garryales; family Eucommiaceae; genus Eucommia; species Eucommia ulmoides. The sequence continues at coordinate 4,369,366 of CM028338.1, forward strand.
ATTTTGATTCTCAATTTCATTTAAATTTATTATTAGTTATGATTAAGTTTAGGCTTTTTTTTGTTCAATTTTGGATTTTGAAATCCATTTCTCTCTTGATCCAAACAGGGGTAATGAAGTTGGAAAAAAAATCAGCAGGGTAATGAAGCTGAAAAAAAAAATCAGCAGGGTAATTAGTTTGAGTCATTAGGCTATAAATTGACCTAGCACATTAATATTGAAGAAACTAGACTACTTTGTAGGCTAATGACTCAGACTAATTACCCTGTTGAGTAATTAATGGTTTCTTCAAATTAGCCTACAAATTAGTCTGAGTTCTTTGACAAATTACCCTGATGACTCTAGAAGTCAATGTGCTAGGTTAATTGTGTTGTGTTCTATTTGTATTTTGTTCTGAATGCATGTTTATGACATTAAGAATCTATAGTTAATGCATGTTTAATGTTACGATTTTTCTATAAAATATGTATATATGTATAATGTTATGTCTATATTTTTTATTTTTGAGTATTTGGACAGGATAGAGAAAAAGAGTAAGCTGAAAATTCTCATAGAATCCCTTAAAACAGCTATACATACAATAAGCGACTATTTTGTTCGAATAGCCTAGCTTACAAGCTGTCAAACACACATACAAACACTCAAATTTAACTTTACCTTTGCAATCCGGATCAGAAACATGTAACCGAATTGTGGACCCAGGGTTGGTTTTCTTTAGTTTACAAACATAATCCTGAAGTTTTTCATATTGATACTCCTTACTACCCTCAATAAGCAAAAGATCCCTATTTTTAGCCCTATAAATTTGTGTCTTAGACACAGTGACATTAAGATCATTTTGGACAGTGGCTCTAAATGCTTTCAAACCTCATTTTGGTCCCTCAATTCTAATATTTTCCATGTATGTTTTTGCCAACCACTTGGAGTTTACATGCCTATTACGAAAATCTCTAGAGCATTTGTGTTATGATTGATAAGTTTTCACTACCAACCCTGTGTCTTCGGATGCACAAGAAGCAAAAATAACCCAAGGGCACCCTTCTTTGCAAATAGCCCTTACTCTCTTAGGTTCTCTCTTTGTAAACCTAATGGATTTTCCCATTTGAATTGCTTGATCTCTTATCGTCTGTTTAAATTCTTTAGAAGTACCGAAAACCATATCTAATTTGAATTTAATTTCCTTCATTTCAGGATTGAACTTGGTTCTCTTACTTTTGTTCTCATCATCCGAATCGCATTGACTATTCAAGTCATCACCGGATTCAATACAGTCTTCTTTGCATTCACTGTTAATCTTATTATTTGTAGATTCATTTAAATTAGAGCTAATCACATTGTCAGATTCGATATTTGTTCTCTTAGAATGTGAGAAGTCGCCCAATTGAGCCCCTTTATCAATACAATTATCAAACAATTCATCATCTGCACTGATTTCATACTCACTGTCAGTGAAATCACGTTCATCATATTCAGATTCATCATCGGACTCTGAAATCACCGTCAAGTCCACAACTTTATCCTTACCAGGAGTGAAGCCAAATCTGCAATAGACAGGGTAACAGTAGTGGAGTTCAGAAATCGGTCTATACTTGGGAAGATTCAATTGAGAGCTCCTTGAACCGATCAAATCTCCATGATGAACCGAATCAACAATAGAAAAAGAATTATACTGTATGATTTGAATTTGATTTGACGGAGATGACAGATAGATTTGAAATGCTAAAATTGTCTAGGAACTAATATTGAATCTTCAAGGACCGGGTGAAAAACAGGTGAACAGGTGTAGGAACCATACGGATATAACAGAAAGTATATTCTGTGAGACTCAAACCACAAAACGAAAGTCGGAAACAGAATCAGAACGTCGAAAAACCCCAAGAATTGGTCCAACTTTTAGAAAAACCGATCTAAAAAATGCTTGAACCAGTCAGAAAAAGTTTACCTCAAGTAAACCGGTGACGTGACAGGGCCGAGCTAGCGAGATGTTGGCGTGTTCTGGTCAACGCTGACGTGGCTCTGATGTGTTAGCTGATATGGCGATGACGTGTCAGCTGATTGGGCTACTAGGGCTGAAGTGGCGATGGGAACACTTAGCACGCGCGTGAATCTGAGGCAAATAGAAGCAACGACTTCTGGACATGCGTGGGGGCGCGTGCCGCTTTAGATGGTAAATTTAATTTCATCATTTTCAAGCATATTTCATCAATTTAAATGAAAAAATAATTTATCACTTTGTTCAAAGTAGAAATAGGTAAAATGTAGTATTTTGAAGTGGATGGAATGAAATAGTAATTAGGTAAAATAGAAGAAGGTAAAAGGTAATTTATTCTAAAAGAACGTTTTATATTTAGTAGAGTGATGAAATGACGAAAATATCCCACTAAAGGGTCATGTGTCAAGAACAATTCATTCTTCATCCAAAATCATTAGTAACATTTTTAATTCTGTAAGATTGAAACAAGAGTAAAACTTGAGAGTATAAATATGTAATTTAACAAACCTCATGACCGAAACGCTCACCCACTTTAAGGGACGAAAAATATAATTTTCCCTTGATTATATATATATATATATATATGTATGTATATATATATATATATGTATGTATATATATATATATATGTATGTATATATATATATATATGTATGTATATATATATATATATGTATGTATATATATATATATGTATGTATATATATATATATATATGTATGTATATATATATATGTATGTATATATATATCTATTATATAAAATAGGACGGTTTTTGCTGACTAGGACAAACAAAAATATGACTAGGACAAACGAAATGCTGACTAGGACAAGTAAAGTGCTGACTAGGACAAACTTGTAATTGCTAGGATATTTTGGCAACATAAGTTAAAGACTATGAAAGGAAATTGGGTTTACTGAAAAGGAAATATCATTATTATCATTATATCATCATGGAATTGTTTTTTTTTTTTTTTAATTTGAAAGGAATGAATATAAATATGATTTACATGGAAGTAAAAAATGAGTTATATAAGGAATAATGGGCAAAAACATAACATGCCCTTAATTAATGACTTAATTAATGAGTTATGTAAGGAACAATTTTATATGCGAGTGATTGGCTACGGTAGATTATAATTAGCAAAAAATCCCTCTCTCTAGCTTAACCCGTGAGATCTCCCAAGAATAAATATTCTTATTTACCATTTCAATTATCTGACCTCTCTCTCTCTATCTATGGAAAAAGTTGTCTCCTTCCTCCTCAATCTTTGTTCTCTCTCAATTAGCTCTCTCTCTCTCTCTGTCTCTCTGTCGGTTAATATTGCCTAAGCGATTCTCCCAATTAGCTCTCTCTCTCTCTCTCTCTCTCTCTCTCTCTCGGTTAATTAGGGCATCGATTGAGGGCCTCTCTCCCATCATCAGACTTTCCTTCCATCGCCGAAAATTGAATTTTTTTTAATATTATCTGTCGGCGACGTCTCAATCTCCCTACCTCTCGGAGCCGAATTTCCTCCTCTTCAATCTCATTCGTTACCGTCGCCATCTCCGAGCCACTGCTGCTACAAGATCTTCCATGAACATGGCCTCGAAACATCTCCATCGCAACAGCTAGGTCGCCACCACGCTATTCTCTTATTTCTTCTCCGAAACCCTAACCCTATTCTCATTGAAATTGATTTCTGTTTCTGATTTGGGAAACATTAACTTCCAATTGGATTCATAACTTGAAGGATTTGATTTAATTACTTAGTTTTTCCAGCATAATTGATGGCACTGACCATCTCAGACTTAGTTTCACTTCTCAGGTTTTTATTTCTGGGAATAGAAACAGAAATTGGGAAACTGAAACTCTGAGGAAACAAGGTATTTTGCGTTTGTTTGAAATTTATATTCTCAATTATTTTCTATCTATTTCCATTTTTTTTAAACAATTTTTATGATGTGAGAGGTAAACAATAAAACTTTTAGGTACTATTTTTTTTTTTGTTCTCGGAAAAATAGGAACAAAATCAGAAATATGAGGATTAAAAAAAAAAATTGCTCCTGTTAAAGAAAAAAAAAACTTTTAGGCTGGTTCGGGATGGATTGGAAGTTTAGGTACTTAAGGTGGTGTTTGTTTAGTATTTTTGTTCCAAGAACGCTTTAAAAAATAGACACACAAGGTATTATTTAATTAGTGTTTTTATCCAATTTTTCTTTCATTTCTGTTTCCAAAAAACTTGGGAAAGAAACAAAACCGGAACCTAATCCCCTATTTGTTTAGTTTTTTGTTCCCAATTTGATAACATAAACAGAATCAAAAAGCAAAACCAATTTGTCTCCAATAAATGAGGGTATGGAGACAAAAAAATATATGATTTTAATTCTACACATAGGAAATCTTTCTTCCATCACTTTTTTCTAATTTTTATTTAAAATTAGGTTCAATTGGTATTTTTTACACTATATTTGCATTGGATGTTTTTAAAAATTTGATTGCAATCGTGCTCAATTGGTGTAATTATGTTTGCATATGAGTTTTGTTTGTAATAAGCGTTCAATTATTGAAATTTGGTGGAAATATTGTATAATCTAATTGGATTGTCACATTTTTTTTTTCAAAAAAATAAAATAAAAATTGTTACTTTTATATTCTTGGTTATTGTTGTATTGGTTTAAAAACAGATTGTTGAAAATGAGAGTGTTGTAAAAACTAAGTAAATTATACAAATTTTTTTTGTTATTACTGTTTTCATTTGAAAATGAAAGTTGAGAACTTGAGAAATAAATGGTGTTTTCTCAATTTTTTTTATTGATTGTTATTGGTCGTGTTGCTTATTGTTCTATTCATTTGAAAACAGGAGTGTGATCTTGAGAATGTTATGTCGAAAGTTTTTTTTTTTTTTTTTTTTTTTTTTTTTTTTTTTTTTTATGCACATTATTAATTTGTGTCTAATTGTAGTTCATTGGAATTATCTAATAATAGCAAAAGTCAAACAATTTAATTGTTCAATTTTTTTTAACACCCGTGCCTTCAGGCACGGGTTATACGCTAGTATATATACGTGGGGAGTATGTATGTAAGAGAACTATTCAAAATAGCACCTTCTATTTAGCATTTATATCCTTCACTTGTATATTTTTCAAAGTAGCATTTAATTAATGAACTCTATGAACAATTCTCTTCTACAGAGTATATTTTTCAAAGTAGCATTTCAAAGTATACTTTTCATTTTAAGAATTTTAAGCAGTTTTTTCAATTAAAAATTATTTCATGAAAATAATCTCAAAAAATAGAAAAATAATTTTGTTCGTACACAAATAGACAGTGCAATGTATTATTTACTCTATTTTAATATTAAGTTGAATATAAATTTCTGCATTATGTTTTATCGTGTGATTTAACCCCATGGTCAATACCTCGTTGTATTTCTAGTCAAAATATTTTCAATTAAAGTTTATATTATTAGCCACTGGCTTCATTGTCCATCGTTGTTCGCTGTTATCCCACTATTGGACCCCAAGCTTCTGCTCGCTGAAATTTGACCGTTGATTTTTTGAGTTACATATAACTATTTTTATTGTATTTTTTAATTACATATAACTATTTTATTGTTAGTTTAATTTTTAGTTATATGTAACTATTTTTTACAGTCTAGTTACATTTTAATGTATTTTTTAAATTAAATTCATGTGATTTTTCGATGATTGACAATAAAAAAATTTGTTGAATGTAAAACAAAATATTACTACAAATTAGTAATGTAACTAAAAAAAATACTAACCAATGGTTCGGAAACTATTGATTATTGTTTAGCCAAATCTAGTGGGCAATGATTGACAATGGGATATCTTGTTGACCAAATTGAATTTGGTCAACCGAATTCAATTTTTAGTCGACCGAATTGAATTTTTGGTTGACTGAATGGAACATCCTGTCGGTCAAATACAATTTGGTCGACTGAATTAAATTTGTAGTCAACCGAATGGGACATCTTATCGACAAAATTTAATTTGATTGACCAAGTTCAATTCGGTCAATTAAAAATTGAATTTAATTGATTGAATGTCCCATTCAGTCGACCTAAAATTTAATTCGGTTAACCAAAAATTGTCATGATATAATAAATAATAAATTAAATATTTCCATGAATTTTCATGAAAATAAAAATAAAGTGTCAAAAATAATTAGTTGAATTGGATAAATAATAAAATAAAAATAAAGTATCAAAAATTATTTATTAATAAAGTGTAAAAAAATGTCAAAGATCTTTTATTAATAACAATAAATCATTAGGGATATAAAGTGTCATAAATGCTTTGATTTGTTTTTTTATGCCTTGTTCGTTCATTCGCCGCCCCCTCTTTGTCTTGAGTGTTGCCCCCCCCCCCCCCCCTCTCTCTCTCTTTCGTGAGTATAGGAAGTTGGTCCCGGCGTTCTAAACGCGGAGACCAAGCTTTTTAAAGAAAAAAAATTAGTTGGTTCCGGTATTCACAACATTGGGACCAACAAAAAAAAAAAAATTTGAATCAGTCCGGTGTCCGAAATACCGGGACTAGATCCTGATCTTTCGAACACCAGGAAGCTCGACTTATGTAAAAAAAATTGAGATTCGCGTGTTTTTAGATTATTTTTTTTTAAATTATATTAATTATGTAAACAACTCGATAATACAATCCTCGATAATACAATCCTAATTGAAACATTATTTTTCTTTTCTTCTCTCTCTATTTACTTAAAAATGTTCTTCTCCCTCTCTCCCTCTCTCTCTCTCTCAGAACCTGCAACTTTAGAGATCTTCATCTAATAATTTGAATTTAGAGAGAGAAATTCAGTCAAACAATCAGTGAATACCTGCAGATTTTGTATACTATAAGCCAAGGAAAGGTATGAGGAGCGGCTTCGTCCCTTCATCGAAGCCTTCGTCGCCTTCACCCTCTTACGCTTCATCGCCATCCACGCCCCGGCACCACTCCTTCTCCGCCTCGATGATGGAGGAAAACATCGACTACGCCGAGTCGGTGATCACGAAATGGGACGTCGATTCATCGGCATACACTAAGATCTCGTCGCTCTTCGTCGACGACCGGAGAGAAGCCAAGGAGTTCATCAAGTCAGTGAAGGAGTTGAGATCTGCGATGCAGTTCTTCGTGAACGAGGATTCGAGTTCCGAGAAGCTTGTTAGGGCTCAGCATTTGATGCAGATCGCTATGAAGAGGTTGGAGAAGGAGTTTTACTTGATTCTCTCGGCGAATCGGAATTCCATGGATCCGGAATCGGTTTCGTGCCGGTCGTCGACGGCGACGAGGTCGAGCGCGTCGGATTTCGAGGACGACGCGTTGGAAGATGAGATTGTGAGCTTGAGTAATGAAGTTGATGGCGTTTCGGATATTGCGATGGCGGATTTGAAGATGATCGCCGATTGCATGATTTCGGCCGGTTATGGAAAGGAGTGTGTGAAGATTTACAAATTAGTTAGGAAATCTGTAATCGATGAGACGCTTTACTATCTCGGAGTTGAGAAATTGACCTCTTCGCAGATTCAGAAGTTGGATTGGGATGTTGTGGAGAATAAAATCAAGATCTGGTTGAAGGCGGTGAAGATCGCCGTCAAAACTCTCTTCTACGGCGAGCGAATCCTCTGTGATAATGTCTTCTCCGCCTCCGAGATAATCCCCGTGTCCTGCTTCGCGGAAATCTCAAGAGACGTTGCCGCTAATCTCTTTGGATTTCCCGTACACGTCGCGAAATGCAAGAAGTCGCCGGAGAAAATGTTTCGTTTCCTAGATCTCTACCAGGCTGTTGCCGATCTCTGGCCGGAGATCGAGTCGATCTTCGCGTTCGAGTCGGTATCAGTCGTCCGATTGCAGGCCATCACGTCACTCGTCAAGCTTGGAGAGGCCGTCCGGGCGATTCTCTTGGAATTCGAAACCGCAATCCAGAAGGACACGTCCAAGTCGCCGGTTCCTGGCGGCGGAATCCATCCTCTGACTCGCTACGTCATGAACTACGTTGTTTTCCTAACGGATTACAGCGGATCTCTCTCCGACATTCTCGCCGACTGGCCTCTGTCCATGCAGTCTCCGTTGCCAGAATCTTACTTCATGACCCCGATCTCTGACGACCACATGGAGTCGGCGATATCCGGCCGCCTCGCGTGGCTCATCCTCATCCTCCTCTGCAAACTCGACGGCAAAGCCGAGCTCTACAAGGAGGTTTCTCTCTCGTATCTGTTCCTCGCTAACAACCTAAACTACGTCGTTTCGAAGGTCCGATCGTCGAATCTGAAGCTCCTAATCAGCGACGAATGGCTGTTAAAGCACGAAGCGAAGGTCAAACAGTACACCGGCAACTACGTCAGAATGGGGTGGAGCAAAGTCGTATCATCTCTGCCCGAGAATCCGACGGCCGATATTTCGCCGGAGGAAGCAAAGGACTGCTTCAGAAAATTCAATTCCTCCTTCGAAGAGGCGTACCGGAAACAGCGTTCGTTGGTCATACCCGACCCGAACATCCGCGACGAGATCCGTCTTACGGTGTCGAGGACAGTAGCGCCGGCGTACCGGGACTTCTACGAGAAGCACGGAGGAAGTTTACGGCGACGGCTCGGGATCGAATCGGTGGTCAGATTTTCGCCCGATGATTTGGGAAATTACTTGTCGGATTTGTTCTACGGTGACGGAGTTTCGGGAAGTACGACATCGCACGCGTCCACCGCGCGTGGAGACAGGAGGAATTAATTTAGACTTTCAATTTGGGCGGCCTTATCTTGTTGTGGTTGCGTGCGGGTGATTGATTAAAATGGAAGTAAATGTGGATATGACATTTCACGTGGGTGGGATGTGTTAAAGAGTATTCACTTGGACTTTTATGTCAAAAAGTATAAAATTATAGTAGGTGGAAAATAATAATTGTGTTTTAGGTTGTAGAAGTAAATGTGGATATGGACATTTGGGAATAAAGACGAAATGACGAATTGTTTGCGTAATAAATATTAATTTTTTTTTTTACTGAAATAGTTATGGTTTTAACTTAATTACAAAACATATGCATTTCGGCCTTGCGAAGGTCAGGATAAAAAAAATCATATATATATTTTTTTAAATTTTTTGATCCCGGCCCTGTGAAGACCGGGTTCACATAAAAAAATATATATGTATATATATATTTTTTTTGGTTATGTTTTGGCCGAATGAATTTTTAAAATTTTCGGCAACTTTGAATTGATTAACGGTGGTCTATCGATATTTTAAATAAATGTAATTTTTTGTGTATAAATTATATTCAAAATACTCTATAATACTTTCTACAACACTAAAAACAGATAAGTGGATGAATTTTAAAAAATCGCCAAAGTTGACCAAACGAGTTGTTTCGAGAACGGCAGAATTTTTTTCGACAATTTAGAATTAACAAAAGATTGCATGTCCATAATAGAAATGAATCAATTTTTTTATATTTAAATTATGTTCATAATACTACATAACAAAACTTAGAATACTAAAAACGGACAAGTGAATGAATTTTAAAAAATCGTCAAAGTTGACCAGACAAGTTGTTTCGATAACGGCGGAATTTTTTCCAGCAATTTAGAATTAACAAAAGATTGCATGTCCGTAACAAAAATGAACCAAATTTTTTGTATTTAAATTATGTTCATTATACTACATAACAAAACATGGAACGCTAAAAACGGACCACCGAGCGCAAAGTTATGTCCATCCAAACTTTTTCTATTATTCTACATAAGTTTTCTCGTCTCTCGACACTATATATTCCCTTATCCGTTTTTGGTATTCTCGATTTTATTATTTAGCATTATGAACGTAGTTTGTATACAAAAAAATCAGGTTCATTTCTGTTACGGATAGACGACCATTTTTTGTTAATTCAAAGTTTTCAAAAAAAACTGCATCGTCATTGAAACAACTCGTCTGGTTAACTTTGGCGATTATTTAAAATTCATCCACTTATCCGTTTTTAGTGTTCTAAGTTTTGTTATGTAGTCTTATGAATATAATTTAAATACAAAAAAATTGGTTCATTTTTATTACGGACATGCAATATTTTGTTAATTCTAAATTGCCGAAAAAAATTCCTCTGTTATCGAAACAACTCGTCTGGTCAACTTTGACAATTTTTTAAAATCCATCCACTTGTCCGTTTTTAGTGTTCTAAGTTTTTTTTATGTAGTATTATGAACATAATTTAAATACAAAATATTTGGTTCATTTCTGTTGCGGACATGCAATCTTTTGTTAATTTTAAATTGCCGAAAATTCCTCCGTTATCGAAACAACTCGTCTGGTCAACTTTGGTGGTTTTTTAAAATTTATCCACTTGTCCGTTTTTAGTGTTGTAAAAAGCATTATGGAGTATTTTGAACGTAATTTATATAAAAAAAAAAGATTTATTTAAAATATTGATAGACTACCGTTAATCAACTCAGAATTGCCGAAAATTTTAAAAATTTATTCGGTCAAAACTTAACAAACAAAATATATATATATATATATATATATATATATATATATATATATATATATATATATATATATATATATATATATATATATATTTTATGTGATCCCGGCCTTCACAGGGCCAGGATCAAAAAAATCAAAAAAATAAATAATTTTCTTTGATCCGGCCTTCACAAGGCCGAAATACATGCATTTGGTAATTAAGTTGAAATCATAACTGTTTCAGTAAATTTATTTTTTTTAAATATTTATTACGTAAACAACTCACGAAACGACGACCCTTACTAGAATCTTCGTCTACTTTTATTTGTAAAGAAATATTAATTATAACAAATTTCTTTGATTTGTCTTTTCGATGGAGAATTTATAATTTGCTTTTATTTTTTTTGGGGGGGGGGGGGCTAAACGAGAAAATCTTCCTCCAATATATTGGGTTGATTATGTAAATTTTGTGAAGAAATACATATTAGTTTTTTTCTTTTTTTAATTAAATTTTAATATCGCATTTCTTTGCTGATGTCCAAAAATTGATTTTGATCAAATATGGTTTTCCCCGATATCGATATAATTTTTCCACGTTTTTTAGATTCTTGCAAAATAATATATTGTAGTTGGATTTGTCAGTTTTGCATTTCTAGTATAAAAATAAGTTGAATTTTGACCAAAAATAATTGATAGAGTACAACTACAAAAAAAAAAAAAATTAAAAAAAATAGCACGTAACTTTGCCTACCATCCCTTTTTAATATTTATAGGTGTGTAAAGACTTATTTGACATATTTTTTTAGATTAAATTACCTTTAAAACTCTGTAACGATTAATATGTTTTAGACTTTTTGGCAAATTCTGTCTTAAAAATAGCGTTTGATAAATATACTTGATGCATAAATTATTTTTATATTATAAAAATAATACATTGATAATAATATTTTGTCTTAAATACTCTAAATAGAGACGAGTTCACTACTGGCATTAGATAAAGTAAGAGTGTAATACCTTGAAAATTTATATTCTTGAAAAATATTATTTTATATAAGTTTAATATTTTTAAAAACAGTTTTGTGAATCCATAGTATAAATATATACTTGATAATTTTTAAATGTTAAATTTATATTTTTAAAAATATTATTTTTGAGTTATTATGAAAATTTATAAATAATATATGATAATTTTTTGGGATTTAAATGTTAATTTTAAATTGATTTTAAAAATTTTGGGATTACTGTGCTATTTAAAATATATTTTTAAGGGTTTTGAGATATAATTACTATTTATTTTTATATGGGTAAAGTTGGGCCCCTCCACGTGTCCGCCGATAAGGTTACATCCGTCGTGGAACCACATTCGTTCCAGTCCGGTGAATAAGCAGCCCAAGCTGATTTTGTTCAGCAACCCGCGGGGAGGTCGGGGCACCCAAACCGACCTCCTCATGAGCAGCCTGTCTGATCTACGCTTATCAACCCGTAGGAAGTTGGAGTGCCCAGACTGATCTCCTCGGGCGGAGCCGACCTCACTTTCCACCTGAGAGATCGGGTGCCGGCCTCATCCTCAACAATGATGGGTCCAAGGCCCAGGCCCATAGCTTTAATTCGTCGTACCACCCACGCGCCTAACTGCTTACCGGTAATCTGAGCTTAAGGTCTTAATCTTACTTATGCTAATCACTCTTTCGCCTGTAAATAGAAGGCTTCCTCCACACTTTACAAGGACGAGAAAACCATTCTAGAGAGAGAAACTTTGCCTCAGATCGATTAGACAGGTTAAGGTAACAGTAATTCTCCGACCTATTTTTCTCTCTGGATCCTTACTCTCACGCCGGAGAGGACACGCCGGGAACAACCCGGCCGTCCCTTGTGCAGGTGGCGACCAGGAGCTCAGCCCGAACAATGGCTAGGAGCAAGGAAGGAAACCAAGACCCAGGTCCGGACTCAGGCCAATTCGGTCAACCGGCCCGGCTGCAGTACGGAAACAAGCGAGATTAACAACTCTCTCATCCTTGATCTGAGAGTGTTCGGACCATACTGCTGATTGGACCAATTCCAGACACCAACAGTTTGGCGCCATCTGTGGGAATCGCTGCTAAAAAGCCTCCTCTTAATCATCAGCTACCTGTTTGGCTAGGGTTTGATGAACACAAGGTCTGGTCACTCTCACCGATTAGAGAACATAATCCACCCGGTGAATAGACAGCCCGGGGAGGATATGTCGTGGGCTCCAAGGCCGAAAACTAGGGCCATTGCCCGCCGAGCGACAAACGAAGAAGGTGCAGATGCTGAAAGGCGAAACGTCGATATCGAGGAGCTCTGCCCGGGGCAGACATCCGGGGACGTCGATGCCACCAGGGTCGACAGCGTAGAATGCCAACTTGGCAAGTTCCAAAAATACTTCGACATCCTTCTCTCTCACATACCTCCACCCCTGGTTGACTCTCACTTCCCCCCCCCCCCCCCCCTCGCCACAAGCTCGTAGGAAGAAGCCCAGACTAGCTGCCAGTCAGATTGTCGCCCCGGAGAGGGTGACAACCATAATGTTGCGACGCCTAGCAGAGATGGAGGTCGCCTTCAATCTCATGCGCAACACCAGGGGAGATCCCAGGCTTCATGCCGGGGTTAGGTCTCATTTCTCTACGGAAATCACCGAAGAGACTGTTCCATACTGGTTTCCCAACCCGCCGGCGACCCAATATGATGGGACGACCGACCCGCTGCATCACCTCTTCGTGTATGTTTCCCACATGGATGTACACGCTGCCACAAATCCCATTTGGTGCAAACTTTTTCTACTTGGATTGACTGGTCCGACCAGGTTATAGTTTAACGATCTCCCGTCGGCCTTAATCTCCACATTCCTCCAGCTTGAACAATAGTTCATGGAGAGATTTAGTCGGTCACGCCGTAGGCCGAAAATGGCATCCCACCTCCTTGGCGTCAAGCAGGAGGAAAGCGAGAATCTCGCCGATTACGTGCACTGATTTTGGATGGAGTCCCTCGCATGTAAAGGAGTTTCTGATGAGGTAGCGCTCAATGCTTTCATTAGCTGGCTAGGACACCGAAGGCTTTTGTATGACCTGAATTCTAGGCCAGCCGCTAGCCTTCACGAAGTACTCAACATCGACGCCAATTTCTATAAGGCCGACCTCGTCGATAAAACCACAAAAGAGAAGGAAGACCTTCTGAGGAAGAAGTCCCGAGCCGACGAGAGAACGAGCCGGTCCCAAGCGTTTAGGAGACTCCAGGAAGAGGGAAGGTTGGGCCCGTTGCCCCGGAGATCGAAGACCACCGTCGGGCACCCGTCAGGTCGTCTACATTCCCCTGACTATTTCAGTCGCAACCATCTTTGTCGAGAACGCCGAAAAAGGCCTTTTCTTGCCCACACCTCCCCATAGAGGGAAGCCCATCGGGAAGTCGACTGATAAACACTGCAACTTCCACAGGAGTCATGGTCACTCTACCGACGAATACTTCCAATTAAAGGAGGAGATTGAAGCCCTCATCCACAGGGGTTACCTCGGGAATTATGTTCGTCCACCTGATGAGAAAAGGGGCGGCTCGAATGATCGCCGTGATGGCCGCCGAGGATATCGCCGAAAGCGGAATGATAACCGAAACCGAAACCGACCCCGAGGTGACCGAGCTGAGGACGATTCCGATCTGAGAGTCGACGGTGAAATAAACGTCATCCACGGTGGCCTGGGTTTCGCAAGGGAAACGTCTTCTTCTCGGAAGCGGTACGAATGCAAGAATAAGAGGAAAGCGGTACAGGGCATCTATAAGGTTAGCACAATAGATGTGGCCTCCCACAACGTGATTTCATTCAGGGAGGCCGATCTAATGGGGGTGCACATTCCGCATGACAACGCCCTAGTCATTGCAGCCTTAATAAACCATTTCAAGATAGCAAGGATACTCGTCCACGGAGGAAGCTCGACGTATATTCTATTTAAAGGAGCCTTCGACAAAATGGGTGTAGAAGCAAGCTTTGTGCAGCCCGTCAGGTCCCCACTAGTCGGGTTTGGTGGCAACGTGGTCAGTTCGGTCGGCTGGGTGTCTTTGCCCACCACTGTTGGTTATCGCCCTGATGTCGCCACTGTCTGGTCTAAATTTCTTATCGTTGACAGATCGTCGCCGTACAATGCAATTATGGGACTACCCACTGTGGCTTCCCTTAAAGCCGTATGCTTCCCTTATCACCAGAAAATGAAGTTCCCTATGGATTCCAGGGTGGGAGAGGTTTAGGGAAACCAGGAGGCCGCACAGTCCTGTGCAAGAAGGGCCTTGGGGAAAAAATAACAATTACAGTCGGGGCCCGAGCTGTTTACCCCTCGTTTGAACGAGGAGCTCGTGGTCTTAACTCACGGGGCGGAGCCTATTCCGATCTTCGATTAGCATGATGATGAGCCCGTCCCGTGGCCCCATGAAGATCTGATCGACGTCCCTATTCATCCCGCTATCATGGAGAGAACGGTGAGGATCGGAGATCGGCTAAGCCCGGAAGAGCAATCCGACCTCACCAAGCTGCTGGTAAGAAACTACGACGTGTTTGCCTGGTCACACAACGAGCTTCCCGGTATCAATCCAAGTGTTTCCATGCACCGGCTGCACGCTGACGTCCACCACTCATCTGTTCGGTAAAAGAGGAGGAAATTCCACCCAAAACGACATAAAATAATTGAAGAGGAGATGTATAAGCTCATGAGGTTGGACGTCATTGAAGAGGTAAAGTTCCTAGACTGGCTCGCAAACGTTGTGCTGGCCCCCAAGGCCGGTAATAAATGGCGACTTTGCGTTGATTTTAAGGATTTAAACAAGGCCTGCCCGAAAGACTTCTTTCCACTCCCGAGGGGTGACGTAGCTTCCTTGATGCTTACGCCGGCTACAACCAAATCCCCATGTATCCTCCAGACAAAAGCAAGACTTCTTTCATCACCAACCGAGGTACTTACTGCTACAAAGTCATGCCCTTTGGCCTTTACAATGCCGGAGCCACTTATCAGAGGCTTGTCAATAAAATGTTTAAAAAAGAAATAAGGAGCACGATGGAGGTATACATCGACGACATGCTCGTGAAGAGCGTCCGGGCCGAGGACCACCTCGCCTACCTCCAGGCTTGTTTCGACAAACTCCGAGCTCGTTGCATGAGGCTGAATCCAAACAAGTGTATTTTCAACGTGTCCGCGGGTAAATTCCTAGGGTGTATAGTGTCCCAGCGCGACATCGACGCCAACCCCGACCAGATCAGTGCGGTGCTCGGTATGGTACCTCCTCGGAACAAGAAGGAGGTCCAAATGCTAACAGGTTGGCTAGCCGCCCTGAACCAGTTCATCTCTAAATCGTCTGAAAAATGCCTCCCCTTTTTCAAAATTCTCCAAGGGAACAAGGCATTCGAGTGGACCGAAGAGTGCAACCGCGCCTTTGAAGAGCTAAAATTATATCTCTCGCCGGCTCCTCTACTCACTATACCCCAAAAGAGTGATGACCTGCTCCTCTATGTTGCGGCCTCCCCAACGGCCGTTAGTGCCACCTTGGTCCGGGAGGACGCCGGTGTCTAGAGCCCAGTCTACTACTCTAGTCGTGTCCTAACTGATACAGAGACAAGGTACACGAAGTTCAAAAAGGTAGCATATTCCTTGTTGATCCTCTCCAAGAAACTATACCAGTATTTGCAAGCCTACACGATTATGGTTTTGACGGACTAGCCATTGAGGTAGATCTTCCATTCCCCTAACATATCCGGGAGATTAATGAAGTATAACCTGAAGTTAGGCCAGTTCTACATCGAATATTGCCCTAGAATGGTAATCAAGGGACAGGTCCTCGCCGACTTCATAGCCGAGCTGACCTTTGCAGAGGACAAAACTGCCACCGACCTGGGTCATTGCACATGAACCCCCGAAAACCCGGGGAAGGCCGACGTCTTGGACGAGCTAGCAAAGTACCAGGACGACCTCGGACTCGACTTGTGGCAACTGTTTACCGACGAATCTTCCAATCAAAGCAACCCAGGGGCCAGGATGGTCCTCGTGGCCCCAAATAGAGAAGAGGTCGAGTATGCCCTCAGGCTTGGATTCTGAGCTACAAACAACGAGACCGAGTACGAAACGTTGTTGGTCAGGCTTCGTTTAGCTCGGGATTTTAATGTAAGATCCCTCCTGGTAATGTGTGATTCCCAGCTCATGGTTAACCAGGTCAACGGTGATTACCTCGCAAAAGACCCGAGCATGGTAGCCTACCTGGAGAGGGTAAAAGACCTGACAAAACTCTTCGAGAAGGTGAGAGTCACGCAAATACCCCGAGAAAAGAACAGGCACGCCGATGCCCTGGCTAACTTGGCCTCGACCGTCGAGTACACACTCAAGAAGACGGTCTCTGTTGAATTTCTCGCAGAGCTGAACACAGCTTCCTCAGACGAGGCCGTAATCATATACGCCCTGAATTCAGAACTGACCTAGATGGACCCCATAATGAGCTATCTCACAAACAGGACGTTACCCAGCGATCATGCTCACTCTCGAAGAATACGGTACCAGGCAGCGTGGTACGCACTCATCGACGGTGTCTTTTACAGTAAATTTTTCTCTAGTCCATATTCCCGATGTCTCCGACCTGAAGAGGCCGAGTATGTTATGAGGGAGGTCCATGAGAGAATTTGCGAAAATCACTCGAGGGGCAGATCCTTAATTCGAAAGTTGCTCCTAAACGGGTATTACTGGCCTAAAATACTGGAGGACGCGGGGGAGTTCGTGAAAAAGTGTGACAAGTACCAGCAATTTGTTGCGTACCCTCACGCCCCTCCGAACGAGCTCGTCCCAATGTCCAGCCCGTGGCCGTTCGCGCAATGGGGTATTGACCTCTTCGGCCCCTTTCCTCTGGGGTCCAGCCAGAGAAAATTTCTGGTCGTCGCCATTGACTACTTCACTAAGTGGGTTGAGGCCGAACCACTGGCGACGATAACTAAGCAACGGATTCGAGACTTTGTGTGGAAATGCATAATTTGCAGGTTTGGAATACCAAGGGTGTAAGACCCCGATTTCTTAGAGATAAATAGTTTGGTTGTATTTTTAAAATATTTCGAAAATAGCAGGAAGGATTTCGAAATCAAAAATGTAATTCAAAAGTTTAGGGGACCAAATGGTAAACTTTCAAAAAAAATAAAAATAAAATAATAATATATTAAAATAAAATTTGTTTTAATTCATAAACTTAACTAAAATAAAGGGGTGAATCTATGATTTTAAGAAAAATTGGATAAGGATTCAAATAAAAAACTTAAAGAAAATAGGGGTGGTTAATGTAAATAAGAGAATTATATATATATATATTCACACACGGACGGACAACCGGTGAACGCAAAGAACCGGACGGAGGCTTGACGTGGCACGCTAGGATCAAACGCAACCACCCAATTCATGCATATATAAGCAATTCACTCATGTAAGAAGGATCGAGAAGGAAGGAAACCGAGGGAAATTCGAGAAAAAAAAATGGGAGAGAGAGAGAAGGCGTCGTTGTTCGTCGGCGGTGACGTCAGTTGTACGGTCGGGCATGGCCTGATTCGTCCGTTCAGTCCAGTCCGGGTGTGGGTATGTTTTATTTGTTCATTCGACGGTTGTGGGTGGGCGGTCGTTGACAGCGAGATGGTGTATGTGGGTATCGTCGGTGGCGGAATGGTCGATTGCTCCGGTGGTAGGTGATCGTTGTTGACCGGTCGTTGGGTAGGTGTTCGTCGTTCAGCTGATGTGCGCGTGTGTGTGTAATTATCGTTTTCCATCCGGCCGTGTATGTGTGTGGGTGTCCTGTTCATCCGGCCGTATATGGGTGTGTGTGTCCTGTTAATCCAACCGTGTGTGTGTGTGTATGTATACTGTTCACCTGACGTGGGTATATGTGGGTGACCGTTGATTTGGCCGGTGAGTGTGTGTGAGGGCGTGGGTGGACGGAAGGTGGTCGCCGACGGTCGGTGGAGGAGGAGAGAGAAAGTGGTCGGCGGCAGGCACGGTCGGAAGAAGAAAGAAGAACAGAAACAGTAAACGCAAAGAAGAAAAGAAAAAGAAAAAAAAAAAAAAGGAAGAAAATGAGGGGAAATTGCAGAAACTACCCCAGGAAAATCCAAAACCCATCTTGTGGTCGCCAAATGTTTCGGAAACAGGTGAAACTTCAATCGATTATTAATTCTCGTTAAATTAACTTTTAGTTAGTGTTACAAATCCTAAAATCATAATAATTTCGTGACGATTAATTAATTTGAAGTACGTGGTACATAAAATTAGTAACGATTCGGTATATTGGGTTTGCATTGCATGATTAGGATGTCTTAGATAAGATATTAATTTAGACTCTGCCACTATTAGGTTCGCAGGCACTGGCGTCCGGATAGAGCGCGGTCAGTGTCAGTTTTGTAAAACGGATATCGAGATGAGTGTACTGTCTTCTTGCCAAACTATTTTTCTATGTATATATATGATGAAATATGTTATTATTTAAATTGTATGAATTTATAAATGATAGGGATCAAGCAGGATTTGAACGAGTTGGTAAACTGAATTTCGATAGTTTTCAAAAGAAAGCTGAAAATGAATTTCCGCTGGATTTAGTGAAATTAGACGGTATTTTTAAAAAAAAAGAATAGGAAACATCTATTTTTCTAAAAATGCCTGGGTTTCTAAATAAAAATAAATAAATAGTGGAAAGGTGGTTTTGATAAAATTGGACGCTTTCTTTAAAAGAAGATATGAAATATGATTTTTGAATTTAAAAGCTGGTTTTGAGAAAAGTGGTAGACGTGGTGATTTGACCATTTTGAGTAAGTGATATTTATTGAGTTACGATTCGATGATATTGTATTTGATTTTGACAATGCCATGACTGTTCTCCCCACAAGGAGGTGTGGGTTCTCCCCGAAAGGGGTGTGGATTATATTTCTCCCCGTAAGGGGTGTGGATTGTATTTCTCCCCAAAAAGGGGTGTGGATATTTCGTAGGAAGGCATTCCTATGAATGTTACGGTACCGTTGCAACTCCCGATCATGAGGTTAAAACGATCACTAGGGCTGGCCAGTGTGTGTATGTGTTGGAGGTGTGTGTTTGAGATTGGTGCTTGAGATGTGGTGTTTTACGTATATTGATGGATTTGATATAACTTATTATGATAATTAGTATGATTTCATACTAAGATGGATTTGGATAGAACTTATCTATAGCACTTATTTCCATTGCTTATATACCTGTGCTTGATCCATACTAAATTGTGGAAATATTTGGAACGTATTAATATTTTAAAAATGTTTTACTAAGAGGGAAGTACACTCGCAAGTACAACAGCTAGGAGTCAGTCCCCTACTGGCACTAGGTAGAGCTACGTGATAGATGGAGTTGTATAGACGACTGAGAGAGAGGCTGTCAAAGAGAATAAAAATAAAAGGTTCATGTATAACTACTTTTGGTCAGTATAAATTTTGGGACGGGTGTGTCCTTCATAGTAGATGTTTGTATTATAGATGTGGGTGTATATTGTCATTCTTTTCCGAATTTGGGGATTGGTGATATCATGTTGTTGTCACGCCACCCTCGGGATGACGGGTGTCCGGGACGGGTTGTGACAAAGGGCTATCGTCTCCAACAACGAAAAATAGTTCGATAACGACCTGTTCACTGAGTTGTGCGCCGGGCTTGGGATTAAAATAAAATTCTCCTCCCCCGGCCACCCTCAAGCAAACAGACAGGTCGAAGTCACTAACCGGACTATCTTGCAAAATCTAAAGACCAGACTGGATAAATTAAAGGGGTTATGGGTGGAAGACTTGTATCCCGTGCTGTAGGCTTATCACACAACAGCCCGGACCCCGACCGACGAGACTCCTTCGCGATGACATTTGGTTCGGAGGCTATGATCCCCGTAGAGGTCGAAATACCATCTCCCCGCACCGCCCACCCATTCGACCTAGTTGAGAATGAGGTCGGCCTGACTTTGAGCCTCGACCTACTCGAAGAAATAAGAGAACGAGCTCGAGTCTATCAGGCCGCCTACCAATAGAAGACGGCCCGGTACTACAATCGTCGCGTTCGTCCTCGCTCTTTTGAAGTAGGGGACCTTGTCCTAAGGAAGGTCACTCTAGCGATGAAGGAACAAAATGCCGAAAAACTAGCACCCACCTGGGAGGGTCCCTACCGTGTAGTTAGCGTAGCCCGACCGGGCACGTACAACTTGGAAACGGAGGAGGGGGTGCCACTCAGGCACTCTTGGAACGCCGAACACCTCAAACGCTACTACAAAACCGTCTCTTGACAACTACAAAACTTGCCCAACACTTTGTATTTTGATCTTGCACGACTTGTAATGCAAAAACATTATGGTAAATGAAAAGAAAACGTGTTCGATTTAATGAACTTCTAGTTTTTACAAAGTAGCTCACTCGCGGATCGAACCCTGAGGAAGATCGATGAGCCCAAAAACTGGGCTGGTCAGATCATCTAGGGGGTAAATTCAAATGCCACAACCAGGAGAAGATCGACGAGCCCAAAAATTGGGCTAGTCAGATTGTCTGGGGGGCAAAATCAAATGCCGCAACCAGGATAAGATCGACGAGCCCAAAAACTGGGCTGGTCAGATCATCTGGAGGCAAAACCAAATGAAGAAATGGTGGAATTATGCCGACCACCCAAAACAGAACGACTACAGCAGCTCGCTCAGAACGAGCTCCCTTGATCGTCTAGGGGCAAAATAAAAACCACCATATCACGCGCGACCTATCATGCGAAAGACGTCCTCGACAGACTACTATTGACGAGCTGTCTTAGCCGTCTGGGGGGGAAAATCAAAGTAGGATGGCGAAATTATGCTGATCACTCAAAAAAAAAAAAAAAAAAAAAAAAAAAAAAAAGACGTCTTCAATAGCTCACTCGACGCGAGCTCCCTTGATCGTCTGGGGGACAAAATACAAATCACCATAGCTTATCTTAAAGTTCAAGTTCTCACCCGGGAAGACAGCAATGCAGCCTGGCTGGGACGGGCTCTTTTAGCTGTCTGGGGGGCAAGGTGTCCAACTACGGAACTATCGATGGTCCAAGTGACGAAAGTTGACCAGGAATATAACAGTTCATTCAAGTCGACTCCCCTGGGTCACTTGGGCCCAAAAGACTGAAGAGGTTTACTTAGTCGACCACCGTAGCTCGATGAGCACGAGCTCTCTTGATCGACTGGGGGGCAAGGGTCGTAAGAAGTTCCAGGCATAGGAGTCGTTCTTCAGCTCGGAAAACCTTGGCCACTTGTAAAAATTAAGATTTCTTTTTCGAAAACGTCGACATTCAGTAAACAAAACGAACACAAGAGAAAGAAAAGCAAAAATATTTTATATTCAGATCGTTTTTCAAATTTACAAAAAGAGCGTGACTGCTGCACGCAAGATACAAGCCCGCTATTTGCTGGGCCGCACAAAAATAAAAAATAAAAAAAGTAGCTAAAAGAGAGCTAGTCAGGCTGGGCTAGTGGACTGGTCGGCTGTGGCCTCGTTTGTCGTACCCTCCTCGCAGGTTTCATATGGTCGGCTCGGCTCGGCTCGGCTCAGCGACATGGGCCGTTGGTGCACTGTCAAGCGCGGCATCCTACCTTGCCTCAGCCTCGGTAATGTCCTCACTGGTCAGCTCGAGGGTCAGCCTTACGGAGTCCACCTCGAGGAACTGTTGGCGCAGGGAGTTGATCGTTCATCTGAAGCCGAGCCTGATCATGCTGACGGCGATGCAGTCTCGGAGGCCGGTGAATTTTTCACTTCTCTTGTACTGGGAAACCGCATTAGCCCGGACCTTCTCAAGCTCGGCTGCGTGGTCCCTACGGAATTCTTTCAGCTTTGCCTTGGCCACTTGCTCAGATCGCCAGGCTTCCTCGGCCTTCTCATCTGTTGCCTCCTTCTTCGCTTGAAGTCTCTAGTTTTCACTGGTCACCCGGTCTAGCTCCTTCTTGAAGTCCTCCAGTATCTCGATGTTCTTTTCCCTGGCCTGTGTAATCCCCTCGACCATTTGGATAGCCTAGTATAAGTGAGCATCGGCCTCAAGAGAGGCAAACATGGACTGCGCATTCGATGACAGTAATGTTAAAAAATGTAAAGTATTATCTAAGTTCTAAAAGTCGACTAAGGAGGGTTACTTACCGAGAGAGTGTGCCAATTCAGGTCGACACAGAGCTTAGCATCCGTCTTGTCGGTGAACCTCCTCCTATCTACCGGAGACACTATCCGCATCGCGAACTGTGTCAACACGGTGCCATTTTGAGTCATAGGTTGGTCGGGTCAGAGCCCGGTATGGATTATCAGCTCTGGTCTTCCGGCACTCTCGTGCGGCTGCTCCTCATCTTGGACCGGAGTGGCGGCTCGACTCTTTTTGTGACGACCGGATGGCACGTCGGATGTCCTCACCTTCCTCTTCCCCTTGTCTTTCCTCACGAGCGGGGTGGGGTCCTCCTCGATGATCTCTATCCATGTGGCACTTGCAGCCACCGGGGTGTCAGCCTTGCTAGGTGTGAGGATAGGTCGGGCCTGGCTTGCCGGTCTCGTTTCCTCAGTCCCGTCTCGGTCGGTGTGCCTCGGGCGGCCTGCTGAGAGTCCACATTTTTCTTCGCCATCCGAGCTATCGCAGCCAAGTCCATCACTGACAAACAAACAAACAAATAAACCCATCAGCAGGATGAATAATAAGTAAAGAAGAATGATGGGGATGGGCTCAGTGCACTTACCGTTTTTCGATTCCGGGTTTAGGGTCGACGCCGGCAGGGTCGGGTTGCTCCAAAAGTAAATGTCGTACAGGCACGACGAGAGCAGAGGAACAACGTTTGTAAATGGCATCCTGAAGATTACCTCATTCTCCCCTTAAAATGTTCGCGCTGGGCTTCATTTTCCTGGTCACTAAAACAAAAAACAAAAAACTCGTTAGAATGAAAACTGGGGTAAGGGGAATGAGGTCCGAGCAAAAAAAGGCTTACCCATATCTCCGAGTGCCTTTGTATCGAAAAATCAAACGAAGTCTTCTCCTCGGACTCCCAACTGGTACCTCCCAAGAAGAAGAACCCTGGCTTTAATTCTTTAATGGATTCGGGGTAGCCCTTGAGGAACTTCCTCCGGGCTGATATGTAAAACCATCCCTTGCCAATGGGCATGGCCTTCGCCAGAAACAGAGTGTAGAACAGGTCGAGGAACGACCTCACTCTCCCAACCAAGCAAATAATGTGGAATGACACGATGAGGCGGATACTGTTGGGAGAGAGCTGTGACGGACACAGACCCAAATCCCAACAGACCTCCCTCACCTAGGGGTGGATGGGAAATTGTAGTTCGGCCTGCAGCTGCTGGTCGTAGACTGCGATAAACCTCTCGGGTGGGTTGCATGCTTGGTCGTTCGGCCTTGTTGCTTGAAGCACTACTGAACTGGGCATCGTGTACTTATTATGGAGCCTTCAAACCGCTTTCTCTGAGAGCTCGGATTCTAGCTCCCAGACCGGAGTACCCCGGGGAACTATACAGTCTAATCGATGCGAAAACGAACTCGTCTGTGGAGGGCTTCCGGATGTGGACGGCCTAGCAGCAGCAGAACCACCGGAGGAGCCCGCCACCTGACCCATCCTCCGAGATCCACGGGAAGGACCAACCGTAGGGAGTGCCCCTGCACTGGTCTTACCTTGAGACTCATCGAACGAGGTCGTCCACTGAACGGTGGGCTCCTGCCTGCTTTCCGACTCGGAGGCAGGGGGAACGGGAAGATCCTACTCCATCGCAGAGGAGTTGAGCTCCATCTGGACGTCGGGGGAGTACGTGGCTATCACGTCTATTAAGGACGCGCTGCTCCCAAACCAGCTAGCCCCAAAGGCTGAAGACATGAAGAAGAAGAAGAAGAAAAAAGTAAAAATAAGAGAAAATAAGACAAGGACAGGAGGAATACCGTGCTCTAGAGGTCGGTGAGAGCTTTCGCGAAAATCTGGTGAGAAAATTCGAGGAATGGATCACGTATTTATAAGGTGCCGAGAAGTCCAAACGTCGCGTCTCATCATGCAGCTCGCAAAACACTAATTCTTGCGCCGCAACCATGTGTCAGGCATCTGGACGAACTAACAGTCTGGCTTCCTCAAGAAGCCAAAAGGCACGTCGGACATGTCAGTCTAGTTTCCAGAAAACACCAATGGACATTCCCAACCGGACTATTTTACCTCGGTTCCACTGACCGCTCTATCCTCTGGCACGGTGCCCATTCCATGAGGCCTGTCCGCTAAAACCTCAGCGTCTCATGTTCTACTTCCACGTAGAGGCTTGGGGGGCAACTGATATGGGTAAAGTTGGGCCCTTCCACATTCTGCCAATAAGGTTACATCCGCCGTAGAGCCATATTCATTCCAGCCCGGTGAATAGGTAGCCCGGGCTGGTTTTGTTAGGTAACCCGCGGGGTGGTCGGGGTACCCAAACCGACCTCCTCACGAGTAGCCTGTTTGATTTGTGCTCATTAGCCCGTAGGATGTTGGAGTGCCCAGACCGATCTCCTCCGGCGATGCCAACCTCACTTGCCACCTCGGGAGATCGGGTGCCGGCCTCATCCTCAACGGTGATGGGCCCAAGGCCCAGGCCCATAGCTCTAATCCTCCATGCCACATACGCGCCTGATTGCTTATTGGTAATCCGAGCTTAAGGTCTTAATCTTGTTTATGCTAATCACTCTTTCGCCTATAAATAGGAGGCTTCCTCCACATTTTACAAGGACGAGAAAACCATTCTAGAGAGAAAAACTTTGCCTTAGATCGGTCAGACAAGTCAAGGTAATAGTAACTCTCCGACCTATCTTTCTCCCCGGATCCTTACTCTCACGCCAGAGAGGACATGCCAAGAACAACCCGGTCGTCCCTTGTGCAGGTGGTGACCAGGAGCTCAGCCCGAACAACAGCCAGGAGCAAGGAAGGAAACCATGACCTGGGTCTAAACTTAGGCCAGTTCGGTCAACCGGCCCGGCTGCAGCACGGAAACAAGTGAGATTAACAACCCTCTCATCCCTAATCTAAGAGTGTTCGGACCATATTGCTTGTTGAACCAATTTCAGACACCGACAATTTTATTTAAAAAAAGATATTGTGTAAATAAATAAATAATAAATAAATTAAATAATATTTGGATGAAATTGTTCCCTTGGTGATGAAGGCAACAATTTCAAACCAAATGTAATATATATGAGTATGGCATTGACAGTGTTATGCATAATAATAATAATAATAATAATAATTAGTTTTGAATGATTTGTATCATAGGCATCATATAGATATAAAGACATTTTGGAGCCGCAAAAGGAAGACCTTTTATATATATATATATATATATATATATATATATATATATAATCATTTTTGTTTTTGGTGTTTTTGACTATTCCAGTTCAGATTTTGGTTTCGGATTTCAGGTAGAATTTCTAACTCTTTTAATATTTATATTTAATCTCTATTATGTGATTCATGAGGAAGTTGTTAAATTTTAACTCTTAGTTTTCATGAAATATTTAGAGATATTATGTGAAAATTATGTGAGATACACGTTTATGTGTTATTTGGAAATTGATTAAATGCATGTATTAAAAGGGTTGAAATTCTACTAAACATTAGCTCACAACCCCACAGTTTTGATTGTAGGGCCAGTGGGAATGAAACGGCGACATAAATTATATTAAGAATTTCTGTTTGAATAATTGTAATTAATATTTACCGTTGTAAAAATTGACTCAATAAATTGAGTATAATTATTGTTTTGTACAGAAAAATTTAAATCGATAATTATAATTGTCGCCATAATTGTATATTAAATTACAAATTTAAATTTTAGTATTAAATTGACCATGTATCAAATTTAGTAGTTAGTTTGTAATATATATTTTATAACTTTAGTATTAAATTATAGTTATATTTAATTGATTATTTATCGTAATAAAATTCATTCGAAAATTCGATAATTAGAATTATCACCGTAGTTATAAAATTTCTTAGATTTATAATGAATATTCAGTTTTAGTGTTAATTCTCTGAGGGAAAAAACCTAGTGGCAGGCCTGAGAAACCGGGTCGTTACAGGTGGTATTTGAGCAATTTTACGACTACCCTAGATTGGGTTATGATATCCATTACTCATAATAAATGAAGTATAATTCCCACCAAGCTTGTGTACGATATTGCCTTATAAATATAGTATATAAAACCTCATAATTACGCACATAATTACAGATTACTGGTAAACAATGTATATATTATCGACTTTGGAGATAATTACCTATTATACAATAATCATCATCATCCTAGCCAGATGAGTAAATTATGGGCCGGTGATTCTTTTGTTTACGTAGCATAAGAACATGCCATAGGATCATTATTAGTAACATATTATTATTATTATTATTATCGATTTTTGTTGAATTCATCATTAATGACTTTGGTTTATGGATATTATCATTATCCTACCAAAAAAATTAATATTTATGGTGTGACATATTGGTATAAATAATAGATAGATCTTATGATGCCCTATGTGTCATCCTAATTTGCAACCCAAGCCTTGAATTTTTGGGCGTTTCGATGGCGTGTTAGTTATGGACCATAAGATTTGTCGTTGAATTGAATATATCAATTAAAATGTGTTTATTGTCTTCTATATAAATCGTGAAATTATACTTTCATATTAAATTGTGAAAAAAAAAAAAGAAAAAAAAAAGTATTAATGAAATAGACAATTTTACGATGATTAATTAATCAAGTAATTTTATTTTATTTTTTAAAAAATAGATTAATTTTATTATCCTGCTATGTCATAGTTACCTATCAAGCAAGTCCTACAGGGTGAATATATTGTTACCTGTCAGACAAATCTTGCAGGGTGAATATATTATATATGTTGTTACTTGTCAGGCGAGTCCTGCAGGGTAGATATATTATTACCTATTAGGTAAGTCCTGCAGGGTGGATATATTATTATTTGTCAGGCAAGTTTTGTAGGGTGGATATATTATATATATTATTACCTGTCAAGCAAGTTTTACAGGGTGAATATATTATATATGTTATTACCTGTCAGGCGAGTCTTGCAGGGCAGATATATTATATATATGTTGTTACCTGTCAGGCAAGTCCTGGATGGTGGATATATATTGTTACCTATTAGGCAAGTCCTACAGGGTGGATATGATAACTCCCGATCGTGAGGTAAAACGATCCTATGGCTGGCAATAAAGTATGGTATTTTTATATAAACGTGCATTAACTAGTCGATTTAAATTCAGCTGTTTTATCATGATGATATTTTGTTGAAATTTTGATATTGACAAGTGAGTGGTTATATTTTGCTGAAAAATGGGTTTTGATAAAAAAAACACTTGATCTATAAATGGTTTTCGTATTATGAAGATAGTACATTAGTAAAATGTTTAAATAAGTATTGGTCCACTACTAGCAATAGGTAGGATCAAAGTGTAGAATGATTGTTGATATTTTCTCGAAAATTTTTATATAGATATTATTGCTACTCATATCAGAATAGAGTAACGGAAGCATAGTGGTAACTTTTTGTTATTATCCTTGAACTAATATTGATTTGGATATTTTATCCAGATACGATGTTAAATTATTAATGTTTTGAATAAAATTTTGAGGACAAAATTTATTTAAGGAGGGTAGATTGTAATACTCCAAAAATTTTATATTCTTGAAAAATATTATTTTATATAAATTTAATATTTTTTAGGACAGTTTTGTGAATTCATGGCATAAATATACACTTGATAATTTTTAAATGTTAAATTTATATTTTTGAAAATATTATTTTTGGGTTATTTTGTATATTATGAAAATTTATAAATAATATTTGATAATTTTCAGGGGTTAAATTTTAATTTTAAATTGATTTTAGAAGTTTTGGGACTACTATGCTATTTAAAATATACTTTTAAGAGTTTTGAGATATAATTAATATTTATTTTATTTTAAGGGAGATATTATGTAAATAAATAAATAATAAATAAGTTAAATAATACTTCGATGAAATTGTTGCCTTTGTGATGAAGGCAACAATTTCAAACCAAATGTAATATATATGAGTATGGCATTGAGACGTGCTATGCATATAGATGATGATGATAATAATAATAATAATAATAATAATAATAATAATAATAATTTATATCATAGACATCGTATAGATATAAAGATATTTATACCTATATATATATATATAGGTATAATCAATTTTTTTTTTTTATGTGTTTTTGAGTATTTCGGTTTAAATTTCGGCTTCGAATTTCAGGTAGAATTTTTAACTCTTTTCATATTTATATTTAATCTCTATTATGTGATTCATGCGGAACTTGTTAAATTTTATCTGTTAGCTTTCATGAAATATTTAGGGATATTCTGTGAAAATTATGTGAGATACACGTTTATGTGTTATTTGGAAATTTATTAAACGCACGTATTAGAGAGATTGAAGTTCTACTGAGCATTGACTCACAACCCCACAGTTTTGATTGTAGGGCCGGTGGAAACGAAACGACGACGTGATTTATATTAAAAATTTTATTTGTAATAATTGTAATTAATATTTATGACAGGTAAAATTTATCTATTTATTTTCAAATCGAATTTGGTAGTTTTCGAGTATTTTTGTTATATTTTAATTCGTTTTTATTTATTTTTGTTAAAAACAGGGGTTAGGAGCGAAAACGGTCGAAAAACGAAGAAATCGGGTGAAAAAACGATCAAGATGATCAAAGTTGGTTGCAACATCTTCACCGTTGCAGCGGTTAAGCCACCGCTATAGTGGTGAAACAACAAAGAGTTTCAAAAACTCTTTGTTTGTTCATCGCTGCAGCGGTGAAAGGGCAGAAAACCTACCGACATGCCCACCCCTGTAGCGGTCAAAGGCCAGTTGTTTTAGATATTTTCTAGATATTTTGTTTTTGTTCCTGATCCGTTCCTACTTTTAAAGAACATATTAGGAGTGTTTTTTAGTGTTCTAAAAAGCTCTCAACCAATCAAAGAGAAGGAACACAATTGGAGAAGAGAAAACAAGATCAGAGCGGTTTTTACGGATGCCACCTTTAGATAACAACTATTTTCCTTTGTTTCTCTCTTTATTCTTAACTCGTTTTTTGTTGTTTGATCATGTATATATGGATTATTATTGAATATATGGTTATGGCCATGAGCTAAACACTGATTATCGATAAGATTGATGTAATTTACTAATATACGTTGTTTGTTTGAATTCGTGTTTCGTTAACGGTTTTTCTTGCCTATTCGATTGTGTTTACCATTCTTTTACTTCATTTATATGTTTGTTAAGATATATTGAGAAATCAAGGTTTGAAACTTGGGAAAGATAATCCTGAATTCGAACTAAGGTTTAAACACAACGCAACAATCTAATGACCCGGGAGGGTATTAGAAAATATGCAATCCGTGAGGTTGGGGCGAAACTCATGTGACCAAGTGTCATATAGACGTTCGAGGGGGACTTTGGCGTTGACGTGAAGTCGCATATTCATTTACTTCACACTCGGAAGAGGTAGTGAGTGAGTTTTTGATACCTAGATTGTCGGATAGTTTGAATACCGTTAATGTAAACTAGATTGGACCAAACACGTATAAGTAAACGAAGTTAATCCCTAGATAATCTATTCTCATATAGTATAATTAGTATTATAGTTTAATTAGTTTAGTTTAATTTAATTTATTATAAAAACAAAAACTCTATTTTTATCGCCTAAATAAAATTTGGTTATGATAATTGTGGTACTTAGCGATAATTTAATCCAATCCCTATGGATAAAATAATCCTTTTCATTCACTATTCTATAAAACTTAACCCGTACACTTGCGGTGAAAGTAACAACGTAATATTCTGCTACCAATTTACTGATATAAAAATTGACTCAATAAATTGAGTATAATTATTGTTTTGTACTGAAAAATTTAAATCGATAATTATAATTGTCGCCATAATTATATATTAAATTACAAATTTAAATTTTAGTATTAAATTGACCGTGTATCAAATTTATTGGTTAGTTTGTAATGTATATTTTATAACTTTAGTATTAAATTATAGTTATATTTAATTGATTATTTATCGTAGTAAAATTCATTCGAAAATTCGATAATTAGAATTATCGCTGTAGTTGTAAAATTTCTTAGATTTATAATGAATATTCAATTTTAGTGTTAATTCTCCGAGAGGAAAAACTTAGTAGTGATCTTGGGAAATCGAGTCGTTACACAGAGAGTGATGTTGCTTTTGAGCTAGTTGGGGCAATTATTGGTAATCATTGGTTCAAACTTTTGTAGTGTTAAGTAAATTTTATAATTTATGTCAGTTGACAGCTTATAGTTATTATTGGTTGGCTAATAGTAAGTTGAGGTGACGTTTATTATTTTATTTATCAGAATTGCACAGCGGAAGCGTGGTGGTGGAGTTGTTTATCTTTTGTCTCTATTTCTCCGTAAAAATAAAAGGAAAAAACCGAGAGCCGTTACTGGAAAACTGGGCCGTTACAAAAAGTATATAAGTAAAAAAATATTTTCACTTAATTTTCTTTAATGTCTTCAAAACTCTTTACGTCTGCATCATTTACATCTTGCACCTGTTATATTTTCGTCGACGATTTTTCTTCTTAATAAAAAATATGAAATTTTAAATCTGAAACACTTAATAAAATCATTAATTTCACTAAAACATCAATACTATCAAACCTTGGATTCAACAATATGTATTTCAACACTTAATTTTTTGTTTTATCAAATGGACGCTTAATTCTCAAAATGTGTGAATTTTAAATTTCTACGTATTTTTAATGATTGTCAGGTCTGGTATGATAGAATTCAATTTTTATGAGATTTATGATTTTTTGTTTTATTCAATTAGAAGAATCGCCATTTTTTTTTTTAAAAAAAAAAAAATGGTCGGATTTGAATTTTTTTTTTTTTTTTTCTCTTATTTTTTAGAATTCAAAAAAATATTATTTTTATCTTTATGTAAAAACATAAAAATATAAATTCTCCGTAATTCAAACATGAGGGTTATTGCCTCCATAAAATAACAATTAAAAACATTTTAATCGTTATATTTCTTCTACAAAATAAGTTGTCTAATTCTTTTTTTCTCCCTATTTTAATTTTTTATATTCTTCGATACATTTTAAAAACTAAAAATAACTTTTCAATATATATGCATGGAATAACTTCAATACAAAATTTATTATTTTTTTCGATTCTTCCTTCTTACTTTTTTGTATTTTTTTAATAGATATATATAAAATGACAACATTAATTCATTATTTTAAGTTGTTATAGATGTTAAAAATAGATTATGATAAATATTAGTAATTTACAATTATTGTTTTTATTTAATATTTGATATCAGAAATTTATTTAAGCATGGTGAATAATTCACGAATTTAATTTTTTATCTATGCAATCCATTTTTTACATATAGTGATTTTGAACTTTTAACAAATTTTTTAAATTTTAAAAAAAGAAAATATAGCGAGTGAATTGGGTTAGTATACCTAGATTTTATGCCTTTAAAAAATTTCAAAATCATTTACTCCATTTTTCAACAAAAAGTCAAGTAAAAATTTATGATTTAACATGAAACACAAGAGATAACTTATACGTGCCCCATGTCATTCATTGTCAAACAATAAAATATCAAGAAATGTGAACATATATAACCGTTGTGTCAACTTATGTTTATTACAAAAAGATAGGAGGATCAAATTATGTGTAAAAAGTTTCGACTTTTTGAATGAAAACGGCTACTTAGGCCCCGTTTGGTTAATATTTCCATTTCAATCCAACCTAACTTAATTTTGAGATTGATTTTTGGGAACGCGTTTGAAAACACAAAACTCAACTCAATCCAAGGAAGAAAAAAAAAACTGTTTTTTTTTTTTTTGCCCAACCCAATCCATCCCACTTTAGGACACGCTCGCCATTTTATTAAATGTTAATGAGACGCTCTCCAAACTGCATTCCACGGTCACGAAACCGTTCATTTCTTCCCCTCATATTCTTTCTCAAGTCTTCCCCTCATCATCTTCCTTTGTCGTCGTCCTCCTCGCCATCGTCTTCGCCGAAATCGTGACCGTCTTCGAAGAAGGAAGAAGGCCGTTTGATCGTCGATTCGTCGAGAGATAGAGAGATGAAGCCTTGTTCAGCAGATTCGTTCGTCGAAGAAGGTCGTTCGATTGTGAAATTCGAAATCGTTGTTATGGCAAGTAAATGTTTGATTTTTATTTTTCCGATCTCTGATCTATTGTTCCCATATGCTAGAAATAATGTTTGATTTCTTGAGGGGGAAGAACAACGGGAAAAGTGGAGAGAAGCCCGGCGATGCGTTTCTCTCTGCCAGATTCTGGGAGCTTTTCCGATTCGCCAACGAATTGGATTGCGTTCTGATGGGAATTGGGAGCGTCGGGGCATTCGTTCACAACTGTGCGTTGCCGTTATTCCTCCAGTTGGGTGTCTTCATGGGCAGGTAAGTTCTTATACGGAGGATTTTCTTTCTCTTTAATATCAAATTTGATTTGGATTTTTTCTTAATTGGGATCTTAGTTGCAGTTTTATTTGAATGATTTTTAGCTTTTGGCGGTTTGCAGTTTAGATGATTTGATCTTAGTTGCAGTTTTGTTTAGATAAAGCTTTAGGGATCTTCAGTTGAAGCAATTTGTAGTTGCAGTTTTGTTTGGATACTTTTTGTTTCCAATCAATTCTTAGTTGCAGTGAGTGAATAATTCTATATATTGTGTATTTTTGGATTGTTGTGTGATTAATCTTGTTTTGGTTTAGTGTTGTTTGTTTTTCGTGCTTTTGTTGTTTGTTAATCGATTAGTAGCGCAGATGGTAGTTTTGAACGTGGTGAATTCATTGTTGAGAAAACAATTCCAGAATAATATGGTTACTAAACGCGATTATGTTTTCAGCACAAAATAAAATTTTGTCGTTATCAAACACAATTCTGTTCTCAGAAAGAAACAAAATTCTCAATTCAATCCAATGCAACCCATCCCAGATGGGTTGAGAAAAGTGAAAACACTAACCAAACGCCACCTTAATTTCCAAAGTAATACAACTTACACTCCCTCAACTATTGACCAGAACCATGGGAATTCCCTCAATTTTAAAAACTACATAGGATACCCTTGAACTTTTTGGTCAAAGGACACTGAGGCCCCTTGTTCATTTTTTATTCCGAAAATATCCTTTGAAAAGTCAATTCATATTTTTTTTACTAAATTAGCCCTACTCTCTTTATCTAAAGACTAAGTTGCTATCACACCCCACCCCGGACACCTATCACCCCTGGGTCGGCGTGACATTGACACGACATCACCTATCCAACTTATATCAACCAAAAATTACATCAAATATACCAAATTGTCATCTATGCAACATATACATAATTTTTCAACTATAAGGATATTCCCGCTTCAACAATAGGAACTATAAACTAAAACTCATGAACCTCCTTTAGGTTCACTTCTAACAGCTCGTCTCTAATTTCACTCCTACGACTCCAACGCATGACCCGGATAACTTTATCTAGTGCCAGTAGGTGACCGATCGACTCCTATCTGCTCCACCTGTGAGTGTACTGTCTTCTTAGTAAAAATATTTTATAATAATAACTCATAACTACAACATCTAAATAGATCAAACACAAGTATATAGATAACATGTAGCTAGTAAAATTCTCCATAATATAAGTAGTGAAAATAAAACTAATAAGTATAAGTTCCATTCAAACTCATCTAGTATAAAATGATACCAAACATCATAATAAATAATAAATCAATCAATATAAGTAAAACACCACATCTCAAAACACCACTCCACCACAACACACACTGGTCAACCATAGTGATCGTTTTAACCTCACGATCGGGAGTTGCAACGGTACTGTAACATTCGTAGGAATGCCTTCCTACGAAATATCCACACCCTTTTTGGGGAAAAATATAATCTACACCCTTTACGGGGAGAACTATCCATTTCCCATGGGAAGAAATCCACACTCCTTACGGGGAGAAATATAATCCACACCCCTTTCAGGGAGAAATATAATCCACACCCCTTACGGGGAGAAGACTATGGCATCGTCCAAATCAACAGTATCGTCAAAATCCATACCCCTTATGCGGATAAATATATTTTACAATATCGTAAAAAATCCACACCCCTTATGGGGAGAATTTCCAAACCACGTTTTTCTCTTTCTTTTTAAAAATACTACCTATTTAGTAAAAACCATTTTTCCACCTTTGGTTTTTGAAAACCAAACATTATTAGAAAATCAGATATTTTTTCACTCTTTTTTAGACCACCAAAGCCAACGAATTATTTTTCAACTTTCTTTTTAAAATCAACATAATTTACCAAAAATCCATTTTTCTCAACTCACTCAAAACCTGTTTAATCCACATAATTTTAAAATCATCCAGTTTAAGTAAAACCATTATATATATAGTTTGGCAAGAAGACAGTACACTCACATCGATATCCGTTTTGCAAAACTGACATTGACCACACTTTATCTGGATGCCGGTGCCTGCGAACTTAATAGTGACATAGCCTAAATTAATATCTTATTTAGAATATCTTAATTATGCAATGCAGACCTTATATTCTGAATCGTTACTATTTTATATAACACGTTATTAAAATTAATTAATCGCTACGAAATTATTACGATTTCAGAAATTGTAACGCTAAATAAAATTTAATCTAACGAAAATTAATAATCGATTGAAATTTTACCTTTTTCCGAATCATTTGACGGCCACGAAATGGGTTTTGGATTTTTCCAGGGTGGTTTCTGCAAATTCTCCATTTTCTTTTCTTTTTCTTTTTCTTCCTTTCTTTTCTTTCTTTTTTTTTTTCTCTGTTTTGGCTTCTGTTTACTGTTACAGCCCCGACCGATCACCCCCCCTTTCTCTCTCTACTATCAACTCCAGCGATTTTACTCACCGTCGACCGCCTTACACCAACGATCACCCACACACATACACGTACACACGCTGAAAAACTGATCGGAACACCCACCATATACTGCTAGACCACAACAGAACACACACACACAAAATCAAACTCACCTACTCTATCTCTAACTCACCGCCGGTGATCAAAACCCACTTCACTGGATCACCGAACAACCGTCGAAGAAACCGAACACACACACACACACCAAGTCACATGCACACACTGATCACAGTTGAACACACACACAATCATACACAGAACACTCATACACACGCAAACCCACATGATTTTCGACCATCGATCACATACTGGCGAATCCCACCGTCGATTCTCTCCCTCTTCATTTTCTGTTTCAGTTTCCT
The DNA here is from genome assembly GCA_016647705.1 of Eucommia ulmoides. NCBI lineage: Eukaryota > Viridiplantae > Streptophyta > Magnoliopsida > Garryales > Eucommiaceae > Eucommia > Eucommia ulmoides. The sequence continues at coordinate 4,405,212 of CM028338.1, forward strand.
ATTACCCGACCAACGACAACTCACAAACCACCGCCGGCGAACCCCATACGATCGACGACAAAATCCACCGGCGGTCCTTACTCTCTCTCTTCTTTCTCTTCCTCTCTCTTTCCTGCTCTTTCTCTCTCTCCATTCTTCGCGAGTTTTCTTCGATCCTTCTCTATTTTGCTCTCCGTTTGATTGTCTACATATATACACACACACACACATATATGGGTGATCAATTGGCCAGCCACGAGTCCCATTTCTCTCCCTCCATGTCCACCGACTCAATCTATAAGATATATATATATAAATAATTTACACCAAGCCCCCCTCATTTTGTTAAGTTATATGTTTTTATTTTAATGTTTTGAAGATTTATACTGTGACCCCCTAAACTTTTACATCACAAATTAAATTTCGAAATCCGTCCCACTATTTTAGTTAGGATCGTAATTTAAACTCATTCTAAATTTTAATGTTTATGAAGATTGCAATTTACCCCTTCATGTTTAAAAAATTACGAATTAACCCCTCAAATTATAATTAAATCATAATTAACACCATCAACCCCGTTACTTCCGAATTTTATATTATTATTATTATTATTATTATTATTATTATTAGTATTAGTATTTTTTTAAATGCGACTTAAATTATACGTATGTCCAAGGTCGGGGTCTTACAATTCTCTCTCCCTAAAATGAATTTCGTCCCGAAATATTTCGTTAAACTACTAATACGTCAGATTCACACCACATGATTACATTTGTCTTATGTAATTTTAGAACAATTGATTCCTATGTAGGGTCCTATAATTACAAATCACCCAATATTTATAATCATTCCATTTGGTCAAATTATATGCCCCTATTGCAACACTTCCATTTGCAGTGATCGATATTATATCCAATACCTAACGAATAGCGTGCACTTGGTCGATCACGCTAAACATGAACAACAAATGGCCAAAGAATCTCAATTGATTGAGCCTATTCATTCCGGCTATAATTTTTCTGTAACCAACACTTATTTATTTCATTCGACATTTTCCAATTGACCAGTTTGCCACAACATCACCGTTTAACATTTAAACCAACAACACTTACAACCAAGTGCTTAAGAAGTCTCATAAGCACAATTAGCCCAAAATTATCAACCTCAGTATCTAGCTCAGACTTAAATTCTCTTATAAGCGTTTCCTAATATTACCGTTAAATCTTTTGCACTGCACCAAAATCACATAAATATGTTTTAAATCATGTCCAAAACATAACAATGTCCCTCAACACATAAATATCACCAACCACCTCACTACATATCCAAATACGTCAAACGGGTCCTCTATAAGAATTTCCTTCATGTCTCCATATTTAATCAAGTCCCTGACAAGGTCACGTGCTTTAATTCCGTTTCAATCTACCTAACATACTTCAAACAATTATCCACATATAAATATTAATTAACGAACATAGATACGTCCCAATCACCAAAATTTGATATATCATAAAAGTCATTAGTTATTGACTGTAAGATATTGCATTGTGAGTACATATCAATTCAAGGACATTTCAAATTATCTTTTTCCCATGAAATCTTAATGATCTCCACATGCCGACTTCGCCAAATAATTAACAACTCAGTACATCTAATTGGGTTCCTTGTTATCAACTCCGATTCTAGAAAAACAAAATAGAATAATTAAATAACCACACCAGACTGTCTTTACTTCTTGAAAATTTTCCGTTCTTTCTTCTCCATTCAGTCTATTTGACTGGAATCCTACATCCTTTCCATATAGCGCTTTATCCGATGCTACCTTGCTCTATAAACGTCGCGTGATTCTCCTTACTATCAGAAATTTCAGAATGCAACTCCTTAACATATCTCCCAATACCTAAATTCACACCTCTCGATTGACCGTTAGTGTACAAATAAGAAGAGTTACGAACTCTCAACTAGATACCCAAAGCAGTATAGAAACTCAAATAAAAGTCAAAATAATTATCAACCAAGTCACAGTACGACGACACCTTTATGGTTTCAAATTTCTAATTCCAAAAATTTTGAGTAACTGATCAACCGAGTCTAAACACATGCAAAATTTTTTAATTTAGGAGCCACTGATCCTTATCAAACATATAATTCAACATCTAATTTGCACTTTTGATTTAAAATAATTATTGTCACGACCCGTCCCAAAATCCCGACATCCCAAGCTGGCATGACGACATCACGACATCACCGAAAATAACTAACTAACCATCTATTACACGACAATATGCATATATATAATTAAACCATCATCTATATGAAGCTACACATATTTTTGTTATGGGAACACACCCGTTCCCCAAATATACTAACAGCAAAATATAATACCATGAACCCCTAACAAGTTTGCCTCAGAAAGCTCATCTCAACCCTTCACACGACTCCATCGTAGGACTCTACCTAGCGCCAGTAGGGAACCGACTTATAGCTGTTTTACCTGCGAGTGTACTGCCTTCTTAGTAAAAACATCTTTACTAAAAAAAACTCATTCTACAACATCTAAATGGATCAAGCGTAAGTTTATAAATACCACATAGCTCGTAAAATTCCCAGTATAAAATCAGGGAAAATAAAACGACATAATTAAGTTCCATTCAAACCCAACTAATATAAAAATCATACTAGTCACTATGATAATAAATATCAAATCAGCCAATATACGTAAACCACCACATCTCAAGCACACATTTCAAACACATTTTTTAAGCACACAACTCAAACATATATATCAAACACACACTGGCCAGCCCTAGTGATTATTTTAATCTCACGATCGGAAGTTGCAACGGTACCGTAACATCCGTAGAAATACCTTCCTACGAAATATCCACACCCCTGTTGGGGAGAAATATAATCCACACTCCTTACGGGGAGAACTATTCACATCCCATGGGAAGAATCCACACCCCTTACAGGGAGAAATATAATCCACACCCCTTTCGGGGAGAACAACTATGTCATCGTCAAAATTATCAGTATAGTTAAAAATCCACCTCTCCTTTCCAAAACCGACTTTTTATCCAAAAATCATATTTCTCACTTTCTTTTAAAAAGAAAACGTCTGATTTTACCAAAACTACTTTTTCACTCTTTATTTTTAGAAAACCAGACATGTTTAGAAAAACAGATATTTTCCACTCTCTTTTAAAACCACCCAATCCAACGAAAAACCATTTTCACCTTCCTTTCGAAAACCATCATAATCTCACGAAAATCCATTTTACCAACTCCTCCAAAACCTGCTTGATCTACAAAATTTTAAAGGCATCTAATGTAAATATAACTATTTTCTATCATATATAGATAAAAATAGTTTGGCAAGAAGACAGTACACTCACCTGGATATCCGTCTCCGTAAACTCTCGCCAACTATCCTCTACCGGTACTTTAGTGCCTGCGAACCTAATAGGGATATGGTCTAAATTAATATTTTATGTAAACATATCTAAATCACGAATTGCAGATACTAAATTTCATAATTACCTATTCCCTGCGCTTTATTATGAAATTACTATATTGATCTATTTCCTATCGTCAATTTCAATTTAGGCATTTAAATACATATATTAAAGAAGTTCGAAATTCTACCTTTTTCCAAATTTTTCCGTCGGCTGTGAGATTGGATCTTTAATTTTTGAGGGGTGGTTTGTGCAATTTTTTTTTTCTTTTTCCTTATTTTTCTTTTCTTTTTCGCGCTTGTTCCCTGCGTCTGATTCGGTTCTGTTTTCACCGTCGACGAACTCTCTCACTCCTCCCAGTCACCGTGCGTCGGCCACCCTGCACCGTTCTGCACATACACACACCGCAGCAGCAACACATACATACCCAACAAAACACACGCCGGCGACGCCACACCTCCGATCACAGTCCCATGATCACCGTTGGCCCATGCCCACCGGCGACACCCATACGCACACCCATACGATTGACACACACCACCGGAGGAACACACCCATACCGTCAACACTGAAGAACACCCACACGCACACGTCCACCATCTGAACACAGCAACCCACGAAATCGACGACATCCACCGGCCGACAACACCCTCTTTCTCTCTACTCTCCACTCCGGCGACGACGACGACCACACTGACACGCTTATCTGACCGAACAATCACACACCGGTGACGTTGAACAAACCACACAAAACATGCACACACACTTTACCGAACGACGGCAATGATTACGCACCACTGGACGAACGACGATCCCACCCCCACCGGAGCAAACCGCTCTCTCTCTTTATGAAATTTGACGACGACACACACCCACACGAAAAACACGAACATATACCCACGCTGCGTTTCTATTTTCTGTTTTGAATTTTCATCGTCGGCGAGCTCTCTCTCTCTAACCCACCGCCGGCGACGAATACCGACTGTCCGACCCTACTCTCTTTGTTTATCTCTTTTTGTGCTTCTCATTTCCTCCCTTCAAATTGAGTCTGCATGCAAGAATATAATGCATGAATCAAGTGGTCCGAAGATTTGATCTAAAGATGCCACGTCTCCCACTTCCCGATTCTTCTCTACCTCCGGCGGATCGTCATGGCACACAGCACACACGCACAAAATGGGTATATATATATATATTAAAATAATTTTTTTTGTTTAATTACTCTTTCTTCCCCAAATTCTTAAAATCCTCTTTTTAGTCCCATATCAACTTCTTTAAAAGTTCTAAAAATTGAAATTTCACCCCTTTTTAAGTTTCAATTTAAAAAGTTAAATGCTAATTTTGGATGGAATGTTTTCCTAAATTTTTAATTTGACCCCTAAACTTTTTAATTTGAATTTTTAATTGACTCAAATTCCCCCGAATTTTTTCAATTACTCTAAAATGCAACTAAAATGACGTACGTGCTACGATTGAGGTCTTACAATTATACTATCCTAACTTTATTTGACATTTTCGTTGAACTGGTGCCTCATGCAACCGAACCCTCCAGTCAATATATACTGGCATATGCATAAAAAAATACATTCATCGAACTACTCTCCCATTTTTCATTTAGAATAGGTCAAAGCTACAATAGCCCACCTGGATATTACTACTCAACCTCAACTTTACTACTAAACAAATCGCCTACCAACAATTGTTACGATTCCCCAATTCCATTTCAATCTAATAATAATACTCACACAATCTCAATAGTTTATCATTACCGAGCATTGCATACATTGTTCTATTAACCTCTTTTAAGGTCTTTTCCGTCAATTAGCATTATTTCGTCAATTGGCATTATTAAACCTACACACTTTATTTCAAATTCTTAAAACTTCATTATTCTCTCAGACACGCTAATCAACTCTACAGTTAATTCTCGCTACATCACTAACCCTTCTTAGCTGGACATCCGACTTTTACCTTACTACAATACGGTCAATCAAAGCAGTTTTCAAAATCAAAATTTCAATCTGCGTTACCATCTAATCAACCGCCCACTAAATTTACAAGGGTCTTAACTCAACCCCTAAAGTAATATGAACAACCAACTCACTAATTTCCAGCCCGAACTATTCATTATAGTCAGCCCTATGATCATTTTCCATTTCCTTCTTCCTTAATCTTTCCCAACTGGACATTCAACTTTCGTGCTTCTACCATACAATCGATAAATATCAATTTCACATTGAAAAGTTCAAATAGCGTGGTCATTTGACCAACTGCCCGATAAACTTACAAAGATCCCAACCTGACACATACATTAATATGAATAACCCAATTATGCGCAACCACATTTTTCCCTATTTCCAATTTTAAGCACAAATCCCGTTATACGGAAATGTCGCTAAACGTCAAACAATTACAATCGCTACAAGCTCCAAAAAGTTTCGAGTTCCAGTCACTTGTTTTCGGCCTTTTCCATATTCCATCAACCCACCACTTCGGCTTCCTTTGGATTCACTTGAATACTATGCCTTAAGAGCACTAGTTATATTTACTGCACTAGTCACCGCCTTAGCAACACATTCTGGAGATGTTCGACATGCTCTTCTTTATTTTCGACCGGATCACCGTTTTTACCACGTCACAGTCTCTAATCTTCGATTACGAATACCCTACTAAAAAATCTGACACCCTATTTGTTGCAATCGATTTAACAACCTATCTATTCTAACTTTTGCGTTACCAACACCGGATCTTTATGGAAACACACATCAGGTCTACATAAATCATTAGTTGATATTCTAATTTATTGTGACTTTTTTTTTTTTTTTTTTCAGGGCTGTCATAAGGCTTCTTCTATTAAAACTTCCTAAACCGAAAACGAACTTACTCCAATTCCCAATATCCAACAATTTTTTCATACACCACTAAAATTATTTAAATTCAACTAAATGCAATCAATCATCGACTTAAATTAATCCACTCAATTTTTCCTATACCATAGCAATTGCCTTTAGAGTCCCAATATTATAATTTCAAATCTCAATTTCCCACATTCATTAACACAAGTATAATTAACCAACTTAACGAGCCGAACGTTCACCTCCTTATCATTATGGAACTTATTTAACAACAACCACAATTACTAATCACGCTTACACGCACCCTGTCAATTCTCGAAACTGCATAGGGAAAATCCCAAGCTATTACAATATCCACTGCCGAAACTTGTTCAAACTGATGCCCATCATCTACGTTCTTACTTGTGATATCCTTTCTTTAACACTTTTCTAACCTCCTAAACCCACTATCAGACTAACTGAGGTACTAGATATGCCTTCCCAACAATACATACTTTTATTCATCACATATTTGACTCCACCCGTAACTCTATATTACTCATTCAAATGGATTATATTTACACGCACTAACTATCCTTCCAGATCCACAATCCTCGGCTACTTCATATATATCATTTTCTATTACATTGCTACATGCCACAACTGTTACTCCGTCTATTAATCAATCTAAAAAGTGCTACCAAATTAAATTCTTGTCATGTAACGTCACAGTTTCCTTTCAGATTGCCTAGAAGGCGATTTACTCCCTTTGAATATTAGTTCTTATTTCGACTTAAGTGTGTTCTGCTATATTATTTAGTATATTGATAACGACGTAATTTATTGTTTGTCTAGCTTAGCCTTCTTATCTTGTGGAAAACATCCCTCCTAGCAATATCACCACGTGGTCATATCCCTGCTTGCCAAAAAGACAACCCTCCATTCACCATACCAATGCACAAACTAATGAAATAAAAGACCTAACACTCACATACCAAGCTCACCTATTGATACCCTATCTCATGTCCCCTACTTACTAGACGATTGGCACGTCCTCCTATCTCATGGTCTTCTACCGACACATCTCTTGACAAGTTTACAGAATCTATAACCTAGGCTCTGATACCAAAATTATCACACCCTACCCTGGACACCCGTCACCCCTGGGCCGGTGTAACGTTGACATGACATCACCTATCCAACTTTATCAACCAAAAATTACATCAGATATACCAAATTGTCATCTATACAACATATACATAATTTTTCAACTATAAGGATATTCCCGCTTCAACAATAGGAACTATAAACTAAAACTCATGAACCTCCCTTAGGTTCACTTCTGACAGCTCGTCTCTAATTTCACTCCTACGACTCCAACATATGACCCGGATAACTCTATCTAGTGCCAGTAGGGGACCGATTGACTCCTATCCGCTCCACCTACGAGTGTACTGTCTTCTTAGTAAAAATATTTTATAATAATAACTCATACCTACAACATCTAAATGGATCAAGCGCAAGTATATAGACAACACGTAGCTAGTAAAATTCTCCATAATATAAGTACTGAAAATAAAACCAATAAGTATAAGTTTCATTCAAACCCATCTAGTATAAAATGATACCAAACATCATAATAAATAATAAATCACCCAATATAAGTAAAACACCACATCTCAAAACACCACTCCACCACAACACACACTGGCTAGCCATAGTGATCGTTTTAATCTCACGATCGGGAGTTGCAACGGTACCGTAACATTCGTAGGAATGTCTTCCTACGAAATATCCACACCTCTTTTGGGGAGAAATATAATCTACACCCCTTACGGAGAGAACTATCCACATCCCATTGGAAGAAATCCATACCCCTAACGGGGATAAATATAATCCACACCCCTTTTGGAGAGAAATATAATTCACACTCCTTACGGGGAGAAAACTATGGCATCGTCCAAATCAACAATATCGTTAAAATCCACACCCCTTACGGGGAGAAATATATTTTACAACAACATCGTCAAAAATCGACACCCCTTATGGGGAGAATTTCCAAACAACGTTTTTCTCTCTCTTTTTAAAAGTACCACCTATTTAGTAAAAATCATTTTTCCACCTTTGGTTTTAGAAAACCAAACATTATTAGAAAATTAGATATTTTTCCACTCTCTTTTAAACCACCAAAGCCAACGAATTATTTTTCAACTTTCTTTTTAAAACCAACATAATTTACCAAAAATTCATTTTTCCCAACTCACCCAAAACTGGTTTGATCCACATAATTTTAAAACCATCCAGTTTAAGTAAAACCATTTTACATGCATATATGTATATATATACATATATATATATATATATATATATATACATATATATATATATATATATATATATATATACATATATATAAAAGTTTGGCAAGAAGACAGTACACTCACCTCAATATTTGTTTTACAAAACTGACACTGACCACACTCTATCTGGACGCCGGTGCCTGCGAACCTAATAGTGACAGAGCCTAAATTAATATCTTATTTAGAATATCCTAATCATGCAATACAGACCCTCTATTCCGAATCGTTACTATTTTATATACCACGTTATTAAAATTAAGTAATCGCTACGAAATTATTACGATTTCAGAAATTGTAACGCTAAATAAAATTTAATCTAACGAAAATTAATAATCGATTGAAATTTCACATTTTTCCGAATCGTTTGACGGCCACGAAATGGGTTTTAGATTTTCCCAGGGTGGTTTCTGCAAATTCTCCATTTATTTTATTTTTCTTTTTCTTCATTTCTTTTCTTTCTTTTCTTTTTCTCTGTTTTGGCTTCTGTTTACTGTTATAGCCTCGACCGATCACCCCCCTTTCTCTCTCTACTATCCACTCCGGTGATCTCACTCACAATCAATCGCCCTACACCAATGATCACCCATACAGATACACGTACACACACTAAAAAACTGACCGGAACACCCACCATGTACTGTCGGACCACAACCGAACACACACACACAAAATCAAACTCACCTACTCTCTCTCTAACTCACCGCCAGTGATCAAAACCCACCCCACTGGATCATCGAACAACCGTCGAACAAACCGAACACACACACACACCAATTCACATGCACACACTAATCACAGTTGAACACACACACAATCATACACACGCAAACCCACAAGATTTCTGACCATCGATCACATACCGGTGAATCCCACCGCCGATTCTCTCCCTCTTTGTTTTCTGTTTCAGTTTCCTGTTACCCGACCAACGACGACTCACAAACTACCGCCGGCGAACCCCATACGATCGACGACAAAATCTACTGGCGGTCCTTACTCTCTCTCTTCTTTCTCTTCCTCTCTCTTTCCCGTTCTTTCTCTTTCTCCATTCTTCGCGAGTTTTCTTCGATCCTTCTCCATTTTGCTCTCCGTTTGACTGTCTACACACACACACACACACACACGTATAAGGGTGATCAATTGGCCAACCACGCGTCCCATTTCTCTCCCTCTGTGTCCACCGACTCAATCTATAAGATATATATATAAATAATTTACACCAAGCCCCCCTCATTTTGTTAAGTTTAATGTTTTTATTTTAATGTTTTGAAGATTTATACTTTGACCCCCTAAACTTTTACATCACAAATTAAATTTCGAAATCCGCCCCACTATTTTAGTTAGGATCGTAATTTAAATTCATTCTAAATTTTAATGTTTATGAAGATTGCAATTTATCCCCTTCATGTTTAAAAAATTACGAATTAACCCCTCAAATTATAATTAAATCATAATTAACACCATCAACCCCGTTACTTACAAATTTTATATTATTATTATTATTATTTTATTATTTTTTTTTAAAATGCGATTTAAATTATACGTATGTCCAAGGTCGGGGTCTTACAGTTGCGCTTGTATTATATGTGATGGTTCAAAATAAAATTTAATAAAACTTTAAGGGTGTGTATTGTAATTAAAGGTTAGGCTTTTCATCTTCTTCATCCTTCGAGCCCCAAATCCTCCTCCACCACCACCACAACATTCTCTTACCAACTTCTGCCACACCAACGGTGAACCCCACCACCACACTCTCCGTTTATCTCATCCACCCTATCACTTTTTCTCTCATCCCTAACCCATCTTCTTCTGCCTATCCATGTTCCCGTCCCTGTTCGAACATCAAAACTACCGAACAACACCACCCAAACGAACAACACCACCGAACAATACCACGTCACCACCATCACCAAAAACCACGTCACCACCATCGTCGAACACCGTCATCGCCGAACACCACAACACACCTCTACAGCTCCTGAGAAATCGAAGAATCGGACCTCCGATTGCACGAGGAAGATGGAAAATGGTTCATTTTCCCTACCAAATTCCAAACCTCTACTAGAGAATGGTTCGTAATCATCTCTATCTCATTTCCTCTCAAATCTGGAGAAACCACGTCGGAATCGATGGTAATTGCATTTTCTCGATAAAGATGGATTTGATCTGTTATGGGTTTGGATTTTGATTTCAATGGTGGGTTGTTTTAGGATTTGGATTTGGATTTCTAGTTTATTTTTATTTGAAGAAGATGAAGGTGGATTCACTTTTCCTCTCTCTTTCTCTTATCACCTTCTGTGATTGTGGGTACCTTGTCACACCCCACCCCGGTGCACTCGTTACCCGAGGCCGAGCGTGACGTCAACTAGACGTTACCGAACCAACTCACGAATATCCAAACAAACACACACACTCGCATACTTGTAAATTTTTCCTTATAAAATATATATATACTTGAACCTCCCACAGTTCACGTTCGACTGACTCACCTCCAACACAACACTACCTCCGGACTCTCCCTAGTGCCAGTAGTAGACCAACTCCTAGCCGCGGTACCTGAAACCAAATTTTTTTATCGGTGTACTGTCTTCATAATAAAAACGTTTTGTATAGATCAAGTATAAGAATTTAAATACCCCATTTCAAAATAATAAATAATAAACACTATGTTTTGAAATATAATATAATATAATCACGTACCCAGTTCCACTACCACCAATGAAATGAAATAATATAACAATAAATCCGTATATCATAGTTGGAACCGGTTTTCAACTGCCACCACTGTAAAAAAAAAATACTGTATTTAAAACACCCCAATACAAATATAATATAATCACATATCACACGGGAACTCAGCTTTCCTATCACCACAGAAATACACTCATATATGTATAACACCCGGTCCAAGTAGCATAAATCAACCAAAATATTATATTTATCCAAGTAGTGTAAATCAACCAGAATAATAGTTATATTTATATGCCAACCATTTTAAAGTTATATATATATATATCCAACCGAATCACTCCAAACAGTTCATCGTAAACAACAAAACACCACACCACCCTTCGACTAGCCATAGGATTGTTTAACCTCACGATCGGGAGTTGCAACGGTACCGTATCACCTGCAGGGTTTGCACTCTCTAACGGATCAATCCACATCCCTTATGTGAAGAAAATTCATATCCCTTGTGAGAAGAATATCCACATCCCTTACGAGAAGAAATTTCACATCCCTTACGGGAAGAATATCTACATCTCTTATGGGAAGAATATCCACATCCTTTACAAGAAGAAAATCCGCATCACTTACGGGAAGAAAATACTATGGCATAGTCGGACCAACCATCAATTTTCACCTAAAAAATAAACGACTCGGTCCACCATCATTTTCCACCCTTTTTTAAACCAATTAAATTCAACAAATCATTTTCCACCTTTTTAAAACCAACGTAATCCACAAAACATTTTTCAACAAACACCAAAAATCGCTTGATCCATATAAGTTGCAAATTCATCTATTTTTAAATAAACACAATTTTCCATAATATATACGAAAATACAATTTGTAATTTGCGTAGAAAACAATACACTTATCTCGATATCCATTCTGCAAAATTCCTAGTGACCATACTCTATCGGGACGCTGGTACCTGCGAACCTAATAGTGATAGGGCCTAAATTAATAATCTATTTAAAATAACTTAATCATGCAACGCAGGCCCTACGTTTCACAATTTCCCCGTTCCCACATTTTATTGTGCAAAATTATTATTCGGTTAATTTCGTTCCGTTAAAATTTACTGTATAAAATTTGGTAATACGAACAGTCCCAAAATTTATTATTCCGGTTACGAAATTTTTTATGCTAGAATTTAATTTAACAAAAATAAAATTTAATGAAAAACGTTACCCGTTCCGAAACGGAATCGATTTTTTTTTCTCTTTTTCCTTAAAATTTGATTTTCTGCTTCTGCACGGACCGCCTAGGTGAAGGATCCACCGCCTCGGCGAACGTACGCCTTTCCTTCTTTGATTCGCTTACTGACTCGCCACTGCCTAGGCCGTCGCCTCACCACCTAGGAGAACACGCTCTGCTTCTTCTTTCTAACGCTTCACTACCTAGGTAAAGCTTTCACCGCCTAGGCGACGATGCAGTAGTTTCTCGTTTCTGCTTCGTTTCCAGTCGATCATTTTTCTCTGCTTTCCTCACAGCTTCGGCGACTTCTCACCGCCCACCTCACGACCAAAACACACATACACCGTAGCCCGTTCTACGAACAACACCCCTCCACAAGTTTGATCAAATCACCCTACAACACAACACCTACACACCCACGAAGCACAAAACACGACGATCACTCCCGCCGGCGAACTTCCCTTTCTCTCTACTCACTCCGCTGACTGAACACACACCACACACAACAGCACACACACACTCACAACCGGATCAACCACACACAACAAAACACACATACCCATACACCGATCACCTACACCCATACAGGAAACACACACACGGTAGCAATAATGGCATTGAACAGAGCACACCCACGCCATCACCGCCTGAATCAGAGCAGCAAACATACACACCCACACACCTGAACACGACAATGACGATCACAATCTCTTATATTCCCAAAATTGCCGACCGATCAGAATAGCACCCACTCCTACCGGCGATTACAAACAGTCCGACGAACCTCTCGCTCTCTAGATTTCTGATTTTTTTCTCCTCTCATTTTCCTTTTTTCAGGTTTGAGATCACGATTTTTTCATAAATCATTTAATTTCATGAATTTTTGTGTTCCTCCTCCACTCCTTCGGTTGCCACGTCGCTCGTTCCCCTCACCGTTTTCTTGATTTTTTTGGTTCCTTTCCCCTGAAATTCATGTGTGTGTGAATATATATATATATATATATATAACTTTTGTTTAATTATTCTTTTCTCCCCCTAACTTATTTAAATCTTCATTTTAACCCAATTCACATTTATGATTTTCTTAAATTGTAATTTCACCCCTAAAATTTTCAATTTTAGATTTAATTGACAATTTGCATCCCAAGTTTAGAATAAATGTTTTTAAATTTACAATTTGACCCATAAACTTTTGATTTGGATATTGATTAATGCAATTCTACCCCGTAATTTTTTAAATGCTTTAAAATGCAATTAAAATGACGTACGTGCTAAAATTGGGGTCTTACATACCTTCTCCTTACCTTCTGCGATTGTGGATTCACTTTTCTTGGATCAGTGGTGTTGTTCAACTGTGGTGTTGTTTCGTTTGGTGGTGCAGAGAAACAAAGAAGAAGAGGCAAAAATAATGTATTTTTCTCAAGAGCAGAGGTTTCCTTGGTGTTGTTTGGTTCGGCGATGGTGGAGACGGTGTTGGAGATGGTGTTTGGTTTGGTGATGGTGGAGATGGTAATTGTTCGACGGTGGAGTTGTTCGGCGGTGCTATTGTTTACAGAGAAACAAAGAAGGGCATAAAAAAAAAAAAAAAAAAAAAAAAAAATAGAAAAAAAAAATTATTAAAAAAAGGGGTAAGACGAGGGTAATTTGGTCATTCACAATTTGGATTATCTTATTATTTTTTTGTTTTGAATGAGTCAGGGCAAAATGGTCAGTTCAATAAAAAAAGCTCCGACAGGAGGTCACCGTGGTAGTTTTGAAAATTAAGGTGGTGTATGTGAAATATTATTATAATTGAGGGAGTGTAAATGGTATTAGCCCTTAATTTCCAAAAGTAAAAATTGAAGTCATTATTACTATTATTATGAACTATTTATTATCAAAGAAATTATATATAAATTATTATTAATATTTGAAGGGTACAACATAACCACCTATATTTAAAAAAAAAAGGGTCAAAATGGTATTAAAATAAACGAAGAGCCATAATATTGAACTATATATTGATATATGTCAATTCGACATTATGCAAATATGTACCGAGATATTTATATGTAGACAATTATCAGACTTTGATCTATTGAGCTCTAGGTAACCTAGTGAATCAAGACTTGTATATACTATAAAACTATATAGTTTTAACTGGAGTAACTTTTTTGACTTATATACTGATTTTTTACACTTTCTAATAATCAATGTGAAACAAGAATCTAACACCCATCTTTAAGTGCAACCCTTAATTTGAATGGATGATTTGATTACAAAAAAATGATGAGAAATGTACAAATCCTAATTTACACAGAGAATTTGACTACAAGAGAAGAGAGACGATTTCTCATAACTTTATCTCTAAAACACTATATTAGGCGATTAAAATCTTAAATTGTATGGTACCAAGTAAAGTGATTCCTTTGACTTATGTAATAGTTAACGTGGAATAAGACATATATACAAATATCAACATGTTCTATTAACGTGATTAAGGCCCATATATTGAGACACATGCTATCCACATCATAGTCAATATCGAAGCATTAGATAAATTTAGGGAAAATTGCATATATGGTTCCCAAAGTATGGGGTGGGTGCTTCTGTGTTCCTATATAGTTTGCACAGTTGCACATTTAGTCTCTCAAGTTTTATTTTCATTTCAATCCGATCCAATTGCAAATTTCATTAGCAAAAATGTATGAAATTCGGTTACTATAGAAGTTATTTTGTAAATTTCCTCCCTATAAGATTAGAGTGGGTGTTTAAATATCGTGTTCCAAATATGTTGTCTCTGAATATTTTCAGAGTCCATTTAAAAATTCACCCTAACTTAAAGGGAGGAAATTGACTAAAAACATCTACACTAACAAGATTAATTCAATTTTGTTAACAAAATTTACAATAATATTTAGACTAGATTGAAACCAAAATAGTATTTGAGGGACTAAATGTACAATTTTGTAAACTTTAGGGACAGAAGAGAAATTTGATTTATTCATTTGCATGCAACATCGAGGATAGTGTTCAAACCGTTACAAATGGCCCTAAAAATGATGGATGTTGAAAGTGACCAAGAGCACTAATGATGGATGTTGAAAGTGACCAAGAGCACAAATATCGCTTTAAAATTTCTTATATTTTTAGTGTCTATAATTCCTTTAGTGTCTATAATATTTTATTTTAGTTCTATAATATATTAAAAGTGGTATTTGTTTCGCGATTAAAAATGTACTTCTAAATTTTTTAGAAAAAAGGAAAATAAATTTATTTTTTTAAAACAATTTTTATTTTTTTTATTTTTATTTTCTTCGATATTAGTATTATAACAGATGAATAGAGATCTATGAAATAGGATCAGCGGTAGATCCAGTTAATGTCTTTAACTATTTTCATTATATGTATTTAATTAGACCCTATAAAGATAAATTAAACTAAAGTACCATCTGATTACTCTTTTTAAAATATATTTTTTGTTTAAAAATAAATTTGTTTAATTGTAAAAATAGCGTTTGTTTCACATTTAAAAAAAATTCAAAAAAAAAAAAAAAAGGAATAAAAATTCCTTTTTTTTTTTTTTTTTTTGAAAAATAACAAATATTTTCTTTATATTATAAAACATAAATTAGGATTTATGAATTACGATCTTTCCATGCATTTTTTTAATCACCTATGAACTTTATAAAAAACATTACAAGGTCATTTATACGCTAAATACTCAAAATAATTTTACTTTTTTATGTATATTTTTTTGTTTAATTAATTTTTTAATTAAAAAAAATATTACCAAAATGTGCTTAAATTTGTTAATCTTTTCAATAATCATTAAATTTATAAATTTTTAATGAATTTGAATGGTTACAAGGATCTTTTTTTTTTTTTTTTTTTTTTTTTCGCGAGAGAGGAAAAAAACATCATATGAATTTATGAAACTTTTTATTATAACATTAACAAGAGGCAACAACAAAAGATCACATCTTCTATATATAACTACTATTTTGTTTCTATTATCTAACTAAAGAAAGAAAGAAAGAAAGGATACGTTAAGAGTTGTTATTAAGTCAAATAATTTATTTTAAAAAAAAAAAAGGAAAAAACAATATTAATTATAATTAATAGCCCAATATAGAATGGAGATTAGGTCATTGCTTATTTTATCCGGAATATTAATATTAATAAATAAATAAATTGTGTTTGAATAAATCAGCTATTTCCACAGCCAGCAAAATTTTACAATATAAAAAAAATTAAAAATAATTAAGCCACTCCTCTCGAGTCACATTCAAATAAAATAGGATATATATATATATATATATATATATATATATATATATATATATATATATATATATATATATATATATATATATATTTATTGTTGGTGTCAGGAATTGGTCCGATCACCCTTCGCGTGGAGATATACATGTGGTTTGGGGATGGTCCTCGTCTTTGCTGGAGTCCTTGATCTAGGCCGGGCGAGCGTTGATCGGCTTGCAGCCTAAGTCGGAGGGTTTGGTCATCTCCCTTTCTCTTAGAAATCTCTGTCCGGGCTGAGTTCCGTTCTATCACCTGCACAAAAGATGGGCAGGGGTGTTCCCCTGCGTGTCCCCTCCGGCGTGAGAGTAAGAGCTCGAGGGAAAGAAATCAGGTCGTTCGGGGTAGAGCTGTTACCTCGACCTATTCGGCGATCTATAGCGTGTGTCTCTCCTGAAATGTGTTGATGAAGCTTCTTATTTATAGGCAAATGAGCGATTAGCGCTCCTCAAGATTAGGGCCTTAAGTACGGTTTAGCGCTAAACAGTCAGGCGCGTGAGAACACGGCGGGTTAGAGTTATGGGCCTAGGCCTTGGGCCTTTTTACTGTTGGTAGAGAAGCTCATGGGCCAAACCTGTTGGGGGCAACAGGTCGGCCCGAGGCACCGAGGTGAAAACTCGATCTGAACGCACCGACCTGACTTGCTACGGCGACGACTGAGAAGATTCTTACTAGGAGTTTCAAGTGCTTAGTTCTAACCAACTTGAGTGGGCGTCCCGAGTTGTCCATTCACTGGGCTAATAGGGCCATTGCTGACGTGGCATTGCAGACGTGGTGAATTCGGTACAGGTGTCAGACACGTGGAACAAGTCCAATTTTACCCACATTAGTTGCCCCTGAAGCCATAGTGTGGAAGTGGGACATGAGACGCTGAGGGTTTTTTAGGATGGTCAACCCTAAAACGGATAACCAGTCTGTTGGAGAGTGGGGCCCAAGACCTAGACGTACCAGCTCGGAAGGACAAATCGACCCGGTGGACGAGATTAGCCCGGTTAGGAGCCTCCTGGCTTTCCTAGGAAGCTTGACTAACACACTGACCGAATGCGCGACACGTGACAGATTGCACATGAATCGACGCTCTACCAACCTCTCGATCAACGCGACGGTTCAACTTCTCAGCCCTTCTATAAACATACACTTCATTTCTTCGTTTTTCTTCACCAGAGTAGCGTGAAAGCTCCACCCGATCTCAAAGCACAATACTCTTTTCTCTTTTATTCTTTTCTTTTTCTTCATGTCTTCTACATCTGAGTCCTATTCGTCGGGGTACAGCCCTTCCGATTCTGGAAAGGCTGTGCTGAACCCCAGGTCGTGTAGATGGAGCTCAGCTCGTCTAAGACCGAGGCCGATGAGTCGAAGGTGCTATCGGCATCTAAACCGGCAGGTGAGCCAGAGGTCGTCGTTGAATGGTCGACCTCATCTTCTGAAAGGGCTCGCAAGGAGGCCGAAGCGGGGATCTCCTGATCTCTAATCGCGCCTAGTAGGCCTTGGCAGAGGAAGACGAAGAGCGAAGCAGGCTCGTTTGGAATGCCCGGAGTTGAGCTCAACAACACCAAAAAAAAAATTAAAACGCAAAAAGATATTGCATTTATACGACTTTTTTAAAAGATTTTTTGTTTTTTTTTTACAGAACGCAACACCAAGTTTCTTTTTTCGTTTGAGATTCTAAATCCATGCTTTTTGTGTTTTTGGAGAGAGAGAGAGAGGAGAGAGAATATCAATGGAAGGAGCAGAAGACAGAAGTGTGAAAATGAAAAAAGAGACCAAGAAAAATAATAAGGAATTTTGACATTTTTTATCCCTAAATTTTGACCATTATTTCAATTTTGTCCCTATAGTTTCAACTTGAACGAGGACACCTTGAAGTTTTTTATCCCGCCTCAGTCAAAATCAATAGCTCCATTATAAACTTTCGTGCACCCAACTATTTTTAAGAGGATGTAAATGGTTTTTCTATATTATTTTTTTTACCTTTACAATTTTTTTATAAAATATGTATAATTTCCGCCACCCTAGTCAAAATCAATGGCCCCATTATAAATTGTTGTGCATCCAACTATAGTTAAGAGTAGGGGTGGTCACGGACCCAGTGGCCCGAACAGCCTGGTCCTATTTTTTAGGGCTTGGGTTTTGGCTTTGAGCCCATGGGTGGGCTTGGGTCTAGATTTTAGGGCCTGATGGATTTTAGGGCTAAGCTTAGGTAAGGCCAAAATATTTTAGGGCCGTCCCGGCTGGGCCCAAAAAATAATTAATATATATATATATATATAAACATATTCACTAAGGGCATTTATATCCTATTTCTTCGATCGTTACGATTTTTCTATAAAATATGTATATATGTATAATGTTATGTCTATATTTTTAATTTTTGAGTATTTAGACAAGATGGAGAAAAGGAGTAACTGAAAATTCTCATAGAACCCCTTAAAGCAATTATACACGAAATAAGCGACTATTGTTCAAAATTGTAATGAGGATAATGACTTAGATTGTAGTGTGATGATTATGAATTAAACTGAAATGATAGGAACACAAGTGGATTTTTTGTCAAACTTTTGGGGCTAAAAGTGTCAAAACTCTAAATAATAATGTTTGTATGGATGGCAAAATGGTGTACCGCCAAATTCATACAAACGTTATTATTTAGAGTTTGACACTTTTAACCCTGAAAGTTTGACAAAAAATTCACTTTGGTTCCTATAATTTCAATTTAATTCCTAACCATCACACTAAAATCGAAGTCATTATTCCCATTACAATTTTGAACAAAATAGTCGCTTATCGCGTGTATAACTATTTTAAGGAGTTCTATGAGAATTTTCAGCTTACTCATTTTTTCCATCCTGTCCAAATACTCAAAAATAAAAAATATAGACACATACATATTTTATAGAAAAATCGTAAGGGTCGAAGAAATAGGATAGAAATGCACGATATTCAGTTTCCATACTAGAGCGAGCAACCACAATATGTTTTTTATTACGCTAGGAAATAAGAGAATTGCACAAAAAGAAACAGTAACCAGTGGTTGAACATCTGTCAGTGGGGTCTCTGGCCTAATCGGCATCAAAATAAGTTTGTAAGTCGAGAGCAAATTGAGTTGAGTAATGAAGCCCATGAAATAAAGTACCCTTGACATACCGAAGAATACGAAGAACAGCCGAGTAATGAGTAGTCCGAGGAGCAGACAAGAACTGACTGACTTGATGAACGGCATAGGCAATGTCAGGGCAAGTGACAGTAAGATATATAAGACTTCCAACTAGTTGACAATATAGAGTGGTATCCTGAAGAGGTGAACCATCGAGTGGGGTAAGTTTGACGTTCGGCTCGAGATGAGTAGTGGCAGTGGTTGAGTCAGTGATTCCTGCCTTGGAAAGGAGATGAGAGGTATATTTGGCCTGAGAGATAAATATCCATCAGAACCAAATGAGATTTCAAGGCTAAGAAAATAGGTGAGCATGCCAAGATCTTTCATCTCAAATTGGCCACTGAGAAACTTTTTGAGTTCAGAAATACCACATAGATCATCTTCAGTAATAACCATATCATCCACATACAGTAAGAGAATGATAATATTACTGGCAGTATGGCGAATAAAAATAGCCGAATCATGAGCACTAGGTGTGAACCTAAACCGATGAATAGTATTGTTGAATTTGGCAAACCAGGCACGTGGAACTTGTTTCAAACCATAGAGGGCACAATGAAGGTGATAAATTTTATTTCGAGGGGTAGCCAGGTCAGGAGGGGTATGCATATAGACTTCCTTAAGAAGATCGCCATTGAGAAATGCATTTTTGACATCCATTTGAAAGAGAGTCCAGTTTCGAATGGCAGCGACGACAAGAAGTGTACGGATAGATGTTAGCCTCGTCTTTGGAGCAAATGTGTCACAACCCGTCCCGGAACCCGTCATCCCGAGGCTGACGTGACTACAACATGGCATCACCAATGCCCAAACAACCAAATGAAAGACAATATGTTCCTACCATATAATACAAACATTAAATGAGGGACACACCCATCCCAAATTTAACCTAACAAACAGTATTCATCTATGAGCCTTTTACAGGTTCGTCTTGGACAGCTTCTCTCAAACACCTCTATGACTCCATCACGCAGCTCTACCTAGTGCCAGTAGGGGACTGACTCCTAGCCGTTTTACCTGCGAGTGTACTGCCTTCTTAGTAAAACATTTCGAAAATATTAATACTTTCTAAATATTTCCACAATCTGGTATGGATTAAGCACAAGTATATAAGCAATGACAATATAGATGAGTTTCATCTAGCATAACGTCCTACCAATCATCATAATAAATAATATCAAACCAACCAATACACATAAAACACCACATTTTAAGCACCAATCTCAAACACACACCTCCAACACCCACGCACTGGCCAGTCCTAGTGATCGTTTTAACCTTACGATCGAGAGTTACAACGGTACCGTAACATTCATAGGAATGCCTTCCTATGAAATATCCACACCCCTTTTTGGGAAGAAATATAATCCACACCCCTTATGGGGAGAAATATAATCCACACCCCTTATGGGGAGAAATATAATCCACACCCCTTACGGGAAGAACAACCATGGCATCGTCAAAAACAAATACAGCCTCATCAAAACACAACTCAATAAATATCATCTACTCAACATTGTCAAATCACCACGCCTACCACATTTCTACAAAACCCGCTTTTAAATTCAAAAATCATACTTCGCACTTTCTTTTAAAGAAACGTCCGATTTTATCGAAACCATTTTTCCATCCTTTATTTTTAGAAAACCAGGCATTTTTAGGAAAATAGATATTTCTTATTCTCTTCTTAAAACCACCGTTTAATTTCACCAAATTTAGCGGAATTCATTTTCGGCTTCTTTTTCGAAATCTATCGAAGTCCAGTTACCAATTCATTTAAATCCTGCTTGATCCATATCATTCATAAATTCATACAATTTAGGTAATCACAATTTCCATCTCATATATATATAGAAAATAGTTTGGTAAAAAGACAGTACACTCACCTCGATCCCCGTTTTGCACAACTGACACTGTCCGCACTCTATCTGGACGCCAGTGCCTGCGAACCTAATAGTGGCAGAGTCTAAATTAATATCTTATCTAAAATATCCTAATCATGTAATGCAGACCCTATTTTCCGAATCGTTACTAATTTTATGTACTGCGTACTTAAAATTAATTAGTCGTCACGAAATTATTATGGTTTTAGGATTTATAACACTAATTAAAATTTAATTTAATGAGAATTAAATAATCGATCGAAGCTTCACCTATTTCCGAAACATTTGGCGACCACAAGATGGATTTTGGATTTTCTTGGGGTGGTTTCTGCAATTTCCCTTTTTTTTTTTTTTTTCTTCTTCTTTGCATCTACTGTTTTTGTTCTTCTTCCTTCTTCCGACAGTGTCTGCCACCGACTATTTCCTCGCTCTTCCTTCACCGACCGCCGACGACCACCTTCCGTCCACCCACACCCTCACACACACTCACCGGCCAAACCAACTATTACCCACATATACCCACGTCAGGTGAACAGTATACACATACACACACACACACACGGTGGGATCAACAGGACACACACACACCCATATACGGCCGGATGAACAGGACACCCACACACAGAACACTCTGCTGAACCAACCGAGCCGAACCTTCTTCTCTCTCTCGGATTTTTGGTTTCACGTGTCTGATACTCTCTCTCTCTCATCTCACCGATCGGCGGCCTCACCGTCGATAAGGACCCCTCCGGCCCATGCCCACCGGCGACCACACCGGCGATCACATACACACACACAACAGCAGCTGAACACCTCCCAACACACCATCGCATGACCATTCCTGCCTCTGTTTCATTTCAGTCGTCCGCCGGAACCGACCCCTGATGCCGGCGAACCCTTCTCTCTTCCCCTGTCGCCGACCCATCTCTCTCTCTCTCTATTTCTCTCCGCCATCCTTCATCATGGCGATCAACTCACACAAACTCAGTTGATGACGAGCCGAACACATTACCGAACGCTTACCGGACGACCGACGACGATCACCACTACCTATGCCGAACCACCCTTTCCGTCGACCATCGCATACCCATGCACGCCCACAACCCTGTAACCGAACACCATGCCTCGCCGGCGATTACTATTCAAACCCCAAACTCCGGCCGGCTCTCTCTCTCTCTCTAGATTTCGGATTTTTAGATTTTCGGATTTTTGGATTCTTGATCATGGGATTCTGTTTTTTTATCACAACTGGTGCATGGAATTAGTGGTTTCGAATTGTCTAAGCGTGCCACGTCGTTCCTCTTATCTAATTCCTTGCCGGCCATGTGTTTCGTCCGACCGTTAGTGTGTGGGTGTGTATAAATGATAAAAAAAACATTTTCCATTAATTGCTCTTTCCTCCCCCCAATTTCCTTTAAACCTTGATTTTAATCCTTTTCAACTTTTAAAAGTTCCTAAGATTTTCAATTTCACCCCCTGAAAGTTTCATTTAAATGTTAAATGTCAATTTACCTCCCTAAATTGGGATTTACTGTTTCTATATTTCCAATTTGACCCCTAGACTTTTTATTTGAATTTTTAATTGTCCTAGTTTCACCCCGAATTTTCACCATTACTTTAAAATACCACTGAAATGACGTACTTGCTACGATTGAGGTCTTACAAAATGTCTCTTCATAGTCAATGCCATATTCCTGAAAAAATCCCTTAGCAACAAGTCAGACTTTATATCCTTCAACAGAGCCATCAGAAAGAGTCTTGCTTTTAAACACTCATTTGCACCCAATAGGAGTTTTTCCAAGGGCCAGATCAACAATATCGCAGGTATGAGTTTTAGTGAGGGCTTGAAGTTCTTATCCATTACTTTCTGCCAAAAAAGATTAGTACTAACCTCCTCATAGGATTGAGGCTCATGCAAATGGAGTACAATGTAAAAACAATGAAAATCAGTAAGGTAATGTGGACGATGAGTTACCCTGGTAGAGCGGCGGGGGTGCTCTGGAGCATAGGTCTTAGAGGCAGTTGGTACAGAATCATTGGCCATAGGAGAAGTCTCAAGCATGGTCGCTGGAGCTGGAGATGTGAGATTAACTAGTGGTTCTGGAGTGGGTTCAGCTTAAGGTGCAGGGCTGGGCTCAACTGATGGTGCTAAAGTAGACTCAATAGTACTTGGAACTGTATCCTCTAGAAATAACTTAATGGATGGATCAATAAAAAATCTGAAGTTGGTGAGAGTTGATATGTCAAATGATCGTAAGGAATAAAATATTTGATATTCGCAAAAAATGACATGTTGAGAGATACAAAGAGTTTTAGAAATGGGATCCCAGCACCGATACTTTTTATGTTCGATGCCATATCCAAGAAAACAACACAGATGAGCCCTTAGTTCTAGTTTGTTGTGTTCATGTGCTTTGAGAAAAACAAAACAAGCGCAACCAAAGACTCTGAGTTTAGAGTAATTGGGAGGTTTACCGAAAAGACGCTCAAATGGAGACTGGTTGTGGATTGTAGCGAAGGGGACACGGTTAATTGTGTAGACAGCTGTGAAGGCAGGCAAAAATAATTCGGACATGATGAAGAAATGAGGAGAGCACGAACTATGTTAAGAATATGTCTATATTTATGTTCGACTCGTCCATTTTGTTGGGATTTACTAGGACACGAGCGATAGAGGAGTGTGCTATTTTTGCGAAGCAGATTAAGAAATGCACGATCTTTATATTCCATTGTATTATCTGAGCAAATTTTTTTGATATTTCTAGAAAATTATGTTTGAACCATAGAGGAAAACTCAAAATATATTTGGAATAGTTCAGATCGATGTTTCATAAGAAACAACCTTGTATATCGAGAGTAGTTATCCACAAAGATAACAAAGTAACTACAACCACCCATCGAGGCCTGAGGAGAAGGCTCCCAAATATAAGAATGAATTAAATCAAAGGATGCAAGGGAAATAGACTAACTCTCTTTGAAAGATAGGGCTGATTGTTTGGAAAGTTGGCAATGGATACATTTGAAGGACTCATGCTAAATTGAACCTAACTGAAGAGATATGGGGTTGTGGTGTGCTTGCACAGATTGATGAAGGGACATGGGGTTGTGGTAATGATGGAGTTGGAGATGGAAGGTGTAAATTGGTAAGTTCAAATAGGCATCCAACCTTACTACTAGTCCCAAGAATTTCTCCTATCCGAGAATCCTGTATATGACAACTACTATTAGAAAATATGATTTCAAATCCCAATCCACAAAATTGTCCAACCAATAAGAGATTTAAAGTAAGTTTTAGAATCAAATACGTGTCAAGAACAGAAAAGATAGGAAGTAGAAACCTGACCAGTATGAATAACACATATTTGAGAACCATCAGCGGTATGAATACTAGGGATATTCATAGTGGAGAGTTTGGTTGAAAAATTGCAACATGCAGAATCAAAGAATCAAGAAGATTTACCTCTAGTAAGTGAGAAAGTAGGAAAAAGATTTATATCACTGTTAGAGAAGATATGAAGCAAGAGTAAAGCCAAATCTGCAATAGACAGGGTAACAGTAGTGGAGGAATAATCTGAACCCTCTTTGGCATTGATAATGAGTGAAGAACCCACATACATCGTTGCTAAACCTGGGGAAACTGTCGTCACGGATGAATTCAGAACTCTAAAATTGTCTAGAAATTGGTCTATACTTGGGAAGAACCGATTGAGAGCTCCTTCAACCGATTAAATCTCGGTGATGAACCGAATCAACAATATAAAGAGAACTATACTGTATGTTCTGAATTTGATTTGACGGAGATCACAGATAGATCTGGAATGCTGAAATTATCCAGGAACCAATATTGAATCTTCAAGTACCAGGTGAAAAACGTATGAATCAGTGTAGGAACCACATGGATATAACAAAAAATATATTCTGTAAGCCTCAAACCACAAAACGAAGACCGAAAACAAAATCAGAACGTCGAAAAGCCCCAGGAACCGGTCCAACTTTTAGAAAACCGGTCTAAAAAATGCCTGAACTAGTCAGAAGAAGTTTACCTCAACTGAACTGGTGACGTGGCAGGGCAGAGTTGGCTAGATGCTGACATGTTCTAGTCAAAGCTGACGTGGCGATGACGTGTCAATTGATTGGATGCTGATTGGGCTGCTAATGCTGAAGTGGCGATGGGATGCTAATGCTGAAGTGGCGATGGGAATACCTAGCAGGCGCATGAATCTGAGAGCAAACAGAAGCAACGGCTTTTGGGCGCGCAAGCCGCTTCAGATGATAAAATTTAATTTCATCATTTTCAAGTATATTTCATCCATTTAAATGAAAAAAAAATAATTTATCACTTTGTTCAAAGTAGAAATAGATAAAATGTAGTATTTTGAAGTGGAGGGGATAAAGTAATAATTAGACAAAATAGAGGAAGGTAAAATGTAATTTATCCTAAAAGAACATTTTATATTTAGTAAAGTGGTGAAATGACGAAAATATCCTATTAAAGGGTCATGTGTCAAGAACAATTCATTCTTCATCCAAAATCATTTGTAACATTTTTAATTCTGTACGATTGAAACAAGGGTAAAACTTGAGGGTACAAATATGTAATTTAACAAACCTCATGGTTCACCGAAACGCTCACCCTATACTTTAAGGGACGAAAAATATAGATATTATATATATGGGCAGTATGTATGTAAGAGAACTATTCAAAGTAGCAGCTTCTATTTAGCATTTATATCCTTCACTTGTGTATATATATATATATATATATATATATGGGGAGTATGTATGTAAGAGAACTATTCAAAGTAGCAGCTTCTATTTAGCATTTATATCCTTCACTTGTATATATATATATATATATATATATATATGGGGAGTATGTATGTAAGAAAACTATTCAAAGTAGCAGCTTTTATTTAGCATTTATATCCTTCACTCGTATATTTTTCAAAGTAGCATTTAAGTAATTAATGAACCCTATGAACAATTCTCTTCTACAATATTTGTATACTTCTCATTTTAAGGATTTTAAGCATTTTTTTTTCAATTAAAAATTATTTTATGAAAATAATCTCATAAAAAGAGGAAAAGAATTTTGTTCCTTCACAAATACACAGTGCAATTTATTATTTACTCTATTTTAATTTTAAATTGAATATAAATCTCTTTATTATGTTTTACCGTGTGCTTTAATTCCATGGTCAGTACCCCTTGTATTTCTAGTCAAATATTTTTAATTAAGGTTTACATTATTAGCCACTGGCTTAACCGTCCATCGTCGTCTACTGCTATCCCACTATTGGACCTCAGGCTTCTGCTCAGTGAAGTTTGACCGTCAATTTTTTTTAGTTATATATAGCTATTTTTATTGTATTTTTTAATTACATATAACTATTTTATTGTTAGTTTAATTTTTAATTATATGTAGCTGTTTTTTATAGTCTAGTTACATTTTAATGTATTTTTTTAATTAAATTCATGTGATTTTTCAATGATTGACAATCAAAAAATTTGTTGAATGTAACTAAAAAATATAATAAACAAAATATTACTACAAATTAGTAATGTAGCTAAAAAAATAATAATCAGTGGTTCGGAAACTATCAGTCAGCGGTTATCCGAATTTGGTAGATAATAATTGACAACGCAATCATAATTAAAACATTATTTCTCTTTTCTTCTCTCTCTATTTACCTAAAAATGTTCTTCTCCTACACAAAATTTCTAAATCCAATAGTGCTTATCTTATTTACTAATAGTTTTTTTTCATTATTATTATAGCTTATACACTTTGACTAATTATCTAATTAGATGATTTAATGGCATATTTTTTCATACCGATTTGAATGAATTAAACTTTGTTGACAAGAATTTTTTTTAATAGTAGTTTATTTGGATGAATTATTTTAAAAATATATATTTTTGAAAAAATAAAAAAAAAATGTTATTAAAATATATTTTCACTTCCGTGCAGTCATTTTTACCTTGTGAAAGAAGCGTCTTAACGACAAGTCCTTTTTGCGCAGCAAATTTTTTTAATACCCCGCGTAACATTTGGTCAACAATCCCATGCCTTGGTCAAACCCAAAACCTCTATAAATACCCCCCACAGTCTCATCCAAAAACCAACAAATCCTCTCTCTTTCCCCCTTCATCTGTCTCTCTAAAAACCTGCAATTTTGAAGATCTTTATCCAGTAATTTGAATTTAGAGAGAGAAAATCCAGTCAAACAAGCAGTGAATACCTGCAGATTTTGTATACTATAAGCCAAGGAAAGGAATGAGGAGCGTTTTCTTCCCTTCATCGAAGCCTTCGTCACCTTCTCCCTCTTACGCTTCATCGCCATCCTCGCCCCGGCACCACTCCTTCTCCGCCTCGATGATGGAGGAAAACATCGACTACGCCCAGTCGGTTATCACGAGATGGGACGTCGATTCATCGGCGTACACTAAGATCTCGTCGCTCTTCGTCGACGACCGGAGAGAAGCCAAGGAGTTCATCAAGTCAGTGAAGGACTTGAGATCTGCGATGCATTTCTTCGTGAACGAGGATTCGAGTTCCGAGAAGCTTGTTAGGGCTCAGCATTTGATGCAGATCGCTATGAAGAGGTTGGAGAAGGAGTTTTACTTGATTCTCTCGGCGAATCGGAATTCCATGGATCCTGAATCGGTTTCGTACCGGTCGTCGACGGCGACGCGGTCGAGCGCGTCGGATTTCGAGGACGACGCGTCGGAAGATGAGATTGTGAGCTCGAGTAATGAAGTTGATAGCGTTTCGGATATTGCGATGGCGGATTTGAAGATGATCGCTGATTGCATGATTTCGGCCGGTTATGGAAAGGAGTGTGTGAAGATTTACAAATTAATTAGGAAATCTGTAATCGATGAGACGCTTTACTATCTCGGAGTTGAGAAATTGACTTCTTCCCAGATTCAGAAGTTGGATTGGGATGTTGTGGAGAATAAAATCAAGATCTGGTTGAAGGCGGTGAAGATTGCCGTCAAAACTCTGTTCTACGGCGAGCGAATCCTCTGTGATAATGTCTTCTCCGCATCCGAGATAATCTCCGTGTCCTGCTTCGCGGAAATCTCAAGAGACGTTGCCGCTAATCTCTTTGGATTTCCCGAACACGTCGCGAAATGCAAGAAGTCGCCGGAGAAAATGTTTCGTTTCCTAGATCTCTACGAGGCTGTTGCCGATCTCTGGCCGGAGATCGAGTCGATCTTCGCGTTCGAGTCGGTATCAGTAGTCCGATTGCAGGCCATCACGTCACTCGTCAAGCTTGGAGAGGCCGTCCGGGCGATTCTCTTGGAATTCGAAACCGCTATCCAGAAGGACACGTCCAAGTCGCCGGTTCCCGGCGGCGGAATCCATCCCCTGACTCGCTACGTCATGAACTACGTTGTTTTCCTCACAGATTACAGCGGATCTCTCTCCGACATTCTCGTCGACTGGCCTCTGTCCATGCAGTCTCCTTTGCCGGAATCTTACTTCATGAGCCCGATCTCGGACGACCACATGGAGTCGGCGATCTCCGTTAGCCTCGCGTGGCTCATCCTCGTCCTCCTCTGCAAACTAGACGGCAAAGCCGAGCTCTACAAGGACGTTTCTCTGTCGTATCTGTTCCTCGCTAACAACCTAAACTACGTCGTTTCGAAGGTCCGATCGTCGAACCTGAAGCTCCTAATCGGCGACGAATGGCTATTAAAGCACGAAGCGAAGGTCAAACAGTACGCCGGGAACTACGTCAGAATGGGGTGGAGCAAAGTCGTATCATCTCTGCCGGAGAATCGGACGGCCGATATTTCGCCGGAGGAAGCACAGAACTGCTTCGGAAAATTCAATTCCTCCTTCGAAGAGGCGTACCGGAAACAGCGTTCGTGGGTCATACCCGATCCGAACATCCGCGACGAGATCCGTCTTACGGTGTCGAGGACAGTAGCGCCGGCGTACCGGGACTTCTACGAGAAGCACGGAGGAAGCTTCCGGCGACGGCTGGGGATCGAGTCGGTGGTCAGATTTTCCCCCGACGATTTGGGAAATTACTTGTCGGACTTGTTCTACGGTGACGGAGTTTCGGAGAGTACGACATCGCACGCGTCCACCGCGCGTGGAGACAGGAGGAATTAGTTTAGACGTTACGTCATCAGGTTCAATTTGGCCGGCCTTGTCATGTTGTGGTTGCTTGCACGTGATTAAAATAGAAGCAAGTGTGGATATTATGAGCATTTGGAATAAAGAAGAAACGACCGTTAGTAGAATCTTCGTCTACTTTTATTTGTAAAGAAATATAAATTATAACAAAAAATTCTTTGATTTGATTTTTCAATGGATAATTTGTAATTTTTTTGGGGGGTTAAATGTGGGTTTATTATGTAAATTTTTTTGTTAGATAGTTCACTCCAATATTGGTATTATCCTTTTAACTTTAAGATTCTTGCAAATACATGGTGGTTGGATTTGTCAATCTTGTATTTTTGATATAAAAATAACTAGAGTTCTAAGAAAAATTCGATAGATTAATAATTACAAAAAATGTAATACGTAATTTTGCCTAGCAACTACAAGTATGTAAAGATTTGTTTGTCAAGTCTTCTTATTAGAATTATGAATGTTCTCCATAGAACATTCTATATCTTCTTAGTTGTTGAGAGTTGTTTTGCTTGGTTGTTATGAGTTTGTTGAGAGTATTCATTTGCCTATATATATTGTATTCTTTCTACTTTGAAAATCAATAAAAAACAACATTTCATTCTCATATTCTAATATGGTATTGGAAGAAAATTCTCTTCTCTGCACATAACAGATCTCCCGTTGAGCCACCAATGGCTCGTAGAGGTGGTAACCAGTAGCTTCCTATCACCAACAATCGATTTCAACCCCTGACTCCTCTTTCTTCTTCCACCACTGCTCAATCTCAATCAAAACCCACTTCCATGGATAATATCCATAGTCCTTTTTTCCTATCCAGTGGGGATCATCCTAGTCTAGCCCTAGTTTCTCATGTACTTACTGGCCCTAATTATAATATCTGGCATCGTGCGATGATGATGGTCCTCAATGCCAAGAACAAGCTAGGCTTTGTTGACGACACTCTTCGGCAACCTTCTTCTGATGATCCCTCTGTTGGAATCTGGCCTCCCTGCACTAGTATGTGTTGGCCCAGTTAGCTACCTAAGAGGAGGGTGAATTGGGTAGATAAAAAATTTAATCTAAATAATAAAACTTCAAAAATTAAATAATTAATTTTACCCTAAATTAATTATTATCTTTATAACAATGGATAAGTATTATCAATTAGGTGCACATCAAATAACAAAATATAAATAAAGTAAATAAAGCAGCACACCAGAAATTTATATTAGTTCACCAAGTTATTCTTGATTAATGCAGTCCCCCAGAGCTCCGCGGAGAGTCGCATCTACTTATCACTATGATCGCTTTAACCAGGTAGGAACCAAACCCTTACAAACGATTCTTTTCACAGGTTCAGAATCAACCTTTACAAAAAAAATTTCACAAGCTAAGGAATAACCCTATCTTTTTCTCAGACTAAAAATTAACCTAATTCTTTTATACTTAGGTTAATAATTAAACCTTACACAAAAAATACTCCAAGTATCTTTTTATCCGATAAGGATTGAAACGTTATAAATTAACTCAAAATTAATTTTATTCAGGAAGAATTAACACCTAATCTTTTTGTACTCTCAGCAAAGATCAAAATCTCAATCTCTTTACCGAAAGAGATTGAAACTAGCTACCATTTAATTAGACACTCCCAATTGTATCTAATTCGACACACAACTCACCAATTACAAAATTGATAAATCTTTTTTCCACTCGGAGCTTCTACCACTCCAGATTAATTTGAATTCAATTAATATCCCGATACTAGTGATAGAAATACAGTGAGAATTTTAAAATCTGATTTTAACAAAATGGGTAGCAAACAATTTAGCACATAATTAGATTTTCTCAAAAAATCGTTTCAAAAATAATTTTCAATTTAAAATTCAAGACAATGATTTCAAAGATCAAAATTCCAAGTATTAAATAATAATATCACACAACAATTAATAGCAAAAACTTGGAACGATCTCATCAGAAATTTACTGAATAAAGAAGGATTAGCAATGAAACTTCAAGTCGGCAGTGGTAATAATCCACAACAATTTTTCTTACGAATACTTCTCAAGAATACTTCTCACAATACACCCAGTTGGATTTCAGAATGATCATTCTTAGAAAGCACAAGAATTGAATAACTCTTAAGATATGAATAATTGAGATTATTGAAAATTAAAAAACGCAGGTCTATTTATATGAAATTAGAACAAGTTCTCCAATGGTTAGTTTCCATATATCATGACACATAATTGCACTAATAGACCTTTTATATCATTATGATTTAATCCTGGTATAATTTACTTAATTATAACTTTTAAAATGTTCAATTAAGTCCCTCAAACATTTTCTCAAACTTAATTAGATAGGATAAAAAGAATTACATGAACCAAATTGAGAAATAATCAAAATACTTGAACCATATCTATAGGGATAATAAAATATCAACTGTATATCTTAAATTCCATCAGATCCCTAAGATATTTTTCATATCCTAACCATAAAACAGTTAGTAACGACTACTTTTTGAATCAAAACCATGAAATCGTCAAATCTTGAAACTGACCGTCAGTTGACCGACCAGAAGGCGTAGGTCGATTGCCCGATTCAGGATGTAGCCCAAGCCAAAAATCTATCGCCCATAGGTCAATCTCCACTCCTTCTTCTGTCGACCAGACGATAGAGAGAGTTTCTCAGGTCGACCTCTCAACTTTGTCTGTCGACTTAACGATTTAGAGAGTTCTTCTTTTGGCTATAGGTCGACCTAGCTGTCGACTGAATGATTCAGAGAGTTCAGTTAATTCCCATAGGTCGACCAATCAAACACCATATGTTGACCTGTCAATTCAGAGATTGAATAATTCTAGCACCTTCTCATCGGTTGACCAATTCTTCTAGGTAGGTCGACCGATCCTGCTGTACTCCTTTCTTAATTCATTTTTTAATTCAATTTCTTCGACATTTTTGCTCCTTTAACCGATTTATTTTTTCAGTTAACTCCACTAACACTTAAATTCAATTTTAATCTAATCTTTCTTAAATTAATATTTATTCTTCAATTTCAAATAGAAGCAAGTATGTTAACTAATTAGGATCTTATTAAAAACACACATAATTGTAAAAATATTTTGTGTCATGTGTGATCCTAATCGGGATACATTAAGAGTAAAAATTTAACTTGAGTTATTTTCCCCTATATTCTTCAAAGTCTTCGGTCTCTTAATATCCATAATCTTTGTCAGTCTCTTTAACATCTATTTAGCATTTATTACAACTTCTTCATGATAATATCTTCAATGGAACTTATAAACTGAAACACTCAATAAATCCGTTAGTTCCACTAAAAACATTAACATTTAATTGTCCTTCAAAATCTTAGAATCAACAGAATGGTCACCTCTTGGCTTCTTAATGTTGTCTCCAAAGAAATCGCCGATAGTCTCATCTATCTTGATAGTGCTCATGCTATCTGGTCCGATCTATATGAACGATTTCATTAGAGCAATGCTCCGTATATTTTCCAGATCAAACATAAGCTTCATGGACTTTCTCAAGAATCTCTCGACATCAATACTTACTTCACTCAGCTGAAAACACTTTGGGATGAGCTTAAGAATTTCTAACCTCTACCTCTTTGTCATTATGGTAGTATGAAATTGTGGACCAATTATCAACAACAAGAACATGTCATGCAATTACTGATGGGCCTCAACGACTCTTATGCTGGTATACGCGGTCAAATTCTGATGCTCAATTCTATGCCTTCGATTATGAAGGTATCTAGTTGTTTAGGAAGAGCGACAACGAACCCTTGGTGCTGGTTCTTCTACACTACATGATTCCCTCGCTTTTGGTGTCACGACTTCTCCGCCTCTCCTCTCAACGCTGACTGCTCCTATTGCAGCGATCTCATTATCTTCTTTGCCGTTTTGATCTCGGTAAACCAAGCCCTTTTGTTCTCACTGTGGGCTGAACAATCACTCAATGGACCAATGCTATAAATTGCACAGTTTTCCCCTGGGTACAAGCCCAAGTCCAAGGCCCACTTTACAGCCCATCAAAACTCTATTCAATTCAAAACAAATTACCACTGTTTTCTCAAATCTCTACCGACTGCTACTACTACTCAGGTGTTATCCACAACCTCTGATCACCTCTCACCCAATCAGGTCCAGCAACTAATTTTTTACCTCAACTCGCAACTCCATACTCATGGCATCTCCACATCTGTGCCCCAATCGGCCATGGAACCTTCGATTTCTAATAGCAATGGTAATCCTTATATTACTCTTTCTCTTTCTCATCTTCCAGTTCTTCCAAATACTTGGATTATTGACATTGGTGCAACACGTTACGTTTGTTGCTCTATTTCTTTGTTTTCTTATTCCAAAATGATTCAAAACACCACTGTCACACTTCCTAATGGTTAGAATATTGCCATCACTTGCATTGGTACTATGCCTTTATCCAATTCATTAATCTTACACAATGTGCTATTTGTTTCCATGTTCTCTTTTAATCTTCTTAGTGTAAGTGCTCTTACTCTTAGCCATTCCTGCAGTGTTAATTTTTCTTCTTCTGTATGTGCCATTCAGGACCTTACTCCGAGCTTGATGATTGGGAAGGGTAGACGTCACCAAAACCTTTATTTTCTAGAATTGGGAGTTTCAAATTGTAATTCCATTTTTGCTTGTTCTGTAATGTCTAAATGCGATATCTGGCATTTTCATCTTGGACATCCATCTCATGTAAAAGTTCAAATGCTTTATAATGAATTACAAATTCCCAATTTTTTGTCCCATTTTCTTCCCATTATTGCATATGTCATGTGGCTAAGCAAAAACGTCTCCCATTTATTTCTCATAATTACATGTCCGCCCAACCTTTCGATTTAATACAAATTGACATCTGGGGACCTTTTCATGTTGCCACCACCGCCGGATACAAATATTTTCTCACCATTGTTGATGATTGCACTCGAGGTACTTGGATTTATATTTTACGGGACAAATATGATGTTCTTACCATTTTTCTTGAATTTTACAATCTCATTCAAACTCAATATATCAAATCCATAAAATTCGTTCGCTCCGATAATGCCCCTGAATTGACCTTCACTAATTTTTTTTGGGCTCTAAAGGTATTCTCTCTTATCATTCTTGTGTTGACACACTAGAACAAAATTCCATTGTTGAGCAAAAACACCAACATATCCTTAATGTAGCTCGGTCACTCCTTTTTCAATCTTGTGTCCCTCTTTGCTATTGGGGTAATTGTATTCTCACTACCGTTTATTTGATTGATCAAACACCATCACCCCTATTGGCGAACAAAACTCCATTTGAGATGTCACATGGTACCAAATCTAATGACACCCATTTACGTACTTTTGGGTGTCTCTGTTATGGTTCTACTCTTCTTAGCCATCGTACCAAGTTTTCTCCTCATGCTCGTAGTTCTGTATTTTTTGGTTATCCTTCCGGTTACAAAGGATACAAAACTTCTTGACCTAGAGAGCAATACGGTCTATATTTCTCCCAATGTTCACTTCCATGAAACCATCTTTCCGTTTGCTGATTCATAGTCCCAATCTGTTCTTCATGACTTCTTTCATGATTATGTTCTTCCTCTTCCTGTCTCTCCTGGCCTTGTCTTTCTTACTTCTCCGGCCGTGATTCCCACTGCTTCTCCCCACCCGTCATCTTCATTCCCAACTTCTATTAATCTTTCTCATCCTCTTTGTGTCCCTAAACGACCATCATACTTATCAGATTATCACTGTTACCTTATCACTCATCCTTCTACTGCTTCCGTGGTCACTCCCTCCAAATCCACTCCCTATCCATTGTCTTTTTCTCTTAGTTATCATAGGATTTCCCACCCCTATCTCCATTTAATATTAACCATTTCTTCACACACCGACCCTAAACCTTTTTCTAATGCCGTTGAGCACCAGGTTTGGCGTGATGCCATGAATATGGAATTGTGTGCTTTGGAAAGCAATGGAACTTGGTCCATTGTTTCATTACCTCCTGGAAACATTTGGTGGGTTGTAAATGGGTCTACAAGACCAAATTTCTAGCGGATGGTACTGTTGAACGCTATAAGGCACGTCTCGTGGCCAAGGGGTTTACACAACAAGAGGACATTGATTTTCTTGACACTTTTTCTCCTGTAGCCAAACTAGTTACTGTCAAAGTTTTACTCTCATTATCTTCTATTTTGGGGTGGGTTCTTACCTAGCTGGATGTCACCGATGCATTTTTCCATGCTGATCTTGCAAAAGAAATTTATATGACATTACCCCCAGGTTACTCTTGTCGACAGGGGGAAACTTTACCTCCAAATGCAATTTGTAAACTTCACAAATCTATATATGGCTTATGACACGCTTCCAGACAATAGTTCCATAAGTTCTCCATTGTCTTGTTTTCCGAAGGCTTTACTCAATATGTTTGTGATCACTCCTTGTTTATCAAAGTTGTTGGTAATTCGTTTTTGGAATTATTGGTCTATGTAGACGATATTATTATTGTTAGTAATGATTCAACAGCCGTGGAGACTCTTAAATCAACCCTTGGTAAGTAATTCAAAATGAAAGATTTGGGTCTTCTCAAGTATTTTTTGGGTCTCATTCCGAGGAAAGAATCTCAATTTTGTCAACGCAAATATGCCTTGG
Source organism: Eucommia ulmoides (assembly GCA_016647705.1). Taxonomy (NCBI): domain Eukaryota; kingdom Viridiplantae; phylum Streptophyta; class Magnoliopsida; order Garryales; family Eucommiaceae; genus Eucommia; species Eucommia ulmoides. Next base: position 4,441,901 of record CM028338.1, read on the forward strand.
AGTTGCTTTCTGATGCAGGATATTTAGGGTGTAAACTTGTTTATGTTCCTCTGGAATCAAATCCCAAGTTATCGGCCTCCGATGGTGATTTTCTTTCTGATCCTACCAGCTACAGATGACTGATCGGCAAGTTACTATATCTTACCATCACCAGACTTGATCTCAGTTACTCGGTTAATCGTCTCAGTCAATACTTGGCTGCTCCACGTACTTCGCATCTTCAAGATGTTCTTTGTATTCTTCAATATTTGAAGAAAGCTTCATGCCAAGGTCTTTTCTTTCCTGCCAAATCTATGATTCAACTCAAGGCCTTTGCTGACGTCAACTGGGGCACATGTCTTGACACACGATGTTCTCTTATTGGTTTTTGTGTGTTTCTTGGATCTTCTCTTATTTCGTGGCGATCTAAGAAACAACAAGTCGTCTCTCGCTCTTCTGCTGAAGCAGAGTATCGTGTTATGGTTAACACCACTTGTGAAATTGTCTAGTTAGTTGGTCTTCTTCCGGAATTTCGTATTCCTCATCTAGGACATGTCTTGCTTTATTGTCATTATCAGGCTGCACTTCACACTTACACTAATCCAATTTATCATGAGTGTACCAAGCACATTGAGATCGACTGTTATCTTGTGTGTGAAAAGCTACAGGCCGGGATCATTAAAATCATGCACGTTGCTACACATAATCAACTGGTTGATCCTTTTACCAAAGTATTATATACATCTCAGTTTCAATTCTTACTGAGCAAGATGAGAACTCATGACTTTTATTCTCCATCTTGAGGGGAGTATTAGAATTAGGAACATTCCCTATAGAACATTTTATACCTGCCATTGTTAGTTGTTGAGAGTTGTTATGCTTGGTTGTTATGAGTTTGTTGAGAGCATCCACTTGCCTTTATATATTGTATTTTTTCTATTTTGAAAATCAATGAAAAGCAATCTTTCATTCTCAAACTCTAATACTTCTCTAATTCTCGACCAATTTCCATAAACGTCCACATAATTCTTGAGATTGAGGAGTTATGGACCGTTACTGTTACACTAAATATCTATTTTTCTTTCTTTGCATAGCGGGGTTTAGTAACTAATTCCATGTTGGTTTGTAACTAGTGTTCTTGAGCTTGGGGAATGTTCTGACTCATCCTCGGTTTTACCGAGGATGATCTTTCCCTGCTACATTTAAACCTTATTGTCACGGATTGCGTATTGACATGGTGTAAAAGAAATAAGCATGCTGGCTGGAGGGTTGTAATGCGAATATTCAACTCCCAACCAAGCGGGCACTAGCACAACATGGTGTTCCTACAGAGTCAAGGCATACCGATCTACTTAAATTCGGAGAATATGTCGTTAGTCAAGAACTTGACAAAAGAAAAGGTGTTTGACCTCCCCTGCACAAACTAATTAGGAGCTTGAGCCGTTCTCTTAATTAATGAGCCCAAGACATGGCGAAACAGTCAGCATCGTACCAAAAAGTAAACTTATCCTTGCACAACGAACGCGTCGGGAGTGCCGTGCAAGCAGATACCGCTGCAAAAATGCGGACCCATGACATTATGCACGGAAGAATCAAAGTGGGTAGATAGTGTAAATGCCGTCCTCAATTTTTACCTTGTGAACCTAGGTAGAATCATGGGTTCCAATGTTAACTTGGTTCTGTGTGCATGCCATGTCAATCTTCAAAGAGTTGTATTCGGGGTTTACGTGCGCGCCACATAAATTTCTTTCTTACACATGACATTATTTGAAACTTTCCAGAAGGCCCCTCATTATTTGGTATAATTAGTATAAGAGTTTTTTACCATTTAATTACTAATTAAATAAAAAATTCCTGAAAATTAGTGTACAAAAACTTATTTACAAAACAATGATAAAACGCATTTCTTCGTTTTTCTTACATAAAAAAGAAAAAAAAAAAAAAAGAAAAAAAAAACGTATTTACATTATCCGTTTATACGATTTTTTTTTTTTTTTTTTTAAACGCATAAGAGATTTACGTTTCTTATGAGAAACCCAAATCACTTATGTGTTTCTCACGAGAAATTCATAAGCCCATTCGTTTCTTGTGAGAAACGCATGGGCTCATAGTCTTCTCTTTGCATGCTCTCTCTCTAGCGTACTCGTGTTGGTTTCTCTCTCTAAAGAAACAGTGGCATTAGGATCCTTATATATGGTTTCATTTTGGTGTTCTCCATGTGACAATTGTTTTCTTATGAGAACAGTTTTTGGGATCAGGTTGGATTATTCCGTGGAAAAAATCTTAGATATTTTAGTTAATAGTTTTATAAAATGAAAAATTATTAAATTGTTCTTCAAATAAATTTATTTTATTTTGTTTGCGGCCTTGATTATTTTCTCTCTATTTTAATTAATATGAACTGAATTGAATTTATCTAATTCATATTAAAGTTAATTAAAATATCGATAGATACTAAAAAATAAATTGATAAGAATTGGGAGGTCTTAATAATGACACTAAATTAATAAAAAATTTAAATAACTATTTTAATTTTAGTCTTATCTATTAGAATTTATGAAAATACTAATATTTTAATTGGGTTTGCGTTACCTACCACGATCCTAATGTCATTGGCTGTCGGACTTTGGCCGCCAAATTCTAGCCATCGTCGGTAGCTGAAACTCCGGTCATTGGTCATCAAAATTATTTTTAGTTGTATTCAACTATTTTGTAGTAATATTTTTTAAATATAAATTTAGTTACAATTTTTATTCTCATTTAACTAATTTTTCGATTATCAGATGTCAAAATATTATGTGAATGTATCTAAAAATATATTAAAATATACTTAAAAAAAATATAACTAAAAAATATATTAAAACAATTCTGGCAGCCGTTGGCGACCTGAGGTAACGGCTGCCAATTTTTTTTTAATTACATGTAACTATTTTTTGTAATATTGTAATATAATTTTTAGTTATATTTTTGAAGTGTATCATATAACTATTTTTTTAATATATTTTTTAATTGTATTTTTAGTTATATTTTAATATCTTTTTAGTTACATTCACATAATATTTTGGCATATGACAATCGAAAAATTAGTTGAATGAGAATAAAAATTGTTACTAAATTTATATTTAAAAATATTACTAAAAAATAGTTGAATACAACTAAAAATAATTTTGATGACCGGTAACCGTAGTTTTGGCTACTGACGATGGCCAGAATTTGGCGGCCAAAGTCTGACAACCGATGACATTGGGGTCGCGGTTGGTAACGCAAACCCAATTGAAATATTAGTATTTTTATAAACTCTAATAGATAAGACTAAAACTAAAATAGTTACTTAGACTTTTTATTAATTTAGGGTTTGTTTGATAACGACTTAATTTTTAAGTGCTGAAAATTAAGTACTTAAATTTTAAGTGCTGAAAATTTAAGAAGGTTGTTTGATAAATTGTGCTTAAAATTTAAGTGCTGAATTTTTTTTGTTTGTTTGATAAGTACAAAATTTGAATTGCTGAAAATTATTTAATTTACAGAAATTACCATTGAATCAAGATAATACAAAAAAAATAAATCATTTCTATAAAATTAAACAATCATAAAATTTTATTAATTTTGTTATCATTGATTAATTAAACATGTTTAATTTTTATAAAATTCTTAAAACAGTTTCTCAAAATCAAAATCAAATGAAAACATCCGTCGACAATGCAAAGAAATTTTTGTTAGAAACAAACAGATCCTAAGATCGGGAAACATATTAATCATTGTCAGAAAAACATACAAATCCTTAGATGCAAAACAAAATTAAATGCTAAATCGAGATTCAAACATCAAATCCTAAGATTCAGAATAAAATTGAATTAACGTTTTAAAAATAATCAGATCACATGATTCAGAACAAGAACTGAATATTAGAAACAGAGATCAAATTCTATGAAGTTATACATAACACAGATCTCATGGTTCAAAATAAGAACAAGAACTGATTCAGATCTATGGAGTTACACATAACACAGATCAATCGGAAGAATATGAAGAAGAAATAGTACCTCATTGGAAGCGATCAAATTTCTCACAATCTCAGACATAACGAAAAAAAATTCTCAGCAAATCTCAGATAGGGGTGTTCTCGGCTATTTTTTAGGTTTACGCCTATCCATTTTTAGGATGGATAAGGCAAGTCCTACAAATTAAGGTGGTGTTTGGTTAGTGTTTCCACTTTTCCCATCCTACTTGTAATGGGATAGGATGGGATGAGATGAGAATTTGATCTACGAGAGTATCCAATTGGCCTCTAATATTTGAAACTCGACACATTTGATCTCAACATTTCAAAATCGTTTCAAATTGGCCCATGAAGCAGATTCCGTTAAGTCAACTGACGGTCAACGTTTCATTAAGGGTATTTTAGTCTTTTTATTCAAAGGGGTTAATTTGAGAATTCATCTAAACTTCTAGGGGTCAAAATATTTTATTTTATTTGGTACCCTTGCCAAACGCCGAACACCCTCTACCGCCGAACACCCTCCATCGCCGAACACCATCGCCGATTCTACCACGAAATCAAACAACACAACACCACCGCCAAATGACCACCACACGAACCAACACCTCCGCCTCCGCCAAAGAAGCAAAAACAGAAACATGGGAAACAGAAACAGAAATATAAACTGAAATATGGGAAACAGAAGCAGAAACAGAAACATGGGAGCCGCCGCAAGATTAAACGACGCCTTAACCTTCTTCGATTGCTGCCCGATCAACCACCGCATCTGGTTTGACTTTTCGAAATCGAATTTGAGGTTTCGAAACCCTTTCTCGAACGAAAACGAAATTGAAATCGAAAGATTTCGAAATCGAAATATTGATTTCGAAAACTTTCGATTTCGTTTTCGAAATCGAACCTACGGTTGGATTTCGATTTCAAAAACGAAATCGAAATCAATCGAAAACCTTTCGATTTCAAAAACGAAATCGAAATCAAAAGTTTTCGAAATCAATATTTCAAAATTGAAATCATTTTCGATTTCGATGCTAAGCAGACAACAAAGATGATGACAGTTGAAGCGATGGAGGATGGAGAAGAAGCAGATGACGGCGACGGCGACGGAGACGGAGAAGAAGCAGACGAAGGCGATGGAGGATGTAGAAGAAGCAGACAACGACGATGTAGGATAGAGAAGAAGCAGACGACGATGGAGGATGGCGAAGAAGAAGCAAGCGACGATGGTAGAGGCGGTTGTGTGGTGGCGTGGTGGTGCTCGGTGGTGTAGAGAAACGGCGGGTATGAAAGAGCCAACAAGACAAAAAAAAAAAAAAAAAAAAAGAGAAAAAAAAGAGAAGAAAATGGTTTGGGAAAAAACATTTTGACTCCCTTAGTTTAAAAATATATGCAAATAGACCCCACTAAATTAATAAGAATGAAATGACGCATGTACCCTTGACCAAATGTCATGTGCTTGTCACATGACTTTTTCCATCCAATTCCCCCAAATTTTACTAACAGAACTCGACTCAAACCACCAAGGGCCAATTTGGAACGATTTTGAAATGTTGAGATCAAATGTGTCGAGTTTCAAATCTTAGGGGCCAATTGGACACTCTCGTCATCTTTCAAGGACCAAAAAGGTCTTTTCCCCTATTTTTTACTTTTAAAATATTTTTGGTTACAAATGTTCTTTTATGTCTAATATATGCATTTTACTAACTAATTTTTTTTATTATTCACTATTTTTTTTTTATATTTATAAATCTAAAAATCGATATAGTATCTTTAGATACGGAGAATCTCTTGTCTATTAGTAAATCAAGACGAAAAGACATTTTAACGATCCAAATTTAATTTCAAATATGAATGATTGAAATTTATCTTATGCAACTTCTAAATCTATTAACTTCAAATTTCTCAATACCACTCAACTCACAAGAATTTCGTTCGTTATAGGACTTGACTAAACATCTCACAACACGAGCTGACGACAACCATGAGGACGTGAATATACAACCAATATGAACCTATTTGTCTCCCCTACTTCATCATCACTACCTCACTCTACTCACTCTTCCCCCAATTCATCCGCCATTTATGAGTTTAGATTGATTTGAGATGGATTAATTGTGATGAGATTTTTAAATTATTATGAAAATTTTATAAGTACAATTGATATTAGTATTTTTAGGCATGGGAGTATATATCATCTTGTATATAACTCAAGATTTGTAATTTAGCGATTATTTAGTGTGTCCTTAATGAGAGATCTAGTGTTCAAAAACCCTCAATCAAATAAAAACTATATATACCATCTTGTATATGAAGGAAGTTATGACTCAAAACCGGGTTGGGTTGGTCTGGGGTGGTGGATGTGTTTGTTGTTGTTGTTTGTTGGCGGCGGGGTGGGCAAATCTTTGATACCCAAGGCCTGAAGAAAAAAGTGACTTCCTTCACTACTTGCTGACACAAGGCCAGGATGGCCATTTTTGGGCTTGCTTTGTCAATTGAATCCACAACTTCTTCTCATGTTGGAACCAAGGCCCAATAGGCATGAGATCAATACATACTTTGGTGTATTTGATTTGTTCAAAAAAAAAAAAAAAAAAAATCTCAAATTAAAGTTTAGGTTAAAAAAATATAATAATATTTCTCTTTTAACACCATAATTCAAAAAATAAAAATAAAAAATCACCATAGTTAATTAATCAATCACATATTTTTACTATTATACTTTTATTATCTTATAAGTTTAATTTTATTTTTTTTAAATTTTTATTTTTTATTTATCTACCCATTCACCCGATAAACATGATTCTTAAGTGATTATTTTATTTTATCTACTTTTCCTCTCCCTATCTAAAAGAACTACATATATTATGTTATTATGTTTCTTGGGTCCTTAATTCGTGGCTAAATAACCGAGATTAAGATCAATTAGGAGATCTCAATCCAATTCATATGTTTCTTTTCGTAAAAGTCTTCTTCCTTAACCATTGGCAGCTAGGGATGGCAAATCAACCCGAACCGATAGGTAATTGAATCAAATCAAACCGAATGGTTCAATTTTAAAACTGATTAAATGATTTTGGTTACGATTTTGATTTTGGAATTGAAAACCGAAACGGTTTTGACTTTAATTGCGATTTTCATATAGTAATCGTGAAATCAAACTGTTTAACCAACATTTTAAATATGTTTTTTTATTATATATGTTACCCGTATTTTTTTTTATTTACACTTTGACCTCTAGTGTGTGTGTGTGTGTGTATATATATATATATATAGTGATTGGAATAAGGGATCTAAGACTGACAATCCCTCCTATGATTTTGATCAATATATGTATGATACTTTAGAAAGTTCTAAAGATAGTTGTGATGATCACATTAATCACATTAAGCGTTTCGCTAACAGATATATTTCATATCCAATCTCTAGCTCTCACTCTCAGAGCTACCTTTCGATTCGGAATAGAGATACTAAGAATCGACTGATAGATGGATCCATATGTTTCCACACCAGTCGTGACTCCAAAAATCGGAATAGCTGGTAGTTTCCCTGAGTATGATTTATATCTCTTTTCTTCTTGCACCATTATGTTATATATATATATATATATATATATAAAAGAACGGTTCGCAGTGGTTTTGATTTTGGTTTTATATAAAATTTAAGGACCTTAACGATTTCGCAATTTTAATTTTGGTTTTACATAAAATTAAAAGGTTTAGTTTTAAAATCGTTTTCTAAAAAATACACGATTTTGGTTTTCGATTTTGATTGGTATATGTCTAACGGTTTTGGTTTCTAGTGAAACCGTCCAAAAATCGAACCATTGCCATCCCTATTGAGCCCCTAGTACATGACAGCCATGTCCCAATCCTTGGCAACCCCGGTCCTAGTCTTTCCATCATTTGAGCTTTGTGTCTCAGCCTGAGAAAAAGGCTTGGGACTTGACAATCCAATGGATGGGGAGGATCTCCCACAGGCGCCCTAGTTTGGCAGATCTTCAAGTGTTCAACCCCAGTCCTTCGATTATCTTACCTTGGCGCAAGTGTTAGAGATTGGCATTAGTGACATATATCATGGGCTCGCTGAGCAGTCATCCCATACACATTCTTAACAAATTATTCTCTATAAAACCTAACAAAGCATTTTCTCACAAATTTTGAAAAATATTTTTTAAATTTTCCAAATTATTTTTCAAAAAGGAAAGCAAATAAATTTTGTTTTAATTTCAATCACTCAAACTTTATTTCTTTTTAAATTTTCTATTAAAAAAAAGAAAATTCTTTCAAAAGTCCCATATCATAAAAACACTACTTTATGGAAATCTGTAACGGTGATTTTTTTACACATGAGATAGGACCTAAAAAGTGATTTTGAAATTTTGGGACCTCTCAAAAAGTTTCCCTAAAAAAAAAGTGCCAAATTGAGATTTGAGCCAACAACATTCAACTAAAACCATGCAAATTATGTTAATTAGCTAAGAATTTTATGAATTTGCTCCTCAAATTTGTGGTGATTTGTTGATTAATTAAAGCAATTCTATTGGGTAGATCTATAAAATTAAGGACTTAGACCATTAAATAGCCTCCAAAGTTAGTGAAGCATTAACAAGTTTAGAAATTAATTATTTCCTCCTAGATGGATAAAAATATTTTGGGATGTGATCATTGAAAACACTAGAGAAGTTATAAATGCACGTCTATTTTGGGAAATGCATTCTTAGTGATCCAAAATGCAACATTGTCCTAAACGCTAGATGTTTGCAATTATAAAGCAAATTTTTTAGGTAAGAATTAATTTAAGGTACTTTTACACCCATTTTTTCTAGTCTTAAATTTAAAAAAAATAATAAATAAATATTTAATCTAATTACTATTTTTATCGTTTAAATTATTAACACGTATATCCCTTAAATTATTTATTTGTTTTTCTTTCTTTTTTTTTCTTTTCTTTCTTTTCCCCCCTACTCCCTCTTTGGCGAGTAATTGCCGCTTGCATCAACGTCCATGCCGGCATCAGATTTTCACTCCTCTTCTCTCCCCCCCTTAAGTTCGCCACCCTTGATCCCACCCCCAACCCTCTTACCCTCCTACACATAAATTATTTAATATTTTTAACTTTTTTTTTTTTTTTAATTTTCTTTTCTTTTTAGTATTTTAACTAATATTAACTAATTATTTAATTCAACAATTAATATCAACTAATTATTAAATTTATACAGCTAGTATTAACTAGGATTAATAAGAAATTAAAATTGGATAAAGACAAAAGTAGAAAAAAATGAGATTTTTATAATAAAATCCCATAAATAAAAAGAATAAAACCAATTTTCCATTTATAAACCTAATAAAAGAAAATCTCACTATTAGGATTTCATTCCTATAGATCTGAATCTATAACACCTAATACAATATCTGAAATCATCAAGAGTTCTATTAAACACGTAAATCGCGTATCTGGATCCATTATGAATAATCAACTACCAATGCTGAAATCTGCGACGATTGATCACTAGTAGGACGTGAATCGAATGGGTACATGATCTTCCTCAACCAAATCGTTTGAGTTTCTCAATAGGACTATGGTTCCTCTTCTAGATGGGGAGAAGGGAGTCATTAATTGATTTGGTGTATTGGGGACCATAACCCTAATATTTTCTTTATATATGGTGTGATTAGCGTTCCCATAATCCTCTAATCATCCCTTAATAATTTGGTATTTGCACATTTAATCCACATTCTTTTTTAGTAGTCTAGGAGTTTACCCAAATTAATTAGATCACTTAATTTTAGACCATTAAATTTAGATAGTAAATATGATTGAGTTAATAATATGTTACCCAAAATAGATTAGGAAATAAAATTTCCTAACAATCTCTCACTTGGGTTACATATTATTCCTGAAACAATTATATCATAAACTTTCTTAGGCGCGCATCTATATACTATTTATCCTTAGACTTCTTCTTAAACAATTTGGTCCATCTCATATACGAGCAATATAATTACCGCAACTTATATTACAATACAGTCGTGACTAAACTACGATGATCACCATACTAATACACTTAATGATATAGATAAAATGTGGATGAGTAGGATGAAAATTACATGCAATGTGATCTCAGACTTGCCTATTTCCAACTAGTCCTTCTTTAGTCTTTAGTGAGATCATCTTTCTATCCTTATGTTAAATCACAATTAGAAAGAACATATTCAGAGTAAATAAAATTTAATCTATCTACATTATTCTGCAGAAATCAAATATACGTATCTGATAAAAAAAACATTCAACAAACACAAACTCCCACTAAACTAGCATACCATCAAATAAAACCACACCCATACGGTAACGACCCGATCTCCTAGGGTCGCCACTCGATTTTTTCCTTTCAACGAAGAAGTAAAGGTAAAATACTAAACAATCTAACCCCCCTTTATAATTACCATATTTAGGAATATTACAAAATTTACACTATTCAAGCGTCATTATTCATACGTATGGTACATGGTACTATCAATAAATATTTCACACAAATCTAACAAATTTTACAATTATGCTGATAATTATAATTATCAATTAACTGGATCAATTTTACAATAATAAATACAAAATACAATTATTACAAATGAAATACAAATCCAAATAAAATTTATGGCACTACTCAATTTTTGTAAATCCTGCAACAAATACTATGAAAGGGTGAGCTAACACTCGATAGGATTTTAACCTCTTTAGCATGTGTATCCAATCAATCCAACACGTAGCACATAAGCATATATTTCACATAATTGCCATATAAATCATGATTGTACATATTTAATGGATATCAACATTTATAATAAAACAACAATTATAGCATAAGTCACACATTACATGGGGAGGTTAAACATCAATATAAAAGGGATCAAGAACCCTAAATGAAACCAAAAATTATAATAGGTGGGAGAAAACTATTTTTCTCCTATTTCCTCCTCTTTTTCTCTTTCTCTCCCCTCCCCTCCTTTCTTTTTCTGGCCTTCTGGCCTCTCTTCTTTCCTTCATTTATCTCTCGATCAATATATAGAATAATAATATTATATATATATATATATATATATATATATATTAATTATTGAAGGGGTCCACTCCTTTATATATAATATGTTATATACTAGTGTATAACCCGTGCCTGAATGCAGGGGTGTAAAAGTCTATGATTCATTAAGAAATATGCATTAACATTATTACAAATTATATATGAACTTCACAACATAAATTCAAAAATTCTCAAACTATATAAGTAATTAAAAAAGTAACTTAAGAAGGAAAAACCACAAAAATAAATCTAAACACACATAACAATAAAGATAAAGAAACGTCATAGATGAATAATTTCTTTTTCGTATGTATAAGAACAAAATGACATATCAGAACTTAATAGAAACCTCAAATATTGTTTTTCCCTAACTTTAAAAGAAGAAAATTTTGGATAATCATTTATGTTCATCAAAACAATGATATTGTCCATAGTTTAAAACTAAAATCTAAAAAAATCTAAACGAAATTAGAAAATTATAAATAAGAAAAAAATAATAATAATAAATTAGAAATGAATAATCTAGATTTTGGAACATTTTTAGTCCATAAAAATTAAAAATGAAAAAAAAAAAAAAAAAAAAAAACAGGTTTTAGAATAGAAAATAAATTTCTAAAATGAAACAACTTATTTTTATTTAAAGTGAGAATACACTAATTAAGCGAGTACAAAATAACAAACCAAAAAAGAAAAGAAAAGAAAAACTAATACAAATTGAGAAGTATAAAAAGGGCATAGAAAGGAGAAGTAAAATCTAAATAAATTACTTGTACTTTCCTGGTAACACATTCTTCGATATAATTCTCAAATCTACATAATTCTTAAATCCCTTGTACGTCGCTTGAACCCTTACGGAAAATGAGATTCGCTCCTTGAGGTGCTAGACGCTCCCGTGGTTCGCAAGAAGGAAATAAGTCGTAAAAGACTAATCTCCATTATGACAAAAAAACAAATAAAAATAAATTATGTGTTGTAAATTTTTAACACACCTAAAATTCAGGTTTTCACATAAACCTACAAAGTTTACAAAATAAACCTCACATACAACCATCACAAAATAGAAAAAAACCCTAAACTCCAAGAATACCCAATTCAATTTCTTTGAATTTCACAACTAAAGACAAATCATTTAAAAAAAACATATAGTAATATCATAAGAAACATGAATACATACATTTCCATGATTCAGTTGAGAATATACAATATTATAATTGAATAAGAATTTGAAGAATACATACCAAGGGTTTAAGAAAAAACTGAACAATAGATGAAGAATTCTATTCCAAATCCTCATCAAATCCAACTCAAATCATTCCTACAAAGATTCCAATCAAGCCGAAGTAGAAAATCCTCCCTTTGCATTGCGTAAATGAATTGGAAAAATGCGGATTGAATAGATAATAATAACCCACTCATATCTTAAAACAAAAATGGTGGATATGTACTCTTTAAAGCCTAACCAGGTTAATCCTAAACTTCTATTTTTTTTTTATTCTTATTCTATTTATTTTTACTAAAAAGAACTAAAAATGTAAAATTAGTTTAGGGACTGATCAATAGATAAACTATTTCTCAATGGGTCAAATCTAATGAATTTCATGTACGCACGAGGATTCACAACCTTTTCCTCATTGCGGTAATTGGACTACTCGCAAGTATACGAGGTCTAGTTTTAATATAATGGATCTTGTAAGATCGGATATCGTTCCACTGGGAATGGCAGGTAATTCGGTTGAATATTGCGATTTCAATAGTTTCATATTATCTCGACTAATCAAATTTTATTTATTTTCTAATTAATGTACTAAGATAAACGACAACTATGAAGTTAGTTTTAATTACACTAATTACTTAGGCATTGATTTCTTTCACATAATGCATAATCGAAGTCATTAAATTAGCTATAATGGTTTTCTATCTAGTCTGACAATCTCTGTATCGATAACTCCTCCACTACCTCTCCCGAGTATAAGATAGGGGATTACATGACTTCGTGTCAATGAGAAAGTCCCATTCAACGCCTTAACGACCCTCGGTCACGTGAGTCTTTAGCCAACGTCATGGATTGCATACATTCTAATGCCCTCCCGGGTCGTTAGAACGTCACGTTGTATTTACCCTAGTCCGAATCCAGAGTTACCTCTCCCGAGTGTCAAACCCCGTATTCTCGGTTTATTAATACAAGCATAATATCAAGGATAATGGTAAACACAATCGGATTTAGACAAACAACACATTAAGGTAACACTAATTCATTCAACTTAACAATTACATGATTTCAACTACACCTAAGTAACATTTAATTAATACTATAAGATCTTAGCCATATACCATACAAAATAAGAGGGATTCAACATTCTTATATATGAAAAAGTGATTACAAAGATAAAAACAAGAGAGAAACGATCAAATCTGGAAGTGAAACGGTTCACTGTCACTAATGATCGATCCACAAGTGATTCTTCTTTGTCCGAATGATGAACCTCCTTCTTGATCTACAAAATATAGCTTAAGAGCTTTCTACTAAGGTTAGGGTTTGTCAACTCTCTGTTTCAGACGTGGGAAAGGGGTATATATAGGCCTAGGGGTTCAAAAATATCTAAACAAATATTTTGGGCTGTTCTGTGGATTCCGCCTAGGAGGTAGAATCTTTGACTAGGCGGAGGTTAAGTCGGTTAGAATTCCGCCTAGGCGATGGTTTCTTCGCCTAGGCGGAGCACTAACTTCTTGGGCCCCTATTCTTTCTGACGGATTTTCGCTTTGGCGGTAGCTACTTCGCCTAGGTGGATTTACAGCAGTGCAACTCTTCCAGCAGTTCAACACTTCCAGCGTTCTGATGAATTTCCGCCTAGGCAGTGGAAACTTCGCCTAGGCGGATTCAATACTTCAGCCCTTGCAACTTTCTGGTGAATTTCTGCCTAGGTGGTGGAAATTTCGCCTAGGTGAATTCAATTCTTCAGCTTTTGCAACTTTCTGGTGAATTTCTGCCTAGGCGGTGGATACTTCGCCTAGGCAGAATTGCACTGTTATTTGAAACCTCCTTCTTTAATATTTTTGGCTACCATTTTCTCCACCATTTCGCTTGGTTTGCCGATTGTTGACGTCCCTTCTTCTGACTAATAAAAACAGCTAAAAAGGTATTTAAATTACAATAAAATACTCGAAAACTGACAAATTTTGGTTTAGAATTAGATAAGTATTTTACACCTATCATTTCACCCTAAACATGATATTGTACCACAGACAAATAAATTAAAAACAAAACATAAATTTGAAATATAAAGTAAAAAACAGGTATACATTCTTTATTTTAACCAAATAAATATAAGCAGAACAGGAATTTAGAGAGACAAAAATTAGAAAATAGATTTTTACCTTCATTGTAAGAATGGCAAGGGACAAAGAACAATGATATCCAATACTTTAAGAATATAACAAAAATTAGAAAACAGAAACATAAAAACAGAAAATATATGCAACAAAAACATGGTTGAAAATGAAAAAAAAAAATACGGAACTAAATAAATTTAAAAAAAGAATACAGTAATTAATTTAGACCATGTTCATCAAATTGATTACCGTAATCATACCTATGTTACTATGGAAAGAATACTACATTTCTCTACTTTACATAGTAGAGTAGAATAGAGAGAAAATACCTGAAGATTGGCAAATTAGGTGGCATTTGATAACCACTCCCATTTAAAAAATTATCATCTCATTCCCAGATTTTTGGGATTTATTTTTGGGCATAGCGTTTGGTAAATTCTGTTTCCGTTCCCATTCCATTCCAAAATGAGAATTGTGCCCACTTTTTGTATAGGTTTGAGAAATAAAAAAAATTGTTTCAAAATTTCCCATCCCATTCCCATGGCCTAAAAGGACACGCTCGTCATTTTGTGATTTGTTAGTGAGATCCACACTTCAAACTTTGCAAGCCCTAATTTTTTATTTTTTATTTTTCGTGTTCTTTGCGTTTGGTTCATCTCTCCTCCTCTGTCTCGTCGCCATCATCGTCCTCCTCCTTCTTCTCATCGTCGTCCTCCTCTATCTCATTCGTGTCTACTTCGTCTCTACTTCGTCTCCTTCGCGTTTACTTCTCCTTCGTGAAATAGACGTCTACTTTATCACTCTGGTTCATCGTCTTCTTCAACCGTGGTTGTCGCCGTCATCTTCTTCTCCATTCTTCATCCTTCATCGCCTGCTTCGCCGTAGGGTTTCGATTTCAAAATCAAAATCGATTTTGTATTCGAAATCGATTTCGATTTCCTGTTTCGATTTCGATTTCGAAATCAAAATCGATGTTGATTTCTTATTTTGATTTCGATTTCGAAATCGAAATAGGGTTTCAAAATCAAATCGATTTTAATTTCCTATTTTGATTTCGATTTCAAAATCTTAATTTCGATTTTGAGCTGTAATCGATTTCGATTGGGATTTAAGATTTCAATTTCAATTTTAATTTTGATTGGGGTTTAGGATTTTGATTTTGATTGGAGTTTAGGGTATTATTGCTTGATGATTTTTTTATTGTGGTTTAGGGTTTGTTCTTAGTTTCTTAGATAAAATTGTTCACAAACGTGTTTCTGTTCCTAGATCTAAAAAAAATTTGTCGTTACCAAACGCGATTCTGTTCCCAAAAAGAAAACAGAATTCTCATCTCATTTCATCCTATTCCCATCCCACTACATTGGATGGGCACGAAACGGTTACCAAACAGGCCCTTAGAAACCAAATTTGTAGAACTGAAATCAAATCAGTATACCTGCAATCATCTAGACCAGCGTTGTTATTGTCAAAATGGTTGTTCTATCATCACCTCAACCTATGGATATCGTATCAAAGAAACATACACCGACAAATCAATAACATCTAAATTACTATAAATCAAGCAAAATGAATTTTAGAACAGTGGTAAAGTAACATAAATCACATATTACAGTTAATGTTCTACACTTAAATATGACAGCACAATGATGATAAAACAATGGAGAAAAGAGATAATCACATGACTTTAAGCAACGACATATTAGGCACATTCAAAGCAACTTCAAGCCGTTGAAAATTTCTACTCACAAACAATACACAACACTGATCAAGAATTTCTTCAAAATTGAAAATGATTTTTTTTGCCTCTTAAGAATACCCGAGGACATACATAATACTATTGCCATCATGAAATTGAAATAATTTTAAAATTTTGACATAGAACTAATAGCATAATCATATAACTAATGTTATGAATTTAAGAATAAATAATTGTTACCTTAATAACATAACCTTTTAAGAAGAGATAAGCACATTAACAAACTAATAAATCATACCAACTTCAAGTAACAAAGTGTGAGGTACATTAAAGCAATCTCAACCCGTGCTCAAGAACATGCACAAAATCGATCACGAATTTCTACAAAATTGAAAACTATTTTTCAACTTTCTCTCAAGAATGCATGAGAACATACATTATTATGAAACTCAAATAATTTCAAATTTTAAAAACCAAAAAGTTATCATTGCCAAACACCATCTAAGGATATACCAGAATCCTCTCGTTGGATCATAACACAATATCCAATTAACTGGAGTGAATTCTGGTGAACGACCAAGCTAACCAGCTCAAGTTTAGTCCGACACTGAGATTCTTTGAAGGTTCCACTCACCTTCTTCAATCGCTTAACTCCAATTATTGTTTCGTCCGCCAATTTTCCCTTTTACACATTGGCAAATCCCCCAGAACCAAGTATATTCTTCAAGCTGAAATCGTCTATCGCAAATTGAAGCTCTTTGAATGGGAAATTTCTTAGGTAGTGTTTCATAGATTTAGGTCTAAAATCAGAATTGAAAATAAACCCATCTATTGCTTTAATTGGTTGTCTAAATTATCTTATTTTTGGTATCTTTGGTAGATTAGGTGATGACTGATCAGTTCTAACCATTGATGTTAAGAAAAATTTTCTATTTTTTTTTTCGTTTCCAAATGAGGAATCCGATTACAAATAGAATGAGATAAACAAAGTTGAGACTGACCCCAAGTACCAAAAAGTCATTATTGTGGATTGAGGTTGAATGAGATAGACAGAGAAAAACTTACCTATGGGAGGAGAAAGCAGAGGCATGAGCAACGGTCATGGAGGAACTTGATGGTGACGGAAGACGGTCATGGGGAATCGGAGAACTATTTCGGCCAGATCTGGACAATTGGTCTCTTGGTCGTGAGTAACCATCACCGTTGTCTTCGCAAGGGAGGGAGGGAGGGAGGCCGTCGTCTGCTGCCGTCGTCATTGCGAGATTAGGTCCCTAGAAAGTGAAAGTGAAAGGGAGAACAGGGGTAGACTTCTGATGGAGAGGGTGAGAGAGACGGTTGAGAAGGGATTGTGGGGCACAAACCCTAATTTTAATATTTATATCTAGTTTTTTTTTTTTTTTAATCTAATGGTAAAAAAATGTCTAGAGTTTTGTCTTTCGTCCGACAACTGTGAATATACTCGTCCTGATTTATTATATAGATATTTATTAATAATACATGGAGTGCATTTCTTTATATATAATATATATATATATATACACACACACACACACACACAGAGGACCTCACGTGCCGAAAACCTTTGTAACCTACAACTGACCTGCAAAACCAGTTAGTTCTATGGGAGGACATTGGTGTGGTGTCAGCCAAAGAACCTCCGGCGTAAGAATAAGGTCAAATTGCTCTAAAGAGAAAATTAAAGATTTTATGGATATTGAGTATAATATTGAGAGTGTTATCTTGATACCTCATTACCTGCTATATATATAGGTCATACCTTCGATAATCATCCCCACCATGACCTTCTCTACAATCCATTATCAACTGCCATAAATATTGCTTGTGCTCCCATTACGGGAAGTTGTGTTAATCATGTTCGTGCATAGGGAAGGTAGTAGGTAAGGTAACAGTTACCGTTGACCTATCATCCTTAAGATTTGGGCCTTCATTAAGCGGCTTTGTCTTTCACTGAATAAGCCCATGCATGTTTGAGTTGCATTTGGTAGGCCATACGCTTTTTTTTTGGGCTATTAGGGTAGCCATCCCATTACTTGCTACTGGGTTGCTTCTTTCAAGTCAGACCTCTTGAGCAGCTCTGACCCGCTGCTTCATCATCATTTGCTCCAACTTGTATGTGGGAATTTTTCCCACATCATTTTTCCTCATATCCTTCATGGTGGTTTACCGAAGCAAAACGAAAGGTCATCAATTTTCTGTAAGTTCTCCCCATATCCTATTTTGTTGCTTGATTTCTTTATCGCATTTCATTTTCTAGCACTCCCCCAAGCTTTTGATTTTGGTAATAGATTCTACCCCGTTGCCTAGCCCGACAGAGGCCGGTTCTTCGTCTGCATCTCTCCCTGAGAGGGCATTGATGACTAGGGCTTGTGCGTCTACTGATTCTTCGGTAAACTGGGTAACCATGGGGCAAGCGTTTTTAGGAGGGAATGGCTCGGATCATTTTGGGACACATTCGAAATTCATTCCTCTGATGAAATTAGGGTTCTCTCCTAAAACGAAAGCCCCTATTCGTGTAAGAAAGATGAAATATGTTTTGTTGATCCCAAAATTTTGATGGACAATTAAATGTTGATATTTTTGGTTGACTTAATGGATTTATTGAGTGTTTCAGTTTATAAGTTCAAGTGAAGATATTATCATAAAGAAAATGAATGCTGAAGAGACTGACAAAGATAATGGACGTTAAGAGACTGAAGAAATTGAATAACCTAAGAAAAATAACTCAGGTTAAATTTTTACTCTTAATGTATCCCGATTAGAGTTACACACGACACAAAATATTTTTCAAAATTATGTGTGTTTTTATATGATACTAATTAGTAAAATTATTTGCTCCTATTTGTAATTGAAAAAGAAATAAATATAATTGATTAAAAATGAATTTAAGATTTTAGTGGAACTAACCGAGAAAAACAATCGGTTAAAGGGGTGAAAACGTTGAAGAAAATGAATTAAGGAGAGGATTCTAGCATTAATCAGTCAACTTGTAGGTCGACTTATGAAAGATAAGTAAAGTTGCTGAATCTCTCGGTCAACATGTAGGTTGACCTAAGCTTAAATGTTGAACTTTCTAGATCGTTCGGTCGATAGGTAAGTCGACCTATATCCAAAAGAGGAAGTCTCTGAATCTTTCGGTTGACAGGTGAGTCAACCTGTGAAACATCTTGAATCATCCGGTTGACAGATGAAGTATAGCCGATCGACTGATGGGCAAAAGATTTTTGGCTTGGCTACATCATGAATCGGGTGGTTGATAGACAGGCCTTGGTCGGTTGACAGATAAGTCTGTTTCAAGTTTAGAGGATTTCATTGATTTGGTTCAAAACTAGCCGTTAACAAGTCATTTTTTGCTTACTTGATTGAGATATTGTAGGGATCTGTATTTATTTGAGATATGGTTTATATATTTTACTATCCCTATTAATTTGGTCTATTTAATTAAATGTTCTTTTAATTAAAGTGCTTTAATACTTTCTATTGTGATGAATTTCAATTTAAAAATGTTTAAGGACCAAAATGAGATTTTTCAAGAATATTTTTAGATGAAAAAGATCTATTTTGATTATATATGATGTATGGAGTCTTGAAGTGTCATTTAATGGCATAATATTTGAAAAGTAGTTGTTATAAGATATCTTTGAAATTTCTATATTTAAGCCTGCGCATTTTAAGTTTAAATAATTCTATTTTGGTAGAGAATATTTTGGTCCTAAATTATGGGAGAGATTTAAGGGATTTTATTTTGATCTTACAATTTAATATTGTGAGATTATTCTAGAGTTAAAGTTCTTGAGTTAAGGCGCTAATTTATTTGGCGTCACCAACATGAGCTGTCTAACGATCTGTTTTGCAATTCATTGGTGTTTTTCTGGTGAGATAATTCCAAACTTATTCTTTAATTGAGTATTTTTATTATTATTATTTTTATTTTCTTGGTGAATTGATCTTTTTGAGAAATTATTTTTGAACTTTAATAGCATAAAAATCTTTTAAAAATGATTTGTGTGTTAATTTGATTACGTGCTTAATTGTGCTACCTGCATTCTTTATTATAATCAGATTTTGTTTCTTCACTTTATTTTTATCACTAGTATCGGGACATATTGAGTATTAATTAATCTGGGGTGGTAATGCTCTGAGTGGGAAAAAATTTATCAATTCTGTAATTGGTGAGTTGTGTGCAGATTAGATATTATTGAGAATATCTAATCAGGGTTAACTTGGGGTTTCGATCTCTTCCTGTAAAGAGATTGAGGTTTGATATTTGCCTAGAATACAAAAAGGTTAGGTTACTATTTTTCCGTTGAAAAGAGCTTAGGTGTGATTCTTCCTGATTAGGATCAATTGTGAGTGAATTATAAATGTCTCATCCTTACCTAGGAAAAAAATACTTGGAGTAATTATGAAGTTTAATTCTTGAGTCTAAGGTATAAAAAGAATTAGGTCGTGTGTAAGACCCTAACTTTTGCATGTGCATATTCATTAGCCGCATTTTAGGATATTTAGAAAATAACGGGGTAGAATGTGTCATTTTTAATTTAAATTAAAAGTTTAGAGGTTAATTAGCAATTTTAGAAATATTCATTTTAAATTTTGGGATTTAAATAATAGCCTAAATAAAATTTAGGGGAGGTTAATGTAATTTGAGAAAAATTAACACACACACACATATACATATTGGTGGGATAAAAAAAAAAAAAAACGATCACGACGTGGCAATTCAAGGGATCAAGGAACACTAATATGATCATGCATATATATATATATATATATATATATATATATTCTTGCACACACATTTCACAAGAATCTAAAAAGAAGAAGAGATAAGAAAATAAGAGAAGTGGGCCGGCGGTAGGGGGTTCTGATCATCGTCGTCTTGTCGCTGGTGAAGTGTATGTATGTTTAGTTGTAGGTATATGATCGGACGAGTATGTATGTGTGATCGTGTGGGTGTGTCGTCATCAATTTCAGGAGAGTGCGGGTGGTCGGCCGTTCAGGTGTGAGTGTGTGATCATCGTCGTTCGTCGTCATGGACTGTGGGTGTGTCCGTCGTCCAACCAATGCTGTCTGTGCATGTGTTCATTGTGTGTGTGTGTGTGTGTGTGTGGTTGATCAGACTGTGTGTGTATGTGTTGCTGATTAGTTAATGATAATCATCGATCTGTGTGTGGGTGATCGTCGTTGCTCAGTCGCCGTCCGTGTGTATGTGTGTGTGTTTGTGTGTTCTCTGTGTGTGTGCCATTCGTGTGTTCAATCGTCGGTGTGTGTGTGTATGCGATTGACGGCGTGTGTACAAGGTGTGGGGGTAATCGACGGTGTGGGTAAGCGGTGAGAGGGTGGCTAGTGATGAGTAAG
Organism: Eucommia ulmoides; assembly: GCA_016647705.1. NCBI lineage: Eukaryota > Viridiplantae > Streptophyta > Magnoliopsida > Garryales > Eucommiaceae > Eucommia > Eucommia ulmoides. The sequence continues at coordinate 4,463,357 of CM028338.1, forward strand.
AGCTAGAGATAGAGAGGGTTGCCGTGGCGGTGAGGTTCGACGAGCAGAACCCAGAATAGAGGAAGCGGGCTGTCGCCGCAGCAGTGAGACCTATTGCCGCAGCGGTGAGGTTCAGCGACCAATAGGCAGAAACGGAAGAATGAAAAAAAGAAAAAGAAAAAAGAGAAACATCAAATAAAAAGTAAAATTTCGAAATAAAATCCAAAATCCAATTTCGCGGCCTGCGAGCGATTCGGAATAGGTGAAATTTTAATAGGGTATTATTGCCGATTAAATTAACTTGTTAAGTATTAAAATTTTTGCAATCATAATAGTAATTTTGGAAATCGTAATAATATTTGTTATAATCATTAACCTTAAATAAATTGGTACAATGAATTTTAACGTAGCGAGACAAACAATAATAATTCTTCAAATAAAAATTTGGGGAATGGAAAATACGAAATTTAGGGTCTGTATTGCATGTTAGGTTATTTTAAATAAAATATTAATTTAGACCTATCGTTGTTAAGTTCACAAGCGCTAGCATCCCAGCAGGTTTTGAACGGAGATATTTTTCTTGCAGTGCAAGAAACGAGATGAGTGTATTGTTTTCTATATAAACATACAAATTTTATTTTCGTATAAATTGTGGAAAAATATGTTTATTAAAATTGGACGATTTTACAACTTTTGTAGATCAAGTAGATTTTTAAACGTGGAAAGTGATTTTTGTTTGACTATGCCATAGTTTGATCTCTTCAGGAGGGCATGTCCTGTAGGATGGTATTGACTTGTTAGGAGGGCATGTCTTGTAGGTGGTTGATTATATTGTAAGATATTATGACCTGTCTGGAGGATTAGTCCGACAGTTGGTTGTTGATATTATAACATGTTTGGAGGGTTAGTCCGGCAGATGGTTGTTGATTATTATGACCCGTCAGACGTGCCAGCAGTCCTACAGGTGGTTGACTATATTATAACCTGTCTGGAAGATTAGTCCGGCAAGTGGTTGTTGATATTATGACCTGTCTGGAAGATTAGTCTGGCAGGTGGTTGTTGATTATTATAACCTGTCAAGAAGATTAGTCTTGTAGGTGGTTGATTAACCCGTCAGGAGTACAAATCCTGTGGGTGGTACCCCTACCATTGGGGATTATAAATGGCCCTAGTACTGATAGTCACTTTAGATGGCACAGTTGTATAGGTTACGGTACCGTTATAACTCTCGATCGTGAGGTAAAAACGATCATATGACTAGTAGGAAAGTGGTGTGGGGTATTTTATTATATGACGAGATGTTTGGATTAATTGATCTAAAATAATTGGATTGGCTAATTTAAAATATTTGGATTGGGTATTTTAAATATATGAGTTTATTTCAATGGTGACAGGGAAACTGGATTTCCGTATAGTATGTGATTATATAATATTATATTTTGAAACATGGTGTTTAATGTTTATACTTGATTCATATAAAATGTTTTTATTATGAAGACAGTACACCGATAAAAAAATTTGGTTTTCAGGTGCCGCAAATAGGAGTGGGTCCATTACTGACACTAGGTAGAGTCCGAAAGTAGTGTCATTTTGGGAATGGGCCGGTCAGAGGCGAATCGTCGAAGGTTCAACATTTTTTTTTGTAATTTTTGTTGTATATATATATTTGGTACCGGTGTGTCCCCTATTTTTGGAAATGAGCAATAGATATTGTTTTTGGAAAAAAAAATATTGATAGCGGTACGCGTGCGTCTGAGTATGTATGTATATATGTGTATGTGTTTGGTTGGTTGATCAAGAAGTGTCATGCCGATGTCACGCCCGACCTTGGGTGACAGGTGCCCGGGGTGGGGTGTGACATCGTGATTCTCCCTGTAATAGAATTATGTTAATCTTTAGCCTATGAAAAGGTAAGGTTATTCTTGAGCTTGAGAAAAAGAAGAGGTTATTCTTGAGCCTGGAAAAAAGAATTTGTAAAGGTTGATTCTAAGCCTGTAAAAATATTTATTTTTGTAGAGGTTTGGTTTCTACTTGTTTAAAGGAATCTTAGTGATTAGTGGGTACGAATCTCCGTGGAGCTTGGATTATTGGATTAGCAAGAGTAGTTCGGTGAACTAGGAAATATCGTGGTGTGTTGCTTTGTTTACTTTACTTATGTATTGTTATTTGGTATACACCTAGTTGGTAATATATTTCCACTGCTATAAAGAGATAATAATTAATTTAGGATTGAATTAGTTATTTGAATTTTTGAAGTATTATTATTTTGATTAAATTTTATCACTACTCAATTCACCCCCCTCTTGGGTAGCTCACTAGGCCAACAATTGGTATCAAAGATGCTTTTAGCTCGATTAGGCTTAATATCCTAGTTAAACCGGTCACGTGCACATACCATGAAAGATGTGTTTTATGTATCCTATTTTGATAGTGGTAAATTCGTATATGAAAATGTGGTTTATGATTCTTGTAATTCTTGTGATAGTGATGGAGATGATAATAATGAAAATATCCATATTGTTATGAAAAAATTACTTTATTTCACACTACTTTTTGCAAAAAAGAACTTGAATTTAAAAAGAAAAATTGATTCTTTTGAAAATGGTGGAAAAAATGTCTAAAAATCTAAAGTGCATTTGGATGATTATTGTGGTACAAAAGAATTTTTGGATGTTTTTAAAATTAATAATTTGCTCTTTAAAGTGGATTTTTTTGAAAATGAAAACAGAGTTTTAAAAAATATTTTTGATATGATTTCCAGGCAAAGGTCTGATCTTATTTCTAAAATCGATTTACTTAAGAAATTTTTTGAAAAATCAAAATCCGACCTTAAGACTATTTCAAGAGATTCTGAGAATGAATTTTCTAGGTAAAGTGGATATACTTCAACGTCTCATCCTTCATCAACGTCTCATCCTTCATCACAAGTCAGTGATAGTTTTGTTGGTATTGTTAGAAATGATTCCTGTTTTACATCTCGTGCTTTTTATAATTAATTGGATTTGAGATATTATTATTATAATAGGGTAGGGTATTTTAAAGTATTATGTCCGTTTCGGAACCCTGAGTTTATGTCTAACAAGGACGGATCCAAAATGAAATAGATATCGAAGAGAGAACTATTGAAATATTTTGTGCAAAATTACATAATGTCGGAAGTGGACCTAAAAGTGCAAACAAAGAATTTATATCAAAACCAAGACAAGAAGTCATCAAGAATCCACAAGCGACGTGTGCAAAGCGAAAAAATGCACCAAAGACAAAATGTGAAATTACAAAAAATCCACAAGCGAAATGTACAATTAGAAAATGATTATTAAAGCCAAGATGGGATATCACCAGGAAGCCACAAGTGACACAAGCAAATGGAAGTAAAATCAAAGGCTGAGAGGATACAGACAAGTCAAGAAGAATGATGCACCCAAATCAATCATGAGTACAAATGAGGTAAATGATGCATTCACTTGTTCTCTTAGCAATATTATATGGTGATTATAAAAATCACATTTAGTTAAAGTGTATTTACATGTTTTTATAATGTACCTATATCGAGTAGTAATCATGTGTTTGATTTTGAAACATGTTATGTGATTTAGAAAATGAGTTAAGTAAATTAAGCTGATATTTTATGCATCTTGAAATGATATCTTGATTTATTAATGCATAATATCATGATATATTAAAGGTTTTCAAATGATTATTGTTGAAAAAGGGAGTTAAAATTTTTATGAGATAAATATGCATTTATTCATGTTTAAAGTATGCATTATATTGATAGCTTCATAAATTATCATTGAGAAATATTTCATGTCCTAGTGTGTTAAAGATTACATATTTCTTGATTCTATCTACATGAAAGATGTTAATCGGTATCATGAATAAAGCATATTGAATAATTAAGATTATATAATTTCATGCTATATTGTTGAAATATTTTGATTGCCTCAGGATTATTCTCCTATGCATGAATTTGTCAGTTTACAATTATTTAGGGCGAAAAGTTTTTATAAGTGGGGCATTAATGTGTTATGCTTAAATTAAAAAAGATGATATTGAAGATTTTGATACTTTCGATTAGTTTGTTATACTCACTAAATCTCTAACAGAAAATTAAAGTTCATGACATTTGCCTAAAGTAGTGATGTTTTTGGTTCCCATTCCCCATTTTTTTTTAGATGACAAAAGGAGAGAATTTGTTGATGTTTTATTGAATATAATAAGGGGGAGCTTGAATTATTTTGATAAATATCTTAAGGGGAAGTTTATTATATTTTGAAATTTATGTTTTGTTGAATATCTTATGATTATCTTAATTACTATGATTTAATGAGTTATAAAATCCATCATTGGATTCAGAGGGAGTGTGGTTACATATTATTTTGAAGAAAATATCAAAGTTAATTGTCATCATCAAAAAGGGGGAGATTGTTGATCCTAAGATTTTGATGGACAATTAAATGTTAATATTTTTTGTGGAACTAATGGATTTAGTGAGTGTTTCAGTTTATAAGTTTCAGTAAAGATATTGTCATAGAAAAAATGAATGCTGAAGAGACTAATAAAAATGGACGTTAAGAGACTGAAGAAATTGAAGAACCTAGAAAAAATAACTCAGGTAAAATTTTTACTCTTAATGTATCTCGATTAGAATCACACACAACATAAAATATTTTTTAAAATTATATGCGTTTTTATAGGATTCTAATTAGTTAAATTATTTGCTCCTATGTGTAATTGAAAAATAAATAAAGATAATTGATTAAAATTGAATTTAAGATTTTAGTGGAGTTAACTGAGAAAAGAAATTGAATAAAGGGGTGAAAATGTCGAAGAAAATAAATTAAGGAGAGGATTCCAGTATTGATCAGTCGACTTATGAAAGATAAGTGAAGTTGATGAATCTCTCGGTTGACAGGTAGGTCGACCAGTGCTTAAATGTTGAACTCTTTGGATCGTTCGGTCGACAGGTAAGTTGACCCATAGACAAAAGAGGAAGTCTCTGAATCTTCCGGTCGATAGGTAAGTCGACCTATAAAACATTCTAAATCGTCCGGTCAACAGATAAAGTATGGGCGGTTGACCGATGGGCAAAGGATTTTTGGCTTGGCTACATCCTGAATTGGACGATCGACAGACGGTCTTTGGTCGGTCGACAGATGAGTCTATTTCAGGTTTAGAGTATTTCATGGATTTGATTCAAAACTAGCCGTTAACAAGTCGTTTTTGGCTTACCTAATTGAGATATTGTAGGGATCTATACTTAATTGAGATATGGTCTATATAATTTATTATCCCTATTAATTTGGTTTATTTAATTAAATATTTTTTAATTAAAGTGCTTTAATACTTTCTATTTTGATGAATTTCAATTTAAAAATATTTAAGGACCAAAATGAGACTTCCCAAGAATTTTTTTTAAATGAAAAAGATCTATTTTGATTATATATGATGTATGAGATCTTGGGGTGTCATTTGATGACGTAATATTTGAAAAGTAGTTGTTATAAGATATCTTTGAAATTTCTACATTTAAACCTGCGAATTTTGGGTTTAAATATTACTATTTTGGTAGAGAATATTTTGGGCCTAAAATATGGGCGAGATTTAAGGGATTTTATTTTGATCTTACGATTTAATTCATATATTTAAATATAATTCTTTCTATACTTTCATTGATTAAGATCAAATTATTTTGGGGACTAAATTGAGAGCTTTAGAAGTTATATTATTAAGTTAAATATACTAGGATTGAAAGGAATCAATATATGTGATTTTAAATGACATATTTTGTGGAAACTAGTCGTTATAAAGTTTGTTTCAAGTGGCTTTAAATAGACATGCAGATTTCAAATGTTAATACATCAATATCAAGAACTATTCTGTTTCTGAGCTTTTTGAAAGTTATGGTTCTGATATTATTTTGAAAAATATTGTGAGATTATTCTGGAGTTAAAGCGCTAATTTATTTGGCGTCACCAATCTGAGTTGTCTAATGATCTATTTTGCAATCTATTGGTGTTTTTCTGGTGAGATCGTTCCAAACTTATTCTTTAATTAAGTATTTTGTTATTATTATTTGCTTGGTGAATTGATCTTTTTGAGAAATCATTTTTGAACTTTAAAAGTATAAAAATATTTTAAAAACGATTTATGTATTAATCTGATTACGTGCTTAATTGTGCTACCCGTATTATTTATTATAATCAGATTTTGTTTCCTCACTTTATTTCTATTCCTAGTATCGAAACATTAATTGAGTATTAATTAATCTGGGGTGGTAGAAGCTCTTAGTGGAAAAAAGCTTATCAATTCTGTAATTGGTGAGTTGTGTGTGGATTAGATATTTTTGGGAATATCTAATCAGGGGTAACTTTGGATTTTGATCTCTTCCTATAAAGAGATTGACGTTTGATCTTTGCCTAGGGTACAAAAAGGTTGGGTTACTATTTTCCAGTTGAAAAAAGCTTAGGTGTGATTCTTCCTAATTAGGACCAATTGTGAGTGAATTGTAAATGTTCCATCCTTACCTGGAAAAGGATACTTGAAGTGATTGTGAGGTTTAATTCTTGAGCCTACGGTATAAAAAGAATTAGGTCGTGATTCTCCTTATAATAGAATTAGATAAATCTTTAACCTGTAAAAAGATAAGGTTATTCTTGAGCCTGGAAAAAAGAAGAAGTTATTCCTGAGTCTGGGAAAAAGAATTTGTAAAGGTTAATTCTGAGCCTGTGAAAAGAATCATTTTTGTAGAGGTTTGGTTTCTACCTGTTTAAAGGAATCTTAGTGATTAGTGGGTGCGAATCTCCGTGGGACTCGGATGATTGGATTAGTCAATAGTAGCTTGGTGAACCGGGATATATTGTGGTATACTGCTTTGTTTACTTTACTTATATATTGTTGTTTGGTGTGCACCTAGTTGATAATATATTTCCTGTAAGACCCAGATTTTTTTTTTTTTTAAAAAAAAAAAAAGTCGTATCTTAAATGTTTAAAAAATAACGGGGTAGGTGGCGTAATTTATTATTTGATTTAAAAAGTTTTGGGGTCAATTTATAAATTTAAACAACATTCAATCCAAAATTGGCACTTAATTTTTGAATTAAAATTTTGTTGGGGTGGAATTACAATTTAAAAAAATATTAAATGTAAAATTGAATAAAAAATGAGATTTTAAGAAAAATTGGGGGAGGAAAGGATATTTTGATGAAATTTATATATATATATATATATACTCATTCCTACCGTGTACGTGCCGTGGAAGCTACCGGAGACAGGGAGATCGGGAGTGGGCGACGTGGCGTGAGATGATCAAACCCAACCATGCATATATATATATGTAATTCTTGAGGGGAGGACCTCGAAAGGGGAGATCAGAAAACCGAGAGGGAGAGGAGAAGGTTCGGGACGGTAGGTTCAGATCGTCGTCGTTGCTCCGGCATGAGTGTGTGTGTGTCGTCGCCGTCGATCAATCGGAGACCAACAGCGTGTGGGAGGGTGGCTCGTTGTGCGTGGGTGATTAGCTAAGGGTGTGTGTGTGTTTACCGGTGGATCCCAACCAAAACAGAGGAGAGAGAGAGAAACGTTCGCCGGCAAGGGAGTACCGTCCGGCGTGGGTGGTGGCCCTGATCAAATTATGGGTACATGAACGCCATCGTTCGGTGAGTAGATGCATGCTGTTCGCCGTTGTGGATGCTGTGGGGAGAGTGGTTGAAGTGGGGTGATCGGAAAGTTAGAGAGAGAAGGTGGGTTCGGGTTGGTAAGGATATTTTCCGGCGTGGGTGTGCGTCGCCATGCTGGATGAAGCTGAGCAGAAAACCGAACGGTGGTGGCTACAGTGTGTATCGGTGACGAATGAAGGTCACCGACGACCGGCAGCTGGAACCAGGCAGAATCGGAAAAAAAAAAAAAAAAAAAAAAAAAAAACAAAAAAAAAGAACAAACAAAGAAGAAAGAGAAAAAAAAAAAAAAAAAGGAAGAAAAGAGAAAAAGGAAAAAAAAATGGGGAATTGGAAGAAAACACCCCAGGAAAATTCAAAACCCATTTCGTGATTGTCAAAAGGTTCGGAACAGGTGAAATTTCAATCGATTATTAACTTTCATTAAATTAAATTTTATTTAGCATTGCAAATCCTAAAATCGTAATAATTTTGTAACGATTAATTAATTTTAATTACATGGTACATAAAATAGGAACGATTCGAAATATAGGGTCTGTATTGCATGATTAGGATGTTTTAGATAAGATATTAATTTAGGCTCTGTCACTATTAGGTTCGCAGGCATCGACGTCCAGATAGAGTGTGGTCAGTGTCGGTTCTGCAAAACAGATATCGAGGTGAGTGTACTGTCTTCTTACCAAACTATTTTTCTATGTATATATATGATGAAATATGTGATTATTTAAACTGTA